>BRKX01000009.1:58192576-59410790 GCA_026008535.1 Perilla frutescens
TAAAGAGCCATTCTTCTATTGGAAGGTGCAACAAGATGGTGAGGGTAAGCTGGTTAATTTTTTCTTTCGGGACTCTCGGTGTGCCATTGACTACGAATACTTTGGAGATGTAATATCCTTTGACATGACATACAAAACCAATAAATACAACATGGTGTGTGTGCCCTTTATTGGTGTTAATCACCATTTCCATAATGTGATGTTTGGGTTAGCTTTTTTGTCTGATGAGACGATAGAAACCTTTAAATGGTTGTTTGGTGTCTTTCTTGAGGCGATGTACGAAAAGAAGCCGCAAGTTATCTTCTCCGACCAATGTCAGGCCCTTATGAATGGCATGGACTACACATTTCAGTCTGCGGCGCATTGTTTGTGTCAATGGCACATTAATCAAAATGCCCCATCGCATTTTGGGTCATTAAATGGCAATATTGAGTTTAAGAAATTATGGAATCGTTGTATGAATGGACGTGAGACCGAGGAGGAGTTTGAGGAAGTATGGAAGGAACTAATCCATACATATGAGTTGACAAATAATAGATGGTTCAGAAATATGTATAACTTAAGAACTAGATGGTCTTCCATTTTCACCAATGATAGGTTCTCAGCTGGTCTGCATGCTACGTCCAGGAGCGAGGTGACTAATCGAATTTTGAAGGATTTAGGAAACAGAAGCAACACACTGTATGAGTTCGTCGTTCGCTATTGTAAAGTGCAGAATGAATGGCGATTGCGGAAGAGTGCAGAGGATGCTCTTTATCGCGAAATGCCTGGGAAATTTCTCGAGGACAACCCTCTGCTAACACATATTGCAAAAGTGTACACACGCAACATCTATAAGCTCTTTGAGTATGAAGCTCATCATTCAATGAATTCCAAGATCGTAGAGTAGCCAGACTATGCTAAGAATGACCTTGTGTTTGAAGTGATCTCTAGTCCTTTATCTGATAGGACAAGGTGTGTGTCTTTTAACAAGGAAACATATGATGTTTCATGTAGTTGTCGCATGTGGGAGTCGAAGGGAGTGTTTTGCCGCCACATATTCAAGGTGCTTTACTGGATAAATATTGAAGTTATTCCTAAACAATACATACTAAGAAGATGGACGCGAGAGTGCAAACGCAGATGCATTCAGGGGGTTAATTCTATTTTGGGAGGAGCTGTTAATGAGAATTTATCAAGTTTACTCTTCGTGAATAACACTATGCGGTTAACTTACGATCTGGCATATGAATTAAAGGGTGATGCATCAAGCAGGTCACGCATGCAGAGTTGTCTGTTTCAAATGCGACAACGGCTGTTGAAAGATCATGCAATAGATACGCAAGAGGCTGGAAAAAACCGAGGCAACGCCACAGCTGTCTGGAAAATGAGAAATTCATCAGTTGTGAAAAGCCGTGGAAAGAACGTTCGTCAGAAATGGAGGAAGAAGAAGATGAAAGGCCCGAAAAGAGAAGGTTAGTCCTGTTTGAACAGATTGTTGAATAGCATTTGTATTTGGATTTAATAAAATGCACTTTTTTTTAATACATTTTTGTGCAGGTGGAAAATTAAAAGATGATAGTCTGGTGGTGGACTCAAGTAATGAATTTGAAAACTCTATGAACTCCCCCAATGACTATTGGCCTGAATTTTGTCGAGTAAGATTGGTGGTTTTATTTGTTGCATGTGTACATTTTTGATCTCGGCATAAATTGATATGGATAATTTTGTGAATTAGTTTTGTGAGATATTTTAATTTATTTTCGTATTATTTGCAGGAATTTAGCACGCAGCAGTCCCGTTTGAATTCAATAACGATGGATGTCGATGACAGTAATGACAATAAACTGGTTAGTGCAATGGTTGCCACCCTTTCAAAGAACTTGAATTTCCACCTATTTATATGTTTTCTAGCCCTTTAAATGTGTGTTCAAACAATATATCATGGGTGATTAGAAAGAGGATATGTTCTGAATTTTTTTTTCCTTGCAGTCATAAGAGCAGAGGCAAAAATCATTTGACAAGAGCATGCCTTATGTTTGGCTGTAAGAGGTGGTCATGGGTTTACACACCAGTGTCTTCTTTGTTTTTTTTATAGATGATATGATTGGACATAAACACTATTACAAATGTGATGTTACAGTGAACATTTAAACTATATAAATAGTTGATGTTGTGTTAATATATTAAGATAATCAAGTAATTATAAATTTAGATAAAGTACTTCGCTCATGTTGTTAGTTAAAATTGAATAAGAAGAAATATATAGTTGTAGTCATTATTTCGATTTTTTCGCTTTTATTCCATGAACTAATTCACCACTGGAAATTCGATCAAGAATTCATAATAATAATTATAATTAATGATTACATAGGCGCATAGGATGATTCGCGGTACTTTTAAACAGATAATTATAATTATTTGTTTATATTATATATACATGACGACATTGTAATCTAATTTTAAAATGACAACCATAATTTCGGCATTATATAAATTGTAATTTTAAATTATAAAATTTAATTATTAAGATTTAACAATATAATAGTAGTAATTTGGATCATTACCGGGCCTTAAAAATTAAATCATGTATGGGCATAGTATGTGGTCTATGGGATGGGCCTTAATTTGAGTGAGATTAAGAGTGGGCCTTTATAGCTTATTCAGTTAATCTCCGATTAAATAAAATTGGGCCACTTACCAATCCAATGCGAAGCAGAGACAGTGAAGCTTAGAAATAAACCCATTAACAGATAATACACAAATGCCCAATTCATTAAACCATAAAAGCATCATTACAGCTACATCTATTCCATCGAAGATTAACAGCTTGGGTGTCGACAGATAAAGCATAGAATGGCTTAAATATTTGTCTGCACACACACGGGCTCAGGTCTTTGCTTGGCTATTTCTTGTTTGTATTATTGTACATGATGTGATTCCACAAAGTGTTACTATTACAAATGTGATGTTACAGTGATTGCAACCATCTATATATATATATATATTTCATATGTTGTATTAATAATTCAAGCAAACTTTGCTCATTAATGGCTGCACTCAATCCAATTTCTCAAGATGATATTTTTTTGGGGTGTGGTCTCGAGAGGTAGAAAGCCGGGTTCTTTCGAAGTTGGAGTTTGAGCAATGGAATAAAAACTAGATTGTAGGAGACATTGAGAACAATAAGCAGATTCTTCGATTAGTTCGGGAAGAGGTGAATGAAGAGTTGGGCGTTGACATACCTTTTCCATCCTATTTAGCGAAATTGCAGGAATGGGAAGGGCGTTACCACCAATTCAAATGGCTTATCGCTAGGCCTGATGTTTTCTATCACCCACATGATAACACTGTGGAGGCCTCCGTTGATGTTTGGTTTCAAATCTCGAGGGTATAAATTAAGTTGTGTATTTACGCGCCTTTAATTATAGTTATACGAAACACACTTAAATTTTTCATTGTGCAGATTCGTCCAAACTTGCTAGTTTATAGGCCTAAAAGGGAACCTTGTTAGGAACAGATGAGAGTTTTATTCCGGGAGATCATTGTGCTATCCAATACGCATTCTGGGGGCAATGCTCGAAGTGGTGATCGGTCTCAAAATGAATGTGTGAGCGAAGTAGTGAATCAACCAAGTGTATCAGATACAATGAGAGCCCATCTCGAAGTGAAAGCCTCGCTCGGATGTCTTCATCTCGTGGCTATTCCCCTTCCTCCAGCGGATATTAGGGTTCCTATATATGTAACTTGTTTTTGTAATATCAGTGTTTTAATCTGTGTAATTGTCACTAATTTCTAGTATTAGCTTGAGGGATGACCTTTCCCTGGGGATGTTTCTACACCCTGTAGTCGATCTACGAATAAATACAATTTGGATCTATATAAAACTACTATGCTTTAAACATAACATTTTGTCCGATAGTCATTGTCGAATACAAGGGCGAAGATGCTTTATTCGTCTATATTAAGCAATACAATAAGGAGGAATCATATACAACAATTGCAATACAGTGATAGCTCTTGAAAAAATATATATGCATCATGAGTGATTTTTCCTTTCTCTATGATAGCATTTGGACCAAGGAGCTGGAGGACAGATTCATTGAAGAGGCGCTGAAGGCGAAGGAAAATGGAAATTGGAGTGTAAAACCCGACTGGCGTAATCCTACCTTCGTTGAACGAATTACCCCTATTCTCAATCAAGCATTCAACACAAACATTCCAAAAGCATTTTTTCAAGAGAAGGTTGAGCGGCTATTCGAGCGTCAAAATTGTTTTCAATTCATAATTGGCCACACTAATGTCTACTGGCATCAGCGATCAAACCAGATAACATATATGAGCGAGGAGACCTTCGCCGAGCTAGCTATGGTGAGTATAATAGTCTCTACAACATTATTAAGAAACTGTGTTTAGTTGTGCTGTGGCTAACATACCATTGTGCTATTGTGCAGCTGACGCCTCTGGCACACGCATACAAGGCCAAGGGTGAGCCACAATATAAGAAACTGTGTGCCCTGTTCACAGATGAGTAGGCTATGAAGTATTGTATCATTCTTATTTCCAGTTTGTGTAGCAGATATTGGTTGATGGTCTAACTATTTTGTAGGGGGAAATTGAATCCGCATAACTAATATTGAACATCTAAAAAAGCAGAGATTCATCTAGATAACACTGGAAATTATGGTAGTATTTGCACAACCCTGCATTCAGATAAATGCAAAATGGCTAGAGAAAATTTATTCTCAGGCAGTTAACAAAAGCCAATGAAATCTATTATCCTCGGAAAATGAAAGTGCCTACTAATATTGAACATCTAAAAATGCAATGGTTCATCTGATGAATGTTTGTTGTTAACCCCTAAATGCGAAATTAACCAATACCTCCAGTTAGATAAAGGAGCACACATAGACAGTTCTCCAAATGAAGCAAGTAGCTATAAACATCGATTGACATTAAAATCATAGAATCAATAAACAACGCATGGCTGAAAATTTCAGATTCTTTAAATCTGAATAGTGCCGATTTTCAAAAACTTAGTTCCGATATAATATTGTTTGATGACAGAATTAACATTAGCTTAAGCCCTTAATAATAATTAACAATATTAATCTGTGACTAATTCTACTATTAATAATAATAATAATCTTAGTAACAGACAATACTTATAATAATAATAATAATAATGTTAATAATAATAATAAAAATAAAAATAATAATATTTATGGTAATAATAATAATAATAATACCAGAGAAGGGGAATCAAGAAATTTGGTACAACCCTGCAATGACGAGCGCCGCAAAAACCCCGGCCACGATGAAGATCCTTCTAGTTATAGTGGTCGTCGTCGTATGGACGGGGACCTTTTCACAGATTAAGCCCGGGCCCTCTGCATCCTTTGATTGAAGCCTCGCATACAACTTCTCTATCATCATATTCTTGTATTGCAGCTGACTCTCGAGAGACTCTTTCTGGACCTTCAATCGTTGCACACACCCCAGGTAGTAGGTTGACATCTTGCTGTCCACCCATTCAAAGAACTTGCAGCCAGAAACCTACACACAACGTTGAATTTAAAGCCTAGGGTCGATTGAAATATATTTGAAAAAATTTAAGATATAGGATGAGTATATTGCGGGGAAATCTGTACATACCCGCCTTTGGAGTTGTATAGCTCGGACACCCCATGGCGATCACAAACCCCTACAGTTTTTGTCTGTGTCGATGCCGGAGTCGATGCGGAGGAGCCGATGGAGTTTCCGCCAAGAGAAGCCATCGTCGTTGAAGGGTAGAGATGAGAAAGGGGAAGGGTTTGTATTTGGGGTGGAATTAATGAAATGCAATGAAATATCCTTTGAATCAAAATATAAAGCCATTTACTGTAGGAGTCTTCCAGAGGAAGCCTTGCCACTGTTTGGAAATCGAGATATATTTGAAATTTGGATAAGTTTTAATTTTTAAATTACCGCCCAACAGTAGCAATTTCATTTTCTAATTACCGCCAAACTTATCAATTTCATTTCTAAAGGTCCGCATAAAACCATTTAAATACTACCCAACTTAAATTCATATATGTGACTCATGTAATCGTCGAAATTTAATTTATAGCTAAGAAATGGGTGAAAAGGCAGATAAATAATAGAACCATGACGGGTAATAATTATAGTAATTAAAATGTATTCCGGATTTTAAAAAAATTATAAACATGGCCGACTTTAAAATATAACTTGGAATTTTATTTGCTAAATGAAGTACAACTTTGCCTGTAGGAGTCTTCCTCTGTGAGCGAACTTACTATTCAATTCTTGGAAATTTAAAATTACACTTGAAATTTCGTACAGTTTCCGCCTAAAACCGCCAAACATAACATTTTCCGAAAAATTTCAAAAAACATACAGCCAAACATTAGCAAGTTAAAAATCCCCATTTACGGGAGTTAGTTTTAATAAATGCCAAACTTTAATTTAATGATAAATAAAATCGATAAATGTTAGTAATCTGTCTTTCAAAATAATTGCAAAAAAAAGGGTGATGAGGAATTTATTAGAACATGTCCTCAATGATATTTTTTAGAAAAAAATAAAATTAATTAACGAATAATGAAAATAATAATATTTGATAAATTTTACGAAACAAGAATGTAAAAATGGGAGAAATCATAAGTTTTTTTTTTAAAAAAAGGTGATAAAATCATAGTTAGTTGAGAAATGTTGTTGCGTCAAATTTCGTTTCGAATTTACAGATACGCCCTTTGTACATATTACAACTGCACGGGCAATTGTCTCAAATGTGAAGGGACTGATAAACCAGACAGCGCACTCATTAGTATATTCAAATAATCAATTAATAATTCAAAATTTTAAATTAAATAATAAACAATTACAATGCATCGTAATTGGGTTTGATGAATTCTAAGTAATAAGTGTAAAATTAAACTAAAGCATAAGAAATTGAACTAAAGGAAAAAAATTAAAAAAAACTAAAAAAATCATTTAATTGCAATACGGAATGCAACACAAAATGTGCAATAGAAGATTTCATCCATTGAAAGCTTGCAACAGATAATTTCTAATTACCCCTGAATCCCCCGGAAACCCCTAAAAGCCCCCCCGAAACCCTCTGAAAGGCTAAAGCCCCCTAAAAACCGCCCAGAAACTCTCGAAACCCCTAAAACCCCCTTAGAAACTCCCGAAACCCCCTGAAACCCCCCAGAAACCCCAGAAACCCCTCTAAACCCCCCCGAAACCCCCTCAAAACACCCTTAAACCCCCCTAAAACCCCTCGAAACACCCGAAACCCCCCATGAAAACTCACTGAAACCCCCTCAGAAAATACACTCGTAAACCTACACGGTACCCCCAAAACCCCTAACATAATATACCACGACTCTCATGTATCAAAATGTAATGATTATTGTACTTTCACGTAGGTGCAGTTGGGATAATGAAAATAATATACCCGCAGTTAATTAAACGACGCCCTTTGTACTAGTGTTGGAAATGGTCTAATATATTTGATGTTTTTGAATTGATAGCTGAATAAAATTCATTGCTCCAAGTGGTTTTCGATGTTCACCATGTAATTAAATGATTTTTGATGTTTTTTCCTACCGCAAACAAATAACTGTACACATTAGAGTTCTCAACTATATTTTGTACTGTTTATTAAGTTAATCATGAAAATTAACTCTTTGCATTATATACTGTACCAGGCCACTTTTTATGTTGTTAATTAAAAGGTATTAATAATAATATGTATACGTATAGTTAAATATATTACGTGTGTATGTATAGTTTAGTTTTTTATTAATAGGAATTTTAATAAGATAAAGTATCAGATTATCTTAGATTGATTTAAAATCCATGTGCAGCGATTATATTCTCTTGGGAGTTACTGGAATGCCACGTTTTAATATTAATATAGGTGAAAGCATAATGATCATGCCTACTGTTAACACAAAACAGTGAAAGCCAATTAAAATTTGCGCTCTTGAATTGTGACTCTCATAGAAGTGTTGTCGGCAGCTGAGTGGAAATTTAATAATGACTTTTATTACTATATAATTAAAGATAAATTATAAATTTAGATTCGAGGATTGGATTTTGTGCATAAAATATTTATTTGGTGTCTGTTTTAATAAGACGATAATTTGGAGATAAATTTTAGGTTTCATAAAGAGTTCTGGGAATATTTTTTTATTTCAGACGTGAGAGGTAAAAGATATTTAATGGATTGACATTACATCTAAAACTCCGGAAAAGTTAATTTAAAAAAAAAGGAATAGGTTCTACGTTGTATTAATAGTGAGTATTCTACTTTGAAAAAATATGGAAGTCAATGTTATATTTTCTTATATTATATTCACTATATTATATATTTTATTTAACTTAAATAAATAGAATAGAGGGTTACGGCTGACTAACCTTATGTTAATTGCCTTCTTTAAAATTACATGTTGTTATTTTTTAAAGGTCACTCAATTAAAATTTATTTATTATTTATTATTTCTTAATTTGGTATTTTTATGAAATCAAAAGGGTTATTTCTCTTATGATGGCATTTTAAATTCTGGAGATTTTATTAAAATTCTGCTCATGTATTAGTTCCTAAAGGTTAAGTTAATATTCCACGTCATAATTTTATATAAATTTGCGGTGTTACATATTTCGCACTTCTCGATTTTATTAGTATATAATACATGAACTTTTATTTTAACATGGTCAAGTAATTTAAAGTACTTCTCATATATGGTTAGTAAAAATAATACTAAAAAACAATATATATATATATATATATACTTATCTTAATATATTATTCACATAATTGCCGCACCGTTTTTGTTAAATTACATTACATAGATGACGTCATGTTAATGTAATTTTAAGGTGGTGGAAAATATAATTTATTATAACTGGTATTGTAAATTATAAAATTAAAATTAAAAATAAATTACTTTAATAATACTACTTTGAAACATAATCGGGCCCAAAATAATAATTCATATCTGGGCCTAATCTGTTGTTGCTGGGCTGGGCCCAAAATTTAGTGATTTCTCCTGACTGGGCTTTTAAAACATACATCTATAAGTATATGTTGGCCCAATTACCTGTTCAAACCATTTAATTGCACACGTCCCATCATTAAGACAAAAGCCCATTCATTAAAACAAAAATAAACAGTAGAGATATTCCTTAATTTCTACCAGCTCAAAAAAGCTTGGGCGTCGACAGATAAAAGATACCCAATGCATAAATCTTTATCTGCACACACACAAAAGTAATCCAGATAGAGAGCATTCACGACAACCGCTGGTGATGCACAAAAAAAGCACAAAACATGTATCTACAGCTCCCAAAAACCAAGGTCCGTGCCTCAACAAACTTCATTATGCTGGAAATTCACGGCCTAGTTCAAAGAGTTAGGCGCAATAGCTGCGTCGCCAGATGCAACACCTCGCTGGATCCATAGAGCTGATGTCTTGGTTGGAAGCCAAGCACTCTATGTACTTGACGACCATGATACCACAGTCGTGGTTATTCCCTTGCTGTGGAGCGTCCAGAGCAGAAATGATCTCCCACGCGTCTCTTAGTTCACAGCCCATCTTCTTCTGCTCCCAAATCCCAGCATGACTACAAAGCCAGGGAATGTATCTAGACATGTGCAAAAAGTGACCGGCAATACTTTCTCAGTTAGTGCTCCCACGAGCAGAGTCATAGATGGTCACGGTTTGGCTCTCAAAGCAGATCGTATAACACACCCAGTGATTCTTATTTACATTGGCCACGCCGAGGACTTGCCTTGCCTCAACCCAAGGCAAACCATATTCTCTTGGCCAGACCCCGTTCACATATTGCATCATTGACTCACAGGTATTATTAAAATCTCCTTTCAGCAAGAAACCCTGTAAAATAAGTTCAGGGACATCAAAGTTTGCTATACTTCATCCCCCCTTTAACCACAAATATATACACTATAAAATACTTTGAAATTGTCTACTTTGAATACATATGAAAGGATGGAACAAAACTCATTCTTCATAAAGGTCAAATAAAGCTTATCGTGCCCAAAACATCCAAGACAGCCCATCCGCTCAAGAAACTTTCATTCGCCCTCTTTTACTTGAATAAGAGCAAGTTCGTCAAAGCATCGATATGCTATAAATGGAACACATAAGTTCAAAATCAGTCACAAATTTGTTAATACATCAACCTAAATGGAGGTCAGCTTCACTTACTTCGTCGGCTAGCCAACCCCTTCTGGTCAACAAATCGTGAAACCATGAGACTGGCACCCTCGACTTGCTTATGATGAGGAGAGGTGTCTCAGGCTCACTGCCAATGTATGAGCATGAATTAAAAGCCACTCAACAGAATACAGGAAATTTAAATAATTAAATGAATACTATTCCAAAAAGAAATAGAAACTCACGGCTTAATCTTCACAGCAGTGTGAATTTATGATGATAAGTTGCTTCCAAGGGATCATACATTGCGTTTGTTGGGGTGAACAACTGACAGGCCATAGATTTCGTAGAAGATGGCCCAACATTTTTCCTTAACTTGCGCTCTGAACTTGTTCACTCATCAGGTTCTTCTTCATCAATCAATTGGCGTTGATAGGTTGATTTTAATGGAGTTTGAGATAGCCGCTTGCTCGACCTCGTGGATACTCTTGGTGGTGGCGAACTAACTCCAAGACCTAACCCTTTATCAGTCTTTGGAGACACAGCAGCAGGCTTCATCAAATCATCCACCAAATCCTTCTTCCCAATACTCAAACCATCGTCTTCACACTTCTCATCTACAGCCTCACCAACCTCAACGCTTTCCTTCTCCTCATCTTCTGGTACTTCATTAGGAACTCCTTGATTAGGCTCAACACCATCTCCTCCCTCTTTATTCACAGCCCCTGCCTCAGCCTCAGCAAACACCTTCCAACAACACTTACATCGACGAAGCAAACTCTCAATCACATCTAACTTACATACTAATGCTTTCATTTGACCATCAATCTCCTGGAGGGTAACCTGTAAAGATGTGAAAATTAGCAGTCCAAATTAATTTCCTTGAACTGAAACTCTATCTCAAAACAGACTTACATTGCTAACTATCTCTTTCACATAGCTGTCATTGCCTTTTTCATTCACTGGAAGGCTCTTCGACCCCGCCATTGAGTCAACATAAACAACATTGTCCTTTATTTGCCCGATCGAAGCCTATTTTTCATCACAGTTGGTTCCAATCTTCTCTTCTTCACAGCAGCGCCAACAACATCACCCTCGCCCGCTTTTCGCTTCAAAAGAGGGGTCACAAACGATTTTAGCGGTGACATATGCCTTTCCTGTGGCCCCAACCCTTGCAGATGTTGCCACTCATCCTTCGAGGGGCCCACCATACCCTACAAATACTCAAACAATTAACACAGATAAGTAAACTATTTTCAATTAAATTACAAATAAATAAACATGTACTATTAACTAATGATAGAAACATATTTACTAACCAAACGTTCTGCATATTCTGGTGCAAAATATCCCAACAATTGCTCGTAGTGATAGTTATCATCAACACGCCAGCAGAGGATCCTAGAGAACCGACCAAGATTTGTTTTGACAATATGCGTGCAATCTCGACCTAGATCCGGCATGAATTCATATGCCCACGTTTGTAGCGCCAGCACAAACCCATACACATCATAAGCCATACTCTTCTGCTGTCTAATTATGTTATCAATAACCCAGCACCGCGAAAGAGTGGATTTCAAGAGGTACTCGTAAGAGACTCGGCCCTAAGGATATTTTTCAAACTTCTCCAAATCATCAGCTAGATGCAAGTATTGCATCTGCAGGCTCTTTTCTTTACAATCACGAGGCAGAACCACCGCATAAAGGACGAACAAGAAAGCTAATTTTAATGATAAAACAGAATTACCTCCAGTTTTTTTACACTCACGACGGAAGGCTACAGAGATATCGATGAACTTTAGGCTCCATCTGTTCGTGAAAAGAAAACTGTGAATGCTCAAAGCCTTGGGGGGCTCGTACCATTCGCTGAATTTTAGGCATGTCATGAGACCAAACTCGACCGGACCAAACTCATGAAGTATCCCATTCAGATTAAAAGACAGTCGATTCTCGATAGAAGAAATTAGATGATTCCTTACCAGAATATGATACAATTGGCCTTGGAACTGTAGGTTCGCAATATCAAATAAGTGCCCGAAGTAGGACTTCTTCAAATGCTGCATGTTTGCAGGCCCTAAAAGTTCCTTCACTTGATTAAGCCACTCCAGGTGGCATCTAAAGGACACGAGAGCGCCTACAAGGCAGCCACATCAACAACAAAAATAGAAAATTAAGCGCGGGAAAGACAAAAGAAACTAATACTCACATATAGAAGTTCATTACATTACCAACACAAACAAAAAATTAAATTTGATGTGCTTAGAAAAAATAAATGCAACCTAGCAGACCAGCGAAGAACTAAATCAGCACCTTCAATTCAACAAAACCCACTTCCATTCCTTGAAAACAGATCTAACCAAACCCTAACCCATCTAGCTTTACGAAAACATGAAAGAACAAACTTAGAGTCTAGGACAGAGATAGAGTTGTCACATTACCTTCTTCGGCACCCTTCCTCCTCCTTCCCTGCTCCGCCATACCCTTATCCACATGTCAAACATCCAGCCGCGGTATGTAATGCGACTGGATGTAGGGTCGAGCGAACCCCTTCTGTTGGAGAAAAGTTCATCTACATGATTACGCCAGATAAATTAATGAAAAAATAACTTCCAGGATTGACTGTCCCGATAATTGGATAACGTACAATTGTGTGCTAAAAAATCTTCCAATTCCACAGGTTTTTCCCTTCCAAAAACTCATATCTTCTACTGTATAACAAAAATGCAGATCAGGTCTATAAAACTTTGCAAAGTACTAATGTTTACAACAAATCTTCTGAAAAAGAAACTGCAAATATTTGGAACAAATATTAAAAACTGAAATACGTATTACAAATAAATTCTAGATTTCAGCATGTTGCATATATGTTGCTTTGGAAAAAACAAAATATTTTCAATTGAATTTAATTCTAAATTAATATTAAAAAAAAGGTATTTGATGGTGCTAAAAATGGGCAAAAATGAAGACACACATTTAGTTGCCGCAATTAGTTCTTAGAACATAAAACTTTTCCAAATTCAGATGGTTCTCCACTGAGCTTAACGCTAAACTTCAAGAAATTAATCTACATTAAAAATAGTCTTATTCGCAATGAATCAATCAAAGAAAAAAGTGTATGGTTAGATACACACACGCGCGCGCGCGCGCACACACACACACACGCACCGTGCACTTGGCAGCCAACACCATAGAAAAGTAGACGTTTTACGCCAGTAGCCTGAGAAGCCCAAATGGGGCGCTATTAATTGCCTCCGACGACGCCGTGCAATGTACCTCGACACTGTCAAAACGGGAATCTCAAACTCGATGATAATCCTGTCGTAAACTCTAGTTCACTGCTCAGAAATCTTCAGCTCAGAAATCTTCGGCCCAGAAGATCATATAGATACAATTGAGAAAATAAAAACTACTCACAACCATTAGTTTCTTGTTTCCTATTGAATAATATGGACAATTTAAGAATTCAGTTATATATTGAACCAATTAGTAGACAGTTTCAAAAGGACCCTCTAATTTAAATTGATGGTAAAAAAACTGTAAAAGATCATGCTTTAATATGAAGCACTACAGGTATGAAAGAAACTAATATGTTGCATCTACCTATGATATCATAAATGAAAAGTACCATCCATGGAGCCAACAACACCTCCCTCAATCAATAGGAATAACAATAGGATTCGAGTATGGGGAATTGTCTTCTTCCGTGATAGTTGTTTAACCATCAACTAAAATGGATGTTTATAGATTTACGAAATTGTCGAAACTCTTCAAGAACAGACGCATCCCAACTCTTCAAGAGATGCATGTGTTGAACAATTTTTATTTTTATTTTTAAAAATACAATAAAACGTGAATTGTCAAAATTACCCCCACTATTCTCTTTTTATATATATAATATATAGATATTATTAATAATATATAATTTTAATGTTGGTACAATGTTATCACATAAAATTGGGACTAAAAGATCTCCATTCAGTTAGATATATGTATTTGGTTATATGTGGTGGATTCCACTGCTCCAGTACAGTAAATTATTAAATATAGCTTTCAATTAGTAATATAATATTTTAAGTCAAACATTAAATCATCAATCAAACAAAAATGAATTGACTGATTCTCAAATAAAAAATTAGATGTTTTTGACAATAATTAAAACCAATTTCAGTCTCTAGTGTCCAAACTGTATTTCATATTAACTATTCACAAAAAAAAATACAATTACATGATCTGCTTAATTTAATTGTGGGACTTGCTAACGAGGTGTAGTTAAGGACATGATAGTTTGCTATACATTTGTGCTACATTCTCTGTACACGAAATAGAATTTTGCTTCTTGTTGAAATGAAACCATGTTGTTTCCAAGAAAGAAACATTCCTGAAGTAGTCTTCCGATCTTCAGCACAACCCCCCCCCCAATCAGCATCACAAAACCCCACCAAACTAGGGTTTGTATCATAGGAAAATCAAAGTCCCAACTCAACAGTACCTTTTATGTACTTGATTATGTTCTTGACAACCTTCAGATGACTTTCTTTGGGATCAGATTAGTACCGAGCGCACACTCCAACACTATAGCATATATCTAGCCGACTTCTAGTCAGGTAGAACAGACTGTCTATCATACTTCGGTACAAGGTTTGCTCAATAGACACACCCGCTTCATCCTTTGATATTTTCAAATGTGTTCCCATAGGTGTTCTCTGTGTACTGCTACTTTCCATACCAAACTTGCTGATCAAGTTTCTTGCATACTTTGTTTGAGACACAAAGATTCCATCATCGTTTTGCTTCACTTAAAGCCCTAGAAAGTAGGTCAGGTTACCTACTAGACTCATTTCGAATTCAGATGTCATAAACTTGACAAACTCATCCACTATTCTGTCTGACACAGATCCAAAGACGATATCATCGACATAAATCTGAACGATGATCACATCAGATTTTTCTCTTTTAACAAAGAGTGTTCTATCAGCTCCACCACGAACATAGCTTTTCTCCATAAGGAACTTGGTGAGATGTTCATACCAAGCTCGTGGAGCTTATTTAAGATCGTATAGTGCTTTTTTCAGTTTGTACACGAACTCAAGATGGTGAGAGTCTTCAAGGCCTTTAAGTTGGCTAACAAAAACATCTCCAGATAAGTACCCATTTAAGAAGGCACTTTTCACGTCCATTTGATATAACTTAAACTTCATCCAAGCTACCATGGCAAGAAGCAATCGGACTGATTCAAGACGAGTAACAGGGACAAATGTTTTGTCGAAATCAATTTCCCCAACTTGGGAATATCCTTGGGCAACCAATCTTGCCTTGTTCCTGGTTATGTTCTCCTCCTTATCGGTCTTTTTTTGAAGATCCCCTTTGTGCCTATTACATTAGCATCTTTGGGTCGTGGAACAAGATCACATACTTTATTTCTTTCAAATTGTAAAAGTTCTTCTTGCATGGAATGGATCCATCGATCATCCTTCAAAGCTTCTTTAACATTCTTGGACTCGATAGTAGATGGGTAACACATATTGGCAATTAGTTCACGATAGTTCTTACAGACACCTCTTGTTCGGACCCCTTCACTCAGTTCACCAATGATGTCCGATGCAGAATGATTCTTCTGAACTCCTTTTGAAAGTTTGTAAATATCTTGTTTCTCAAATCTTGATTGAGTCAGATCACTATTTTCACAACTGTCCGGCACAGATGCAGGAACATGGATAGTAACATCAAGGCTTTCATCATCAATCTGGGCAGCAGGTTCTTCCAGATCATCAACAACAATATTGATAGATTCCATGACAGTTTTGGTTCTCTTGTTGTAAACACGGTAGACTCGGCTATTTCTTGAATATCCAAGAAAAATGCATTCATCTCCTTTAGCATCAAATTTGCTAAGATACTTTCTATCTCTCAATATGTAACAAGTACTTTCGAAGATGTGAAAGTACTTAACGTTCGCTTCTTTCCTTTCCACAGCTCATAAGGAGTAATTCTTGTCTTGGGTCTGAAGTAAACCCGATTCATAACAAGGCAAGCCGTGTTCACTACCTCGGCCCAAAGATTGTCAGAAATAGATTTTGCCTTCATCATGACTCTACTCATTTCTTGAAGAGTCTGATTTTTCCTATCAACAATACCATTTTATTGCTGTGTTTTTAGTGCAGAAAATTCTTGACCAATGCCTTTTTCTTCACAGAACAGTTTGAAGAACACATTCTCGAACTCACGACCATGATCACTTCTTCTTCTTGCTACGTTTGTTCATTTCTCCACTTCAAGCTTGAGACACAATTTTTTGAACGTCTCAAATGTTTCTGCCTTGTCTCTCAGGAACTCAACCCATGTGAATCTGGTGTAGTCATCAACGCAAATGAAGATAAATTTTTTCCGTCCAATACTTTCAGTTTGGATAGGCCCCATCAAGTCTTTGTGCAATAATTCCAAGGCGTTTGAAGTAGTGATCTTCTTTACAGATTTATGAGAGGTATGGATTTGTTTTCTAACTTGACATGGACCGCACACCTTTTCTCGATCAATTTCCAAACTAGGAACACCAATCACAGCTTCAGTTTTCATAAGTCGCTGAAGATTTTGATAACTGATATGGCCAAGCTTTTCATGCCATAGATTTGCTTCACTAAGCTGAGATCTGAAGCAGGTCCCATTTATGTTGAGAAGATAACAATTGTCATGAGATCTATCCCTGTCCATCAGTAGAACATTTTCTTTATCCTTGACCAGACATTTATCTCTTGTAAAATACACAAAGAGACCTTTATCGCACAACTGACTAATGCTAATAAGATTAGTCTTGAGTCCCTCCACAAGCAGTAAATCTTCTAGATTAGGCATTCCACGAACATTCAACTGACCACGTCTAAGCACCCTTCCTTTGACACCATCTCCAAAGGTCACAGATTGATATGAACAATCTTTTTTAATGTTGTTCAACATGCTTGCAACTCTGATCATATGACGCGAACATCCGCTATCGAAATACCAACTGCTCTTTATGTGTATGTTGAAAGCTGTCTGGACTACATAGTTTATGTTGTTGTTTCTTGGTCTGTTCTTGTTGTTACTTCTCCTGGAAAACTGATCTGATTGTGACAGACCTCTTCTTTTCATTCTTCTGAGATCATTGATGTAATTCCTGCAATGTGGTCGAATATGGCCTGGTTTCTCACAGTAATAACACACAACACGTGTCTTTCAAGGTGACTCCTTTTGATGGGATTGCTAACAATTCTTTGATTCAGCTTTTGATTCTGGGATCGTCGAGTCTTTTGTTCCAGAGGACTGTCCGTGACAGAACCTGTCATAGGTCTGACCTCCATTATATCCAAGTCCAGTATAATCCTAAGGGCTCTTTCCTTTTGAGAGAATTTCATTCAGTTGAGATGATCCAGAGTTCATCATTTTAACAAGCTTCTTTAAGTGCTGAAGTTTACCATTCTGTGCTTGTGTACTGTTCCTGGATGTGACAATTCATCTTCTAGCTTCTTTAATCTAATGGAGAGACCATCTCTCTCTTTAATGAGGTAGGAGTTCTCTTTAAGCAGGTCTTCATTGACTTTAACCACCATGATCCAATTAGAATGTAGCTTTTTATACGCCTCCATAGCTGATTCTTCAATGAATTCTTCATCATCACTGCATTCTGATTTTTCTCATCCTCATTGTCAGGAACATATGCAGGCACAAATTCTTTGACATAATGTGTCACGAAGGCAATATGATTGCTTACACATTTTTCATCACTTCCATTTTCATCAGGATCATCGCTATCACTTAAGGTAGAACTAAAAGATATATTCTTTCTTTTAAGAGTATTAGCACACTCAGCTTGGTAATGACCAAGGCCACCACATTCTCTACACTTGATTTTCTTATGCTTGTCTTCATTTGGATCTTCGTCCTTAGTTCTTTAAGGTTTGGAAAACCTATTCTTGTCAAGATCATTTTGAGAGGACTTCTCATAGCATTTTGCAAACCTAGAGAAGTTTTTTGACAACATAGCAGTTGATTTTGCTAGGTCAACTTTGTCAGGAACATTGTTGGGAACATTAGTGCTGGAACCCGCCTGAAAAGTAATGTTTTTCTTTTGCATAGTTTCTTCTTCTATCAAACCCATTTCAAAGGTTCACAAGGACCCCATCAACTCTTACAGCTTCATCTTGCTCACGTCTTTGGCTTCTTCAATGGCCGTGACTTTGTAGGAGAATCTTTTCGGCAGAGAACGAAGAACTTTTCGAACAAGTTTTTCTTCAGAAATGGCATCTCCAAGAGCAAAGCTTTCATTTGCAATGTCACAAATTTTGGCATTGAACTCTGCAAGTTTTTCAGCTTTATCCATCCGTAGATTCTCGAATCTGGTGGTGAGCAACTGCATTCGTGAGGCACGAACACTGCTTGTTCCTTCATAGGTGGTCTGCAGTATGTCCCAAGCATCCTTAGCTTTGTCACACGTGGAGATCAGTTTGAAGATATTCATGTCAACGACTGAGAAAATGACATTCATGGCTTTTGCATTCAACCCCATAATCTGGTAGTCATCATTGTCCCACTCTTTCTCCGGCTTTAATTATCACATTTTTTCCTTTCTCATCTGTCTTTGTGGGAGGTTTCCAGCCATCAATCACTATCTTCCAATCACGTTCATCAATTGAGTGAATGAACGTAGTCATCCTGGCTTTCCAGTATGCATAATTATTGCCATCAAGGAGCGGGGTTGAACTGTCGATGCTCCTTCTTTCATCGTGTCCATCTCGGCAAAACAAACACAAAATATGGATTAATAAACCCAAGATCACACCTATACAACAGGTGACCCGCTCTGGTGTCAATTGAAAAACCGTAATTCGTGCACTTATGTGTTTATGGTTACTGCATGCAAGTGTTCTTGAATATGGCATGGACAGAGGCAAGAACAAGTAAATAAAAGCAGTAAAAGAATGCACAAGATTGATAATCCAATTCGGTTAATCAACCTACTCCGGGGGAACTATGCCCAAACTTGAAGATTTATTCACTACTCCTTCATGAAGTGTATTTAGGAACTTACACATACAGGACTCCCTCCTTATGTCGACCGTTCTTCTTCACGAACTCTTTCATTGAACGAAGCTGTGAGATCCCCTCACAACTGTGACACTAGACTCCTTCTAGCTACCCACGTCTTCAACTTACAATTTCTCCCAAGATTGCGTACAATATGGATTAATAAAATCCCTCACGTGTTTCACTTAAAACACTCAAAAGCTAGACCATCACGTTGAACAGATTAGGGAATAATTTCTAGCTAATACATATATCACAAACATAATGACTCTCAAATAATATGTTAAGAGAATCTAATTAAGTCATCCACAGATTGCTGCAATGAATCGGTCTTCTTATAACTTCACTCCCAAGTTACCGTTGATCTTCCACCGCCGGTATTTTGGCAAGTGAATAATGGTTTGTGATCTTCCCAAACGTGTGTAGATGTTTTTCTTGTGTATGAGGGTTATTTACAGCACGGTATCTACTCAATAAGGTAGTCAAACGAACGAATCTTGACCTTTCAAACCGGATCGGCGCAAGATCTTCTAAATATGGAAACTGCCATAATTAAACTGTTCATAGGTATGTCTGGAACATCAGAGCGAACAGTCCATCAACTGTTCTACATTGTTTGCACATCGGATCATTTATCTTCAAGGACATACTCAAGCACACGTTGTCGAACATATCTCATCAAAAACAAAACTTAGTGCATGATGATGACACTAACATAACAAATTAAACTTATACCGTGGGTTTCATACAACATGATAATTGGAACTTATACCTTATTCAATCCCAATTTTTTCTTTTCCTACAATATTACAAAGTACCCAGATTTCATTCAATTTATTATTTCCTTTATTTTGAAAAAAAAAGTATATATAGGAATAAGAAGTTGTTTTTAAGGTTTAAATATACAAAAAAATTTGGTTGATTAAAATTCATTAGACGGTACTTGTATCTGTATGCACTTTGCATTTCATGCACAATTTTATGATATATGAATGAAATCAAAATCAAAAGAATTTTGACCCCAAGTAAATATTTTTGAAACTTAGCAAGTGTACCAATTGGAATATAACACATAAATTTGAGAGCATGTGATGTGAGGGTCCATCACAAAGAAATTATAATATAATGTACTTGGGATTAAAACCAGATCACTTTCCCAACAATCTTATGAACCAAATTTTTCAATAAATAAATAATTAAGTAAATGGAATAACTCCATTTGTCACGCGCTTAATTTGCTTGTATAAATATCCTCACACCCAAGAAATGAAATCATCTCCTTAATTTTATACTTACAAAAACCAAACCACTCTTCATCAAGAAATCTAATACAAGATGTCGTCGAGAACTGCAGGACAAGTCATCAAATGCAAAGGTACGAGTTTTAATCTTGTCCTTCATTTCCTCATCGATCAGTTTGTTAAGGAGAAAAAACTAAAATCGGAAGAAAAAAGATTGTCTGTTGATAATTTTTTTGAAGTACAATAATATTATGATCGTTCATGAAACTAAAATAAATTGAAGAGAGCCTTTTTTCTTTTAATTTTTTTATTTTATTTTGTTTGGGTGTGAAGCTGCTGTTGCATGGGAGGCGGGGAAGCCTCTGGTGATTGAAGAAGTGGAGGTGGCGCCGCTGCAGAAAATGGAAGTCCGGATCAAGATTCTCTACACCTCACTTTGCCGCACTGATGTCTACTTCTGGGAAGCCAAGGTAACTAAGATTCAACAAAGCCTCCCCTCTCTCTCTCTCTCTCTCTCTCTCTCCCCTTTGTATTGATGATGGCTCTTTCAGGCTCAAGATTCCGTCTGTCCACGGATTCTGGGACATGAAGCAGCAGGGTACGTAAAATAATTCCAGTTGCCTTAACTAATTTGATATTCTAATGATCAATTGTTCATCTTGATTAATAATTTTTTGAGTATATTGTAGGATTGTGGAGAGCGTAGGAGAGGGAGTGACGGAGCTGGCTGCAGGCGATCACGTTCTTCCGGTATTCACAGGGGAATGCAGAGAATGTGCTCACTGGAAGTCGGCAGAGAGCAATTTGTGCAGCCTTCTCAGAATCAACACTGAGAGAGCAGTGATGATCAGCGATCAAAAATCAAGATTTTCGATCAATGGGAAGCCATTTTACCACTTTCTTGGAACTTCCACATTCAGTGAATACACTGTGCTTCATGTTGGCTGTGTTGCCAAGATCAATCCCGAGGCCCCCCTCGACAAAGTTTGTGTTATAAGCTGTGGGCTCTCCACAGGTGTGTGTGTGCGTGCCTATGGATGTGATCAATAATTTCTTTTTCTTGATGCAGAATGTGAAATGAAGTATATTAATCTTAGATTCTTGTGTGTTTAGGCCTTGGTGCTACGTTGAATGTTGCCAAACCGTTTAAGGGCTCTTCGGTTGCTATTTTCGGGCTTGGAGCAGTTGGACTTGGTGTATGTTTCCGAGTTTCTATTGCGTTTTTGCACTCTTCAAAATCGAGAAAACGAGAAAAAAAAAATAGATGGGATTGATCGTTTTTCCTTGTGGTTTTTAGGCTGCAGAAGGAGCAAGATTGGCTGGTGCTTCAAGAGTAATTCGAAGAAGGTATGTAACCATATATGCTTTTCATTATGAAATATGTGATTGGATATGATTTGGATCGTGATGAATGTTAGTGTTGTGTCTCTGCTCAGCATCGTACATATCCATGCATGCATGCTTGATTACTTCAGCTTGAACTGCCACAGACCATCCTAGCTATGCATGCACACGTGGCAACGTATGATGGCGGCTGCATGTGTGTGACTGGACCACAGCATCCTCACCATCATATCGGTTATACATCATCTTAGCCGTCGAATTTTAACTGAAAGTTAACCATCATGTTGTATGAAATGAATGTATAGGTGATAGCTGAGATGACTGATGGAGGAGTTGATCGGAGCGTTGAATGCACCGGGAACGTCAATGCCATGATCTCAGCATTTGAATGTGTTCATGACGTATGTGTCTCAAGTTTTTTCTACTTCGATTTTCAAAAAACTCATGTAAGACCGTCTCTCTCTCTCTCTCTCTCTCTGCAGGGATGGGGTGTTGCTGTTGTTGTGGGGATACATCACAAAGACGCGGTGTTCAAGACTCACCCCATGAATTTCTTGAACGAGAGGACTCTCAAGGGAACTTTCTTTGGGAACTATAAAGCGCGCTCTGACCTACCATCTGTTGTCGATATGTACATGAAAAAGGTTCGTGGATGCAAACCTTTCTCCTTTTTCGTTTAGATGACGAGCTAGGGTAACCTGCGGTCACTGTCCGGGAGTTTTGATCAAGTTGTTGTTGTTGTTGTTGATGTGCAGGAACTAGAAGTGGAGAAGTTCATAACACACACGGTGACATTCGCTGAGATAAACAAGGCTTTTGAGCTGATGCTGAAAGGAGAGGGGCTTCGTTGTGTTGTTCGAATGGAGTGAGAGAAATTAAGCATATATGTGCGTGAATTTGCAGCGGAAGAAATCATGATACAACTTGAATTTGCATTTCCTAGTTTCTCTCTCTCTTGGTATTGTATCGTGTGTATAATAACTAATAAGTTCTGTTGCATGAATAAAATTTCCCCAACTTTTTTTTGTCAATTTTCGATCCACAAAAGAGTCTATGTGGACTTGCTCTAATCTAGGGGTAATTCTATTGACAGCCCGTGTTTCCATTTGCAGCCCTCATAATTTATAAAATAAAATTTTTAATTAAATAGACTTTTTCACCCTTATAACTCCACCATTTAAAAATCATAACAAAATAACATAAAGCTCATGTATAGCCCCGGCCCACTAATGATTAAAAACTTTATAAATTAATTAACATAATTAAATTTTATTTTCTCTCTGACCCTAATTATTATCCTCTCTCTCCCTCCAAACCGTTCAATTTCTATTCACATAAAAATTAATGGAAATATTATTCCCCCAATGTTAAACACTTTTTGTTCACCATCGTCCTATCTCTGTTTCAACGGCGTTCACTATTCTTGAATAAAAGATAATAAAAAAAAGATGACAGTGTTGAGATTTATTTAATTTTTTACTCTTATTTTTTAGATTGAAGAAAAAATAGTGGTAGAAAGAAATTGAGAAGGACGGTGGCTAGAAATCAATTTTCTTTGCAGATGAATTTTTTTAGTTATGAGAGGGGAACTTTATTTTGTTTTTTTCTAGGATTTTAATTAATTGATGGAGTTATGGGGACAAATATGACTAATAAAATTATAATTATATATTAATTAATATTGGGGGCTATAAAGAGAAAAACGAGAGTTGTGAATAGAAATACCCTCCGTACTCGGGAATCATAGAATTGCAGTTAATATCTGTTGATAATTAAATTTATTTATTTATTGAAGGAAAACGAAACCATATAAAAATTATGTATATTTATTAATATTTAATGAGATGTGATATTTTTAATTATAAAAAAAATTAAATTGAGTTTAGATACATGAAAGAGAGGTAAGCGTGTATATGACTTGAGCACATAAAATGTGTTTTTTTTTCCTTTTATAATCATAGGCTTATAGCATTATCAAGTTGTCAATGAATATTTAAAATATATTTTTGAATGATTATCACAAATTCAATTACATTATAATAATAACTTTCTTACCACAGGCATCAAGTATATATAATTAGAAAAGGAAACAAGTTACCTTACCATATGAACACCATTATTTCTACATGGCACAAGCGCTACTCTAGTTGTTAAAAAAAAGCAATAAATGGGATTACTCAATATAACATAAAAAAAAAAAAAACCTATATTAGATATTGCGTCGAAGAATTACAGAACCTGGTGTAGGTGCCTCATATGCTAGTGAAGGAGGGCTTCCAGGCTGAAAAAATTAAAAAGATTATTACACCGTCCACTACAAAAAATTCGGAATTTAGCGACGGACATAAACGATGGATTAAGGTCCGTTATTACTAACAACGGATAAAAAACGGACTGTCCATCGCTACCACTTTTAGGAATATGACGTTTGCGCCTGAAATTAACGACGGACTTACGATGACTTTTCTGTCGTTGGATGTAAGGACGGAACGGTTTCATCGTTATTTTTTATATATTTTAATATATAACTAATTAAATAAGTGTACGATGGATACTTGTCCTTCGTTAGTGATTTATGACGACATTACGACAGATGTAACGTCGTTAAATTTAACGATGGATTGTTGTCCGCCATTAGCTATTCATTTATTTATTTTTAATATAATTATTAAATCCTAACGATGGAGTTGTTCCGTCGTTAGTTCGTCGCTAAAATTTGAAATTACGGGATATGAAGCCCCATTTCTCTATTCAATGAAGCGACAACCGAAACCCTCTTGCTCACCGCCGCAGTCGTTGTAAGATGTCGATCTCCTTCTCTCTGCAATGCTCTCTGTCTGTGTATGCGTGTGTTCTCTAACAGTTGATTCAGTGTATGTGTGTGTGTTCTCTGCAGCTGTGAATTGTGTGCGCATGTGTGTTCTTTGTTTAACAAAAATTCTTATGATTTTTGCCTAATTGTTTGTTTTTTGGTTATGTATTTTTGTTTAGTGTTGTTCAACATAGTTGCTCAATTGGTAGAAGCAAATCACAAAAAGTTAAGGGCAAGTTTTATTTGCAAAAAAAAAAGTATGATTTAACGGTTTTAATAAGCATGTTAATTTGCTAGCATGTTATTTTTTAGTAGTATATATGAATTTGGGAAATTTGGAACATGTTAATATATTGATTTTAGAATGTTGGTTTTGTTAGAGAAGTGTTATAATTATTTATAAGAATATTGTTCAATTTATTAACTTGAAATTGAAGTATGATATAATTTATGCTAAGTGTGTTGTATTATAAATATTAATAAGCATGTTCTTCCATTTATTAAATTGAAATTGAAATAAGTTAAGTATGATGTTATTTATGCTATGTGTGTTGTGTTATAATTATTTATTGTAAGCATGTTCAATTTATTAAATTGAAATTAACATTATGCTAATTATGACGTGATTTATGATATCTGTGTTGTTATAATTATTTATAAGCACAATGTTCAATTTATTAAATTTAAATTAAATTATGTTAATTTGAATGAGATGAGCGCCCCTAGATCTCTTTTTATCAATTATTGATTGAATTGTTGGTATTGTTGGGTTTGTTGTTAGTATTGTTTGATTAAGTAGCGGAATATAGATCAACTAGCAAAGAGTCAAGAACTTGGGACTATGATTTTTTACATAAGTGCTGCTAAAATTTTGAAAAAAATTATATAATATTTTTTTTTATCAATTATTGATTGAATTGTTGGTATTTTTGGTTTTGTTGTTGGTATTGTTTGATTAAGTAGCGGAACATAGATCAATTAGCATAGAGTCGAGAATTTGGGACTAGAATTTTCACATAGGTACTGCCCAAATTTTTAAAAAATTATTTTATTTTTTTAATTATTGATTAAATTGTTGGTGTTCGTTGGTTTTGTTGTAGATATTGTTTGATTAAGTAGCAAAACATAGATCAATTAGTGTAGAGTCGAGAACTTGGGACTAGGATTTTCACAAAGGTGCTGCTGAAATTTTGAAAATTTTATTTAATTTTTTCGAAACTCAATTAAAAAGATAAAAATTCGACCAGCTTCTCATGCAACAATGACTATAAATCGTGATTGGATGTACAAGCAAAATGGGTTAATGGGTGTTTAAATTTGTATTTCCTGAATGGACTTGAAAGTTTCATCGAATTTACTTATAGTCGGCCTGCGTTCATGGATAGAGATAAAATTAAGTGTATGTGTCGTAGATGTGATAATATACCTTTTCAAAATCAATATACGATTCGGTTTCACATTGAGAAGTAGGGGTTTTTAAAAAATTATCACATCTGGAGATATCAAGGTGAAACGGCAGAGACTGCGACTATGACTATGGCTTCAAATTTTGGGCGAGAGACTAAATCAAATATGTACCATACGATGGTCTTTGATGTTGATGGTCTAGAATTTAACATAGACCACTAGATTCCAGAAGAGCCTCCTAATCCAGGTCAATCTTGAATAAATAAATTGTCGAATATCCTTCATGTTTTGAGTGGAATATAAGTCTCTAAAGTCGCGCAATCTATAGCAAATTAGTAGTCGAGGAAGGGATAAATTATGATTTACTTTCTCGTTAGATTTTAGGATCTTCGAGATTGATCGCTAAGTCGATAATCGACTTTTGTAGGTAAAGCTGAGCCTCAAGGAACCAAGGAAAGAAACTGGAGCTCATTGCCTCATCCTCGGACAGTGATGGAGGTGGGTGATACTATACTCACCTACAATTTTGAGCTAGTAAGCTCTAGAAGCAGAGGCAAAATGAAATATCCAATGAATTATTTTATCCTTTGTCTGATTAGTCTCTATACAAGGATATTATTATGCTATGGGATTTAATGATATGAATTGTTATTGAGCTTTTAAAGCATGATATGATATTGATGTTAACATGATATGATATGGTATGAGATATAGATGATCATGATCATAGAATTAACTTTGGTATTTATATTATTAATGAAGATATGTTGCTTAGATGAATGATGCATTTTAGGTTGATTATAGTATCCCTTATAAGCATTGAGGCTATAGTATTGATTGAAGAATTAGACCTAGATGATTTATTCATTCTAGTTATGATTTATGCTAGCAGAATTGAAGATTGAGACGGAATGTTGAGATTCAATGATGGTTAAGCAGGTTAATGTGTTCAAGGAGTTGTGATATCCTATCTGTGGGTTGTAACCTTCGGCTTACCATGCGGTGGCCTTTGGGTCACTAGGTTGTGGTCTTTTGATCACTAGGAAGTCACTGTTGGATAACCCCTCTCACATACTCGGAGTCACTACTGGGTAATCCCCTCTCATACTCGATGGGATATTTGAGGCAACCCTTCTCTTATCCTAGGCATGTATAGGCTGCAGTAGACATTATGTTTGAGTCAGGATGGGTCCATAGGAAGTAAAAATGTTTTGTAGATATGTGAAGGGGTTTTGCGTTTTGCTTTCCATATACTGCTCGTTGTTGTTGGATATTTCTAAAATTTTCAGAGTTTTCTTATAAAATCTCACTAAGTGCATTAGTACTCACGCCCTCTTTTTCAAATATATTTAAGTTGAGATGCAGGGGTGAGAGGTCGTTGGTGGCTGTGGATGTAATGATATGGCACTCTTATTCCACATATACAATATATTTGTATGGATGTTTGTGAATTTCCCCAAGAAATACTGGTTGATAATAAACAAAGATTTCCTATTATACACTCTGTATTACACTTTTAAATTTTATGAGTTTTTCTGATATTTTTTCTTCAATTTTAGTTTTTTGTGATTTAGTTTAATTTTATAATTATTTTTCGGAGTTTCACCCCACCCAATTAGGGTTTATAATTTTATTTTAGTATTTAATTTTTAATTTTCAATTATTAATTCATTATTATGGCTGATTATTTAAAAATTAAATTTTATAATATTTTAAATTAGCTTTTTTTATTGATAAATGTTGACCATTATTATTTATGTATATATATAATTCATTTATATTTTTTAATAAATATTATTAAAATCATGAATTTAATATTGCAACAAGAAGTGAAACATGAAGAAGTGCAATAGGAAATTTGAACCGTAATAAACTATGTCTGAATATTATCTATATTTTTTATTTAAAAAAATTAAAAGCTCTAAAGGAAATTGGCTGTAATTAGGGAATTAACCTTACAAAAAAATTGGTCAAGTGCTCTCATACATTCATACTTAGGGTTTAAAATAATTGAATCAAGTTGAATATCTTCAAGTTTAAATTTGAGTTCGTTTAGCCATTTTGGGCTCGAGTTAGTGTTCGACTCGAGCTTCGGCTTCTTGTTCAAGTTTGACGTGGCTAAAATGATCTGTGATCGAGTTCGATTCAAGCTCGACTCGATAATAAGTTAAGTAAACCTCGATAAAGAGTTCCACAAACTTCTCTATAAAAGCTTCACAAAAATTCAGTAAAAAACTCCATATAGTTCGATACACACCCCACCCTTATATATATATATATATATATATATATATATATTCATAGTTATGTTGAGAAAATGGTATAAAAAACCAATAGAAGCTTGCTCAAATGATTGAATTTTCGTGACAACTGTCAATGAAATTTGTAAGGTGAGATTGGATTTATGAACTATTGCTTGTCATAATTAGCAAGATGAAATCTAATGGTTTATATAGATAATATTTTAGAGTCCTATTATAATTAGTACGAGAATTATATTAACAAAGTCAATTAATTACTTATGTTATTTGATTTATTTGGCACATACTATAATAGAATTTGACAATTTGATTTATATTTAAATTTAAATTTTCTCCTTAAAATAACAAAATATATATTTCTTCAGTGAAATATTTTTTTTTATTTTTTAAACTAAAGAAATAATTTTGTTATTATCTTAGGATAATTTTATATAATATAGTTCAATTATACCAAAACTATTAACAAACCATTAGTCGAATATATAATATGATCATTCCAACTAATTAGAGAAATGATTGCACAATTCTATTCTCTAAGGAAAATAAAAATCATAAAATCTATATACAGTAACAGACTAATTAAAACACGATCTACATAAATTTGGAGTCCCATATGCACACAATTTAATTCTTGTTTTGATAAGCACCGAGTTGAAAATGAATATATAAGTTGAGGCAATAATATATATCTTGATTATGCAAATAAAAATATTTCATGATAGAGTCTAACAAGTGAGTACTAATTAATATAATTATCAGAATTAATAATCAAAAGATTTTTATTATTTTTGACGCTCGTATATGTTTCTTAGTGAAATACTTTTTATCCTTTAAACTAAAGAAATAATTTTATTATTATTTTGAGATAATTTTATATTATAGAGTTCGATTATATCAAAACTATTGAAATAAATATAATATATTATATTTACAAATAGTTACTTTTAAATAATCTTATATAAATATATTATATTACTTTTTTAAGCTTAAATTATTTTTTAACATATTATACAAGCATTACAGCAACTAGTACAATCATAAAAATCTAAAACATCACAACATGCCTTACTTCAATCAAGATTTTCTAGTATAAATTCGTAATCGATCATTTCCCTAAACACTAAAAGCCAAAAGGTGGAATACTTTGTTCGTGCCTAAAGAAATTATTGGGATCAACCACACTTTTAACCCGAACCAACCTATCAAAATTAGGACCAAAATACTTAAATCCCCAAACACTAGCTTGTGCATAACTAGTATTTCCCTCATTATTCACTCCCAAATCAAGATCTCTATAATTAACATACGCAGATCTTGGAAACTTGGAAACATAAGGAGTCATGTAACCATACAATCTTCTAATCCAACTCATATACCTTTCACATTCATCGTTCCTCGCTTCATCCCAATAAACTAAATGCTGAATTTTGTACAAGTTTCCTGACCTATGAGGAAACGGAGTTGCACAATCCGAAATCTCACTCATTCTTCCACCATACGGTGTGAAGATCAGCAACGCCGTTTCTGCTTCTTCCTCGTATAGAAATTTCCAGATGCTTCGTAACGCAGATTTTGAAATCGGTTCTTGCACGTAGTCCGATTTCGCCTTGAAGTACATGAGTTTGTATAGAGGAGTCACGCTAGCTAAGATTTGTGGAGAAACTCCGGTATCGTATCCGGCGAAGAAAAGAGCAGATTGAGCCCAACTCACTTCTTTGCAGTCTTCTCTCTCTACACCCAATTCTGGAAACTCGTCATGCAACAATTTGAGCAGTCGTTCAATCTTTCCAAGAAAGATTGACTCGAACGTGGCTGATACGGTTGAATTAATCCTCTTTACGTTGAAAGAAATCATTAAATCTTTCGAAAGATTTGGAGCTACAAACTGCCATCTATGAACAAGATCGGTGTCGTTCTGTTCAAGAGTTCTGTCAACGGAGAATATAGTCACAGTCGCCGGAACCACCACCAGACTCACCTTCCATGCAGTTATAACACCGAAACTGGCAGCGCCGCCGCCCCTTACGGCCCAGAAAAGCTCTTCCCCCATGGACTCTCTGTCGAGAATCATTCCTTCAGCATTGATCATACGGGCATCGATAATATTATCAGCTGCGAGGCCGTATTTTCTCAGCAGCATGCCGTACCCTCCGCCGCCGAAGTGACCGCCGACGCCGATGGTTGGACATGTTCCGGCCGGGAAGGCGAGGTTCTGACTTTTTCGGCTGATTTCATAGTAGAGCTGCCCGATTGTTGCGCCGGCTTGAACCCATGCAGTTTTTCTTGCAACGTCTACTGATACTTCACTCATTTTAACCAAATCGATGATGATGAATGGGAGGTGGGATGTATATGATAGTCCCTCGTAGTCGTGACCACCGCTTAGAGTTCTGATTTGCAGTCCATTTTGTTTGGAGCATAAAACAATGGGCGGGATTTGGGATTGTTGAAGAGGTGTGATGATGATTAGAGGTTTGGGAGTCGAGGGCGACGTGAATCTGAGGTTTCGAATGGAGGCTTGGAGGATCGATGAATATGATGAGTTTGCTGGAGTATGGAAGATTCTGGAAATCACTGAATGATTTATGGAGTGATGGGATAGGCAATGGAGAAAGTCACGGTGGTCGCCGGAGTAAGTAGCGGTGGAGGCGGAGATGGTGAGTATGGTAATAAATAGAAAGGAGAGTGGAATGGTAGGAGTGAACTCCATTGGTGGCTGGTTGATGTGGGAATATGGCGTGTAAAATCTTCCACTCATAATCTCATATATGAACGAGGGAGAGACACCGATCAGTGTCAATGAAGAAAAAAAATATTGCCCCCACAGATTAGGACACATCATTAGAGTATCATTCTTATTAAAACAAATTGATAATGTGTTTCAATCAATGACGTGAGAAATAGTAATCCCACATGTATTATAGAAATTCCCAAGTCCGAACTAGAGAATTGAAAACCAACGTATTATTGTTATATTTTTTGGATTGTTATTCTTGCTGGCTAGTAGTTTGCATATGTTTTAGAAGTAAAATATCTTTTATTAATTACTCAAGTCACTCGGCTCAATCATGGAGGAAAGTCCTTGTTCTAAATGCATAAATCCTCACATTCAACACCGAAGCGTGCAAAGGTTATGATCAACATAATTAACTTCCCTAGGCATATGTTTAAAGGAGATAATTTCGATTTTGGTTCCATAAGACATAGAGTTGTGCAGACATAACATTCTTCAAATATAGCATATTACATTCATAGATAGTGCTGACATTACAACATATGTAGTGCATACATTTTAATTCTTTAGCCATTTTCTTGTGCTTCGGTGGCTTGGTAATTGTATTGTGTTATGTATATTTTGTGTGGTGACTTGGTATATATATAGTGGCAATGTTGATAGGAATTTTCCCTCTAAAAACATGTGAAATTTACGTTCAAAATAATAGTAAAAACATGTCAAATTTGCCTCCAAAATCATGGATGAAGTTCTGAATTTTTTTTTATTTTGGGACCAAATTGATAGTTAAATAATGGGACCAACAGATCTGTTACCAATTTTAACGGAAAACGTCATAGCGGGACTAAAATTGATACTTCACCTCCTTTGAGACCAAAACTGATAGTATGGGAACCAAAGTTTCAACATAATTCAATACAGTTTCTTCCCTTCAACTAGATAAACAAACTCCCAAAAGTTTTCAACATAATTCAACACAACTTCAACTAGATACACAAACTCCCAAAAGATAACTAGAGCTTTACAGTTGAGCTAGATACAAAAACTCCCAAAAGATACCAAGTTTCAACTACCGCATATCATAATTCTAGAAGTAAGACAAAAAAATTCCAATAGATAGTTTCCCCCTCTGTAGAACATAATTCTAGAAGCAGTAGCAACAAGCTACATGTTATGCACATGAAATACTCAAAAAATTCCCAAAAAAGATACCATCAGAACACTTTCTTTGTCAAAAGCAACAAGTTACATGTTATGCTTCTTTGTCACAACTTCCTTTCATTGCATCTCTCAAGCTAGACAACGTATCAAGCTTCTTAACTCCTGAAGAGAATTGCTTTCTTTACCCTTTTGTGCACCAGTAGAAGGACCATCAATGATCTGATTTGGATGCATGGAAGCTCATTGGAGGATGAGCTCTGATTTGAACACCCATGTTTTTTGGTTGTACATCACTGATTGATTGTGAAATAGTATATGCTCTGATTCTTTCTCTTGATTCACACCAGTCTCCCTTGGTGGAGAATTGCCAGCAAGTACAGTTCTTTAACTCACAAGCTCATTTATCCCCTGCAAAGTTGTTGATTTGGTGCTGCAGTGTGTATACCTATCTAGAAACTCATTCAACTCAACATCTTCTTCATCTTCTTATGTAAAATGATAGTCAAACTGTGTCATGTCCTGTACATCAGCTTGTGTGGTTTTTTTCAGCAGATTGAGGAACATATATATGCAACAGATTATAGTTCATGAACTGCATAATATGAAACATAAATTCAACTTAATATGAATAATTAACCTTTCTTATTCCACATCCAAGGGGATTGTGACCCTTTTCTTCGTAGACCTGACAGGTGGCCTTGAAACTTTGTTTTCCCATTTTTTGTAGATTACTTACTGTAATACCCCGAAATATTTTAGAGGGTTTTACTCAACTTATGTTACCTGAGGGTAATTTAGGTAAGAAGTTGGGTCCTTAAAGGACTCAAATAAAGGAAAATCGCAGCCAGGGAAATCTATTAAAATTTATTTTGGTCAAAAATTGCTTTAAAAATATGTTCTGATATTTTTCTTGGGTTGATAGAAAAATTTTCAAGCATCGTGCCAAACTTTGAATTTTCCAATTTCGAGTTCAAATGAACACTTGGCACAATTTTAGGGTGAAAGGTAATAGATTTGGATAACTAAGGCACATCTGTCATTATCCAATTTCTTTTTCGAAATATTATCCTATTTATTTTTCTCCTATAAATAGGAGGTTAAGGTTTCATTTTTCATTCATTTTCAAAATCGAAACGCCGAGCAGCTTCTAGAGAAGGTACGTCTCTAGTTTCCTATTTCAATTCTGAAATAGTCATTTTGAAGGTGTCAACGCATAGATCACGAATACGTGATTGAAATGATGACACGACGGACGATCACGATGGAAAATCATTGTGACCGCCGCCAAAGTCGTAATCACCCTTCAAATCGGTGACTCTTTTGGGTCATCGGATCAAAAAGTGTCTTTAGGGTTTCATGTTCTATGTATATTTATATACATTTTCCATGTTGTCACTTTTTAATTTCGGGTATATTTTGGGTATCCGATTATTAAATTATAGTCTTTTTCAGATCTATCATTCATGGATAGCCGTATCGTGTTTTTAAGCTCAAAAGTTGTTCCGTGTCAAAATATAGTATTTTTATTTAAAGTTTCATATTTTTCCAATGGGCAGATCTTGCGGTATGAATTTATTTGTACCGAATTAATTTTAGGATACGGGTTTGACCACCCCGTATGCCAAAACTTCCTAAACAGTTTTTCTTTATAAAAATGCCCTGAGTAAAGTTCCCTTAAGAGTCAAAATATTTTGATGATCCGAGTGCTGCGTATTAAGATAGTAGATATTATAATATTTACTTCATAACTAAGAAAGGATAGATTTTGACCTAATGGTAGTCATTCATCGAAACTAAGTTACCGGATAATCTTGTAGGCACAGAAGAAGAAGACTTCTAGTTGAGATCAGAATCAGAATCTAGATCTAGCTCAGATTACCAGGTGGGTTTTTATTATATAAAAATGTATTTCGGGTTATTAAGCCCTGATATTTATAAAATGAATGTGATTGATTATCCAACTCATGACTGTATTTTATGTGCTCTCTTGACTCATGTAAGTCTTACTACTGTTTTTGGTGACGAAACTACAATGGTTCACGATATCGAGCCCCAAGCAAACAGGGCAGTGTCCAACCTTAAGCAGCCGGGTTGTGTACACGAACCGACTCACCGTAAGCGTTCTAGGGGAGAGTGGCGCGCAATGATGGAACTAAAATGATTTAGTATACATGGAATTCGCAAATTTTCTACTTTAAAAGCTTTCCATGATATGCTCTCAATATGATTGGATATTCTATTTTATAAAATGATTCTGAAGGTTTTTCTCAAAAGTACCCACTGAGTGCATTAGTACTCACGCCCAAATCTTTTCAAATATTTTCAGGATGAGCTGCGGGATGGTGGACGGCTGTGCTAAGGCTGAAGGGCTATCTTTTGATGTATATGTTTCTTTTATGTGTGGAGTCCAACTGAGAACATGGTTACCTTTTGTGTCTGAATAAATGCACTGCGTTTTTATCCGCTTACTCTGATTATTGTTATGGAGTGTTCGGTTCTCCGAATCCCATTTTATTTACTGTTATGGAGTGTTCGGTTCTCCGAATCCCATTTTATTTACGGTTATGGAGTGTTCGGTTCTCCGAATCCCATTTTCTTTATTGTTATGAAGTGTTCGGTTCTCCGAATCCCATTTTATTTACTGTTATGGAGTGTTCGGTTTTCCGAATCCCATTTTCTTTACTGTTATGGAGTGTTCGGTTCTCCGAATCCCATTTTTTTTATTGTTACGGAGTGTTCGGTTCTCCGAATCCCGTTTACTTTCTGTTCCTGACAGGCGAAAGCCTGGCATTTATTTACTTTCCTTACTCAGACAGGCGCAAGCCTGGCTTTACATTGTTTTTCATGTCAAGGCAAAAGCCTGGCTTTATATTGCTTTCACGACAGGTGGGAGCCTGGCATCTCTTTACTTTAAGTATTTGGACAGACATCAGTCTGGCTTTTTTTTTATGCCTAACCTATTAACAGTTAACCTTTGAACTGTTATTATTTACATTGAAGTTTGCCTTTGTTATTCTTTCTTGGGTTCATCCTAAGAGTCATGGTATCTGGTTTGAGTCATTTCATACGCTTTAAAAGCGTGGATTGATCCATTTATAGAGGTTATGCTGCCCATATTTTTAGGGCACTAACCCTATTTCTTTGATTGCTTCTGTTCAACAACCCCTTCCCCCTTTCCCCAAGTAGCGCACCGGTCCCCTGCCCTTCTCCCGGGACCGGGGCGTTACAGAGTGGTATCAGAGCAGACTGCAACTCTGCAGGCCTGTCATATTATTGATTAAGTCTAGTTCTCAGTGTATTCTCTTAATTAATTGTCTGATAGCCCTAGCACGTCGCCTACACCGCTCTCATCTTGCTTAAAAAAAGGTACATGAGTTAAAATGTTTTTTTAGATTCAATTATGTTTACTGATTTTAAAAAAAAAATGTGGATAAGGACCATTCTCCACATTGATGATATTTATGAAAAGTCGCGCCAATGATGGTTTCGAAAGGATAATGGTATCATTTTGGACTATGTGTCCATATGATGATGGTTATGAATAAAAGGGACTTATTGTCCATGATGGTAAAAAAATTGTGGGACATTGTGCCCAGATGGTATTGAATTATTATTTTTTTTTAATGGGACTATATGTCCATGATATGATTTGAAGGAATGTGTGGCGATAGTAATTAATGCCCTATGATTAGAAATGTGATAATGTGTAAGTGATTGGAAATGTGAGAATGTTAAAGTAATTGGAAATGTGATGATGTTAAATTGATGGGAAATCGAGAATGCTTATGAAGATGAAATGTGAACATAGAATGATTTGATTGAGAATGTAGATGAACATAGCCAATTGTGACTTATACACATAAATTGGATTTTAAGTGCCTCTCTTAAGATTCATGTGGAACGTAGACTGACTAAGTGCTTTCCTTTAAAAATAAGTAGACTTATTAGAATTGCATGAGAAATGTTGTTGAGCATTTAGTTTAGGAGATATCTAACAATCGTATTAATTCAGCACGAAGTGGATTTTGTGATAGTTATTTCTGAAGCCTAAAATTTTTCAGAATGCCGCCTAAGAAAAGAACACAGAACCAAGAAAACCATGGACAACCTGCCCCAATTCCAATTCCCATACCGACATCAAGAGCAGAAGAAGCTTTTCGTAAACATCACCCACCTACTTTCAACGGGCTAGGTGACCCAATAGATGCAGAAAAATGGATTCGATGTCTGGACCGAATATTTGATTACATGTCTTGCATGAATGAGGAAAAGCTTACATGTGCTCAGTTTCAATTGATTGACGATGCAGACTATTGGTGGGAGTCTGTAAAAAGAACTATGACTTATGAGCAATGGCAGGAATTTACTTGGGAAGACTTCAAGGAAGAAGTTTATCAGAAATACATTCCTGATTGCTATCGAGAAAAGAAAGAGTCGGAATTCTGGAACCTCCGATAGGGAAGCTCTACTGTTACTGAGTATGACCGTGCCTTTAATCAACTCTCTCGTTATGCTCCACATCTCGTGGACTCGGACTGCAAGAAGGCTAAGAAGTTTAGGAAGGGCCTTAAACCAGAAATCAGCATGACTCTTATGGGGCATGATGAGATGTCGTATGCGCAAACACTGCGTCGGGCTTTGAACATAGAATCTGTTATGCCAGCTGAGAAAATCCAGCCACAACAATCTTCCCAAGATCTGAAGGGAAAGCGGAAATGGGAAGATAGAAATGCAGTGGGAAATAAGCAACAGTGGGCTAAGGGAAATACCAATTATGGGCAACAGAATCAACAAGGAAATAGGACTCCCTGCCCTATCTGCCGGAAGTTTCATTCAGGAAAGTGTATGAGGAATACAGATGGATGTTTCTTCTGTCATCAACCGGGACATTTTGCTCGAGATTGTCCTAGGAGTAAAGAAAATACAGGTTTTCCTCCTAGACCAGCACAAGATGGGAATATAAATCAGAGGCCTAATCAAGGGAACAATTCTAGGCCTAATCAGGGTGGAAACTTAAGGCAAAATCAGAGAGGAAATTTTAAGCCAGACCAAGGACAACGTGCCCCACAGCCAGCCAGGACTTATGCACTTCAGCAACAGCAGGCAGAGCGAGCTCCAGAAAATTTGGCAGGTATGATTAACATGGTTAATATACCTGTGCTCGCTTTATTTGATACTGGAGCTACACACTCTTTTATTTCAGAAAAGGCTAGTCAAAGATTAAAACTTAGACAAGTAGATGCTACTAATGCCTTAGAAGTTAGCATCCCTTCTGGAAAAACTGTGATAGCCAATAGAATATGCCTGAATTTGGAACTCGAGATTAACAAAAAGATTTTCATCACGGATTTATATGTAATCGACATGAAGGATTTTGATATAATCTTGGGAATGAATTGGCTAACTGCAACGTATGCAACTATACGTTGTCATGAGAGAGAAGTTATATTCCAGAAACCAGGAGAACCAAAGGTAATTTTCTTTGGAGCAAGAATGGGTTTGAAGATACCAGTTGTTTCAACCCTGAAAGCTATAAAGCTAATGAGAAAAGAAGGTTGCCATGCTTTTCTGGTTAACCTAGTAGGAAAAGAGAAAGAGGGAGTAACGATAGATCAAGTCCCTATCGTTCGGGAATACAAGGATGTTTTTCCACAGGACCTACCAGGGCTACCGCCCGATAGGCAAACTGAATTTACCATTGACTTGGAACCAGGAGCAGCTCCAATATCTAAGGCACCATATAGAATGGCCCCTAATGAGTTGCAAGAACTGAAGGTACAACTACAAGAGCTGTTGGACTTAGGTTTCATACAACCCAGTGTCTCACCTTGGGGAGCGCCTATTCTCTTTGTTAAAAAGAAGGATGGTACATTGCGAATGTGCATAGACTATAGGGAGTTGAATAAGGTGACAATTAAGAATAAGTATCCCTTGCCAAGGATAGATGACTTGTTTGACCAACTAAGAGGAGCTAACGTATTTTCAAAGATTGATTTACGTTCAGGTTATCACCAATTGAAGATAAGAAAAGAAGATGTGCCTAAGACAGCATTTCGAACACGTTACGGCCACTATGAATTCTTAGTGATGCCATTTGGGTTGACTAATGCACCTGCTGTGTTCATGGATATGATGAACAGAGTCTTTCATCAATATCTGGATAACTTTGTTCTTGTGTTTATAGATGATATTCTTATCTATTCCAAAAGTGAGGAACAACACCAAGAACATCTATATATAATTTTGGAAACATTGAGGAGGGAGAAATTATATGCCAAATTTAGCAAGTGTGAATTTTGGCTCAGTGAGGTAATGTTCCTTGGCCATATTGTGTCATCAGAAGGAATCAAAGTAGATCCTGCTAAGGTTGAAGCAGTAAGTAACTGGAAATCACCTTCCAGTGCACATGAGATAAGAAGTTTCCTAGGGTTGGCAGGCTACTATAGAAGATTTATTGAAGGATTTTCTAAATTGGCAAGGCCAATGACACAATTGTTGAAAAAGAAGACTAAGTTTATTTGGACTGAGGAATGTGAGAAGAATTTCCAAGAACTTAAGAAAAGACTGACCACAGCTCCAGTATTGGTTATACCAGAAGGAAATGAAGGATTTGTTATCTTTACAGATGCGTCTAAGCTAGGGCTAGGGTGTGTGCTAATGCAAGACAAGAGAGTCGTTGCTTATGCATCTCGCCAGCTCAGGCCACATGAGTTAAATTATCCCACCCATGACCTAGAGCTTGCAGCTGTGGTACATGCCTTGAAAATTTGGAGGCATTATTTATACAGTGTCAGATGTGAAATCTACACTGATCATAAGAGTCTTAAGTACTTCTTTGAACAGAAGGATTTAAACATGAGGTAGAGAAGGTGGCTGGAATTAGTTAAGGATTATGATTGTACCATTCTCTACCACCCCGGTAAAGCAAATGTTGTAGCAGACGCCCTTAGCCGAAAAACCAAAGCAGAGTTAGGTTGTTTCCTAACACAAGAAGAAAGGTTAATTGAAGAATTTCAAAGACTAGAGTTACAGTTGGTTCAACCACCAGACTCTACTAAAGGACTTATAGCTACTTTAATAGCTAAACCCGATTTAAGGAAACGAATTGTGGAGGCACAAAGAGGGGATCAATTTTTGGAGAAGATGCGATTGAAAGTAAGATCTGAGGATTCAAAAGGATTTGCTGAAGCAAATGACAATGCTCTCATGTACGAAAGAAGAATATGTGTGCCCCACAATGAAGAGTTAAAGAATGAAATCATGATGGAAGCTCATGATACTCCATATACCGCTCACCCTGGAAGTACAAAGATGTATAGAGATTTGAAGAGAAACTTCTGGTGGCGAAATATGAAGAGAGAAGTGGCCTCATTTGTTGAACGATGCTTAACTTGTCAGCAAGTAAAGGCGGTACATCAACGACCATCAGGATTATTACAACCACTTGAAATCCCAGAATGGAAATGGGAACATGTCAACATGGATTTTATAGTAGGATTACCAAAATCAGTTCGAGAAAACACTGCGATATGGGTCGTTGTTGATCGATTGACTAAATCCGCGCACTTCTTACCAATCAAGATGACACTTGGACTGGATAAGTTGGCTCAACTCTATGTGAAGGAGATTGTGCGATTACATGGCGTACCTGTCTCGATCACCTCTGACCGAGATACCAGATTTACTTCTAGATTCTGGATAAGTCTACAAGATGCCATGGGAACGCAACTAAATTTCAGTACAGCTTTCCATCCTCAAACTGATGGACAATCAGAAAGGACAATACAAATACTAGAGGATATGCTCAGAGGAGTTTTAACTGATAGAGGTGGAAGCTGGGAAAATGTTTTACCCTTAGTAGAGTTCGCCTATAACAACAGTTATCAGGCAACCATTGGAATGGCACCATATGAAGCATTGTATGGCCGAAGATGTAGATCACCACTTTATTGGGATGAAGTGGGTGAAAGAAAGATATTAGGCCCTGAGATTGTTCAGACAACAATCGAAATAATTGATAAGATAAGAATGAGAATGAAGGAGGCCCAAGATAGACAAAAAGCCTATGCAGATAAACGTCGAAAGGATCTGTATTTTAATGTTGGAGATAAGGTCTTTCTCAAAATATCTCCTACTAAAGGAATTATACGTTTTGGCAAAAGAGGAAAATTGAAACCACGGTATATTGGACCATTTGAAATTCTTGAACGAGTTGGAGAGGTAGCTTATAGACTAGCCTTACCGCCAAGTCTAGCTGAGGTTCATAATGTTTTTCATGTCTCAATGTTGAGAAAGTACGTGTTTGATACTACACACGTTATAAAGAATGAAGAGATAGTCCTGAATCAGGATTTATCATATGAAGAAAAACCAGAGGCTATTCTTGACCAAAAGGTCCAAAAATTACGGAACAAACAGATATCACTGGTGAAAGTCCTATGGAATAACCATGGAAGAGAGGAAGCTACATGGGAGCTTGAAAGCAGAATCAAGGAGTTGTACCCTGATTTACCCTATAGAGGTACGCAAATTTCGGGACGAAATTTTTATTAAGGAGGGTAGAATGTAATACCCCGAAATATTTTAGAGGGTTTTACTCAACTTATGTTACCTGAGGGTAATTTAGGTAAGAAGTTGGGTCCTTAAAGGACTCAAATAAAGGAAAATCGCAGCCAGGGAAATCTATTAAAATTTATTTTGGTCAAAAATTGCTTTAAAAATATGTTCTGATATTTTTCTTGGGTTGATAGAAAAATTTTCAAGCATCGTGCCAAACTTTGAATTTTCCAATTTCGAGTTCAAATGAACACTTGGCACAATTTTAGGGTGAAAGGTAATAGATTTGGATAACTAAGGCACATCTGTCATTATCCAATTTCTTTTTCGAAATATTATCCTATTTATTTTTCTCCTATAAATAGGAGGTTAAGGTTTCATTTTTCATTCATTTTCAAAATCGAAACGCCGAGCAGCTTCTAGAGAAGGTACGTCTCTAGTTTCCTATTTCAATTCTGAAATAGTCATTTTGAAGGTGTCAACGCATAGATCACGAATACGTGATTGAAATGATGACACGACGGACGATCACGATGGAAAATCATTGTGACCGCCGCCAAAGTCGTAATCACCCTTCAAATCGGTGACTCTTTTGGGTCATCGGATCAAAAAGTGTCTTTAGGGTTTCATGTTCTATGTATATTTATATACATTTTCCATGTTGTCACTTTTTAATTTCGGGTATATTTTGGGTATCCGATTATTAAATTATAGTCTTTTTCAGATCTATCATTCATGGATAGCCGTATCGTGTTTTTAAGCTCAAAAGTTGTTCCGTGTCAAAATATAGTATTTTTATTTAAAGTTTCATATTTTTCCAATGGGCAGATCTTGCGGTATGAATTTATTTGTACCGAATTAATTTTAGGATACGGGTTTGACCACCCCGTATGCCAAAACTTCCTAAACAGTTTTTCTTTATAAAAATGCCCTGAGTAAAGTTCCCTTAAGAGTCAAAATATTTTGATGATCCGAGTGCTGCGTATTAAGATAGTAGATATTATAATATTTACTTCATAACTAAGAAAGGATAGATTTTGACCTAATGGTAGTCATTCATCGAAACTAAGTTACCGGATAATCTTGTAGGCACAGAAGAAGAAGACTTCTAGTTGAGATCAGAATCAGAATCTAGATCTAGCTCAGATTACCAGGTGGGTTTTTATTATATAAAAATGTATTTCGGGTTATTAAGCCCTGATATTTATAAAATGAATGTGATTGATTATCCAACTCATGACTGTATTTTATGTGCTCTCTTGACTCATGTAAGTCTTACTACTGTTTTTGGTGACGAAACTACAATGGTTCACGATATCGAGCCCCAAGCAAACAGGGCAGTGTCCAACCTTAAGCAGCCGGGTTGTGTACACGAACCGACTCACCGTAAGCGTTCTAGGGGAGAGTGGCGCGCAATGATGGAACTAAAATGATTTAGTATACATGGAATTCGCAAATTTTCTACTTTAAAAGCTTTCCATGATATGCTCTCAATATGATTGGATATTCTATTTTATAAAATGATTCTGAAGGTTTTTCTCAAAAGTACCCACTGAGTGCATTAGTACTCACGCCCAAATCTTTTCAAATATTTTCAGGATGAGCTGCGGGATGGTGGACGGCTGTGCTAAGGCTGAAGGGCTATCTTTTGATGTATATGTTTCTTTTATGTGTGGAGTCCAACTGAGAACATGGTTACCTTTTGTGTCTGAATAAATGCACTGCGTTTTTATCCGCTTACTCTGATTATTGTTATGGAGTGTTCGGTTCTCCGAATCCCATTTTATTTACTGTTATGGAGTGTTCGGTTCTCCGAATCCCATTTTATTTACGGTTATGGAGTGTTCGGTTCTCCGAATCCCATTTTCTTTATTGTTATGAAGTGTTCGGTTCTCCGAATCCCATTTTATTTACTGTTATGGAGTGTTCGGTTTTCCGAATCCCATTTTCTTTACTGTTATGGAGTGTTCGGTTCTCCGAATCCCATTTTTTTTATTGTTACGGAGTGTTCGGTTCTCCGAATCCCGTTTACTTTCTGTTCCTGACAGGCGAAAGCCTGGCATTTATTTACTTTCCTTACTCAGACAGGCGCAAGCCTGGCTTTACATTGTTTTTCATGTCAAGGCAAAAGCCTGGCTTTATATTGCTTTCACGACAGGCGGGAGCCTGGCATCTCTTTACTTTAAGTATTTGGACAGACATCAGTCTGGCTTTTTTTTTATGCCTAACCTATTAACAGTTAACCTTTGAACTGTTATTATTTACATTGAAGTTTGCCTTTGTTATTCTTTCTTGGGTTCATCCTAAGAGTCATGGTATCTGGTTTGAGTCATTTCATACGCTTTAAAAGCGTGGATTGATCCATTTATAGAGGTTATGCTGCCCATATTTTTAGGGCACTAACCCTATTTCTTTGATTGCTTCTGTTCAACAACCCCTTCCCCCTTTCCCCAAGTAGCGCACCGGTCCCCTGCCCTTCTCCCGGGACCGGGGCGTTACACTTACACTCCTTTTTAATGCTTCTTCTTTGGAAATTTACTCAACCTAATTTTCCTTGTGTTTTCAAGCCCATCCTTTTTATTTTTAATAAATGTAGGTTGCAGTGGTGGTATGTAGCCTGTTTTCTACCACAACTCTTCTCTATTGATTGGGTTTATAGCATCACTATAAACTATATTATATGTTTCAACAGAATAACAATTAGAAACAAAGTCCTTTGGATCACCTCTTTCTGCATAAATTGTAGTTATGGCATGCTTACAAGGTATGCCAAACAACTTGATACCTCATATGTGTGTTCACTTGCTTTTATGGAAATACAATCACGAGATACCTCCATATTCTTTCCCACAATACTCCTAATTTTACCACAAATTTTTATACCTTTCTACTTAAGTTCACACCTCTCTCTATATCTTTGAAGCTTGGACATCATATACTCTCATATCCACTCTAGCATAGTCAGTATAGGTTTGTCCCTATCATCTACTAAACAAGCATACACACATATTATTCACCAAATTATCGCACTTTCCAAAAGTGGAGAAGTGTGATTTTGACCATTCTGTTGGTGATTTGGATTGCAGCCACTAGAGACACTTCTTATCCAGCTTTTCTATCTCAAGCATTGCATTGTTAAATGCAAGATTAATTGTAGATGCATTGGCTGCTTTCCATAACAATGTTTAGAAGTTATTCCCACTAAAGCCAGCCCTCTTCATGTTTCCATGTAAATGCCTCACACAAAATATGTTCTCCACACTAGAAAAACCTTCTCAAACGCTCCAATTAATCTTTTTTGTTTGTCTGGCATAAATGTATAGACATCTTCCCTTTAAGGTCAATAAATCCTCCTTCAACAGTTGCAAGAACCATCCCCAAGATTCTTTGTTCTCTACTGAAACTACTGCATATGCCAAAGGATATAGATCTTTATTAGGATCCATACACATTGCAGTCAGTAACACATCTAAATTTAGACCGCTTAAGTGCAATTATATGCCATGCACACCCTTCATCTACCTTCTTACACCTTGCATAAATTCTTCTGGTATCATTTTTTATAAACTTTGTAGATCTTTCAATCTCAACTAAGTGGTTGTTCACAACTTTCCATTAAGGCATTTATCTTCCCAATAGAAACTAAGCCCTCTTCCATTAAGGCCTTTCCTACCTCAACATCAACTGAAGCCTCTTCAAATGAGTTTCTTTCCTTCCCAACAGTAACTAACACATCTTTAATTAATTCATTGCCCTTCCCAGCATCATGTTTTAAACTCTCTCCATCTACAACCATACATTTGGAGGATTTATCAATATCTACATAGGTTAGCATATATCTCCTTTTCAGCCTCTTCTCAGTCTCAATTTCCTGCTCTACATCACCATGTTGTTCATCATCCAGATGTTGGATTTTTTTCGAATTGAACCACTACATGAACTATTTGGATGCTCATTAATCATATGTTTATGTATATCATGTTTTATGCATTCAATGTAAATAATTAACCGAGTTGAATTATCAAGTAAGTTGTAATTTTCAAATCTACAAAATACGAAACAAAGAAATTGAAAATCAACTTACAAATTCGTGTCAGGTTGATGACGAGATTAAAGGTCTAATCTTGTTGTTAAATGTGTGTGTGGTAGGCGTATCCACATATGTAATTCCACTTATGGATCTTCTGCTATATTTCCGGACCGCATCTAGATATAGGGTGGGCTGTATATTACTAAATATGTGTGAATATTATGAAAATCAAGAGAGCACAAAGAGGGGATGATTTCTCGTGGCCTAATTTTTGTCCCCTTCCCTTATTTAAATAATGGAGTGGCATAAAATTAGGTATCCAAACCCTAATGGGTTTGGGCCTCTTACTCTTGTTCCATCTCCAGTCTACTGAGATCATATTGGGCTACAATAAGGATCTAGAAGAAATTAAATTGGTCTGCTAATTTATTTAATTTTCAATATCCATAACTTAATTAGGATATAATTAAATAAATTAAGTATTATTTTCATTCCAATAAAAAAATAATACCAACCTACCAATTTAATACATATTGGTGAATATGCTTTCTTCTTCAATCTAGTCATTCCCCATGTTTAAGAGATAATGTCCATTAATTAATTATGTAAGCTTCTCACAGTTATAATTAATTAATATCTTGTTCCTTGAGTAGTACCAAACAAGTTTTATCATGTAACGCCCCAGTCCCACTAGGACCAAAACGTCACCAAAAACATACGTACATGCTTACGTAATAAATACTTTTATAAAAAAAATTAGATTTAACTTTATTAATAATTTGTAAACGGACAGCACCTCGTCTTAAAATGTTCAAACTCGCACTCAGGCGTTCTTAAAGTCAACTTCCAACAAAGCTTTTCAAAATCACTGACTCACATATAACCAAATTATGACCTGTCAACAAGCAATAGATATAACTAAACAGGCCACACATTCAAAAATTTCACGGTCAACCCTTATATACATTCAAAATATATATATACAATAAAAAATTGACCATTAGGGTTAGCAACTTTCAAACTTAAAAGGTTTGCCAAGTACCAACGGAAGCATTTAATATTTAACACACAAACATAAGTTTAAAGATGGTTTTAAAGCAAAAACCACATAAGGGTCAACCATCAAACCCACTTTAAAACATTTGAAAATATTTAGGTTGAGTGCCAGAAAACACTCAGTGGGCATTATCATTCGTCCAAGTCATACTTTCATGCTTTAAAATCAATCATAAACATACTTTATAACATAGTTTACTCTTCTTTATTGGATGAGAGACCCAATGTGATCACATGAATACTTTACGGTTACTTATCTAGACATTTAGTCACAAAGTAAACCGTCTATGCTTGTAAGTCGGAATTCCTCTGTGCATGAAGTCTCATAACATCCAATCATTGCATAAACAATGCTATTAAAATATTTAACATACTTTTCATGGACGAATTTAAAACATAGTTGTAAGTTATAGAAAAACCCACCTGAATGATCTCAATAAACAGTGCACTTTATGCGATGCTACTATGCTTCTCGATCGTCTCGACCTATACAAATTAAAATTTCTAACTTAGTGTAGCGCCCCGATCCCGAAAGACCGTGGAAATGGACGCCACAGGGGTGGGAATTAAGAAGCGGGAAAGAAATGGGGTAATTTAATTAACGACGGGGTGATAATCCAAAAAGGATTAATGTTTGGAATAAAATTTAACAACCGAGTATGCCAAAGATAGGTTATGCCTTCCGGAAAATTAGACAGCATAACCTCTGTATCTAGAGCGAATCCCCGTTTATAACGGCTTATAAAAGAAGAATGGAAGCTGTAACAATTCAATAAGCCCTTTCATAGGCCAAATAGAAACAAATAACCAGATACCAACAACCAATAGACCCATTCATAGGTCGACAAAAGAAACAGACACCAATATACTGAACAAATGAAGCCCTTCCATAGGCCAAAATGAATGATCAAATAGACATAACGAAAGACGGGCTTCCTCCCCGGGAATAATTATATAGCTAAGCATATGATACATGTTAACTAGGAAGTCAACAAATGTTCAGAATCAGAGAAGTAGAATCATATCAATAAAATACCAAGATCAGAGTTCTTAGCATTTAGCAAAAGAATACGAAAAGTACGAAAGCTCAATTCTTAACACAATACTAACAAAAAGGGCCAGCAGAAAAATATGTAAATCATAATAGCCCATATCTCAGCCTCATCACCTCCACGCTCCAGCCTACTGACCTGAAAATATTTGGAAATATTTGGGCTGAGTACTAATGCACTCAGTGGGCAAGTTTTGACAATTCAAGTTATGCAAATCATTTTGTTAAAGTAATCTATCTGTGTTCATGCAGGTAGTGAAGCTTAGGAGGTTTAAAAGTTGGAAGCAACCTAAGTTCACCAAAACATTTTATCGTGAAGCGCTTAAGAGTATAACCCGTCACTGCCCGTAACCCAAACTACATCACCAGCGCATAACGTTGAGTATGGCCATAGTATACCCAAAGAGTATAACCAATAAGTGTTTCATTTTAGTCTCACCGACAAGGAGTAGGGCAGGACAAATAATGCATGCATACTGTAGCTACTCACAGTGACACAGCGCTGGTATATGAGACTCCGACAACATACAGTAGCACGTAAATATTTAACACAGATAGTCACATATGCAATTTTAACAAAGCAGAGCTTAATAGCTTGAAAGATACAATTTGTAAAAATATAATAGCCCACCTTTCTCGGGATTCTGAAAAGCTAACTCCTGAAGAATCAACCTGATACTCTTTCTCTAGCTCAGCTAGTACTACAGAAGGTAAACTTTAACTTAGGATAAACGCTATATTTCCGGAAATTAATCTATTATAAACGGAACTATTATTAATTCTATTCTATTCTAAAATAGATTGCGCGACTCTAGAGACCTCGAATAATTTCGACGAAGAAGGAAATAAATTCCAAAACGTTATTCTTGCTTTACTGGGATGAACTGATTTGACAGAGGTCTCTTTCCAAAACTTGTCATTTATCCAAATTTTACCAGATCTACACCACAACACTTTTTAACCGCTCGGAAATTACGAAAATATTCAGGGATGATACTATATATGCCAAGACTAACGAATGATAATTTTAGAATTTTTCGATAATAACTATCTACTTTAAATAATCAAAATTATTCAAAACTCGCAACGAGATCGCGAAACTTGGCAGGCTTATAGGAAATAATATTTGGAGCAACTTTCGAGAAGAAATATTTTCGATTTGACGACTCAAAATGGGTGAAACGGAAGTTTCGGTAACAATATTCACAAATTTTAGCTGAAAATGTATCGGTCTCGATCGAGCTCGATACTCGTTGGATTTTTGTTCAAAAGTATAATTTTTGATAGTGCAGAAAATAAGGAATTTAATGGTGTAATCAGATCAAAGATCGGACGGCTAGAACATAAATTCGAACTGAGCAGATTTATAATATAATATTCGGATCCGGATTTCAAACGACGAGAAATCAAAAATCTATTCCGGTTAACTACAAGATCCAAATGATCAAAGACTATTTATAAAAAGAAGATTTCTAATACGACTATCCAGGAAGAGTAGATCTAAGATTTACATAAAATGAAAATGGGGAAAAATACCGAAAACTCACAACATCAAAAATCAGAATCGGTAGAATTAAAGATAATCGAAATATAAGCATATTTAGAACTTGAAATTTCTAAATTCATCGGTCCGAATGACCAGAATCGGAGAAAGTACCTTCTCCGAGGAATTGGCGGCGGTCACGATGATTTTCCATCGTGATCATCCTTCGTGTCATCATTTCAATCATGTATTCGTGATCTACGCGTTGACACCTTCAAAATGACTATTTCAGAATTGAAATAAAAAACTAGAGTCGTACATTCTCTGGAAGCTGCTCGGCATTTCGATTTTGAAAATGAATGAAAAATGAAACCTTAAGCTCCTATTTATAGAGGAAAAATAAATAGGATAATAACGAATAAAAGAAAGAAGATAATGATGGAAAAAGAAAAGGATAATTACGAATAAGATAATCTTTTGAAAAAGAAATTGGATAATGACGGATGTGCCGTTTTCTATTAAATTTATTATTTTTCAACTTAAAGTTGTGCCAAGAGTTCATTTGAACTCGAAATTTGAAATTTCAAAGGTTGGCATTATTCTTGAAACATTTTCTATCAACCCGAGAAAAATATCATAACATATTTTTAAGGTAATTTTTGACCAAATTAGATTTAACAGATTTCTCTGGCTGTGATTTTCCTTTATTTGAGTCCTTTAAGGACCCGACTTATTTTCTAACTTAGCAGAGGGTAACATAAGTTGAATAAAATTTTCTAAAATATTTCGGGGTATTACACTTAGAATCCTCAGATAGGTCAATAAGGTAATAACTTAGATTGTAAATAACTTAAGTAGGAATTTCCTATGTCTTGGGATCATTTGGAATTGAAATAGACTCAAATGGCTAATAATGCGCATTTGACAGATTGAATCAAGTTAGTGATCCGAATTGAGAATTATCGGACTTCACGGACATAATTGAACTGGATTCAATGACTAAGTTTGATTTAATACTTAGGGGTGAATTATAATATTTAGATTTTCTTTTGGAGTTTAATATATATATATATATATATATATATATATATATATAAAATTATAGAACTTAATTATATATTTTTTTCTTTTTTCTTTTTTTAAAAAAAATATATCTACTTAACCGCAGGGACCCTAAACTAATGTCAAATTCTCATATTAAATTTAAGTATTGAGCTTAATTTAAAAACTTACGGTCAATCCAAAAAAAATTACAAATCAAATAGTTAAGCCAAAATCTTTTTATACTATTTAAATAATACATCTAAAATATACATCCCTTTTACCACTACCTTTCCTTCACCTCTCTTAATCTACCACCAACAACTTCTGTTAGCCAACAACTTTTTTTATTTAATACATCTTTTAGAACATTAACTAAGACATATTTATACATATACGTAATCGATTTATAAAGGAAAGAGTTTAAATATGGATTTCATAAGGCTTGTCTATGATTAAAAGTGATAAACTAAGGTAATAGAATAAAGAGGTTGGCGGAAGAGCCATGAACAGCTTACTTACCTTTCTCAGCTTTTCTACTTTTGCTATATTGCTTTTCTCACATGAGTTATTTTCCAAGTGATATATATACATATAGATATACATATAGATATGTTTCCTTAATACATGTCCAACACGTGTACTTAAGTAGTACACTTTTCAATTTCCTTTGCTTCCAAAATGGTTAAACATGATTGGTTAAAAATTTTATATTAACTTACTTCTTTATTACTATTATTATTATTATTATTATTATTATTATTATTATTGCAGCAAACCCACTATATATATACACATAACATTACTCCTATACATGTGTACATTATGTACACTTACTTTGTTAGATGGACTCCAAAGGGCAATAATAGGATGATATTCCAAACTTTTCCAAATAGATTTTAATAAATTGATATAATCTTAATTCTCTTCTCCAATAGATATATCCTATATGTATTTTAATTATGGGCTAGTTAAGATTGGTATGAATAGAGGGGCCAAGAAGTGGGTAATTAAATTGGGCTTTATAGAATAAATTGATTTCAAAATATTTAATGAAATAAATTTCATTGGAAGATCAAATGAAATCTGAATTGAATGTTATTGGAACCAAAATGATTCCATTAATATCTATTTTTATAATATAATTTCTAATATTAATTAGAAACTCAACTAAGGTCGAGACTTTTCTTGGTCTTATAATGTCTCTAGGCCCATAATTAACTAGTCAAAATAAATTGGGTTCTAATTTCATGAAATTTCTAACTATAAAATAAATTTTGAATACTATATTTTTCTGGGGTGTTACATATCATGTATGGAATAAATTAATATTCCACTTGTAGAGTTTTACATGAACTTTGTGCTTACTCAAGGGGACATCATCAACCTGACGCACCAGGACACAGTGGCCATATATAATTCATGATCCATCATATATGTAAATGTCACTACCCAAAATATTGAAGTTGTTAATCTTATCAAAGAATCTCACTCATTGATAAATCAAAGTAATAACATAACATATATATATCCGCAAATATATATGGGCTAAGAACCCGAACTCTAACGATCTTTATTATCTCACTTAAGGTCAGAATAGAGAATAGTATCCTAGAATAATGAGCTATTCAAGATAAACTAACTATCAGATTATTCTACTATTCTACTATGTACTGATGATGGGGGTTTAGTACCATATAAGTCATGGGCTTTTCAATACATTGCAAGAAATTTGATGATATAATTTTTACCATGTTTATACCTATACTATATCATCTACAATGCAAGTATATGGAACTGGCAGATAAATATAACTATAATTAAATGCACATAGCGACTGCAATAAATATTCAATCTATATTGTCAAATAAAATATTGTAGAATGTATACAAAGACAAGTCTTCCAGTATACAAGACAAACACTAGATACTCCACCTCTCTTTCAACCATTTCTCCAACATGAGTTGCATTCTCCTTCTTAGATCCTGTATAACTTAGTTATTCACATAAAGCTTTTAAATATTTCCAACACCACTTGTGAATGTCGATAAAATTAAATGCACTAATTATGCCTTCTATATACTCAAGCTTACCAGAAGCAGAAATTGTCATTCCTCCATGCTTGAGCTTCATAGTGTACCAAAAATGACATCCACCTAACAAAAATAAAATGAGAAACTGCAGAACTTTTAATACCCACCAATTAACCAAAAGCGAAAGGAAAAATATGCGAGAAGAACAATAGAAGAAAACGAGAAATAGGCCATTAACAGCCGAAACTTACTATAGTTTGGGTGTGTCATTTGAAGAAAAACCTTCCTTCGTATCATCACGTCCTTCTACTGTTTGCGAATTTTGAAAATTTCTTGTGAATTCCAGAAGTAGGTTAAAATTCAGGCATTGCGATTTTGAGGATTTCTTGCGATTTGTGACTATGTGTTCTATTTGTGTAAAATTAAAGGTTTAGGTCTAATTTTCCATTTACAAGACACATGTTATTTGTGTGATATTTCTATCAATTCTTAAAACAAGCGGTGAATTTGTGAGGATCAAAATTGATAACAATAAACCTATGAGACTAGTTTTGGGTAATATTTTTTAAAAAATGACCAAAAATGATAGTATTGAGACCAAAAGTGGAGAACCACATGTTCTATAGGACCAAAATTGAAATTATCTCTGTTTTAAAAGTAATAACGCCTCCGACTTTAACAACTTCGGCTAAGGGAGTAAGTTCCCACTCCATGTAAGCCTCGCTCTCATCACTATTATCAAACGAACAAATAGTTAATAATGAGTCTGAATACACAACACAAGGACCAAACTTTCTTGTATACATAACCCGACCTTATAAAGAATTGCATTAAGTTCGGCATGAAGAACCGAGAGGGGCCTTTGGATTATTTTATCCATCGTCGCCCGTATTGTTCCTTTATGATCCCATACCACCACCCTAACACCAAATAATCCCACATTTTCTTTTACTGCAGCGTCGACATCCAGATGGAAAATCTCGTTACTCGGCAGATACCAATCTGTAAGCTCCACTTTTACCCATAGAAACATTGATGCCATATGAGCTCCTCTAGCTGCATGAAATCCGACAATCACTATAGAAATCCTGCCCGACATTAACTTTTAGCCCCTTCGTTTCAAGCCTTTCCTTTTCAAAATCTTATACCAATCTCCTTCCCGATCTCAACCATCGAAGATCATTTCATTCTACGTTGGCTAGAAATAAGTCTCCTTCCTAAAGCCCTCCATTCGATCAAAGAACAACAATCCATGACCCGTTCTACCCCACACCTTGCCACATAACTCAAACCCCAACTTTTTAACATGATGAATGTTGAATTCCAGTAATAATCTTATGCATAAGGTGTACATCGGACGGTTAACATGTTAACCCGTAAAAAAATATCAAAATCACTTGAAATCCCAAACGTATCACATGTATCCTTAAAAAATATCGGTTCTACTATTTATCTTATACGAGTTTATTTAGTTCAAATTATGACTTTTTATGGTTCATGGTTTTTAATTAGGCTTTTTTTAGTATTTTTAGAATTTCTTAGAATGTTCAAGGGGTTATTTTATATTTTTTAGGGTTTATAGCTTTTAAGGTTTATTAATCACAATTAGGGGTTATATTTAAGTTGAAAAAATTAATTGTCGAGCGCAATTCACGTACTCACGCATTAGAGTCGGGCAAGTGCATTGTCTGAGTCACCGAATTTCAAAAAAATAAAATAAATTCACTTTTATGTGAGGGTTCACTAATTCAATTTTGTGGTGTATATTTATTTCAAAATTAGATTTTTTATATTTTAATAAGTGTTTATATTTGTTTCGAAAAAATAAATTAATAGTTGAGCGCAATGTACGAGTCCACGCATTAGCGTCGGTAGAATACATTGCGCGAGTTACCAAATTTAAAATAAATAAATAAATTCAAGTTAATTTTAGGGTTCATTAATTCTATTTTAGGGTATATATTTATATTTATTTCTAAAAAATTAAAACAGTCCTCTTTGATTTTGGGAAAAAATTGAAAAAAAATAAAAAAAATGTGTAGGCACCTATTGACCACACGCCTGGGGGTACACGTGTATGATAAGATTGACTTTTTTTCATAATTTTTTATTGAACTTGAGCCTGTTTGATGGTCCAGCCGCATACACCTTGCCTTTTGGTCTCATCAAATGTGATGTGTGTAAATTTTAATTCTTAACGAGAATCTAATATCACAGCTTAATTTGATTTTCACATCTTGGAGTCTCTGTTTTGGGGAATTTGGATACATATATAATGTTTGAGGTGCACTTGCATGCAGCAACTGTTATTTCCAGCTATTTCAGGCGGGTGCGTGGCTTCACGCGGGCGTGCCACGTGGCGCCCACGCGCGGCGTGGGCCCACGCGCCCGTCTTTTTTTTTTTGCAATTTTTTAAATTTTTTTTATACCTGTTTTTATAATACTTGATACCTTTTTTCTTACCACATGTACTTTTTATTGTAGTTGGAATGATGATAGTATTAATCTCAGGTTGATACATGTCTTTATCGTACTTGATACTTTTCTTCTTACCACATGGTACTTTTTATTTTACCGAACTCGTGTTTTGCTTTCCTTTGCAAATTCTTGGAATGATGATTGTTTTAGATTAATCTCAACACATACAATATAAAAACTGGAAAAAAAAAATCAGAATTTGAACTAAATAAACTAGTATAAAATAACTAGCACACCCCTTACTTTTTAATGATACAGATGGTATTTTTTGACTTTTTAATGATACAGATGATATTTTTTGAATGTTTTGTGATACTTTTTAATAGGAAGGTTGGTACTCACTTTGGAAAGTTTTTTTTATGGGTTGACCTAGTCAAAGCGGGTTGACCCGTGTTGACCGGGTCAAAGCGCGGGTTGACCTGCGTTGACCGGGTCAAAAGTGGATTTGACTGACCCGTCTCATATAGTGTTATTTGCATCATGATGCATGCTTTCATAAATCGCTGAACCCGTCTTATTTCTTGTTGTCCAAAAGAACAAATTATCCGAAAAGTAGTGTTATTTGCATCATGATGCATGCTTTCATAAATCGCCTTATTTCTTGTTGTCCAAAAGAACAAATTATCCGAAAAGATGAGTCTGAACCCGCCTTATTTCTTGTTGTCCAAAAGAACAAATTATCCGAAAAGATGAGTCTGAACTACAAAAGGGAACAAATTATCCGAAAGATGAGTCTAAACTACAAAAAGGGTTGCAACACGAGGACTTCTCAGGGGGTCCACCCATCCTAGTACTACTCTCACCCAAGCACGCTTAACTTCGGAGTTCTGATGAGATCCGGTGCATTAGTGCTGGTATGATCGCACCCAGATACATGCAAGTTTTTGCCATAGTGTTTAATTTTTAATTTAAGTGTACAGTCTTCGATCATGTATATCTACTCATGAAGTTATCGTTTATTATATTTTTTTAGCTGCTCAAAAGTATATTATATGTTTTAGGTTTTTATAATTGGCCGGATTCAACCCCACCCCAAATTTTGCTTTTAGTATGCTTGTGTCAACATTATATAAAAATATATTTGGGCTAAAACTGTTATATATATATATATATATTTGATTTCAATAATGTCATTGTAAAATGACTATTCATTGCGGTGGACGTTTTGGATTGACCTTCGATGTCGACAATCCGAAAGTTATTAGTGCTTATTGTTGTATTGGACCAACAAATTTTCAAACTATATATTTCTCTCAATTCATGATTGTAAAAAATAAAACCATATTTATTCTTTTCAATAAATTTGTCTTGTAATGCAATATATATACATACATATATATATATATACATGTATGTTTGACTATTCTCCCACAATGGCACCCAAAATACATCTAAGCATAAAACACAAAAATTTATATAGGATAATCTAATAGCCAATAAGTCCAATTTCTTCCAGAAAAACTGCCTCATCCGCCCCTGGATGGAGGACAAAGGAGTAACAACCCCCTCCCCCCTAAAAAATATATTTTTTTACATATATATAGATTGTATAAGTTTTATTTTAAATATAAATATATTTGATTTGGGGTAGATTGGGTTTTGGTAATTTGGGCCTCTCCCAGACACATATAAATGTTGATGATTGATTAATTCATTCAAGTAATGATTGAATCAATTTGTTATATCAGTATCATAGGAGGTAAGTTTTTTTCTCTATTTTTTTGCTGAATTTTTTCCCTTTCAATTTCTTATATCAGTATTTTCATTTTTTATTTAATAATGTTAATAGTTTTAAATTTAAATTGTGATGCAATGTCATTATTTTTATAAATTTGTTTATATATATAAATATACATACATACATACATTTGAATATAGAGTATGGAGATTTTTTTTAGGTGCATCTTCCTTATCTTCTTGTGTACCTATTGTTAAAGAATCGGTGGAAAACGACCTTGAATATAAGCAGAACGAAATCTAATAAATATTGTTAGTAATTCGGGATTACGAAAAACGATTGAGGAGTTTGATGTCTCTATTCAAGATCAAGTACGAAGAAATTACTTAACTAAGCTTGCCATTAAGTTGATCATTGTTGTGGTATCGCCTAGCCAGGGTTACACTTCTTTTTTCCCTCACTCTTGCGGCCTCACACACTCACTACTCTAGTAGCAGAGACCCAAGATAGAAGAAAGAACAGCAATGCTAGCTATTACAGTGAGTTACAGTAGGGTTTTCAGGAGCAAGGCTTCAAGCTTTGAGCTTCAACTTGTTCTTCGTCTTGAGGAAGCCTCAGAGAAGTAGACCAAGGGGCTCTACAAATCTTCTTCACAGGCTCAGGGACTGTGGTGTTCAAATCTGCAAATACGCAAGCAAAGCAAGTTAGATTCAGTGAGACATTGCAGAAAACAAAGAGCAGAAGAGAGATAATCCAGAGATAGTATAGATCAGAGTGTCAATCGGTGGGAAAAGTGTGCTCGAGGCACTGTTTGGCTCAGATTTTCCCACGAACGGCGGCGGTGGCAACTCCGGCGATAGGAGATGCCCAAACCAGGGGGAAGGGGAAGAGGAAGCAGTGGCTAGGGTTTGATAGGGGACAGCGACGCTCGGACTTTCTCTCTCAACACAAGCTTCTCCCAACACTCATATGCCCAATAGGAATCACAACACAAGATTCCGGCAAGATAAACCGTGGGAGCAAGCTGAGAAGATCCAGAAAGAGAGAGAGAGAGAGAGGATGCTAGATAGATTTGTGAGGTGAGCGATGATGGAGGGAGCGGATCCATCGCAGGTTATAGAGGCTTCTAGAGCATCGAGAAGCAGCAGCTTCAATAATGAGTAGTAAATGGGGAGATGGACCGTCGGGTAGGGTTAGGGGTTTAGGGCTTGGGCCGCTTTAGATAAATAATTAGGATATGGGCCAAGTAAAATAGCAATTGGGCCAACACCAACATTTCCACCTTTGGCCCTATTGGTATTTCCTGTCACCAAGGAGTTACCTGCCAAAAAAATAAAACAAGAGAATATCATCATTGCCATATAATTTTTACTCTTAAGTTTATTACAAAGACAGACTAAGAGAGGGAGGAAGGAACACTATGCGTATTCAATCCAGTCTCAACACTAGAGACCAACCCAAATTATAGAGACAAGTCTCAGGTCTCATAGGATCATTGACCATCATTTAACTTGAATCAACCTAGCTTTTGTACCAAGGGAAATCACCATGTATTTATAGTGCCCTCAGGGCTCAGCAATTATCCTGACTTCAGGTCAGGATAACTCAAAACATCCCTAACTTTGGTTCAACCCAGGTCCATGTTCAATGACCTTTTGCAGGCTTCCAGCTTTGCAACTGGAAGGCACTTAGTGCCCATGTCTGCAGGATTGAATTCAGATGGGATCTTATCCAACGAACTTCTCCTTTCTTAACTATGTCCCTTATGAAATGGTATCTTACATCAATATGCTTTGTTCTATCATGAAAAAGTGGATTCCTACAAAGTTGGATAGCAGACTGACTGTCAGAATAAAGCAATGGTTTATCATCAATGAAATCAATTTCAGTTAACACACCATTTAACCATATTGCTTCTTTTACAGCTTCAGTAGCTGCAATGTACTCAGATTCTGTAGATGATAAGGCAACTATACTCTGTAACTGAGATTTCCAACTTATACAAGAACCACATAAAGTAAACACATATGATGTAGTAGATTTTCTTTGATCCCTATCCTTGGCATAGTTAGAATCATCATAGCCAATGCACTTAACACCATCAGGGTATTTTGAAAAGATTAGACCTTGAGAAGCTGTGGACTTTAGGTATCTTAGTAACCACTTAAGGGATTCCCAATGAGGCAGCCCAGGGTTTGCCATGTACCTACTTAAACAGGATACAACATAGGCTATGTCAGGCCTGGTGCTGATCATGAGGTACATAACAGACCCCAGGGCATTAGCATAAGGAATTCTAGTCATATCATTCAGGTCAGTGTCACTTCTGGGACACTGGTCTTTACTTAATTGAAAATGGGATGCAAGGGGGACATTCACAGGTTTACACAAATCCATATCAAATCTTTTTAGCACTTGTTCAACATAAGAGGATTGATGAAGCAAGAGAGTGTGTGTGCTTCTGTCTCTGTCAATATTCATACCTAGGATTTTCCTTGCATCCCCCAAATCTTTCATGTTGAAGTTTTCACTCAGGCAGGTTTGAACATGCTTCAAGGTTTTCAGGCAGGGGCTTATCAGAAGCATATCATCAATATAAAGTAATAAAAACATAGGCACAGAAGATTTCATGTAATACAAACAATGATCAAATTGACTTCTTGAGAAATTCAAGCTTTTCATGCATGTATCAAACTTAATATTCCATTGTCTAGGAGATTGTTTTAATCCATACAGAGACTTTTTAAGCAAACAAACATGATCAGAATGTGATTTATCTTCAAAGCCTTCAGGTTGTTTCATATATATATTGTTTTCCAATTCATCATGCAAGAAGGCAGTTGTCACATCCATTTGTTTTAATTCCCAGTCAAAATGAGCAGTTAAGGCAAGCATAATCTTAACTGTAGTGAATTTTACCACAGGTGTAAAGATTTCTGTATAGTCTATTCTTTCTTTTTGGGTAAAACCCTTTGCAACAAGCCTAGCTTTGTACCTTACACTATCAATCTCTTGCTTTATTTTAAATAGCCATTTACATTCCACAAGAGAGCATGCATCAGGTTTTTCCACAAGAACCCAAGTTTTGTTATCAAGCAGAGAGTTCATTTCACATTTCATGGCTTCTATCCATTTATCAGACTCAGCACAAGTAATAGTTTCCTTATAAGTTTTAGGCTCAGATGAGTCAACATTGTTAAACACATTGAATGCATACATAGATAGATTGCAACCATCATACCTAGAGGGAGCCTTTATAGTTCTCCTAGGCCTATCTCTTGACAATTTATAGTTATCAATGTTCACATGCTCAGATTCATGCTCAACAGTTTGTTCATGCTCAGATTCAGATGATTCAAATTCAGAAACATTTACATGAGCATGCTTGCCAGGTTCAGAGTCATGATTAGATGCAGAATCAGAAGGGCTAATGTTATCATGCACATGAGGGTGATTATTTGGAACATTGAACTCAGGGAACTCTGGTAGGGGAGGGTCCACCTTAGACAAGACAGGGAAAAACATAGGGGAATCAAGTTTCTCCACCTCACAAGGAGCAGTAGAAAGTGAGGATTCATTTAAGAATGGAAAGTCAGATTCATTAATTGAAGCATCCCTACTGATACAAGTTTTAAACCTAGGCAGAGTTTTATCCCATAATCTATACCCTTTAACACCATCAGGATATCCCAGAAATATGCATTTCCTAGCCCTTGGTTCAATTTTACTGAGTTTTTGATGAATATAGGCACTGCATCCAAACACTCTCAGATTAGACAGGCATATAGGTTTGTTATAGAACACAGACTCAGGGAGTTTGCCTTTTAAAGGGACAGAGGGAGATCTGTTCACTAAGTAACAAGAAGTTATAAGAGCTTCTCCCCAAAATTTCTTACCAAGGCCTGAACCAGCCAAGAGGCTTCTAACTCTCACAAGGAGAGTCATGTTTATCCTTTCAACAACCCCATTTTGCTGGGGGTTGTAGGGCACAGACCTGTGCCTCTTGATCCCAAGATCAGAGCACCAGTTATCCATTAGTTGATTACAGAATTCTAAACCATTATCTGTTCTTAGACACTTGATGCTTTTATTAGTTTGGTTTTGAATTGCTACAGACCACTTAGAAAATTTTTCAAAGACTTCAGATTTGTTTTTCATTAGGAACACCCAGGTCTTTCTTGAAAAATCATCAATAATGGACAGAAAAAACATGTTACCACCATGGGTTGGGACCTTTGCAGGTCCCCACACATCAGCATGTATATATTCAAGAATATCAGAACTGAGTTGAGCTTTAGGATAAGGACCAGACACAGGGAAGGGCAACTTGTGTTGCTTACCCATCAAACATGGTTCACATAATGACATGCTGGAGACTTTATCATGCTTGAATGCACCAGATTTTCTTAAGATTTCTAAGCCCTTATTACTCATATGCCCTAATCTTGCATGCCATAAAGCTGTTTTATCATTTTGCACTAAATTAGCAGTTTGAATAGGCACATAGTAAGCATGAACTGCATACAAATCTCCTTTTCTGGGAGCATCAAAGCATATCATGGAGTTCATCTTGAATTGAAAGCATTTATGATTCACAGAGCCAAAGAGTTGTTGATCAGCAAGTTTGGAGACAGATAGAAGGTTAAACTTCAATTTTGGAACATATCTGACATCATGGAGGGTAATCATGCTTTCATTTTCAAATCTAAGACACACATCACCTCTTCCAATTATTTCACATTGCTGTCCATCAGCTAAAGCAACAGCACCAGAGTTTATAAGTTGCAAATTTTGAAACATGTGCTTGTGTGGAGTGACATGAAAAGTACAGCCTGAATCTATAAGCCACTCTGACTTATGCACATTATCAGACACAGCATTTGTGAAATTTATGAATTGAAAGTCACAATCAGAATGCACCATATGGAGTTCACCATTTTCATGATTGTCATAGTTTTCTTCTTTATACACATTGTGTTCAGAGTGATCAAAGTACATGACATTATTAGCCTGATTGTTCCCAAACCCCCTGCCCCTTTTAGGTTGTTTGCATCTGTTTGAGTAATGTCCAGGCTTCCCACAGTTCCAACAGTTCTTTTTGGGTTTAAACTCAAAGGAGTGCGGAAAGTTTTGGTTTCTGGGAGGGTTATACTCAGAGGAGAGGGGAAAATGGCCAGAATTTTGGGCTTGATTTTGATTTCTGGGGTGTTGGGAGTATATTTCAACAAGGTTGTGAGTTCTGGTGTTGCTGGAAAGGTTATGAGCACGATTGTATTCCCTCATGTGCCTCTCAGCAACTATATCACTTGGATTTTCTGGATTAGGTCTAAAAGGCTTGAGGTTATTATTTCTGTTGACATAAAGGATCTCATTTTGCAAGGGCTTGGACTGCAGTTTTTTCAACTCATTTTCTTTAGCTTTAAGCCCAGAAACAATCATATCACAAGTAACCTTAGACCCCCCATATTTTAAAGCTGATTTAACTTCAGAAAAGACTTCAGGTATAGCACCAAGCAGGATTTGAGAGGCATACTTTTCAAGGGTGTCATCACCAGCAAGTTTTAAATCTTTCAGAAGTTTGTTGAAATAATGTATGTTTGAATCAATGTCTTTAGAGGGATCCATTTGAAAAGTCATGATTTGATTTTGCAAAGAATATGCGGACTCTTCAGAATTAGCCACAAACAAAGCAGTCAAGGCATCCCACAGATCTTTAGCACATCTATGATGAGACACTTGTCTAACAATAGCACTGCTTAAATTCAATAAAATTATAGCTCTTGCACCAGCATTTAATTTAACAAGGGTTTTATCTGCTTCATTTTCATCAATTCTTTCAAATATAGCATCTTGCAGATTTTCTTTTGTCAAAATACACTCAACCCTAGTTTGCCAATCACCAAAATCATCCTTTCCATTGAAAGGAACAACACTCAAGTTATTCATTTTCATAGATTCACACAGAATAACACTGAGAACACAGAAATTCACCAATAACCAGATTAATCCACAAGAATATCAGGATAATCTCCAAATCACTCAGGACAGGAGAAAGCAACTCCACAGGCCCACAGATGGGTGCACAAGGGGAATCTAGAGCTGAGGCTATCCCAGTTCTCAGCACAGATTGATCTGTGGAGCAGAGGTTCACTCAGGTCAATCCCAAAACCCAACTAGGCTAACAACCAGACTTAGATCACTAAGTCTATCCACAGCAACTCTGTAAACAGAGTTTTCAGAACAGATTCCTACCAGGAATCACAGCAAACAGCAATAAGACAATACAAAGATTGCAAAGAACTTTAGAGCAACAACGAGACAGAATAACACCAGTTCAACCCAAAACCCCCCCCCCCTTTTCAACTGAAGGTCCCTTACCAAAAATAGCTATCAGGGCAACCCACTTTGAGGAGACCCATAGGGGAATCCAGACAGTCCCGATCGTAAGCTAGTTTTTGGGAATGGCTTGGAATGCCAAGGGATAGTCAGAGATAAGAGCGGAAGCAAGAAAGCACAGGATCAAAAAATACCACACAGAGGAGTTTTAGGGTTTTAGGGTTAATACCAGAGCCGACCCTCCCAGGCAGGGGAGGGGTCGGACTTACTATTTTAGGAGCCCAGCGGGGACGAGAGAGGCGCGGCCCTTACCGGCGGTGGGGTGCGTGAGATAGAGATAAGGGGAGTGCCCCCGGCTAGACAAACCAGGCTCTGATACCACTGTTGTGGTATCGCCTAGCCAGGGTTACACTTCTTTTTTCCCTCACTCTTGTGGCCTCACACACTCACTACTCTAGTAGCAGAGACCCAAGATAGAAGAAAGAACAGCAATGCTAGCTATTACAGTGAGTTACAGTAGGGTTTTCAAGAGCAAGGCTTCAAGCTTTGAGCTTCAACTTGTTCTTCGTCTTGAGGAAGCCTCAGAGAAGTAGACCAAGGGGCTCTACAAATCTTCTTCACAGGCTCAGGGACTGTGGTGTTCAAATCTGCAAATACGCAAGCAAAGCAAGTTAGATTCAGTGAGATATTGCAGAAAACAAAGAGCAGAAGAGAGATAATCCAGAGATAGTATAGATCAGAGTGTCAATCGGTGGGAAAAGTGTGCTCGAGGCACTGTTTGGCTCAGATTTTCCCACGAACGGCGGCGGTGGCAACTCCGACGACAGGAGATGCCCAGACCAAGGGGAAGAGGAAGAGGAAGCGGTGGTTGGGGTTTGATAGGGGACGGCGACGCTCGGACTTTCTCTCTCAACACAAGCTTCTCCCAACACTCATATGCCCAACAAGAATCACAACACAAGATTCCGACAAGAGAAACCGTGGGAGCAAGCTGAGAAGATCCAGAGAGAGAGAGAGAGAGAGAGAGAGAGAGAGGATGCTAGATAGATCTGTAAGGTGAGCGGTGATGGAGAGAGCGGATCCATCGCAGGTTATAGAGGCTTCTAGAGCATTGAGAAGCAGCAGCTTCAATAATGAGTAGTAAATGGGGAGATGGACCGTCGGGTAGGGTTAGGGGTTTAGGGCTTGGGCCGCTTTAGATAAATAATTAGGAACTGGGCCAAGTAAAATAGCAATTGGGCCAACACCAACAATCATGTATATCCGAAAAGAACAATTGATTGATATAAAAGAGGTTTTTGAGATAATTGGTATAAATAATTAGCATGTTTAGATTTTTATGGCTATATGTTCTTAATATTTATTCATTTAATGGAGCATATTTTTTATGCACAATATAATGACACCCCTTAAGATTTTTTTTCTGGATCCGCCACTTCATCTACCCAAGGTCCCAAACCCACAATTTCCATGATGGTACGTGTGTCCATGCAGGAGTGAAACTAAGGGAGCCCGTGGGAGCCTTCCCCCCAAGCCAAATAAAAAATTTACATGTAAATTTTTCAAAATATTAAAAAAAAGTAACAAACAATTCGCCCCTCCCCCTCCCTCTCCCCAATGAAAAAAAATTGGTTCAACCCGTAGTGCCATGCGCTTCGTGTGGGGTGCACATATGTGTGCCACCTTTTTATTGATTAATTATTATTTTTTTATTTTTGATTTTTTTAAGACCTTTATTTTGTATGGAGCGCAGTGCACGAGTCTGCGCGCTAGCGTCTTACGAGTGTACTGTGTGAGATTTCATATAAAAAATTAAGTTAATTCAAAAGGTTGAATTAATTCACTTTATATTTTAGGTTCAATAATTTTATTTTATTGTATATATTTATTTCAAAAAAATTAATTTTCGAGCGTAGTGCATGAGCCCATGCATTAGCACAAGTGACCGCACTGAAAAAAATTAAATATATATTTATAAAAAAATGGAAATTGAATATTGAAAAAGAAAAACTGAAACAAAAGAAAAATTGGGGTTCATTAAAAATATAATTGAAAAGAAAAGAAAAAACAGATACCACGGGGTTAAACATAAGATCCATCTAATCAATTGTGATGTGTTAGATGGTCAGATGGAGCGTCTCAAAGAATAATGAGCTGGACTTGTGTGCACTAAGTGTACCATCAGACGCATTAACCGGTCTACCTTAAAATTAGTATCAGTTGTAATATTAAAAAGTATCACTCGAAAGCGAAAAAAGTATCACATATATCTTTAAAAAGTATTGGCAAGGAAAAAAACCTATCAAAATCAATACCAACCATAGCACTAAAAAATATCACTCAAAATTCAAAAAGTATCACCTGTGTCGCTATTATATTTTTTTGTGGGCTGATTGAGTGTATGCGCTGACAATAATTTCATGACATGCAATCTACCATAGGCTTCCAATTAATCTAATCCCTCCACCGCAAACATGTGTGCTCGAAATGAGAATCAAAAAGGTATTTTGAGAGGTTGTAATGTACGTTTTTTGGTTAAGATGGGAATATTTGACTAAGTGACTAATATGTTTGGATCATTGAATCCAACTTACTACATTTAATGTCTCACTTCCCAAATTTCTTGTGTTCCTAAGTAAAACTCATTTGAGTTTTCTTCCAACCTTAACAACCATATCAATAATTTTTTGTATTTCTTTTGCCTCAATAAAGCTTTTTGATCTTTCCATTCACTCTCTCTTCATTTTTGTTTCCTTTTCTCTTACATATTTTTAAATTTTTCTTGAGAAAAAAGAATTTTCTTCTAACCAAAACATCCCCCACTCATTCAACAATTCTCCATTTGTTCCCTTCTCCACAAGTAGTTTTCATCCAATGATTTAATAAGGCTCAAATAAAGAAAAGGGCTTCAAAGCTAAATGTGGCTACTATGGAAAGAATTTGTTGGTAATCATGAGAAATTTGGATAGACAATTGGCTAACAAGGATGGCCTTTGATCATTTTCCAATTTCAAAGCACACCAACACAGTCTCAAGAAAGACATAAAAGCAAGTTCTAGAGAAAAACATGCATCAATATAAAAACACTAGAATAAAATAAGACCAAGTCTTAGGCCCAAATCTCACAGGCTCAACAAATTCCAAAGGCATAAGAATTCAAAAACACCACTCATCAACAACTTTGTATTTTACACAACTTTTGGATATGGATTGATGATGTTTAGTATATGAAGTTGTGTATTTTATATAGCTTTTGTGCTTATATTGTTATCATTTGGAGTTTTCTATGTGTTTGCTAGTTTTGCAGTAATAGTTGCGATTTCGTTACGTATTTGAATCGAAACAGTTAAATACGGACAAGAGGAGTTGAAGAGGTATTTAATTAGGCTCTTGGACTTAATTAAATACTGAAATAAAGCCTAATGGACTAGATTAAATGATAAAAACCCAAAAAAATCTGAAACCCAGTGCGAACAAGGCTTGGGTCGATCCGGAAAGGCTCGGTCGACCCAGTCCAATACAAATTGTAAAGGCCTGGGTCAACCCAACCCAACCTCACCTGGTTAACCCTGTTCAAATCAAGGCTCTGGGTCGACCCATACATGTGGGTCTGCAGGAATGTAATTTTTTTATCTCCAATTTAGGGTTTTTAACCTAGATATAAAAGCTCTCATTTGATACATGAAAGGGATGCCTCATGCTACATTTTTACACCTAGAATATACCAAGAGAGAAGAAAAAAGACAAAGGTTTGTCGTCTACTCAAGGGGAGTACTAGATAAGGTTGCTAGAGACGGAGTGTCCCTGCAGAGGAGATGAGACTACTGGATTACTCCGTATTTTTTTGTTCTTTTATTAATTATGTCATGAACACTTATAGTCTAGTTTTGGTTGTTTATTTATTTATATCTACCTAATTTCATAGCTGGGTTTTAGGGATTTGATATTATAGATTTTATAATATAGTTTAATTATTTTTCTTCCCGTTATCTCTCAGGGTTTGAAATCTATACGTTTATTTATATCTGGTATGGATGCTTGATCACCATTTATGCATGCTAGTCATTAATTTGAAACACTGACCAGAGGATATTAGTATTGGAAAGATAGAAATCAGATTAAGTGTGCTTGGAAGGATCGACCAAGTAAACAAGTATCGCATAGGGTTGAATAGATCTTCGTATGCTAGATTGGGAGTAATGGCATGTGTAAAGAACCGACCGCAGTGAAGTGCATGCTCATTATATCTATGTTATGGTATATGCTTTTAATAGCAGCCTGATAACAAACTAGTGATCCCCCACCATTGATAGATTAAAGACAAAAGTCGGGTTGATAAAGTTAATGAATATAAATAATTAATAAAATAATCCAGTTTCCCTAAAGCCTAGGTTTCGTTTATTTGCTTAATCCGATATTTTATTTCTGTGCATTTATTTTATGCTATTTTATTTCAGTCATTTTTGTCTGCTTAATTTGTACCTAGATATTAATTAGGTGCTTGTGTTTAAGAACTAGGAAGTAGCAGTCTCTATGGGATACGCTACTCTTTCTCACCTAAGTATTACAATAATGTCGTACACTTGCGGTGCAATTATTTGTCAATAAATAGTGTGTCAATTTTTTGGCGCCGTTGCCGATGACTGTTTTATTTTTCCTGTGTTTTTATTGTGGTACTGCGTTAGTAGGCTAGACATTTTTTTAGTTTCTTTTAGTTTGGTTACTTACTGTTTCTTTGATTTTTTTAGGTAGTGTATGATCACCAGATCGAGAGAACCTCCTGAAGTTTCTTTTAATACGAAAATTGAGACTACTTTGAGACTACCCAGGAAGGAGTTAGAAAGCAGAATGGCTGAGCAACCGCAAGAAAATCAACCACAGAATCAATGAGTGATGGTGCAAGAACTCCAAAGACAGTTGGAGGAGATGAGGAGAACGTTGCTCTAACACGAGACAAAGCTAACAGTTGACTCCGATGTCACTATTAGAGATGAATTCCAAATGCTTGTCGGACCTGTTCGAGTGGTCGGCAGACATGGAATCAATAAAAGACAAAGAATTCGCTACAACCCCAAAAATTGTAGTGGATGCTTCTGCTAGAGTATCTCTATTGCCTAGAACTTCAAGAGATGCAATGAGAATATTAGAGGAAGTTGAAGAGGTCAGTAAGCAAACCAAGGCTAGATCTCTATTGGCTAGATCTCTACAACAAAGGTCAGTGAACAGAGCAATGCTCTAGAAGCTGAGATTGAAGATTTGAAGAACCAGCTGTATCTGCTGAGGAAAGTTAGAGCTGAAGAGAAGAAAAAATTCGTCTAAGCTACGGGGGAGAAAAATTATACTAAAGAGGCGAATTACATGAATTAGAGGAATTTCAACCGAGGTAATCAAGGTGGTGGACTTCAATATTATCCCAGGTTGAGAAATCATCCTCATTTATCTTATGGAAATCCAAATAATTTTCAACAGCCTCCACAAGGTTTGGGGGAACCTTGTGTGCATATACTGGTAATCATTAATTACATACAATGAGATGCATCCTTGATGGATTTTCTACAGTTTAATTATCTCTAGTCGAACTTATTAGTGAGTGTCGTTTCAGCTTCAACAGTATCAGCAGGGAGTTCTTCCTGGCTTCAACTTTTGGTTTTCTTGCCTGGATAGGTGTGTCTGCATAATTAGACTTTCATTTATGCTGATACATATTTACACACACACATTAATCCTTCCACCGCCTGTGACTCGTCTTCGTATTGTCATGGATTAATGTTGCACCAGGAATCACTTTGTGGAGAGATGCACAAGTCCATGGAAATAGCTCATCCTTCACTTCATTGAAGGAGCTGATTTTTGGACATTGATAGTCTATCTTTTTATCTGTGGTGTGTCTCCGTTGAGATGTTCGAAGCCCACGTCATGTAGAGTGCATGGAACACTCGATATCTGTTGGTTAACAGAGCTAGCAAAACTGGCATCAAGGAAATGAGCTGGAAGAAATGTGCAGTTTTCTTGCTGCATAATTTAGTTGGGTAGGTTTTATTTTTACATGGGGCCTGAAGTAGTGTAAGCTTATCAATAAAATATATGATCTATTATCATTTCTATACTTTTCTGGCGACCGTACGTACTTGTGAAAGATTATTGGAATCAGATCTTTCTACTACTCTCACAAACCTTTTTGAATAAATAATGAACAATATTTAGGCCCCTACTTGATGGCTAGCCCCATTACAATCAAGATAGCATATTTGAGCATAAGTGGGCTCATTTCAGGTTATTAAACACTGCTCCCCACTCCCCGTTCCATACATATAGGTTCATTTTCTTTTTTTGAATATCCCAGTTGGTTTCTATATGTATTTAGTTCATTTATAATTAATATATACTATTATTTAATATGTTTACATTGAACATTATATCAATGTTAAAGAAATTTACTTGTTTAATTATCATTTCCAATCATTTTTTTAATGAGTGAAAAATTCAATCAGCATATATGAATGGGACGGAGAGAGTATTTGTTAATGAATTACTTATCAAAGATTAATAATTTATCTAACTCGTGACTCGTGCGATTAAAATTTAAATTTCTGTTAGAGTTTGAGATGTACAAATTAATTAATTGTTGAACAGAAGAATAAAAATAAAAAGTAAGGAGAAAGATCAAGAAAAACAAATCATTTTGTTTAATACATGGATCACAAATCTTCAATCACCCCAATCATGATTCTTGATGGTGATGCGATGCCATGCTATACACCAAATTAACCTAATCGAAATTACCACATGCCAAATTGTAGTGGTGTGCAAAATCAAATTAAAATTAAAAAATCAAGTAGAATTGAAATATTTGGTTTGGTTGGTTTGGTGATTTTATCTGTAACTTTGGTTCGGTTTTGAATTTTAGAATCAAAATATAATTTGATTTGGTTTCAGTTTTAATAAAAAAAAAATTCGGTTAAAACCGAATTAACCAAAGTATATAAATTACATTATTTTAATTTATATTTTATGATTTATATTTTTAATATTACACATAAATTAAAAAAAAATCAAAAATAAATTTATATGTTCATATTAGTGAACTAGGGCAAAATACAAGTGTGCTTCAACTTCAAAGTAAAAGATTTGCAAGATCTTTTTTGTGTATTGAACTATTAATTGTTAAGTTGCTTGGAGACCGAAGGTCACGAGTTCGAATCTCCTCAATACAACTAGGTAGTGTGTGTGAGTAAAAAAAAAAAAACTATTAATTGTTAAGTGTAATTGTAACTTGTGATATTATGTAAGTTGACCAACCATGTATGCGATTGAATCAAGGGATATTTTTATATTATTTATTTAATATATCGTTTCTCATTTACTAAGTTTCATTATTATTTTTCTTTATATATAATTATTTAGAAAAATCAGAAAAAAAAAAACATTAACGTTTGATTAAATTAAAACTGAATCAAACGAATGAAAGAATTATAGTTCGATTAGGTTCAATTATATCAATTACTTTACTTGATTTGGATTTCTTTTTTTTTTTAAGAATTTCAATTATGATTTTATTAGTTGGGTCAATTTTGCACCGAACCCGTTAATCATTCACACCCTGTGCAAAAGCACATGACCACATCATTTCCATAAATCGTTTTTCTCTACACACTTTGGACGGGTATTTTGTTATTTAAAATTAAAATTATGACAAGACGGGAATATATGTATATATACATACATGGGATTTATTTTATTTTACTAGAGCTTTTTAAATGGCAGTTGACTGTGACTATAAGAATAAAAATGTCTAATTAAATAATAATTATATTTTAATTAATTTATAGGTTGTATAGAGAATAGGAGTTGTCAATATAATCAGCCCTATTTTTGTGATCGATAATAGCCCATTGGCCATTCTATGTGTTTTTTTTCAGATCACAACTTTACTGAAATAAAATTTTCTTTTTTTCTTTACACAACCCTCAAAATTAATTATATTATAACATTATTTTATTAGATTTTTTTGTCCGTAAAACAATTATCAATTAAATGGTTCTTGGCGATGGCAGGAGCTTTATAGCTCATGTAGGAAAATAAGTGGATTAAACTTTGAAATAATTTGGGCAGAGTAACGGGTAGGATAATTAAAGTCGAGTCAAGAGTTATACTCTTTCTCCGCAAGACGAAATTGCACCGTATATTAAATGCAAACGGACTATAGCAATCGTCTCCAAGATAAAAACGACTTTCAATAAAGTTTTGTTGCACTTTTACAAAACTATGTTACAACGAACAAAACAATAATCAAGATTCTCAATCGATTACTAGGGTAGAAGAGAAGATTTCGGATTGTGAATTAGTGAATAAAAATGAAGGACTTGTAGTTTTATTTATAGTAGGTGAAGAGTTGTGGTGAAGTGGTGCACCAATTGGCTCCAAACAGTGCAACAGTTCGCTTCCAAGGTTGAATGGTTGTGTCGATTCGAGTCAAGAGTTGCAATTGGTGAATCATTGCGTCCGATCGGCCTAGAACTTTCGCACCAATTCGATTCGAGCTGTTACGTCCGGAAGGTTGCAACCATTCGCCCAATTCTCACTCACCCTTTCACTCTTCCATTTAATTAACTAATATAATCAATATCTCTTTTAATTAGATATTTAATTAATTAATTAATTAACTATACTAACAATCCCCCACAAAAGAGATATTTGAAAATGCAGAGTATAAGAATCTCGACAAATTATTATTGCTTAGGGATAGGTAGTTTCCGGCTTTGAACCTTCCTTTAGTATAGTATTATCGGATTTACTCGTTGCTCAGTGAACGCGATGTCTTGAACTGTTCAACTTTAAATGTAAATCAAACAATAATACTAACACAATAACAATTCTATTAATGTTTTGTTCTCATGTTTTGTCCATTTTGGCCTTGGACCGTATCTTGTTTCATAAGTGATTTTTTTTAAGCGGCCCCACTTCTCACTTATATAGGTGATCTCCTATTTAAGAGTAAACTGTCATTAACCCCACCTTTTACTCGGTATAGGAATCATTAAAAAACCTTTAAGTTTTATCCTGACCACATCCTAGCAGTCATACTTGGTGTAGTACCTAGAATGAGTTTCATAGTGTAAATATTCCAAGTATCGTAGTGTAAATATTCATAACTTAGTTGTCTCATTGAACCATCTTCTTGGGATCTCCAATTGGTATGGTTGAGTTACCGCTATGAATGTTTTTGTTTATGTGGCTTTTCAAACTCATTCCCTTTACGGCACTTCTACTCTATTAATACTTTTAGTAAACGGATCTGCTATATTTTCTTTTGACTTTACATAGCCAATACAGACGATTCCATTTGAAATCATTTGTCTAATGATATTATGTCGTCTTCGTATATGACGAGATTTACCATTATACATGCTGCTTTGTGCTCTTCCAATTGCGGACATACTGTCGCAATGTATCATTATAGGAGGCACTGGTTTTTCCCAACAAGGAATATATTCTAAGAATGTTCTAAGCCATTCGGCTTCTTCACAAGTTTTGTCTAATGCAATGAATTCTGATTCCATTGTAGATCTAGCTATGCACATTTGTTTAGAAGATTTACATGCTACTGCTCCACCTCCAATGGTGAAGACAAAACCACTAGTAGATTTTGAGTCTGGCATATCAGATATCCAATTTGCATCACTGTATCCTTCAATAACAGCTGGATATCTTGTATATGTTAAACCGTGGTGTATGGTATGGTTTAAGTACTTTAACACTCTTGTTAATGCAGCCCAATGGTCTTTACCTAGATTACTCGTAAATCTACTTAGCTTACTCACTGAATATGCAATATCAGGACGGGTACAATTTGTAAGATACATTAGACTCCTAATGATCCTTGCATATTTGAGTTGTGATATGGGTTCTCCTCTATTTTTAGCTAAATGTAAACTCATATCAACAGGAGTTGCTGCTGGAGACAGATTAAAAGCTTCGAATTTCTTAAGCACATTTTCTACATAATGAGATTGTGATAAGATAATTCCTTCGTTTGTTCTAGAGATTTTTATCCCTAGGATAACGCCAGCTGGACCCATATCTTTCATGTCAAAATTTCTTTTTAACATGTTCTTTGTATTTGTGATCACGTTCTTATTATTTCCCATAATCAACATGTCGTCTACATAAAGACAGACAATTACATATTCATTGGAGGTATTTTTAATGTAGACACATTTATCACCCTCATTTATTTTAAATCCATTTGATAATATTGTTTTATCAAATTTCTCATGCCATTGTAATGGAGCTTGTTTAAGTCCATACAAAGATTTTACAAGCCTGCAGACCTTGTTTTCTTGACCTTTAGAGATGAAACCTTTTGGTTGATCTGTATAAATTTCATCTTCTAATTCACCATTTACGAAAGCAGTTTTTACATCCATTTGATGTATCTTAAGGTATGCAATGCAGCAATAGCAATGAGTACTCTAATGGAAGTAATCCTCGTGACTGGAGAATAAGTATCAAAATAATCATAGCCCTCTTGTTGTTTGTACCCTTTGGCAACCAAACGATCTTTATATTTATCAATTGAATCATCAGCTTTATATTTTCTTTTTAAAATCCACTTGCATCCTAAAGGCTTACAACCTTTTGGAAGATCAACGACTTCCCAAGTGTGGTTTTGTATGATTGATTCAATTTCTGCATTGATAGCTTCTTTCCATAATGGAGCTTCAGGACTAGATAATGCTTCTTTGATAGTCCTTGGTTCATCATCTTCTAATGCATAGATTAGAAAATCTGGACCAAAAGATTTTGTTATCCTAGCCCTTTTACTGCGTCTTAGTTCTTCCTCAACTAAGGGAGAATCATTCGTAGATTCATGGTTTCTTTTGGTTGAATTTATTTCAATTCTAACCTTCTTTGGAAAGATAGATTCAAAGAAAATTGCATTTCTTGATTCTATAATCATTCCTTTATTTATATCAGAAATTTCTGATTTGTGCACAAGAAAACGAAATGCACTACTATTGTTTGCATATCCTATGAAAATGCAATCTATAGTTTTTGGACCTAGCTTTATTTTCTTAGGTTTAGGTACTTCTACCTTTGCTAGACACCCCCACACTTTAGTGTATTTATAAGAAGGTTTTCTACCTTTCCATAACTTATATGGGGTCTTATCTAGTTTCTTATGAGGCAATTTATTTAAGATATGATTAGCTGATAAGATGGCTTCCCCCCATAAATTCTGAGGTAAGCCGGAATTTATCAACATGGCGTTCATCATCTCTTTAAGAGTTCGGTTCTTTCGTTCTGCAATTCTAGCATCCGCCTTTTTGCTCACAAACTTCCTTTTTTTGTTAGGACGAGCATCAGCCAGATTTGCTTTTGCCACAAAAGTTGGCTTATCGATTTTCCCTTTGGATTTCCGATTGTCTTCCTCGATGTGAAGTCTCACAATGAGATCTTCAAGTCCCATCTCCTTGCATTTATGCTTGAGATAGTTTTTGAAATCTCTCCACTGTGGTGGCAATTTCTTAATGATAGCTGCCACTTGGAATGATTCACTGACAGACATTCCTTCGGTATGAATATCATGCAGAATCAACTGAATTTCTCGAACTTGATCGAGGACTGTTCGAGAATCCTCCATCTTGAAATCTAAGAACCAACCGACAATGAACTTTCTCATACCGGTATCTTCGGTCTTGTATTTTTTATCAAGAGATTCCCACAGTGCCTTAGCACTTGTACATTCAGAATAGACGGAGTAGAGAGAGTCATCCAAAGCATTAAGAATATAATTACGACACAAAAACTCACTGTGGTGCCAAGTATCGAGAGCAGTTCATCGTTGAGTGTCGTCATCGGTTTCCACAACAATGGGAGCATCTTCTTTGAGGAAGCGAACGAGACCAAGGGTGGTCAAGTAGAACAACATCTTTTGCTGCCATCTTTTGAAATCTTCGCCGGTGAATTTTGCCGGCCTTTCGCCTTGAACAGGAGCAACAGCGGTAACCATCTTCAAAGAGTAATCGCAACAAAAATTTCATCTTGAGATTGTAGGAAAATAAGTGGATTAAACTTTGAAGTAATTTGAGCAGAGTAACGGGTAGGATAATTAAAGTCGAGTCAAGAGTTATACTCTTTCTCCGCAAGACGAAATTGCACCGTATATTAAATGCAAACGGACTATAGCAATCGTCTCCAAGATAAAACGACTTTCAACAAAGTTTTGTTGCACTTTTACAAAACTATGTTACAACGAACAAAACAATAATCGAGATTCTCAATCGATTACTAGGGTAGAAGAGAAGATTTCGGATTGTGAATTAGTGAATGAAAATGAAGGACTTGTGGTTTTATTTATAGTAGGTGAAGAGTTGTGGTGAAGTGGTGCACCAATTGGCTCCAAACAGTGCAATGGTTCGCTTCCAAGGCTGAATGGTTGTGTTGATTCGAGCCAAGAGTTGCAATAGGTGAATCATTGCATCCGATCGACCTAGAGCTTTCGCACCAATTCGATTCGAGCGGTTACGTCTAGGGTTGTAAACGAGCCGAATCGAGCCGAATACCTTCAAGTTCGAGTTCGGCTCGTTTAAGTTATACTCGGTTCGAGCTCGAGCTCGAGTTCGACTCGAGCTTCGAGTTTGAGTTCGAGTTCGGCTCGAATTAGAAAATTCGTGATCGAGTTCAATTCGAGCTCGGCTCGAGTTTGGCTCGATAAGGATATGTTCAAGTTCGATTAAAAAAACTCGATAAAAAGCTCGATTAAAACTCGATAATAATAAAATTTGTGATCGATTCCTTTTCTTTTCTTTTCTAGATTTTCTTTAATTATGTTTATTTTTATTTTATTTTCTTTAAACTAATTACTTAATTATGTAATTGTAGTCATGCTTATTACTCATTTAATTATTTTTCATTATTAATATAGGTGTATTCAAATTTTAATATATATTTACCTTAATTTGAATTAAAATACAAAAAAAAAATTCTAATATAATTTATAAATCATAATTTACTCATGTCTCATTTTATTTTTATTTTATCGATCATTCATTTTCATTTTTTATTTAAAAATTGTATTCATTAGTTAATTAGTAATTTATCTCACTATCTATGATAGCTTATTATTTTTCTTTCAAACTTCAGCATACAAATATTTTACAATCATCTTAATTCAAATTCAAATTTCAAAGTGTTTTGTATCATGCAATTTATAAATTATAATTCAAACATATCTCATTTTCTTACTATTTTATCGATTATTCAGTTTCATTTTTATATAAATTGTAATTATATTAGTTGATTGATAATATAGTTCATTATTCTTGTTAGTTTATTATTTTTTACTACACATTCACACATGTTCCAACTGATAAGTAAATATTTATAATAATCTTAATTCGAACACAAATTTCAAAGTTTTTTATAATATGATTTATAAATCATAATTTATTTTTATTGTTATATCTCAGTTTTCTTTATTTTATTGGTATATAAATTAAATATTTCAATGAGGCATGCTAAAGTATACATAATATTTGTATATTATATAATAATTGAGTAAATTGATATAATATATATTGTCGAATCAAATGAACTAAGTAATTATCAGACACTAGTAATTGTTTGTTGATGAATAATTGTGATTTAATTCAATATAATGGTGTTTGTTTGATATCATAGGTTTAATCAAATTCATTTGTGTTTATTTCATTATCAAATCTCAATTCTTAATTATAACTATAAACTATAATTTTAATTACCTCGTAATTAGATATTTTTTTGTTAGACTGCTTCAAAATTCAAATATACTATTTTATATTAATATTTTAACTAAATAAATTGTACATTGATATCTTAAAGTTGGATAATCAATATTTTATTACATTATTTGTTATCATATAAATCTATTTACATATTCCTATTTTTTGTTTAATAAAATAAGCTTAACTTAATGTTTGTAAATCTCATTAATTGATTCCCTTTTTTTATGATAATACTAATTCTTAGATTTTGTAGAGTTCATATAGTCTATTATTATTAGTTGAATATATTTATCTGATAAATTGATAATATGATATTATATATGTTTATATAAATATAATATATAAATATTTGCATATATTTAAGTTTTGGAGAATTGTTATAAAAACGTTATTTGATTCAATTAACATAATTGTTAATAATTTGATCAAGTGAATATAATAACAAATTGAAATACATTTGGCTAATGTTTGAATCTTGTTGGGGGTGAAAATTTAAATTTTTTTAGCTTATTTATCAAAGCTCGATTACAAGCTCGATTAAAAGCTCGCGAACTACTCGATAAAAGCTCGTTTATAGTCGAACTCGAGCTACTCGTGAGAAGCTCGCGAGTAGCTCAAGTTCGGCTCGAGAAAATTATCGAGCTCGAAAAAAAGCTCAAATTTGGCTCGTTTAATAAACGAACGAGTTTCAATCGAACTTTTTTCGAGCCGATACCCGAGTAGCTCACGAACAGTTTGGTTCATTTACAGCCCTAGTTACGTCCGAACGGTTGCAACCATTCGCCCAATTCTCACTCACCCTTTCACTCTTCCATTTAATTAACTAATGTAATTAATATATATTTTAATTAAATATTTAATTAATTAATTAATTAATTAACTATACTAACAGCTCACTAATATTCATCTTTTGTATAATCCACAATTCTTTCTCCACAAATATAGATAAACCAAAATGGTTGGTGAAAGATTGAAAGTTAACTATTTTTCGAGACCTAAGTAATGAAAGACTATCTAGAAGCTGAAATTAGTAAATCCACCAAAGTCTGAATGAAAAAAGGGTTAATTGCAATTTAATTTCCAATGTTTGAAAGTTTTGGTGTAACCCGGACAAATTGTATAGGATACGAGTACGCGCGGAAGACTTTTAGAATCGAACACGCCAACTAAGGAAGGATTCAATCCTACTCTAAGACTCAAATATATCGAAAACAAACTGAACTAATAATAATAAAACTTGAAACTAACGAAAATGAGGAACTAGACCTAATTACGATACCTAGACTATGACACAAAATTGAAACACAAATCCAATAAGAAAAGGGTTGAAATAAAACGATAGATTAAAGAAAGTATATGGGACGTATGGGAGGTGTATGAAGGGTTTAGAATGGTTTGAGTAGATAGGGTATGATAACGGTTAGAAGAACTTACGGTATTTGCTGTAGAACACGATGGGATGGCCCGGAATTTGCACTCGAACTGGATGATCGACACACGATCTGAACTAGGCGGCTTAGGACAGTTGTGGATGTGGATGATGGGCTGTAAGGTGTTGAGGATGAAGGCGTTGATGGTTATGTGTTGAATTACAACCTGATTAATCCCGACGTATCTTGTACGACGAAAATGAATCTTCAAGCTGCTCTTCGGTAGCGAGTTCACCCTAATTCCTCATGTAAATTAGAACGTTCCCTTGATGTAAGACTCAAAATTTGCTAGGCTTTAAGAATGAGTATTTTCGAAGAAAACAATCAAAAGCTTTAAACAGTTGAGACATAAATTGAATGCAAAGGCAAATTTAATCAATAATGTCTAAAATATCAAAGTAACATGGTTCCCTTATTTATAGGGCTCATAATGCACGAAAATAATGGATAAAAAGCCCTAAAAATCTGATCCAAAAAGGATCTCTAACTATGCTAGAAAAATACCTAAACTAGAATTCTATTCAAGGTGGAAATTGTCTTAAATACAATTCTAGTCAAACCTAAACAATAGGATATGAAAATTACATGAAAAATTAAATAAAAACTGATCTAAACTATATTCTAAATTAATTAAAACAAATACTATAGTCTAGATAAAATTCAACCCTTAATTAAATAAATTAAAGGCCGATTTCTTCACACTTGCACACGTCCACTTTGTATCTTCATCTTCAACTCTTCAAGTTATATTCTCCATGGTATGATCTTGATCTTCATTAGTTAATAAATTAACTAAAACATGGCTGCCCTTTGCATCGTCTAATTCCTCGAACTTCTTGCGAATCAACACTTGGAAATATCCTTGCAATTTCTTCGCTGAAAGTCGCGTCATTGGACCTTTGAATTGCAGCTCGGGTTCAAGGCCTTCAATGCCTTACATGGCCTCATCAAGTTTTAATTAAAATAATCTAATATTTTAATAATTATAATTTAATTCTCAACGTTTGGATATTGTAACAGAAATAACTCAACTGTTAATATTAACAATTTAATTCTCAAAGTTTTAATAGAAATGACCCAACATTTTCGATTAAAAATACTATTTCAATTCAATCGATTTTGTTCACATTTACTCTCAAGTAGTTATAGAACTGATATAATGGGCATACATTTTTGTCGAAAAAATGACCAATATGGTTTTTTCGCCTAAAATTTCGGGTCATTTCTGTTAAAATATTCAAATGTTGGGAATTAAATTGTTAATATTAAATGTTGAGTTATTTCTGTTACAATATCCAAATATTGAGAATTAAATTGTAATTATTAAAATGTTTTGGTATTTTTGTTAAAACCTTCAAATGTTGGGAATTAAATTGTAACTAAAATATTTATTTATAAAAAAAATTATAAGTTTCAAATCCATTACAAAGTAAATTAATTCAGACATATTTGATATATATGTGTGTATGTGTGTGGTAGAGTGACATTATGATCATGGGTTAGACATGCATTCTATGGTTCACACAAAGCTAGGATAATGGGTTATCCAATATTAGAACCATATTCTTAGCACAAATACTAAATCAAGAGAGACCTAATTGTAATGCTTAATGAAAAAAAAAAAGAAGCAAATAGTTGAACTAAGGAAAATAGATACCACTTAGTCTATATATATGTTGTATCAGTTTAAGGTAAGATAATATATATTTTACTCAATAGTTGTAATAGCATATATCATACACTACATATAAAGTAATGTTATATTGCCCTGACGTTACATGTAGTGAAAAGTGTTTTAAAACAAGAACAAAAATGCAATTGTTTTGCGCCAATAATTATGCAATTTCATGTACATAAATTCTCAACTTGGGTATGGTTTTAGTAATTAGTTCCGAATTTGGCCGATTCATAAACTTCTCACATACATTCCACTATCTTAGTCAATAAAAATGCATTCAATTTTACTAAACCTCACTTTTGTCTAATGAAAGCATAAACTCCATATCTTGCATTTTTTTTAGGAATATATCTTGCATTATTAAGACTTAATTCTTCTACGTATATAACGATCATAATGGAAAGAATAGAAATTTGATCCTAATATTACAACTTTTACAAGAATGTGTGTAGTGGAAATAGCAATAAGTGTATGAGATTGAGGCGCAAGCATCCAAGTTTGATAACCAATTTTATTTTTATTTTTATTTTCATTTTTTTGAAAATACAATGAACGTCAATTTTACCTTCCACACAAAGTTACAGAGATGGGTCCCACAGATTTGAGTGAATTTTAGCAAAAAAACGACAGATTTTGATTATTACTGTGTGTCTGTAGGCAGTAACCAAAAATTAAAACCATTGAAATGGAAAGCACAAAGGATTTTGGGCTAGCGGTATTGGATGGCATGGCCCCCACCCCACCCCACCACGATTTTATTCTCGTAATTTTTTTTACTCATTTTATATAGTTTTATTTTTATTTGAGAGTTTATCAGAAACACAATGCTTTAATTAATTTCATGCGGATCGGTTTATATTAGAATAATAATTAACATGAGATGAGCTCAATTTTGTAATCAATAAAATATTTCTCTGTTGAATTGGGAGATTTTTGTCAAGTATACAACTTATTGAACGATAAAACATGTTTAATTAAGTAAATTAATGATGTATTCTGTGAAGTTTGATACTGCGCAAGTTTATAACAAATTAAACTTACACACGTGGGTTTCACACGACATGATAATTGGAACTTAATATTTTATTCAATCCCAATATTTTCTTTTCCTACAATATGAGTATAGAGCTTGGAGAATATTACACCTAAAAAAAGAATGGACAAAAATAGAGTTTAAAACCAATACCTCAGGTCTACAAAATGCCCAGATTTAGTTCAATTTATTATTTCCTTTTCGTGAAAAACTATATATAAGAATTAGAAGTTGTTTTCAAGGTTTAAATATACTAAAATTTATGCAGGATCTAAATTCATTAGATGGTACTTATTATCAGTGTTTTTAAACCCAGACCGGACATCGAACCGGTAAATTTACTGAGTCACTGAGTTACTGGTTCGACCGGTTGAACCGTTTTTAAAAAATCGGATGATCCGTTATATGATATTTACTTATATTTTGTCTATGTACATGTTAAAATCTAAAATAAAATAAACAAACTTGTATCATGATAAATACATTAAATTAAGATTAAAAAATGCACTTAATTTATATCAATGCTAAGTAAATAAAGTGTTTATCAATATTTTTTCATAAGTTAAACAATTAAAAATATAGTAATTATTAAATTAAAATAAGCATAGAACATCAAGATATTAGATTATGAGAAAGTATATAATTAAATGTCAAAAAAATAAATATTAATTTTATTTATAAAGAATATTGTATAATTTATAACAACTAAAACATTGTTCATTTTTATTTATAAGTCACTATTTTAGATTTTATTTCTTCTCTCCATTTATTTTAACTAAAATGATAAATTAGATGTATTTTAAACATTTATTTTAATTATATATATTAAACATTGAATTTAATTAAAATGAAGTTTAGTTATTTTCAAGTTGTGTGTGTGTGTATATATTATTAATATCCAAAAAATAATAAAAATATGTATTAGCACACAGTTGGTTAATTATATAATAAAAAATTATATATTTTTTGGAGATTATGAGTTCGAATCCTTCTTACGAATGAAAAATTAAATATGGACCGGTTTGATCGGTTCAACCGGTTTTCACCAAGTTTAAGAAGCTTAACCGGTTTTTTAACTGGTTCGCTATGGGTCATTTTCAACCCGTAAATCATATATAACCGGACCAGACACATGACCGGTTCACGGTTAAACCGGTTGGACCGGCCGGTCCGGTTCGGGTTTAAAAACACTGCTTATTATATGTGTATCAAATTATATGGTATATGAATCAAATCAAAATCGAAATCAAAATATATATAATTTTGACCCCAAGTAAATATTTTTTAATATTAGCAAGTGCACCAATTGGGATATAAAACATAAATTCGAAAGCATGTGATGTGAGGGTCCATCACAAAGAAATTATAATGAATTTGAGATGAAAAGAAACAAAAACCTTAAAAAAAAACAGCAAAACCAGACTACTTTCCCAACCAAAACCTGGGATTGGATTTTAGGCTTAGCCTCTTGTATTCTTTCATTTTTCAATAAATAAATAATTAAGTCAATGGAATAAATCCATTTGTCACGCGCTTAATTTGCTTGTATAAATATCCTCACACCAAAGTAGCATATATCTCATCAAACAATTCAACACAAAAATCAAATCATCTCTTTATTTTCTACTTACAAAAACCAAACCACTCTCAAAACTTTTTTTTTTTAATCAAGAACTCTAATACGAGATGTCGAGCACTGCAGGTCAAGTCATCAAATGCAAAGGTACGAGTTTTAATCTCGCTCTTCATTTCCTCATCGATCAGTTTGTTCAGGAGAAAAAAACTAAAATCAGATGAAAATAGTATGATCGTTCATGAAATTAAAATAAATTGAAGAGAGCCCTGATTTGTTTTTTTAAATTTATTTTTATTTTGTTTGGTTTTGAAGCTGCTGTTGCATGGGAGGCGGGGAAGCCTCTGGTGATTGAAGAAGTGGAGGTGGCACCGCCGCAGAAAATGGAAGTCCGTATCAAGATTCTTTACACCTCACTTTGCCACACTGATGTCTACTTCTGGGAAGCCAAGGTAACTAATTAAGATTCAAGAAAGCCTCATCTCTCTCTCTCTCTCTCCTTTGTATTGATGATGGCTCTTTCAGGCTCAAGATTCAGTCTTTCCTCGAATTCTGGGACATGAAGCAGCAGGGTATGTAAACTAATTTCAGTTGCCTTAACTAGTTCGATATTCTAAATCAATTGTTAATCTTGATTAATAAATTTTTGAATGTATTATAGGATTGTGGAGAGCGTAGGAGAGGGAGTGACGGAGCTGGCTGCAGGGGATCACGTTCTTCCGGTATTCACAGGGGAATGCAGAGAATGTGCTCACTGCAAGTCCGAAGAGAGCAATATGTGCAGCCTTCTCAGAATCAACACTGAGAGAGGAGTGATGATCAGCGATCAAAAATCGAGATTTTCGATCAATGGGAAGCCAATTTACCACTTTCTTGGCACTTCCACATTCAGTGAATACACTGTGCTTCATGTTGGCTGTGTTGCCAAGATCAATCCCGAGGCCCCCCTCGACAAAGTTTGTGTTCTGAGCTGTGGGATCTCCACAGGTGTGTGTGTGTGTGTGTGGATGTGATCAATAATTTCTTTTTCTTGATGCAGAATGTGAAATGAAGTATATTAATCTTGGATTCTTGTGTGTTTAGGCCTTGGTGCTACGCTGAATGTTGCCAAACCGTTTAAGGGATCTTCGGTTGCTATTTTCGGGCTTGGAGCAGTTGGACTTGGTGTATGTTTCTGAGTTTCTATTGTGTTTTTACACGCTTCAAAATCGAGAAAACGAGAAAAAAATAGATGGGATTGATCTTTTTCCTTGTGGTTTTTAGGCTGCAGAAGGAGCGAGATTGGCTGGTGCTTCAAGAGTAATTGGTGTGGACTTGAACAATGCTAGGTTTGAAGAAGGTATGTGACGAAATATGCTTTTTTCAATACGAAATATGTCATTGGATATGAGCTTGGATCATGATGAATGTTAGTGTTGTGTTCGTGCAGCAAAGAAATTTGGTGTGACTGAATTTGTGAACCCAAAAGACTACGACAAGCCCATTCAAGAGGTAGATCGAGTCATCAAATATTAAACTCAGCATCTCTCTGCTCAGCATTAATGTATAGTGAAATTAACCATCACTTTTGTATGAAATGTATGCATAGGTGATAGCTGAGATGACTGATGGAGGAGTTGATCGGAGCGTTGAATGCACTGGAAACATCAATGCCATGATCTCAGCATTCGAATGTGTTCACGACGTATGTGTCTCAATTTTTACTACTTTGATTTTAAAAAAACTTGTGTTAGACCATCTCACGTCTCTCTCTCTCTGCAGGGATGGGGTGTTGCTGTTCTTGTGGGGGTGCCTCACAAAGACGCGGTGTTCAAGACTCACCCCATGAATTTCTTGAACGAGAGGACTCTCAAGGGCACTTTCTTTGGGAACTATAAACCGCGCTCTGACCTTCCATCTGTTGTCGAAATGTACATGAAAAAGGTTTGTGGATGCAAACCTTTCTCGATTTTTGTTTAGATGACGAGAGTAATCCGCAATCACTGTTCGAGAGGTTTGATGAAATTGTTGATGTGCAGGAACTAGAAGTGGAGAAGTTCATAACACACACGGTGACATTCGCTGAGATAAACAAGGCTTTCGAGCTGATGCTGAAAGGAGAGGGGCTTCGTTGTGTTGTTCGAATGGAGTGAGAGACTAATTACATGCTTGAATTTGCAGCGGAAGAAATCATGATACAACTTGAATTTGCATTTCCTAGTTTCTTTCTCTCTCTTGGTATTGTATCGTGTATATGATAAGTTCTGTTGCATGAGTAAAATTTCCCCAACTTTTTTTTTTTGTCAATTTTCGACCCACAAAAGAGTCCAATCTATGATGACTTGCTCTAATCGAATTAATCTTATTCGGGAATCATAGAATTGCAGTTAATATCTGCTGATAATTAAATTTGTATATTTATTTATATATTGAAGGAAAACGAAACCATATATAAATATTAATATATAATAAGATGTGATATTTTATGATATAAAAAATTAAATTGAGTTTAGATACATGGGAGCGAGGTAAGTGTGTTTTTTAACTTGGACAGATGCGGATTATGTATTTTTTTTTTTCCTGGAGGAACAACATTTTTGAGTGAGCAATCATTATTCTGTGCTTTTAAAAATTGTATTGAATGAGTACTACTACTGATGTGAATAGTCTTAATACTAACTAAAAAAGTCAACACTCTACAAGAAACTTTTCTTTCTTCAAATATTTAACAAAATACTAAATAGCATTATAAACGGGAAAAAAATATAGCATGTGAATTCCTATTTTTATATTTAATTGTGGTGGGACAATTCACTTTTTTACTTTCTTCTTCTCCAATCTCCTTTTGGAACCAGCAACGTACCACCGCCATTTTCATCCAAACTTGCACAAGCAGCACAGCCTACTATAAATTAAAAATAAAAATGAAAATTGGGGGTACAGTTGTACCCTATTATAATTATAACCTTATCAAATTGTTAATGAATATTTAGAATATATAAAAAATATCAATTCAAGACCTAGAAAATAAATAATCTGTTAATTCGGGATCGAAAGATGGAAATTGTCAATCTATAATCTCAAAAATAACATTTTCCGATTTCTTTTTATTTTTTAATAATTTTTTTATTATATTTAATAGATAATTAATAAGGAAATTTTCGTTGAAAATGAATATAAAATTAATTAAAAATAAAAAGAAATTGAAATTCATGATTTTTGAGGTCCTAAATAGACAACTTTCATCTTTTAGGTTCTGAATTAATAGTTTTCATTTTTCAAATCATCAATTGATAAATTATCCATCTTTCAAATCTTAAATTGATAATTCTCCTAGAATATGTTTATGAGAGATTATCGCATTCAATTAACATTATAATGATAACTTTTGTACCACACGCATGAAATATATTTAATTAGACAAACCCCGCCCGCAAAAAAAAAAAAAAAGAAAAGAAAAAAAAACAAACAAACAAAAAAGCAAAAACAGAAAAAAAAACCCTTACAAAATGATGAACACTATTATTTCTAAGTCACTGAAGTGCTACTCTAGTTGTTCAAAAAAATTAAAAAAAAAAATGAAAGCAATAATTGGTATTTGAATTCTCTCTGTGTTTATGTGTGCGGCACACACTTTGATCTCAGGATTTATAGATACTAAGTCAGTTGTACTGTTAGATCTCAAATTCATAAACTACCCATTAACACAAGATAATCAAAACATAAATACACAATACAGAGAATAAAACAAAACAAATGAAAATTAAAATAAATACTGAGTAATAAAATAAAAATACACTATAAATTAAAGTTAAACAATTAAATCAAATATCAACCGTAAATTACGTTAGCCCTCGACAACGGAGCCAAAAATTTATTCGTTATTTTATTTCACTAAAAATACTATTCGTAAATGTACTGAGTAAATATAGCAAAAATATAGTGAATAAGGTCGTTGATGGAGATAGAGATTACACACAAGATTTGTTACTATCTTTTATTTAAGTAATGACAAAAACTTGTATGAGACCGTCTAACGGATCTCCTTACGTTAGATGGGTCAAAACCCGTCCAAACCCGTCCCAAGCGCTGTGCAATTTCATCTTTTTTTGATGCTGCTTTTCTTCTTTTGCGGCTGCCAGCTAAACATCTTTCTTCTTTCCTTTTTTTTTCTTCTTTTGTTGGGCCCTTTTGCCCTTTTTTCATTTGTTTTTTTTCTTTTGGGCTTTTCAAATTCGGTTCTTTTTTTTTTTTTGCTTTCGTTTCTTTTTCTTTTTTTTTTAATAATTATAATATAGTCTTCTCAGGTATACATTTATTTTTTAATATATATATATATATATATATATATATATATTTTGCGGTTCACTAATTATTGAGCCAAAAAAAGAAGTATCATTATTTATAAGGTAAAGTATCATTAACTATGAGTGGAGTATATCATTAACCAAAGTATCATTACTTATGAGGTGAAGTATTATTAACTCACACATGAGTATCATTATTTATGGGGTGAAGTGGAGTCTCATTTCTATGGAAAAAAGTATCACTAATTGCAGAAGAAAGTATCACTAATTGCAGAACAAAGTATCACTAATTAGAAAAAAAGTATCACTAATCGCAAAGAAAGTATCACTAATTACAAAAGAAAGTATCACTAATTAGAAGAAAGTATCACTAATTAGAAAGAAAAGTATCACTAATCGCAAAGAAAGTATCACTAATTAGAAAGAAAAGTATCGTTAATTGCAGAAGAAAGTATCACTAATTAGAAGAAAGGTATCGCTAATTGCAGAAGAAAGTATCACTAATTGCAGAAGAAAGTATCACTAATTAGAAGAAAAGTATCACTAATTGCAGAAGAAAGTATCACTATTAGTGATGCTTCATTTTTTATTACTAGTGATATTTACTTCATAATTAATGATATTTCTTTGTTGTTAATTTAATAATTGGGGGCGTTGAAACAAAAAAAATAAGAAAAAAATTAAATCCGGATCGGGTTAGGATCCGTCTAACGGAAGCGACCCGTTAGATCGTCCTACAGGAGTGTCTTTTAAATAATTTTATCTTATTTTAGTTCATAACATGAGTTTCATTCAATAGTTATAATTATTGTTTTATTATTAGTTACTTTGGATAGTTATAATAATTATTACTTTTATTATTTCTTAAGTTTAGGACGTAATACTAATTGTCTTTTGTTTCATTAGGACTTTAGGACTTTAGAACTCTTTTAGTTTAGGGTTTGCTTTGGTGCTAGTCCTATATAAGATTAGTATCATTTATTAAGTTGGTTGGTTGATTTTGAATTAAAGTTTAAAGTTTTTCTTTATTGGTTAATACAAATTTAAGTTTTTCAAATTCTTGAATTGTATTTGTGTGTTTTTGTTTAAGTTATAGCTTCCGTCTGCGTCAGTTGGTATCAGAGCCCAGATTACGTTCCCTGAACCATTCCGTTCAGATGGGATCCGTCAGCTTCGAATAATAACACTCAGATCCACTAACAGATCGATTTGTTGACACAACAGTTGAGTTACCTGCTGGTGCAGCTCAACACCATCGTTGATCAGATTTTCGATGTCAATGATGATGATGGATATTTCTCCTCCTGTGTATGAAGATCCCTCTGATCTTGATACCGATGATTGGGGGTATTTGTCTCCTATATGATGAAGATTCATCTAATCTTGATATCGAGGATGATGAATATTTCACTTTTCTTGTATATAATGAAGGCCCATCTGATCGTGATATCGAGGATGATGGATATTTCTCTTCTTTTAGTTTAGGGTTTGCTTTGGTGCTAGTCCTATATAAGGTTAGTATCAAGTTTAAGTTCTTCGAGATCTTGAATTGTATTTACGTGTTTTTGTTCGAGGTATAGCTTCCGCCTACATCAGTTGTATCCACAGAGACTGCTTAAGTAACTCAGCTAAGTATCTAATTTTATTGTCTTACTTCATCTAGAAACTCGTAACATATGTTTGATTTTCATTAACTAAATATTGTAAAGTAAATAAATTAATCGAGCAAAGAAACTGCATAAACAGATAAGGAGGCAGATCCTAGGGTGTTGCCATTAAATGGATTTCACAATTTTCAGATAATTAATTTACTCAATCACTTTAATCCTAAATCTTGTAGGAAAATCACTAAAGTAATCACAGTCTAGCTCTCGAGTAAGTTATGAAAATAGATTAAACTCTAATTCTTATCTCTCGATCTCGAATTATTATCTAACTCCAATTAGAATCTAAGATTTATTCTCATCACGAAACCTACCAATCTCTCGATCTAGCAGACTTGTGTTGTGCAATCTTAATCTGTTGATATACTACACTCTCTCGAGTGAATAATAAATTAACTACACAAATGCGAAACTTGATCAATTCAATCACATTAGACAACATCAACCAAGGATGCACAAACAATAAATAGAACGTAACAATAAATTACTTTAATTCATAAAATCTATAAAACAATCAACGACCTTGTGATCTTTAGTAATTTAGCTACTCATGTCGTATTTGAAATCCAATGAAAATAAATAAAAATATGTAATCAACATGATAGTTTCAATCGCATAAATCATAAAATAAAACTTAGTATAGGGGATGTTTCTCGATCTCTGTGGTTTCTTCTCTGTGTTCTTCAGGTGTTCTCTCTCTGTCTCTCTATATCGTAAAAGTTGTGAAAATTTCATGCACAAAAACCCTTAAATAATTAGTAAGTGGTCCAAAACCAAGATGAAAATGAATAGAGCCAAAAGAAAAATCCGTAAAAGGCCGATAAAATAGCACAGTCGTTCAATACAAAATAGCACAGACCGTGCATTCCTTCTGCAAACTTTCTGTCTCGAATTCTTTTTAAGCATGGGTCGTGCAATGCCAAGCACAATCTATGTTTCCTTCATGCACTCCTGATATGTGTTTTTCAATATTTTCTAGTCCCGTTTGAATCTTTACTCGAACCATCAAGACTTGACTATTTATTTCACCAACTTCTAATAGTTTTCGATCAAATTTCCTATAAAATAGAACCAAACACCCATCTCGTTCAAACAAGTGAAATCAGGGATAAAACATGAACTAACACACAATGAATAACCAAACACAAATCCACAACCAACTCCAAATTGGAGAAAAAATCCAATTTGTGATTCATTAAACATATGTATATATGTATTCACTTTGCATTTCACGCACAATTATATAATATATGAATGAAATCAAAATATCCAAATATAAAGAATTTTGACCCAAATGTCGGAGACTGTACAAGAAAAATATTTTTGAAAGAGTTATTCTCTTGTGCATGTGGTGTATGGATCTGAGCCCATTAGACTGGCCTAGGCCCAATAACAGATTTCAGTAAAAAAAAGTCAACAATTGTAGGCACGTGGATACACGAGTCAAAAATTATTTTTTTATTTTTTTATTATTTTCCGATTTTTTCATTTTTTTTATTCTTCCAAATTATATACCCTAAAATACAATTAGTAAACTCTAAAATTGAAATGAATTAATTTATTTAATGAATCCTAAAGTTAAAGTGAATTAATTTTTTTTAAAATCAGCGACTCACGCAATGCACTCACCCGACGCTAACGCGTGGGTTCGTGCATTGCACTCGACAATTAATTTATTTTTTTCGAGATAAATATAAATGGTAATTGAAAGTTTAAAAAAAAACTAATTTTGAAATAAAATATATACCCTAAAGGGAATTAGTGAAGCCTAAAATAAAAGTGAATGAATTTAATATTTTTGAAATAAATATAACCCTTAATTGAGATTAATAAACCTAAAAAAAACATGAATCCTAAAAAATACAACAAAACCCTCTAAAAAATCTAAAAACCCCTAAAAAAACCATGAACCCTAAAAAAACATAAACTCCTAAATTCTAAATATTAATTAGAATGGAAAAAATTACAATTTGAATTACATAAACTCATATAAGATAAGTAGCAGATTGGTTACTTTTTAATGATACAAATGATATTTTTTACACTTTAAATGATATTTTTTAATGTAATGATTGATACTTATTTTTTAAAAAAAATTCTTATTTTTTTCAAATCATTAAATGTACAGATCTTATTAAACTTGGGGTGATACATGACAGACTTCCCGTTTATGAAAATTAGCAAGTGCACCAATTGGGATAACACGGCAATTGGAAGCATGTGATGTGAGGGTCCATCACAAATAAATTATAATGAATTTGGGATTAACAAAAATAAAGACCTTAAAAAAACAGCAAAACCAGACACCTTTCCCAACCAATCCTATGAACCAAAACCTGGGATTGGATTTTAAGCGTTGCCTCTTGTATTCTTTCATTTCTCAATAAATAAATAATTAAGTCAATGGAATAAATCCATTTGTCACGCGCTTAATTTGCTTGTATAAATATCCTCACACCAAAGTAGCATATATCTCATCAAACAATTCAACACAAAAATCAAATCATCTCTTTATTTTCTACTTACAAAAACCAAACCACTCTCAAAACTTTTTTTTTTTAATCAAGAACTCTAATACGAGATGTCGAGCACTGCAGGTCAAGTCATCAAATGCAAAGGTACGAGTTTTAATCTCGCTCTTCATTTCCTCATCGATCAGTTTGTTCAGGAGAAAAAAACTAAAATCAGATGAAAATAGTATGATCGTTCATGAAATTAAAATAAATTGAAGAGAGCCCTGATTTGTTTTTTTAAATTTATTTTTATTTTGTTTGGTTTTGAAGCTGCTGTTGCATGGGAGGCGGGGAAGCCTCTGGTGATTGAAGAAGTGGAGGTGGCACCGCCGCAGAAAATGGAAGTCCGTATCAAGATTCTTTACACCTCACTTTGCCACACTGATGTCTACTTCTGGGAAGCCAAGGTAACTAATTAAGATTCAAGAAAGCCTCATCTCTCTCTCTCTCTCTCCTTTGTATTGATGATGGCTCTTTCAGGCTCAAGATTCAGTCTTTCCTCGAATTCTGGGACATGAAGCAGCAGGGTATGTAAACTAATTTCAGTTGCCTTAACTAGTTCGATATTCTAAATCAATTGTTAATCTTGATTAATAAATTTTTGAATGTATTATAGGATTGTGGAGAGCGTAGGAGAGGGAGTGACGGAGCTGGCTGCAGGGGATCACGTTCTTCCGGTATTCACAGGGGAATGCAGAGAATGTGCTCACTGCAAGTCCGAAGAGAGCAATATGTGCAGCCTTCTCAGAATCAACACTGAGAGAGGAGTGATGATCAGCGATCAAAAATCGAGATTTTCGATCAATGGGAAGCCAATTTACCACTTTCTTGGCACTTCCACATTCAGTGAATACACTGTGCTTCATGTTGGCTGTGTTGCCAAGATCAATCCCGAGGCCCCCCTCGACAAAGTTTGTGTTCTGAGCTGTGGGATCTCCACAGGTGTGTGTGTGTGTGTGTGGATGTGATCAATAATTTCTTTTTCTTGATGCAGAATGTGAAATGAAGTATATTAATCTTGGATTCTTGTGTGTTTAGGCCTTGGTGCTACGCTGAATGTTGCCAAACCGTTTAAGGGATCTTCGGTTGCTATTTTCGGGCTTGGAGCAGTTGGACTTGGTGTATGTTTCTGAGTTTCTATTGTGTTTTTACACGCTTCAAAATCGAGAAAACGAGAAAAAAATAGATGGGATTGATCTTTTTCCTTGTGGTTTTTAGGCTGCAGAAGGAGCGAGATTGGCTGGTGCTTCAAGAGTAATTGGTGTGGACTTGAACAATGCTAGGTTTGAAGAAGGTATGTGACGAAATATGCTTTTTTCAATACGAAATATGTCATTGGATATGAGCTTGGATCATGATGAATGTTAGTGTTGTGTTCGTGCAGCAAAGAAATTTGGTGTGACTGAATTTGTGAACCCAAAAGACTACGACAAGCCCATTCAAGAGGTAGATCGAGTCATCAAATATTAAACTCAGCATCTCTCTGCTCAGCATTAATGTATAGTGAAATTAACCATCACTTTTGTATGAAATGTATGCATAGGTGATAGCTGAGATGACTGATGGAGGAGTTGATCGGAGCGTTGAATGCACTGGAAACATCAATGCCATGATCTCAGCATTCGAATGTGTTCACGACGTATGTGTCTCAATTTTTACTACTTTGATTTTAAAAAAACTTGTGTTAGACCATCTCACGTCTCTCTCTCTCTGCAGGGATGGGGTGTTGCTGTTCTTGTGGGGGTGCCTCACAAAGACGCGGTGTTCAAGACTCACCCCATGAATTTCTTGAACGAGAGGACTCTCAAGGGCACTTTCTTTGGGAACTATAAACCGCGCTCTGACCTTCCATCTGTTGTCGAAATGTACATGAAAAAGGTTTGTGGATGCAAACCTTTCTCGATTTTTGTTTAGATGACGAGAGTAATCCGCAATCACTGTTCGAGAGGTTTGATGAAATTGTTGATGTGCAGGAACTAGAAGTGGAGAAGTTCATAACACACACGGTGACATTCGCTGAGATAAACAAGGCTTTCGAGCTGATGCTGAAAGGAGAGGGGCTTCGTTGTGTTGTTCGAATGGAGTGAGAGAAACTAATTACATGCTTGAATTTGCATTTCCTAGTCTCTCTCTCTCTCTCTCTCTCTCTCTCTCTATTGTATCGTGTATATATAAGTTCTGTTGAATGAATAAAATTTCCCCAACTTTTTTTTTTTTTGTCAATTTTCGACCCACAAGAGTCCAATCTATGATGATTGTCGATTGATGACCTGCTCTTATCAAATTAATCGTTTTCAAGAATCATAGAATTGCAGTTAGTATCTATTGATAATTAAATTTATATATTTATTTACTTATTGAATTAAAACGAAACCATACATATTTATATATTAACATTTAATGAGATGTGATAGTTTATTATATAAAAAGTTAATTGAGTTTAGATACATGAAAGAGAGATAAGCGTGTTTTACATGAAGGAGAGGTACGTGTGTTTCATATGACTTCAGCACATAAAATATGTTTATTTTCGATTATAATTACAACATTATCAAGTTGTCATGAATATTCAAAATATATTTTTATATGATTATTACATAGTCAATTACATTATACAATAAAACTAGTAACTTTTTTACACAAGAAAAAGAAACAAGACACCCTACAATATGAATACTGTAGGGTCTACGTGACACAAGTGCTACTCTGGTGGGTGAAAAAAAAAAACTTAGAAATTGTGTTCATGATTTTCATCGTCTTCCAAATCTGAAAAGTGGCATATTGAGATATCCTTACTATTTTTCTTATTATTCCCAGATGTTACTTACAACTTGATCACAGCAGCACTGGCAAGCAAACCTTGGTTACCAGTTACCACACTCAACAAATTGGGGTATTATTACAAGAATTTGAGAATGTAAAGCAGGTATGTTAAAAGGAAATAAAACACAATTTAATGTACATAAAACTATTTGTACAATTGAACATTCAACTAGGGCATAAACCGATAACTTGTTTAAAAAGTTATTAATTTCTTATCCTAGACTAGTAGTCGTAGGTGAAAAATATACATTAGGTAAATGATTCACAAAGCGAATGATGACTACAAAACTTGTGAGCTGCTCATTCCTCCCCTGTTCTTTCCTCTATATTCTGTAGCAATCATCACACACACATATCTGCCCGTTACCCGTTGTAGCAGTCATTACTCGACACTGTGACGAATGCTCTTCGTGTCTGTCACTCACGCTTGAACTAGTTTTGCCAATATTACCATATCTAAGATTTTCACGTCTAGAGTGTCGTCAACTTTCACAATTCCATCCGTGCCATCAATACCAATAAGCTTCCCGGTAGACCCACGGTGTGCACCTCCCATGATCTTAATCTTCTCAGCCTTCCTTGGTGGCACTACCTCAATTTCGTTGTGAATGGCAGTCACTACTTCACCATTACCACTTGATCCAAGAGCTATCTTGCACGAGCCATCCTAAAAAGATAAAGAGAAACAATACCATCAGTATTTCACCCTTAACAGAATACTCTATCCGCCGTAGTAATGTTGCTGTAATATTATATATAAAGAATAAAAGAATAGATACCGGAAGCACGTCTCTTATAACTCCCGGAGTACTGTCTTCACCAGGCTTACGAACATTGACCAAAATATCTGGCAGGAGCCATGGCCCTTCATTGTCGACACCTGCAGTAAAGGCGGTTTCATAAATTGCGACAACATAAAACTTGATTGTAAATAAGCTGTGTAAATGAGTATAAAACAAGTATTTATTTATGCAGAAAAGAGAGACCTCCGACAGGTGACATCATATCCAAGCCACCACTTCCAGGTGTCATTGGTTGCCCACCGGGCGTTCCAGGTAAATATGCAGAACTAGGTGTCATTGGAGGCTGCCCACCAGGAGTCGAGGGCAAGTATGGGCTTGGAGCATTTGCTAAAACAAACACAACTTTCACATTAAAATATAATTTCTACAATTGTGTATGATTGTAATATGTTGAGTAATATTGAATCACCATAAGCAGAGCCACTATCCCTTGGGGTGCCGGCATCATTGTAATTGTTACTTGGAGTATTTGTCCAACCAGAACCTGGTGTAGGTGCTTCATATGCTCGTGAAGGAGGGCTTCCAGGCTGAAAAAAGTAAAAAGATTATTACACCATCAAAAAAGAAGGCAGTGGACGTGAGAGAACACTAAAATGCACCAAGAGGTACCTGATATTGTGGACTAGTACCCCACGAACCAGGATTTCCATCTTCCCAATTGTCTCTGGCATTTCATCATTTCAGTTCCATTAACATCAAATCAATAGCAAGGATAATTCAAAGTATTATAAATATGTGCACCATAGCAGGTAGATGGAAACTTTGCATATATAATTTCCTTGATAGACCAAACTCATTTTCAAATGTAACGTTAGCTAAAGCTTTACTCAGGGTTCAGATAGGTTAAAGCAAATCTAACATAAAGAATTAGATTTTTCACTATGATGCAAAGTCTTATTAAACATCCCAATGAGAGGAAGAACAGTTCTTATTGCTGGATGGGAACAATACAACTTATTGAATTCCAAACTTAAAAAAAATGAATGCTTCGATATACATGCATCTTCTTTAAGGAAAAAATACCTTGGTGGACTCATCGGTGTATAAGGATTCCATGCTCGGTCGCGCATAGGTGTTCTCATACCATCATGGTAAGGAGTTACTGCATGAGAGTTAATAAGGAACAGAAAACATCAGCTGATCAAACTACAATCGCATACTAGGATAAACAAATGCACTATCCATAATAGCTTACTTCCAGAGTCCCTCATAGGAGTCATATACGGATGCATTGGAGTGCGAGAAGGATGCATTGGGGTCTCACTTCCCATGCCATATCTGGAAGTTTCCCTGATGAAGAGAACAAGTCAGAGCTTGAAATCCAAGGACCTAAAAAAACTCCAAAAGTTCCATACATACCTAAATGGCGTAGAAACATTGACACTATCTGAAATATGGCTGCGATCAACTGCAAAAGGCCAAGGTCAACATCAAATACTACGATGTGCAAGAAAAAGATGTTAGAAAAAATCCTTTTGCGGACAGAGGGAACTTGCCTGCAACAACCTTCATCTGTGACTCCAATTCAATGCGAACAGTGGAACCTTTCACATCTTTAACACGCCCCTTGCATCCTTTATAATGGCCAAGACGAATTTTCACAGAAGCTCCAATCAAAGCATCGTGACCTCTTCCACCTCCTCTTCCTCCAACTGTTCAATCAAAATTATGAATTTATGAGAAATGTAAATAAACATTATCATGAAAAACTGATAGGGAAACTAAATAACCGAGCATCCACAGGGAGAAACATAACACATGAAAAATGTGGTATAGAAACAACCACATCAGTGAATGAGTTTGGACATCTTAAGAACACCCAGGTGATGATCAAACCGGAAGACAAACAAGGATAGTTTGATAGTCTAATTACTCTAATATTTTGCAGAAGTTTCTTACAATTGCTATGACCACCTCTAGGTGGTCTCATGGGAGACGGGGGGACACGTGGTGGAGTTCTCAGATGGTTAAATCTTGATTGCATGGAATTACCCTGCAGAAAAGGCATTGACAATACATGTAAGTTGTAACCAAGTATAAGTGCAAAATAACAGGTCAAATGGGAACTTGAGAAGACAGTTAAGATCCATACATTCCTTTCTCCATTCGCCCGCGATCCACCAACCATCATACAAGACTCAGATTTTACACAAATAAAACCAGCATGCTCAAGGTGATGCCGATCATAAATAAACAGAACTCCTTTGTAGATACGTTCAACGGGACCTTGTTTCCCCTGGAAAGTAGCAAAATAGTTAAGGAGTAAGCAATTACATAAGCAGAACCAGAAGACAATTATTTTTCTAAACTACAAACAGAATCAAACTTCCTCAAGTAACAATAAATAGAGTTCAAGACGCACCCTACACGGACCGTCGAGAATTTTAACCACATCTTTCACAGACAATGTGTTCTTGTACCGGTCATTCGCAAAAATCTTCTTCTCAATCTTGTATTTAATCTCTCTTAACCTCACCAGCGCAACATCAGGTCTCTCCGGAACTCCCTTAAGGACCTGAATAGTCAATACAAGTTAGGAATAATGAACCATAGTTTTCATTGACTTCTTGTATAGGGAGAGTCACCTGAAATGCTTCACTCTCCACTCGTATAATTACGCCAAAGCTATTATCACTGAACGCGAATATTCTCAATGAGAAAAACTTTGAAGGGGAAATTCAGAAAGAAAGAAATTGCAACAAAATAAATACGAAACTTACTCGAGTAGCACAAGGTCATGAAGCTCATAGTCGCCAATCTTAGTTATACCGGACGTTACTTCAGAACTTTCCACAACATTGTCAGCAAAGACACGGATCTACAGAAAGCAAAAGATGAAATGTGCTCAACACATACAAAGAAATAAACTTATAGTCAAAAAGATGATGGCATACAAGTTCCTTCGTTGTATCTGAGACTATGTTCACCACATGGCCTTCAACTGAAACCACCATACCAGTTGCACCCTCTGTAGCACCGGATACAACCTTGACATGATTTCCAGGTTCAAAGTACTTGCAAAGCTCTTTGTCACTAATAGCGAGAGTTTTCTGAAAAATCGACAGGTGAAAACATGGTAAATTTCTTTTATTGCCAGAATCACCATCCTGATACGGAATTTGAGATACTGCCTGAATGAAATTGTTTACATTTACTTACCGGAAGGCCTTTTTCATTTGGTTTAATGTGCACAGTATCTTCCTCAACTTTCTCCACCCATCCTTTCAAGTTTCTAAGATCTCCCTTGACAATTATAACCCTATCACCCTTCATAAAATGACCTTTCTTTCTGTTTGCAAAGAGTGTGGACAAACTTGACATGTCACCATCCCCAGATTCACCAGGCTGCCTAAATTTCTCGAGTTCATCAAACGTTGGTTGCACATTCTGAGTCCTGAGAGATTTCAGTGAGGCATTTTTATACAAGAAACCGTCCTTGAACATCATTCCTTCAATTTTTTCATAATAATCACCAGTAGCTGGATCTCGTCTACGCTCCACTCTTATATGCAGCTCTCTGGATTTAAAAGAAGTAAAATTACATTACAAAAGACTAAACCAAATTTACAGGAAGAAAGAAATGGAAAAAAATGTAGCAACTATACCTAGCTTCATCAATATTCATAAATCGTGCAGGGGGGGTAAATGCCTTTTTCTTGGGGACTTCCCTCCCTTCCTGAAATAAGACCAACATTCATGTCATCACAAAGGTCATTTGTGAAACTTAAGTTAATACTTTTCGGATCATCATTATTATACACACTTTACAAATCACGAAATCCATGCCACAAATTACTAGAAAATAGAATAAAGGAAAACCATAGTCAGTTTACGACGGTCAGGCAATAATGAAATCCATACTCCAAAATACAAATTACAAACAGCATACCAATTTGTTAGCCAAAGCCTGCAAATCAATCCTTGGGATTAGTTTCACGGTCGCTCTCTGTCGTACGTTGTCCACATCTACGACCTTGCATTTTAGAAAAGGACAAGTTTCAGAGATATGCTAAGAAACAAAAGTACAAATGAACCAACAGCAATATATACCTTCGCAAGATCCCCTTTATAAGTACCAATCTTCATTCTGACCCAGGTATCCCTAGAAATATCAATTGCTTTACTTTCAACTGAAAGAACATCTGTCATCTCCTTGATTGGGACGAGCAATATTTTACTCGTAAATATATTACGCATACCCTTAATAGCCTGTAGTGAACCAGATTGACACAAATTACATATAAAACTCAATGTAGAATAACTTGAATTATGTATGATTACAAACTCAACAACTTGAAGAACAACGAGAGAGAGAGAGAGAGAGAGGAATTCAGCTTATATACCTCCTTCACATGGGCCTCTTTATCTGCCTCTATGTATATAAAATTTTTTAGATGGTCAAGTGCTATGGCAGATCGAATTTGCAATTCAGGTCCTTTATCAATGCACTTCTGCAAAAGGCAAACAGCTACCTCTCTTTCACGGCCAATCTATACAGCACAAGGTAAATCATATTAGAGAATAAAGGACAAAGATTGCCTTTTTCAACTTTTTTACACTTAATCCAGATATATTGGAGCTTCTCGTTATCATACCGCACATTTCACCATCCATAATTTGGAATCACGAATGGAAGGCAGCAGAGCTTGCTGTTCCACATCTGTTGCCTCCTCATCATATTCAACATTATTAAGGTTCCTGGCAGCATATCTCTCCTGAATTCTTCTCTCAATTTCCTCAACATCCTCTTGCTCCTCCTCACGTGGAAGAAGTGGACGACGATGGATTCGCCTATCATCCTCATCAGGTAAATCCGCTCCCGGATCAATGAAATCTGTATATCCAACCAGATCCCAAAACATAAGCATATATATCATAGAAGCCGGTTAGAATTCAAATAAACATCTTATTTATCTCTATTTTCTATTAAGAATTTATACAGGTCCAAGCACAAGACGACATGAGACTTCCACATCAAATTTACAAGCATCAATCTCAGCACAACACAGGAGGATAACTTCTGAGTGATGTAAAGCACAAAGAAAGTGGAGGAAGGATATCGAAACAAAACGGAAACATAATACTTGCAGGTTGCAGCACAGAGTAACAACTATGTCCAGAGAACAATTCATTATTAATGTGGTCAAATTCTCCCTTCATAGGAAGGTTAAGAGAGTGAACATCTATAATCCAAATAATACCATGTTACTCTATACAACAAAAGACAAAATATCTACACCATTTAACTTTGTTCTTATGTACTGTAGCAAGACAAAACCCAACACACCACCATTTACATCTGCAATCAAATATCAATATCATCAAGCTCTAATCATCAAGCAATTAATTATCGAATAATTTTAATTCAAGTGCAAAGTTAATACTTTTTTCTCCTCACCCTTTGGCAGAAACAACTGCATTTCTCAATACTTGTGAACATAAGATGTGCATGCTTAGATGTTCTGACTAAAATGTTAAAAACGACACAAACACACTGAAACTTCGATCATACAAACAGGTGAGAATGGGGAAAGGAACCTAAAGATCACAAGGAGAAAGGTAGTAAAACTAGCGAACCCAAGGGGTCTACTCCTTTTCTGCAACAAAAAGGAAAGGCCCTAAATCTAGGAACCTAACTATTAGTAAAAACAAAAATTCAACCATCAAGCACTTAAGTCCCATATGACATAACACCAGGAAAAAAAAGGAGTTAAAACATTCCACATTCACAAAACCTGCACTTGCTGAAATTGAAAATTCTAAGAAATTATTCCCTATGAGATGTTAAGAAAACAAAGGGGACAAAAATTATAACGTTTCAGAAAGCGAAAGGCTGCATTTTATTTTTTTGTTCGGCCATTCAAATCAAATCACCTTTCCTGTTTATGAACATATTCATAATACGAAGAGCCTAAGTCCAATCATCTCAAAAGGTAGAATTACGTATACTATTGTTAATTCGTGATAAAATTAAGCAAGCGGAAGGAACAAAAACCCTACTTCACAAAGTTCACTTATCTTCTTGGCCAAGCTATAGCATACCATCTCTTCCAATGGACCGGCCATTGTTGGCAAATTTAACTCATAATCACAACCCAATGACGATAAATTCAATTCCTTCACAAGAAAAGAAAGAAATGAAGAATTGTACTAACCGTCCTCCCCTTCCTCTTCCTCCTCTTCATCATCGCTATCAACAGCCGCCTCCTCATCAAAAAACTCCGAGGCTGCCTTTCTGTGACGCTTCCCCCCTCCTCCGCCTCCTCCTCTGCTGCCTCCGCCACCGCCGCCATAATCCTCATCGTCGTCATCTTCTTCCTCGTCCTCTTCCTCCGCATAGTCATCGATAAAATCCGATCTACCCCTCTTCCGTTTGACCTTCCCTCCACCGTCGTAGTCGTCAGCTTCCTCATCTTCTTCATCAACGGCGTCGTACTCCTCCTCCTCGTCGTCGACGTCCTCGTATTCGTCTCTCCGGCGCGCCATCGCGATTGGCGATTAGATTTCTCCGCTAACGATGGACTAAACTCTGAATGATGGAATTGATTGTGGTTTGGGGAGAGTAGCGGGTGTGAGGTTTATATACAAGTTTCCCGAGAGAAAGGTTGCTCGAGTGTGTGTGAGGGGGGAAAAAGCCCTAGAAACAGGCACGGGGTAGAAGAGAGAGAGAGAGAAGAATGAAGAGAGAGAGAAGAATCAATCCTTCGAAGATGTATAACCGACTTGATGAGTTGATGTAGGAAACATTTTTTATCTGTTTTTTTTTTTTTTGGATATAATAATAATAATTAGTATAATACATTAAAACTTGACAAAGAAAACTTTCATCTTGACTTCTAGTCCTTCATATATTAAAGTAATTATAAAGAAATTGTTAATCTCCTCGAATGATCACATTAAGTTGTTTTTATAAAAATAAAAATAAAAAAGTATTCATCTAGGAGTATTTAATTTGTATTCCTTTTAATTTATATATTTTTGTTGGCGAGTTTTTTTTCAATTTATTCATATTTTCTTAATTTATTTTCTGGGATAATTTCGCTTTTGATCCCATTAGAATAGTGTAAAAATACTTTTAATTTCACGTATGACTTTTTTTATCCCAATATTTATTTACTCGACATGTTTGGTCCCATATTTTATTTTTTTGACTTTTTTGGTCACAAAACTAACAACTTACTTCACAAGTATTTGAGAATGTTAATTTTGGAACCCAAAAAATTGAGAAATAAAATTTGGAACTACAAAAGTCGATAAAATTTTATTATGTGTGTTGGAATCGCTTGATATAATATAGCTATTACATGTTGATTTTATTTTTCCAATAAAACATCCAATTATATTTTCATTCTCTACACGTTTTTTCGATATCAATCTTTACATTTTTTGTCCTAAATTTTATTTTTCGACTTTTATGGTCCTAAATTTTATTTTTTCTAAAACTAGTACGCGGCCCGTGCATTGCACGGTGGAAGTAAACCGGTATGTGAGCCGTGCGCTGCACGGTGGCATAGAATTGTTATTTCATATGACATCACTAAAAAATTAAAGTAATTAAAATTAATATTATATTATATTGTTATGTATTTTAAGATAAATTACTTACATACTTATAAACATTTTAACGTAATGTTAATTCATATTTAAATCATATACACTTTAAAAGTATATGTTATGAAAAATAAAAGTGATTATTAAAAAAAACAATTAAAGTATGAAGTTTACAAATTCTGAAAAACTTCTCTATACACAACATTTGTAGTGGTATTCGTATCATCATCATCAAGTAAGATCTTCAATCCACTACGACTTGTAACCCTTGAAACAGCAACATACAATTGTCCATGAGTGAAAACCGGCTTCTGCAACAATAAACCAACATGAGAGAGTGATTGTCCTTGGCTCTTGTTTATTGTCATGGCATAAGAGGGCATGAGAGGAAATTGTCTTCTCTGAAACTTAAAGGGCAATCTTGGATCAGCAGGCGTAAGAGACATTCTTGGAATTAGTACCATTTGGTCTGCATTTTGGCCACTGAGAAATCTTGCTTCCACAACATGTTTGCCAAGCCTTGTGATCATTAATCGAGTCCCATTACATAAACCATTTGCATGATCTATGTTTCTCAACAACATAACAGGAGTACCGACTTTCAAAAATAATTCATGATTTGGAACACCTGAGCATTTGATACTGTTTAAGAATTCTGGAGTATGAACTTCTTGCAACAAACCTGTATTGTTATCCGAGTTGCATGTGGAGTCAGAACTTAAATACAATCTGCCATCACCTTTATTCAAAGAAAGCATGTATTGATTTACAGATTCAACCGCATTTAAAGTTGGAGCAAGTATTGCTCGTTCTTGTAGATAAGTTGTATCTGCAATATCAGTACTATATGATGGAAAAGTACTATGAACAATGGATGAAATTGGATCTCCTGACCATTTCAATACAATGTCATCCGGGATGTCAATATTTACATGTCCATCATTTTGGCCACCGATTGTACCATCTCCAATACTGGCAATCCAATTTGCAAATTGTTCAACCTCATCAGCTGTATCATTAGGACCCAAATTTGACAGTCTCAAATTTTTTGTTAATCTCAAGACCCAGCAATCTTTCCACAGATAAGAAGAATTTATTGTGGCATTAACAATATCTTGTTTGCTTCCTTTTGGGATAACCGGCAAGATCTGTCAAAAATCTCCTCCAAAAATAATTGTTTTTCCTCCAAAAATTCTACATGCACTTGATGAATCAGAAACACGCATTATATCTCGAAGTGTCCGATCCAAAGCTTCAAAGCAGTACTTGTGCATCATAGGAGCCTCATCCCAAATTATAAGTTTGCATCTAACAATCAATTCTGCTAGTGGACTTCCTTGGATAATGTTGCAGGTGGAATCCTCATTTGGATTTAATGGTATCTTAAATCGTGAATACGCTGTCCGTCCACCTGGCAGTTTAAGACAATTTCTCCTTTTGATCTCAATGTTGCTGATAATGTCTTCCATATGAAAGTCTTTCCAGTACCTTCATATCCATACAGGAAAAACATGCCTCCTGATTTTGATGATATAACATCCAAAACAATTTCATACACATTGTGTTGCTCATCGGTAAGTTTGCTAACAAACACTTTGTGATCATTTTCCAATACCATCCTATCATATCTCATTTCATCATTTATCAATGTATTCTCCTGAGATTGAAAATAGTCATAACTTGGATATGGCATACCTTCAAATTCTCGTAAAGTCCTTCCAAAACTCTTAATCAACTTTTCAATTTCCACCAGACAATAACCTTGAATTTGTTGATCGGTCAAGTGCAATTCTGTATATTTATAAGAATATTTATTAATATAAGTTAAAATAATATGGACAAATTAAACAAATATTAAATAATTACATTTTTAAGTACCTGGATGTTGCAGTATTGATTGTTGCTTATATAATATATCATCAGATAAATATATCCAACAATTATTCCACACGATTTCTGGACGTCCCATTGAATCAGATGCTAACAATGTAACAAATAACTTCCTCAAAGATTCAGCAGATGACCAATAGCTTGCTTCAACGATCCCATCAATAAATTCCTTATCATCGTCCAACAATCCCAAAGCATAACATGCATCTCTGAATGAAACATACTGCACACCATTAATTTTTCTGATGTCTTCATAACATGTAGGACCCCGCACTACATTAAGCAAACATCTCAAATAATACATTTCCCCACTGTCCGGAGGAACAAAGAAAATTCTTCCAATTGAGAATTTTTTTTTCCTCGATACCCATTCTTTTTTAGCTTTTTTCCAAACAAACTTTGTTGGAAATTGAACATAAGTAAGTTTCCGCGCTTCCGGATACTTCTTATTTGCTTCAAACCAAGCTAAAAACATATTTTCATGAACAGTTGGTCTATTGAGGACATCGTCAATTGAATCAGAATCTTGAAAGAAAACTGTCTGTTCATTTTCAAGATGAAAACTCAACCTCTCAACAGGAGGGTATTTGTATTGAATTTGAAATCCAAATATTCTCCACGCAGCCTCACAGGGAGAAATATATCTGCAATCATAATACATACTTATTTCATCAATATTTTTCCCACTTTCATCATCTTGAGTGCTCTGGTAGAATGTTGTGGTAACACGATCTTTCCCTTTGTTCACATATTTGAACAAATATTTTATTGATCTTGATTGGTTGCACCATTCCACATTTATATGGGCAACATACTTCATCAAAAGGAATCGATTGTGAGGAACCACATATCTATTATCCATCAACATTCCATTCTTCAAAATTGTTCTTCCATTATCTCTGCGTCTATATATTGGATATCCATCTTCATCTGTGGTTGTGGTCTCAGTAAATTTTTTTGGAAAATATTTACTGCAACGACCATTTCTCATGCATGGTGAATTTTTTCTCGCAACACCACATGGACCGTGAATCATGAAATCTTGTACAGCTGTGTAATATTTTGGATCTACCTCTTTATCAGGTATTTCAGCTGATATGATTTGGTCAATCACTTCTGGACCTCGATTCTGATCCTCTTTTGATATGAAAAGCAAGATATGCGCATGTGGAAGGCCCCTCTTTTGAAATTCAACAGTGTATACCACTATAATTTAAGATAAAAAACATTTAAATAATTTAAAATAAAACTTTCATATAATATTTTTTATAAATTTAACACGTACCTGCTTTATCATTTCCAAAGACATTATTTTGACGCAAATCTTGAATCAAATTGTACAGCTTCATTTTGAAAACTCGACAAATAATATCGGGACGATCTTCAGGTTTCAATCCTTTTTCCTGCACATATCTTACAATTTATGGCCATCTTGGATTGCATGTAAATGTGATGAATAGATTTGGATATCCAACCCACTGACAAATAGCCATGGCATCTTGATAATTTTGAATCATATATCGAGCTCCTCCAGTGAATGTGGAAGGCAAGATAACTCGTCTTCCTTGAGTTGCGGGATTTCTTTCACCTTTTGTTAGAGCCTCTTCTAAACCTCTGTACATATGACATCTCAATGATTGTTGATGTGTACGTATGTATAAAAGTCTAGCAGATTCAATCATTGTGTATGCATCAACAACAAATTGTTGAAACAATCTCCTTGAGCTGAAAATTGTTTTTGCATCACAATCTCTTTCATGCAACCGATAGGCAAAATATTCTCTGATGCTCACCATATTTCGAGCATAACTTGATGAAGAATTCATATCTGAAAACGGTATATCTTCTCTATAACCGTCTTCACCATACGGAAACAAAAGAGGATATTGTAAACCCAAATAGGCTGTATTTAATTCATTAATGCGTTTCAATTCTCCAGTTTGAGTTTCCAATATTATGTCTCTATCTCCGAAAGACTGATCGAAATATCCAACAACTAAAACAGCCACTTCAGACACAGTTGGAAGATTATACGTTCGAGCATCACCTCCACGTCTACCAATAAGTTTCAACTTAACATCAGTTTGTCCAAGATAAACAATGTTGTGCTTTGCCATCCTAAATGACTTCACAAGGACATTATGTTCATCCAACATGCTCTTAAGTTCATGAACAATCTCCGAATGAAGTGTATTTATTCCTTTTTTTTTTTCCTACATAAACATAAAATACAAAATGAAATATAAAATAGAACTTTTAAAATGTACATAACATATACATTTATGTTTTAAAAAATGTAATAATAAATATAAATTACCCCACAGATATCATTCTATTTGAAACTTCATTTTCTGTATCATAAATATATAACTGAGCGAACTTTGGTGTAGAACCTTGAGGTGGTAAAAGACTTCCAATCATATGATAATTCTGATCGTGCAGACGGAATATCGGTGGAGAATTACCATTATTTAAACTCAAATCTATCTTTCCCCCCCATTGATGTAAAAGAGAACATACTATTGTATGAACGAATATTATCAAGAAAATGTTTACTCTTTTGATCATTTTCATAGAGCAACCGTTCCAAAACTTTAGGAGGCCTTTGAATAGGTGCCAATTTAATTTTTCCTTGAATACAACATGATGAATACTTTGTAGTGCGCGATTTTGAATTTTTTCCCAACCTTTCATCATACCAAAAATGTGCTCCACAAAATTGACAAATAAAAATTGGATCACCAAAATCTGAGTAATCTGAAAATGTTATGAACGTAAAATTTTAATTAATTATTTAATATCATTCACAATTATATTCATAATAGTTGCAAAATCATATAGTATAAAAAACAAATAGATATTTTGCAATTAAAAATAAAGATATACTAAATTTACCAATATAAGAATGATTCTCAATTTTTTTTATTTTGCATTTCTATAAATATGTTAAAAATAACAACTTAAAAATAAATGCACTATTTAAAAAAATAAGCATAATTATAAACTTACCAGTCACATATTGATGCTAATTACGATCATATTGTTCACCTAATGAGTAAAAAAATTATTAACATCAGATTCTTATAATTAAAATTATAATTTGATATTTAATTTGTAATTAAAATATAGTGCATTTCATACCTATATCATAAATTTGTGTAACATGTATATCAACAAATTGGTCATCCTTCATTGATTTATTAATTGATAAATCAACAATGTGTTCACATTTACTTGTTGTTTCACATGTATTGATTAAGTTAAAAATGATTTTAGATGTCTAAACTAATATGGAAAACATAATAATAATGTTTCTTCATAAAAAAAATATACAACATTTAATTGAAAATTACGAATCATAAATATATTAAATTTACCAATAGAAGTGTGATTCCCAATTTTTTTTCATTGGTATAAATATTTTTAAAAAATATAAAATATAATTAAACTATTAAACCATAAAATAATAAAACTTGCACATAATTATTAACTTACCTGTACAATATTGCTGTCAATTTCGATCATATTGTTGACCTAATGAGCAAAAAAAAGCAATTAATATTAGATTTATATAATTAACTTTATAATTTGATGATATTTTAATTAACATATACTGCATTTAGTACCTATATTAGACATTTCTGTAACATGTATATCAATAAATTGCTCATCATCCAATGATTCGTTAATTGTTAAATCAAGAATATGTTCAGTTTTACTTGTTCCTTCACCTGTATTTGGAAAATTTAATAATGATGTTAGCTACGTAAATTAATATGGACAAACATAGTAATAATATTTCTTGAACAAAATTTTTTTTAAATATTTCTTAAGATATATTAAATTTATCAATAGAATTGTGAATCAAAATTGTTATATTTTTTTATTTTACTTTCCTAAATATTAAAATATTGAAACATCAAATATAAATTAATTCGTAAATTTATTTACATAATAATAATTGCACATAAAAATTAACTTACCAATACAATATTGCTGCTGATTACAATCAAATTTTGTACCTAATGTTTTAAAACAAAAAATACCATCAGATTAGTATAATTGTTATTATAATAAGAAAACCAAAGATTAATTAAAATATAATAAATTTAGTACCTATATAAGACATCTCTTCAACATGTATATCAATTAATCGATCATCCTCCAAAGATTGATTAATTGTTAAATCAATAATCTCCTCACATTTACTTATGTCCTCACCTGTATTTAAAAAATTTAAGAATCAATTTATGTACCTAAAACAATGCTTAAAAACATAGTTACAATAGTATTAAAAAAATGCAATATTGAATTTAGTACTTACCAATCCGATTTATTTGATTAGTACAATCCAATTATTTACAAATATCAAACATATACTGCACTTATTACCTATATCAAACATTTGTGTAACATGTATATCAATTAATTGGTCATCCACAATTGATTCATTAATTCTTAAATCAATAATTTCTTCAGCTTTACTTGTGCCTTCACCTGTATTTGAATAATTTAATAATGAGTTTATGTATCTACAATAATATGAAAAAACATGGTAATAATATTTCACGAAATAAAAAAATTAATACCTGTATTAGAAATCTGTTCAACATGTATGTCAATTAATCTTGTATCCTGTAGTAGTTCCTCCATTATTGAATACCCTGTAGTAAAAAAATGTAGTATAATTAAAATAATACAATACTATATATATATATTAAATATTTAATATATTTTAAAATATATTTATTACTTTCGAGAAATACTTTATTATATAATATTAATTAATGAAGAATATTTATATTAATATTATAAATATTATACAATTGTAATTGTAAACATAATTAAAAATATTATTAAGTAAAAATTAAATTAAGGTAATAATTAAATTAAACTAAATTAAACATAATTAAAAATATTAGTGAAATGTATATATTGTAAAAATAAAATTAAGGTAATAATTTATGCAAATTTATGTTAATATTTGAAAATTCTAAAATATTTAATTATTTTTTTTAAAATTTTAATTTTAAAAATATTTTAAATATATATTTTTGGAAAAATAAAATAATCAATTATTAATGTAATTGTATTTATAAAAATTTAAATATAGTGTTTCTAATGACATATGAATTTCAAAATTTTTCTATGAACTATTGATGAAATAAAAAGTGAAAATAAGATGTGAATAAATATTTATCTAATATTTAAGTAACTATAACTAACAATTAACTAAATTATATAAATTAACTAATTAATATTATATATTAATTAAATATCAAAGTTTACTTTTTATTTAGATAATTAGCTAATATTTATTCACTAATTAACAAAATATTTAAATATTAAATATATTATCAGAATAATGTAATATTTAATTATCTACACATATAAAAAAATTAATTATTTAAATTAATTTTGCAAATTTTCGTACACAAATTAAATTAAAAAACATTTAATAATTTTTTTTAAATTTTAATTTTAAAATTATTTAAAAAAAAATTTTTTGGAAAAATAAAATAATCAATTATTAATGTAATTGGATTTATAAAAATTTAAATAAAGTGTTTCAAATGAAATATGAATTTCAAATTTTTTTGTATGAACTATTGATGAAATAAAAAGTGAAAATAACATGTGAATAAATATTTATCTAATATTTAAGTAACTATAATTAACAATTAACTAAATTATATAAATTAATTAATTAATATTAGATATTAATTAAATATCAAAGTTTACTTTTTATTTAGATAATTAGCTAATATTTATTCATTAATTAACAAAATATTTAAATATTAAATATATTGTCAGAATAATGTAATATTTAATAATCTACACATATAAAAAATGTAATTATTTAAATTAATTTTGCAAATTTTCAAACATAAATAAAATAAAATGAATTAATTAACTAAAGTTTAGGCCAGAAATATTTTACACAAACTTTATTCCACCCACAAAAAAAAATTTCGGCCCACACAAATTATTGTTAGCCCATCAGATCGGCCCATCGTTGGTTTATGATATATATATGTATCGATAGGTTTAGGGTTCTTCATTTCCGCCTCATTCACTTCCGCCTCACTCTTCTCTTCTCTTCAGTCAACCTAGCTCACAATCTCTCTCTTCCGATCATCTCGCCGCCTGTCTGAAAAAATTTCCGATGGTCACTCTATGTTCTACCGCTTTCCCCTTAAATCTCTGTATGTGTTCATATCTTTCTCCATAGCATTCATAGATTTAGGGTTTGAGTCTAAAGGGTCCGCCACCACAGGGCCTTCACCGTCACAATCTCTCTCTTCCGATATCATCTCCGGCAGCTTTAATTTTTAGTTTTTTTGCTGTGTTTCCAGTACCACCGTCTTGTCTTGAATCTCTGAATGAGATATTGAGCAAGGAGAAATTGAGGCGACAGTCCCTACAAATGACTGGATCTTTCACTCTTGAGTGTAGATCTAAAATTTTGTAGATCTAATATCGCCTTACTCCTCACTGATTCTCTTCTGCCGCCTCCCTCTCTTTTTTCTGCCTAGTTGTGTTACTTTGTAAGTCGGAGTTTCATTCTTCATCATACGCCACCGCAGTCGTGTCTTGAATCTCTTGATGAGATCTTGAGCATGACTGATGTAACAACCCACTTTCGCTTGATTTAAATTATTTGATTGCTTTAAAATTGAGTTTTTATTTATTTGATAATGTTCGATAAAATTAGTTGGGACTTGAGGGAGTCCAAATTTGCGTCCGTAATATTCGGAATGTTCCAAATAATATTCAAGTTTTAAAATGTTCACTTTTAATTAGTTATATAGTATTTTTTTTAGGTTGTATTTATTTAGATATGATTTATTCTTTTTATTTTCAAAAGTTTGAGTTATCAGATGCTGAGGGATTTTAAAAAAAAAAGAAATTAAGATAATAACAAGTTTTCTTCTTCTTCCATTAATTAAACACGTAGTCATGAAAGTCTCATTTCATCCAAGTCAGCAATACAAGTGTCCCTCACTCCTTTAATAAAATCCCATGAGCATGTCTTGTGTTTTAACATAAAACAGAGAACCACTCCCAGTTCTTCTACTAGAAATCGAGTTTCACGCCAAAACCACAAAATTTATTAGGATTCAACTGCTCAACTCTTTTAATTAGAGGGCTGCAGCAATTTCAAACCTTTTGGTAAGCTTTTCAATTCGATTTTTATGCTAGCTGCGTAAATTTCTCACCACCAACCCCAAATATCTAAATTGCTCTTTGATAAATTACAAATTTCCAAATTAAAGTACTCAAGTTTTCGTAGAGACTACATAACCTCAACATATTTTCTGATTTTTAAACAATCAAAACCTCTTGCTCAGATTTTGTAAACTATAATAGTAGAATTTAACTAAACACCACCACCATCATTCGATTTACCTCAATCAAGTCCAACACATACACAGGTGAATTCCATAGTGCTAGTGTTCCAGAATTGAACTAAAAATAATAGAATTTAAAAAAAATAATTAAAAATATAGGAATTAAGAAAATAAAATAGAAGAGAGGAGAGGAAGAAGGTGCTGCTGAAATGGGTGAGTCGGGGTTGAGTCGGCGAATCGAGGTTAGGTGGTGTCGCATCTGCCGAGTTCTGGAGCCGGGCTGAGCAGGGGTGAATCAGGTTCAGTTATGTCTGGTTTGTGAGAAAGGGGCTGTCGGGGTTGTGGTTGTCGCGGAGTGTTTGGGTTGTCGCCGAACCTGGGTCTGCATCGAGTCTTTGTTGTCATTAATTTCTGAATGGTGTCGTTGGGATGGTGGCGCTTGATTGTTGGTGAGTCGTTGTTATGGTTGAGCTCGACTCATGTCGTCGTTGAGTTGGGTCTCGTTCACGTTTGGAAGGAGTGGTTTGATTGTGGAAGACGGCGGCAAGCTCGCCGGTGTCGGAGAGAGAGAGAGAGAGAGAGAGTTAGGGATTTTGCGTCTTCAATTTGGGGGAAATGGTTTGGACGTGATTTTAGAAGAGGGGGAAGAGGGTTTAGTTGCAATTAAGTTATTTTTTTTTCATTTTGGAATCACTATTTTTTAGAATTTAGAAAAGAATCCCCAGAAAGTTTATCAACTCTAGATTTGGTCATATCTACTAATTTTAAAATTCCAAATCTGCCTAGAAACTTTTCAGAAATTATAATCTAGCCTGAAATTTCATAAATCGATTAAATAAGCCAATGATTTCTAATTTTCGTATTTATTAAAACATTAGAATTTAGCCCAAAAAGTTTTGTCTTAATTTTCTATTAAGCCTAGAACTTCATTATTTAAGCTTATAACTTCTGATATTTTAGAATTATTAAAATTAGAATTAGCTTAAATGATTTATTTGAAATTATTTTGATATTAGGTGAGGCGCAATTAGGACCCTCGTCCACTCTGTGAAATATCTGCTCAATTTTACGTGCTCATTATTCTCAGGTGGGTGAAATTATTATCTTCGAAATAAAAGTATATGTTATATGCTCTTTGAGTCAGAAATATTTATAATCCAACTTGAAATTGTCGTGGATGGAATATGGATAGCGTTTAATACGCATAGAATAGCGTTTCGTACGCACAGAAGCGTTTATACGCATCAGAATATGTCCTATGCATAGTTCAAGATGTATTCTAGAATCAGAAGAAGAGTACCCTAAATCCATTATTCCTGCAATTTATTTCTGTTGGATAAATAGAAAGAAATGCCCATGATCCCCCACCACTGAGTACGTTTTAAGAGTGCTCACCCCACATTTTTAAATATTTTCAGGTCAGTGAGCTTGGAGCCGCGTGAAGGAAATAGGGTGGACATGCTCAAGACATTTTGATTACTTGACCTGAAACTCTTGGGCTTTTTGTTTAGAGTAAACTAATTTGAACTTGTTATTTTGTGTATGTTTAGTTGTTTTTGAACTAACTTAATGTAGTGGTTGAATATTATGGTTTTACCAATGTTCCAAGTTTGAATCTAATATTTTTGAACTTATGAGTTACTTTTTGAAATAAACTTGGTGTTTACGTAATGTAGGTACTTTGTTCTGAGTACATATATTTTTGAAAAATATAAATTTTGTGTTCTATTTTTCTTCTTAGGATTTCTAGCATGATTATTCTAGAAAGGAATGAAAAAAAAAAATTATTCGAACTGATATTTTTATTAATAATTTTCCGCTTTAAAGAATAGAAAGAGTAACATTTTAAATCATAGAATTTAGGGTGTTACATTTAGTGGTATCAGAGCGAGATTTACTTTCCTGTAGACTCAATATGTTTGAAAGAATTTATATTCTTTGATTTTATGGTACGCCACTCATTTCTGCCATGTGCTCCTGCTCCAAGGTACTTTGCTTGATTTATTTATTTTGCAAAGTTGTTTAATGTTGGGAGCATTAAGAAAATTTCAGATATTATGTGAATGATGAGAAATGTTGAGAAGCAATTTATGCAGAAAAGTTTTATTATGTTTAAATGCATTTGATGAATTAGAAAGAGATTATTTTAGTCCTCGAAATTTAGAGTGAACATAGAAATATTTTTCAATAGATGGTTTCCCTATTTAGATCCAAAACATTCAAATACTTATCATTTGGTTTGAACTCAGTAGTATGTTCTTCTTCGTTTACCTATGCGTATTACAGAAGTATGAGACGTGGACGACCGCTTCTCAATCGTAATCCACCACGGAATCCCGAGGTTTATTATTTATTTCCACTGCCCACTAACATGGACCACTTTTGTATATTTTAATTTAGTTTAATATTCTTTTTTTAAAAAAAATTGTATTTTTAACTGCCCACTATTTTTAAGACTGCTGGATTGCTTATTTTTTTTGGTGTTATTATTTTAAATTTTATGTTGCTATATTTAGATTATTACATTAATTTATTAAATATTTTCTATATGCATATGTATTTATTATTAAAATTGTTAAAATGTATATTTTAATAAATATATATGTTTTAATAAGTTTCTATTTAGTTTTTATGTTTTACCTTTCCTGGGATTTTTTTTATTAATTTACTTTTCATATATTCATATATGCATATTTATGTATTGGATATGTAAATATGTGTGTGTATATATGCTATCTTAAAATATATATATATATATATATATATATATATATATATATATATATATTCAAATACATATTTGCTTTTGTTGTTATTTTTATTACTTTTTTCAAAATACATGTATATTGTTCACTGTTATGTTTTTGAGTTGGCAGATTGCGTTTTTTTAATCTGATTAATTTTGTTATAGCATGATGAACATATTGCATATTTGATATTTTAAATTGATGTTTCTGTTTAATGTTAATCTTAATGTTAATGTTAGTGTTATTTAATTTACCTGTTTATCTAATGTGGATGTTATTAAAAAATCTGTTAATGTTATTATCTGTAATTTAATGTTCCTGTAATTTTTCAATTTAATTTCCTGTCTCTGTTATTTAAATCTGTTAATGTTATGTAATTTAATTTACTGTTCTTATTTTTTCTATATATGGTTGAATGTTTATAATTTTTATGTATGCTTGAATGTCATATGTAAAAATATGTTATGGTTGAATGCTTGTATACTATCGTATGTGGTTTCATCTCTCAGATCCGTGTGATCTATGACTGTTCTGTTTCAGAACAGTCCCTGCGAAATCTCTTGGTGAGAGATTTTGGTCTAAATCATAGTGTTTAATCCGATAGGGTCTTGGACTTTGTGTGACCCCCTGCGCCCCCGTTCAAACGGGTGATTGTGAACTGGGCAATCCACTTACTCCTAAAGGGTTCTAGAAAGGTTAATAATCTGTGATATAGATTTTCACAGTTATTTAGTTAACATTTAATTATTTTTGAATCTCTTCTTGCATCATTACTTGAATATGTTCTTGCATAATTTCTTTTATTCAACTCTGCCATATTTAAACTGCATTAAACATTTTAAATTACGGTTATTCTGTGCTTAACTATAATTCAACTTATTTGTTAATTTTGGGTTTATTTAATACTCTCTTATATTATATTATCCTTAATTCGAATCATGTTTTTTTTTAAATATGTACGGCCTGGCATGTACAATAATGATTTATTTATTTTGTTCCATTATATCCTGTTTGCAATATTAATTGTTTTAAGTCTTAATTTTTTATTGGTTCTGTGCATTCAATGGTCAATTGTTCCTCTTTTCAAATTATATATTGTCATATCTTTCATGAAGTGAATCTTCTATTTAAATTATTTAACATAAAACAACACATGAATTGTCCTTATAAAAAGCATAAAAATAAAACACTAATGTAAAAAAAAAAACACAATTGTCCAAAATATGCATCCTAAAAGCATGTATAAAAATACCAATGTAAAAAAACAGAATTGTCCTTATAAAAAGCATGTATATAAATTAATCCAATCCCTACATCTGATCTCATTGTAAAACGCAGGCATCCTTTTTTCTTCTATCACTGCTTTTCTTTCTTCACCAATCTTTTGTTTCTCTTTTGGGTAGTTGCTGAAAAACTCATCAATCAATTTTCTCTTCACATGATCATCATCCATAAGGTTTACTGCATTACTTGTGTTAGTGTTGATTTTTCTTGGTGTCACTAATGCATCACTTATGAAATTATCCTGAAAAAGTAAAAAAACTTGAATGAGAAAAAAATCTAATCTGCATGAACTTAGTTTAAACATAACATGTAATTATTATGTGGAAAATAATATACCTGATCTGCATTTTCTTCAATGTGCTCTTTCCCTTTCTTTGATTTTGATAATGATCCCTATAAAATCAGTAGAATCTTAGTAATGATTTTATAGTTTGTAAATATATTTTTTTAGTAAAAAATGCACCTGCTTTTCTGAATCTGCACTTAGCATAAAGTCCTCACATGCAACGTTAACAACATTAAAAGGGCCCTTATAATTATTGACCTGCTCAGGCAGGACAATTATATTAAAGAATCCTTTCTTATTTGATATGCCTTCAATTTCGACTGGAAGTTCATCAAGTATTGCATCCTAAAAAAAACAGTATATCAATTTATGTTTATATAATTTTCTATAATGATGAAAATCTGGTTGACTTACCTCTGCTAATTTTTGTCCAATTAATTGAATGCATTGCATATCCCACATAAGAAATGTTGTTGTTGCACTACCATCACTCACTTCCATAGTCAATTTGTATCTATAATTTAAATAAGAAAGATATTATTTAATTTTTTAAGGTTTAAATTAAATTAAATAATGAAAAGTAATTATTAATCAATAACCTTCTTTTTCCAATTACGTCAAAAGTTTGACATTTTTCACAAAAGAATTTCAGTTCACCCTGTAGATCTAGTTCCTTCCGACATACTTTGCATGCAAGGTATGAGATCCCAGCAATATCTTGAATGCAGTTCACAGTGGCAAAAACTATGAACTCCCCACTCTGAATAATGTTAAATTATTGGAATATTAAATTATCTATTTTGAAGGAAAACAAAAAATTTAAATAAAGTTAAGTTTACCTGCCCATCTTCTAATATTTGCTGAATTGTTTTGCTCATAACTTCAGCACTTTTTAATTCAACAATTGATTTGGAGGATGATGAACCAACCTGCATATAAATAATTATTAGTTTATAATTATTATTTAATATAATTTTTAAAAAAAAATCGAATCAGCATACCAAATCTTCACAAATTTCTGATCCATTTATTGAAACAGATTCTTCCTCCTGTATAGAAAAAATATTTATCATTAGTTACATAAGCATATTCATTTAAAAATATTTAGTGTATGTTTTTTTTTCTTTAATACCTCAGTAGGAATACTCTCTCCAGTAACTTTTTTGATAATTTCTCTATCAGTAGAAATCCTTGCTACACTGAAATATCCATTGTAGTTTCTTGTCTGTTCAGGTTGAACAGAAACATTGAATAGAGCTTTTTTGTTAGCTAATTGATCAAGTCCTGGAGGAATTCTCTCAACACTTCGACTCTACAAAAAAACTGAATTAGCATTTACAAATAAAATAAAATTATTTCAATTTAAAAAATTAAAATTACCACACTTAATTCTGCAGCTGTCTTTCCTAGTAGTGTTATGCTTTCCTTATCCCACATTAGAAATGTTGTTGTACCAGTGTCATCAACCACCCTCACAGTTAGCTTGTACCTATAATTTTAAATTTTAAAAAATTAAAATTTTTCTCAAAAATATCAAATCTAACTTTAATTTAATTTACCTAAGCTTTCTTGTAATGTCAAATGTCTGACATTTTTCACAGAAAAATTGAGTCTCACTTTGTTTAATTTTCTTTTGACAACGTTTGCAAGCCAAGTAGGACCAATCTCCAATTGTCTCTACACAGAGTATGGTTGCAAATATCCAGAAATTGCCAATCTATTTAAAAAAAATTAGTTTAATATATTAAAAATATATATATTTTTTAATACAATTCCAAATATTTAAAATACATGTCCCTCTGTCATAATTTGTGATATAGTTTTCAGTTCAAAATCACCATCTCTAATTTCATCATTTAATGTCCTTGATGATGATGATGATATCAGAGTAGAGATACTGGTTGATCTTACTTTCCCACTTGTCATATACCTTCAAATAAATATATAATAATAAATGAACACGTTGATAAAATGTTAATAAAACCAACCTTATAAAATAACGTTATATTCAACTCTGGAACATAACATTGAATAATTTATGTATTTTAAAAAATTAATTTGAAAAAACATAATCTGCCAAAAAAATTAATGGCCAGAAAACATAATCTGCCAACTCATACAGAACAGTGAACGTGCATTTTGAAAAATGAAAATGAATAGTAAACAATTAACAATGAAAAAAAAGTAATCTACAAAATCTGTAAAAAACGTAAGCTCAATGAACATGAAATGTAATCTATGGACTCAAAAACACACCTAACAATTGACATGTATTTCGAATTATTTTTTTTAAAATAACAACAAAACCAAATCTGTAATATGTTCATCATGCTGTAACAAAATTAATAACTTTAAAAAAAAAACATATTCTGCCATCTCTTGAACTGAACCATAAACATATAATATAATAAATAAGTTATTTTACCTTAGAGTGAAATCTGCCAACTCTGAAACATTCTGATTCAGCACAATCTTTGTAACATTAAATAAAGATGAAACTCATACATCACCTATTGTAATATTAAATTAATCAAAACCACAACTAGAATTAAAACTTATAGCAAATTTTAAATACTCTTACCCCCTATATATATTCGGTCTGCATAACTGAATAATAATTGCAACTGGTGCTTCAGGTCGAGTTTCCAGAAAATTTATCATCTCGTCTGCATATTTCTCCCACAGTGTGGCTGTAATCGTATTTCCACTACAAAAATTAACAAAAATATTAGTGAGTACATTAATAATAATACAAATACGTTAAAAATTTGTTGCTTAATTTAAACTGATCTTACTCCAAATCTTCCAACACCAAATCCATCAATTTGGTCAACTTCCCATTTATCTCTCTTGTAAGGGGTCTGTAATTTGACACAATTGTGCCGATTACATCTACAAAAAAAAAACATATATTAAATATTTCATAAATAGCAACAGTTTACATATTTTTTCGTATGAATGCAAATTTCTTACCAAACATGGCTGCATCTCCTATGTTCTCCATATTTGCAATATCATTGAAATTCTTTATCTCAAATAATTGCTGCGGAAATTCTTCATGGAAAACTTCAAATATTCTTGTGTGTTTGAAGACGATTATCTTATAAAAACTCGCGGTTGTCTTGAACTTCATCACATTTATTCCGATAACAAAATCTATTATCGCATAAACATTTCTTTCAACCATGCGATCTTTAAACTTCTCGGCATTTGCTTTCGGAATTGAAACATGGATTCGTACACCCTACAAAAAAAAGTTAACTCTTATAAATTTGGATTTTTTAAAGATAAAAAAATCATAAATTTAATAAAATGAATATACCTCTCTATCATGGAAAATGCATTCCATGCTAAATGAGTTTGTGTTCTCGTAGCAACGAATCAACCGCAATTCTATACCAAATGTACTTATTCCGGGCTTCAACATTTGTACTGTTCCAAAAACTGGAGTCATTTATCTTCAAATATTCTGACGGCAGATTGAATATATTCAAAGGAAGTTGAATCTGTTTGAGAGAGATTTAGAGGATCGTGTGTTTCTGAATTGTGAAATGTGAGTTATGAAATCTGAAACTGTTAATATTACTATTTATCTTTCAATTTTGGAGGTAGTGGGCAAGTGGAGTAGCAGTTGTACTACTTAGTGACGGTTGTATAGTTTTATTTTGTGTAATTTTTTAATGTATTATCCATTTATTTTTTTATGTAAATTATCATACGTGCAAAACAAACGGCAGACACACCTCAAGTTAGAAAAAATATAAAAAATATATACATTAGAAAAAATAAACATGCAAAACAAAGATGACAAACCGCAGACACACCTCAAGTTAGAAAACACACGTTCTCTCCCATTTTTAAAATTATTTTTTTAAAAAATAATTACATTATTTTTATTGAATAATTAACTAATTTTTATTGACCTCATAATTTGATTTTTATTACAAAATTGCCATCAATTAATCAGTAAAATGAATGACCTCAGAATTCAAAATTTATTACAAAATTACCATCAATTAATGAGCAAAATCAATTTCAAATCAATTGCAATTAGATTTTTTCTGTTTTTATATATAGTATAGATTAACATCCAGAATAGTTGCGAAGTAAGTTGTTAAGGTTGGGACCAAAAAAATTAAAAAATAAAATAAAATATTGGACCAAAAATGTCGAGTAATAACCTTTGGGACCAAAAAAGTTAGATGTGAGACTAAAAATATTGTGAGCCTAATCTAATCTAATGGAACTAAAAGTGAAATTATCCATTTATTTTCTATATCTAAAACTAAAATAGGATCTGAAATGACAATCAATGTGTTACGCGTTATATTTTATAAATGTAATAATTTGAGGTGCCTTTAAAAAATTTTATTTCTTAAACTGAATATCACTATGCAGTTCCCTGAAATTAATTAATTTCATAAGCAAATTGTATTTTTTTTTAATGTGTCACCACACCCCCTAATTCAGTGTGATGTATCTGAATTCTCTTGAAATCGGAACTCTTCATTATATTAATCATTAAGACGTAATGTGACGAACTTATTTTCTATTTTAATTAGTATATTTCTCGCACGATGTACAGAAATGAATCTACACATTTTAAGTTTAAAATTTGATGATAGTTGAAATGTTGGCTGCAAGAGTATTAGTATATAATAAGAAATAATTATAACTTTATCAAATGGTAATTTACAATATATATAACATTATGTTTGTAATTTTCAAATATATTCATAAACAAATTTAGATTTTTTTTTAGACTGAATCAATTGGAGTTTATATACACTTATTGTGTATCAACACATGTCACATAGTAATGTTACTTTTTGATAGACAAAATTAAATTTCTTTATTTTATATTTAACATATTAAATATATTTTATGCGGCCACACATAAATTTAAATAAATAGATATTATAATAATAATAATAATAATAATAACAATAATAATAATAATAATAATTTATTGTTATACGATATATGTGTATAACTTATTACGTGGTTTATTTTATAATTGTTAAAATAAATAGATAGCAATTATTAATAAATATGATATTAGTTTTTTAATTAATAGAATTTATAAAATTAATACAATTACTATAAATTATAAAATAAATTAATATTATCTACAAACCCTTAAAAAAATAATTATGTCAATATATATATATATAATGTAATGAGAGAAAAAGCAATTAGCTAAAATCTTTCAAGAATTTGAAAGATTGATGTCAACAATTAAATACATATTGATGTATTATTATTATTATTATTATTATTATTATTATTATTATTATTATTATTATTATTATTATATCTTTCAGCCCTCTTATCAGTTTTCTTTTTTGGGTTATTTTTTTCATTTTTTGTCTGCCATTAAAAGCTCCAATTATGTAACACCTTGTCTTAAAATAAAATTGTTCCTCTATCACTCAACTCTTCCTTTTTGGAGAAGGAAAAAAAAGACACCAATAATATAGGAAACGTGTGTTGTGTATATGATGCTTTGAAATAGTTTTTGAAAATTCCAAACATAGAGAAAACGACTCACAATGGTTGACTCGATTCTACTTTTAAAATCATGTTGTCCTCTAAATTTTTCTTTATCACATATCCTATTCCTCATGACGAGACATTTCCATAAGTCTTTTCTATTTGTCATTTGGACGTTTACTGAATCTTGTGTGTCCTAATTATTGAAAGACCGTTTTTGTAGCAACTCAAATTTTCAGAATATGATTAAGAAATTCCTAATTTTAATTAGGAATTATTAAGAGAAATTTTGAGCATGATAAAGATGTTTCGGATGTAAGTCGCGACGTTAGGTGTCTTTTATTTGAAAATCGTATATAAAAATTATTTGATCTCTATTCGAATATAGCAAATTTTAGTCTTGTTTGAAATGTTTTGACCTAAGGAGCGCGCTGGTAGTTTCAGAATTTTAATCCGAGGTCATTTGAGGTCCCGACGATGAAAAACGTATAAAGTAAGAGTGTGAATAGTATTTTTCCGTAATGGCGTAATATTCAAAAATTTACGAAATCCTACTCGATGATCTGAGGATTGCCTCGGCAAACCTATTTTATAGGAATTGACCCAAAGAATCCGTTGGCGTTCACAGATTTCCAATCTGAGGTCAAACGAACGCTCGGGAGTGTTATCTGTCGTCCGAAAGGAATAGTAAATCTATTTTTAAAAAGGGAATCTTTCTTCATTTTTCTTCAGACGACTTCTTTGTCATCCCAAGTCAGGTTGGTTCAATAGTACTCGAGTCAATGAGTCTTCCGGTATTTTTGAATTTTGTATTGGAAGTCATTTGAACCTCACCATTGAATAAAGCAACTTTTAATTGAGTCCAGAATTATTTTAGCAGTATTTTTCTACTGCATTGGCTTATGGGGGAAGCCAAGATTTTTCCTATATAAATAGAAGGCCTCCCACATTCATTTCATTTGCACATTCCTCTATTCTCTTCTCTCTTTCTCTCTCGTTCGTGTTGATGAACGAGAAACTCGAGCCTACGCCGAGTAAATCACGCATGCGGGCCCAGGTTAAGTTTTGTTTGAGGGTGTTGTGGAAGTAGCTGCCAAACGCTGGAGGGTTGCCGCCGTCGCCGTCCCGCATCTTTGAACGTCTCTTTCGATCCATTTCTTTCCCTTTTGAGGTAGAACATGTTATGTATTTTAATTAGTACTTCATTTCGTATGTTGAGTCTGTCATCGTTCGGTGGTCAGAAAGTCCAAACTATCGGGAAATGTGAATAGTAAATAGGCACCGATCAATTTCGATTTTTTCCCCTTTTGCCTATTTTGGGTCGTCAAATCGAAAAAATTTCTTCTGAAAAGTTATTCCAAAAATTATTTCCTATAAGCTTGCCAAGTTTCATGATCTCGTGGCGAGTTTTGCGTAATTTCAATTATTTAATTAAAACAGTTATATTTGTGTCGGAAGCATGGGTTATCGAAAAATTCTCAAAGTCTCAGTATTTAGTTCTCATATGTATAAGAGTGTCTCGTATTATTTTCATAATTTTTAAGCATGTGAAAAGTACAATCGAGGTCTGCTGAATAAAATGACAAGTTATGGAAAGAGGCTTATGTCAAATTAGTTAATGTCATTAAATCAAGAATGATGTTTTGGAATTTATTTCCTTATGTGTCGAAATTATTCAAAGTCTTTAGAGTCGCGCAATCTATTTTTGAAGATATTAAAATTAAATAATAGCTCCATTTATAGTAGATTAAATCCCGAAAACTTAGTGGTTGTTCTGAATTGAAAATCGACCCTTGTAGGACCTACAGAGCCTGCTAGGAATAATGAAGCTATTTTTTAGGTTATCATGTTGTCACGTGCTCGTCATCGTGGTGGGTGATTCTAAACCTAATCTATGGTTTGAGCTAGTGAGCTCTAGAAGCATGATAGGGCAAAGTGAAATATCTAATAAAATATTTTATGCTCTGCGTAATTAGTCTTTGTATAAAGGAAGAAGGTTATTATGTGACATGATTATGTTAATTGTTGTTTGAGCTTTTGAGTTGATATTAGATAATATGATTTGATATGATGTGATATCATATAGTTGATTGATATAAAGTATGGATGATCATGATCATAAGTTAATTTTGGTATTGATATTATTGATGAAGAAAGTTATTTAGATGAATGATGCCGTGTAGGTTGATTATAGTATCCCTAATAGGCATTAAGGCTATAGTATTGATTGAGGAATGCGACCTAGATGATTCATTCTAAGTTATAATGTATGCTAGCAGGATTGAACATTAAGAACTGAATGATGATATTCAATTATTTGTTCAGCAGGATTTTGAGCTCAATGAATGGCTTTATTACATTATCGTGTTGTGAACATCGAGTCAATAGAGCTGAAACATTGATGAGTTAAGGAGAGTCACTGTTGGGTAATCCCCTCGCATACTCGTGTTTATTGATTGTAATCTTTGGATTACCAGTTTATGATCTTTTGATCACCAGAGAGTCATTGCTGGGTAACCCTCTCGCATGCTCAGTGGAATATTTGAAGTAACCCCTCTCTTATCCTAAGGCATGCCTCAGGGTGCAGTAGACATTAGGTTTGAGTCAAGATGGGCCCTGAGGAAGTAAAAGGTTTTGCATATATGGGAAGGGCTTTTGCGATTTGCTTCACATATGCTGCCAGTTAATATTAGATATTTCTAAAGTTTTACAGAGCTTTCTCATAAAATCCCACTGAGTGCATTAGTACTCACGCCCTCTTTTTCAAATATTTTTCAGATTGAGATGGAGAGGTGGATGGTGGCTGTGCAGTGGGTTGGTTGCTGAGGTTATGAAATAATACCATTATTCTCACTATGTTTCTTGCTACTCTGGTTAATTTTGGTATTTTGTTGCTTAAGTTTTCATAATATTTCGCTACTCTGATTGTGAACAATTGTTGACTTTCTAGTTAGCATGTTTCATATGCTTAACTACGATTAATCCAAGGAAAATTCACACCTTTTGATATGCATGCCGTTAATTGATTTTTCGCCTATGAAGAGGTTTTAGCTTCAAGCATGTTGATTCTGCTTACTTTTAGTTGACCTATAGCAAATTTTAAGTTGTTTTCTTATTTTCGTCCTATGAATGAGACAATATAATCTATTTGCCTCTGACCTATTGATGGGTCTTAGCTGTTGTGACCTATGAAGAGGTCTTAATTATTTAAAGACCGAATTCATATTTGGTAGTTATTGGATTCTGTTTAAATTCTGATTGGCCTATGAATAGGCATCCCTTTGACTTGGTTGAACCATTTGACTCCTTTGATTCATTGAAAAATGTGTATTCCTTCCAGTTATAAAGTTATGTTGCCAAAATTTTTGAGGCGTTAACTTAGTTCGATTGTAGAAATACCCCCTTGATTTTCAATTAAACTATATTTTTCCTTCTATTTTTCCACATAACATCCTCGTCCTAATTCTCAAAACCATGATGTTACAGTTTTTTTTCATCCTTAAAAATTCTACCACTTTATATTTAACTCTGAAATTAGTTTCATCTTTGACTAGAAGTCACAAAATTTTTCATAATCGTATGGTTGTCAATTTCATTAAAGACGGAGTTTGTTTGACCTTTCATGAAATTTTATTCGTTCTATATTTCAACCCAATACCATATATTAAAATACATCACAAATTGATTGCCACTAACCATACCTTACTTCATGTGTCACCATGCATTGCCCCATATGTCACCATGCATGATAAGGGTACTCCATATGTCCTCATCTACTCCATCTAGTTTGATGCATGTCCTACACATGTTTATCATAGTTATTGGATGAATCAAATAGAGGAAAAATGAGCAAGAGCCCAACTTTCTCCCACGTTCTCTTCTCCTCCCAGCAGCAGTAACCTTTCTTTTTCTTATAATTTCAAACCTCAAATCGTAGACAACAAGTATTGAAAAAAAATTTAGAGAGCTATATATATAGTCATTTGATTACACTAAAAGGAATATTGAAATTAAAAAATGAAAATTCAAATTTTTTTATGATCATTTTGCTATGTTTTCTTGAGTTTTTTTAGAAATTTTAAAAACTAAAAATGTGAATAATTGTTAATTGTTATCTATTCACGTTTTGGTGATCGGTGTTTTATATTTAACAAAATCTAAAAAGTTAAAAATTGTAACACCCAGGGAAAAAATTAAAATAAAATTGAGGTAAGAACTTAAAATATGATAAATTATAAGGATTTAAAATATGAATTTATTTTTATTTTTTATTTTCTACCTATGCTTGAGTTAAGAAATTAATATATATTGTGCTAAGGAGAACTTTTTGGAAATTAATGTTCTTGATTTTAAAAAAAATGTACGCATTATATAAAATTATTAGAAAATAGTAATAATAATAATAATATGATAGTGAATAAATAGAGCAAGTAAAAGTGTGTTTTGGGAATCCCAAAAATTTTCAGTCATAAAGAAAAATTATAGAAAAGGGCCCAACCAAGATTTAAGCTTCAATTGATCTTAGAATTGGGAAATTATACTATAGTAACCACTAATATATGATAATAATTTTATTATTTTTTTAATCATATTTTAGTGGTTGGAGTAGTACCCCCAACCACTAGGTAGAAATTCCCCTTAGGATTGGCCATGTGTACCTCAAATATTAAGGTAGAAGTTTCCCTTAGAATTGACCATGTTTCTTGCCCATCAACTATTAAAATAACTAGCTAGTACACTTGTCACTATTCTAGCTAGTGTTGGGATAGACTATATTACCTGATAGTGTGGAAGGGTTATATGAATAAATAACGGTGTGAACTTGGGAGAAAATCATTTATTAATTTAGAATTTAGGGTGCTGGAGATAGGAGACTCGATGGAGGAAAGGTAAATTTTTGAAGTGTTAAAAGAATGATTTATAATTGTTTGATACGCATAGTAGAATTCTTAAAATATGAAAATTAAGAAACTTGCAACTTTGATTATTGAGTGATGAAAATTAGAGAATCAACCTTGATTATTAAAGTGATAGATGTGTAATTTAATTTAGTATGACTTTGAAAAAAAAAAATACAGTAGAGAGGCAGAGTGCTTCTTTGTGTAATTTGTTGTGAATAAACATAAGATTAATTATAATGTTATTTGATCAAAAAAAATTTAATGTATTTTTTTTAACTCACACACCCAACCTGATTGTATTGAGAAGATTTGAACACGTGACTTTTGTTAAGTTGGTGCTTCAGGTTAGTGAGATAGCAAACAAGTTTTCATTCACCAATTGCAACGGATTCAAGTCATTAAGCTAATAATTGTCTGTCATTAGCAATCTAATGCGTAGTTAAGAACGAATTCAATTCTTAGAGCCAATTAAGAATTATTATTAGATTGTGTCATAACATAAATTCCAATCACAACTTAGTGAATATTAGGGACCTTGATTATTATTACATTATTTATATAACAATAGATTAGATTTGATGTCGATAAGTTATATTTATATACATTGTAGGCTCTGGAGACGAGGCCAGAACTTACAAGAATTTCACTTTTGTGTAGCATCAAGGGAACTTATAGGGTGGGTAATATATCAACACTTCATTCTGTATTTATTATCGTCTTTGTTAAATTATGATCAACTTTTTATTCGACTAAAACTATACCGCAAGTGTACTGCGCAATTATAGTAAATATGGCGAGCAAGAGTATCGTATCCACAAAGATTAATTAAACCTAATTGTGTGTACTACAACATCGTACCTCAATCGTTATCTAGACGTTAAGAAAACAGAAAGATAATTAACTAATCTAAATTAAGGAAAGCAATAAATAAATGGGAAAAATAAATGGAGAATGAGACAAGAAGGTAGAGGTACTTTCAGGATTGATTTTTTCGGGTACTTAGTACTAATGATCCTATCAAATGTCTATTTGTGGTGCCAAATTTCACTAGAGTAATCTCTAATGCATCCTAAGCTCTCTCGAGATACTTAAGCTGTAGGGTACACGCTAGGTTCGTCATCTCCGATCGAATCCTACACATGTACTTACCAAAAGTTCCAAAGATTCTAGCCCTCACACTAAGCCTCAATTCTCTCGAATTTATCAACATAGGTGTCTCGTGCCTAGGGTTCGTCTATTGAGACTCATCTCTCAATTTTTGAATCAATAGATAAAATCGTGTCAATTAGTGATCAATTAATCAACACACAAACAAAGCATAAGCACGTGAAATAAAATAAGGCCATAAACAATCAATAGAAATAGAAATGCATACATACCAAAATAGTCTTAATATCAAAATACAAGATAATCTAACCTAACATCAATACAAATGCAAGGATTAAATTATCTCACAGAAAATCAAAATAAAAACAAGGAAAAGAACTTGAAATAACCCGGAAGTTGGGTCTCGACTCCTCTTTGCTTCGACTCTTCTCCTCTTTGCTCCATCTTCAAGCTCTACCTCCTTATTCACCCTAGCTAGGTGGAAATCCTAAAGGAAGAAGGGTTTTTGTGTTGGGAGAGTTTTGGAGGGGATTGAGGCTTGTGTTGTGTTGTGTGTGAAAAATTGAGAGAAAATAGAGAATAAGAAAGAGAAGACGCGCCTGAGGGCGCGACACGAGCTCGGTCACGCCCTAGTCGTGCCCGGGACAAAGAAAAATATGTCTCAGCTGAGAGCAGACTGGTCACGCTGCAACTCACGTCTAGAGGCGCAAATGCGCCGATCGCGCCAGCTTTTCTGCACTGACACCTTTCACGGTTTTGCTCCATTCTCTCTCATTTCTTGTCCGATTGAGGTGATTCAACTTGCAGCACGTTTCTCATTTGATTATATATCTTCTCATGGCTTTGAATCACTCAAAAATGCATTGATTCATTCTCTATTTCCTGTGAAACTCTAACAATAAACAAAACTTCCAAATCGGGAGGTTAAAAGTGCAATTTGGGTTAAAGCACATGCACAACTCTTCAATTCACTTCATTTCAACCTCAAAATGTTGTGCAAAAACACCACTTATCAAATTATATTATGTGATTGATTTATGAACTTAAGTGCTTTGATATGTAAGTAAATTGTATGTACTTGCCTACAGTTTATGGCTAATATCCGAGGCCGAAAGGGCTAAGATATGAACTGTATTGATGGTATGGTTTATACCACTGTGGGTTAATACCACCCTATTATTATGTGGCCACATCCTACGTAGACCTACGTGATCTATGTTTCAAGTACATACAAGATGTTATGTTCCTTATATTATATGATTTAACTTGGGACAATGTACGTTCCTACCGAGTGTTTACACACTCACCCCATGTTAATATTATCTTTGTAGATAAAAGAAGATGGGCAAGGCGTGGTGTGACGTCCGGGGCCGAAGCATGGAGTGATCGCCGGTGCATCACTCCGAGTAGAGGTAAAAGAAATGTTTTGATTTTTATGTCAAGTTTATGCAAGAATGATTACATGTATTATTTATAAATTATTTTATAGTCCTCGAAGTTTTTGGTTTAGATGGTAATGGTATGGACAAAGAAGACTGTGAGGATGAGTACGGGGAGTCAAGCCCCGGGTATTAGTTAGTAGAGAGGAGGATCTGAAGAATCACTTAATAGGTAAGTTTTTCAGGCTATCATGGGACGATCCAGCACCGGAGATGCAGCTACTGAAAATCCAACATCTCTGGAGGAAAATGAAATAGGCAGGGTGTGCGATTGACCCAGTGGATACAACTAGGAGGGTCCACGATATCATTGGATCTCCACTTGTGAGACATCTGGTTGGGGAAGCAATAGAGGGCCTGATGTGGAGATATGGAAGAGGCGTGAAATTATCAAGATAATAAATTTTGATGCTTTTATCAATCAAATTCTGCATAATTGGAGAGCAGAATTCTATGGTCGTGTTCCCAGAGGAGTTAGAATAGCACGTCAAAAGACATATGAGAGCTCGAACTTGGGTAAGAGAATGAGAAGAGCTAGTAGTGTTTAGAAATTTATAGCAGTTGATTTATTTATTAGTAGTAGTATTATTTATTTCTATTTGATTCTTTTCAAATCAATAGTATTTGTTTCTCCACAAATCTTTGGAATTTGTTTCTTTTCAAACTATGAAATTAATAAAAAAAGTTATTTTCTTAGTTTGAATAGGAACAAATTCCAAAGATTTGCAGAAAAATAAATACTAGTGATTTGAAAAGAATTAAATACTAGATATTTAGAAATAAATAATACTACTGCTAATAAATAAATCAACTACTAGATATTTCTAAACACTGATGGCTTTTCTCATCCTCTTGCCCAAGTTTGAGCTCTCATATGGCTTTTGACGGAGCTATTCTAACTCTTTTGGGAGCACGACCATAGAATTCTGCTTTCAGATATATGAAGATTTTGATTGATAAAAGCATCAAAATTTATTATCTCGATAATTTCACGCCTTTTCCATATCTCCACGGTCAGGTCTTCTATTGCTTCCCCGGCCAGATGTCTCACAAGTGGAGATGCAATGATATCGTGGACCCTCTTAATTGTATCCACTGGGTCAACCGCACACCCCGCTTGTTCCATTTTCCTCTAGAGATGTTGGATTTTCAGCAGCTGCATCTCCGGTGTCGAATCGTCTCATGATAGCCTAAAAAACTTGCATATTAAGTGATCCTTCAGATCCTCCTCTCTACTAGCTAATACTCGACTAGGAGATTGACCCCCGTACTCATCCTCACAGTCTTCTTTGTCCGTACCATCTAAACCAAAAACTTCGAGAACTATAAAACAATTTATGAACAATACATGTAATCATTCTTGCATAAACTTAACATAAAAATCAAAATATTTATTTTACCCTTACTCGGAGTGATGCTGCGGATGCGATGATGGTCATAACTTAACTTACTTGGTTTGTATATGTATTCAGGAACGTGAATATGTTCTGATACCAAACTGTAATGACCCGGCTACTGGACTGATGGTTACCCCACAAATCAACACGAGTCATCTTGTCATGCTAAGCATCACCCGAGCCTCCATCTGAAAAGAGAAAGTTTTGAGGTGAGTACTTTTAAACTCAGTGGGGAGTATCCAAGTATCCAGACTATATAAAATTAAACGAGAAAAATGTGAATATTTAAAGATGTTCAGTCCGTAGACCAAACTAAATAGCTCGTCGGCCCTGCTGTGTAACCCGTAGGCTCTGCTGTATATAGCCCGAAGGCCCATGCTATGTTGTGACATCACATAACTCGATAATAGTATGTAGAGAGGATAATAGGGATATGATCAACATAAAACCCCACCTTCACCTTGACTTTGAAAATTAATTGATTAAGTAATTGCACACTTTGCCTAAAATAATTATCTTAAATTAATACATGATAACATGATAAAATTAATCCATGAGACCAAACCATGTAATGTATGCTTAATTACTACTAACAATTTTAATCACCCAATTATTTACGTGAGAATGCATGACCTTAACACAAATACATGATCGAATTCTACACTATATTGGCTATTTAAGTCTACGTAAATATGTGTGTGTGTATATATATATATATCATGTTATGATAACTAAGAAAGAAAAATTGATGCATGTTATTTGGGCCCAATCCCTCGGCCCAAACATTAATCAAATAAAAAAAACAAAGTCCAACAATAAAGAAAAGAAAACAAATAATTTCTCTCCCTCTTTTCTGTTCTGCGGGAACAACAATCAGCAACAAAAAACAATGTTTCTCTCTCCCCTTTTAATCATACTGATTCAACAGATCTCCTACCATGCAAACTGAAAATAGAAAAAAAAAAAACTTCCTCTCTCTCTCTACTGTACGGAATCACGACAACCACCACCTCATGCGCCGTCTACTGTGACGCTCGTCAACACGAACAACAACGCATCTACACCAGTTAACATCTCACCGTCCATCGCCGACGACCCACCATACACTCCCAAACACCCTCTAAGTGATGTGCTATGCAATGCAATGACATGCCAAAGACAAAAAAAAAAAAAAAAAAAAAAGAAACGAGGAAAGGTTCGTACCTTCCGAAGACTCTCTCTCTTGAGAACTCTAAAATCTTTTGTTTTGGGCATGAAGGAAAAAAGAAAAGAGGATGAAAACCTATTTATACTTGAAGATCTAGGGTTGGAATCATGGATATGAGAAGAGATCACTCAGATATCTTATCGTAGTTACGATGATAAGGAGATGATAGGATTCTTTTGAATTTGAATTTATCATCTTATCGCTCGTGGGAAAAAGAAGTGAGAGGAAAATTTTAGGTTTTGGGCTTTAATTCTTTGGGCTTGAAACTTGGGCTAAAATACATAAATAAATGCAATCAAACTTTAAAATGGGCCTTCAAACTATATGCATGTTTATGATATGAATAACCATATTTTAAAACAAATTGATGATTAATAAATTATTAAAATTACTTAGGCGCGACTTATTAAACTTAAGTATTTAATATCACACATATAGTAAAAATAAAACGAATAAAATATTTTAGAAAGGGGACGTAGCAATTTAAATATAAAGAAATTGGGTCGCTACACGTGGTAATATGGTAGTTGTAGGCCATAATGTTCTTTGTTGCTGTATATATTATCTAGTACTATTTTGAACTTAATGACTGTCCATATTTATAAAATATTCCGCTTGTAAAACTTAAGTAAAACTTTGATATGCTTTAAGTATTTAGTTTCGAGTTTTTATGTAAATAGAAAACTGGATTTTGAAAGTGCATCTATGAATGCTTAATAGTATTGCTAATATTTCATTGTTTATTTAGTTGGATTTTTGGAAAATATTTAGCTAAAATCATGGTATATGCATAGTTATATTATACACTAATTATAATTTATTATGTCTTAGTTACTTATTTCTTCTTGATTTAGTATATTTATAGAGATATATAGTTATATGTATTAAATATTATTAGTTAGCATTCTTGTACTCATATCGAGATTCAGGGTGTTATAATAATATGAATGATTAGACCATAAGCGGTATTAGAATTAAAAAAATAAAAATTTAAATATTTTCGATGGGCATATTTTGGTGATATTTTATATTTAGAAAATCTAAAAATAAAAAATGTGAATGGTTGTTAATTGTTATCAATGCATGTTTTGGTTATATTCTTTTATTTAATTTTTCTAAAAAAATTAAAAATATGAATGCTTTAGACCATAAGTAGCCGTATAATTAAAAAATTTAAATATAAATATTTTCGATGGGAATATTTTTATTAAGTCTTAATTATATTTTTTATTTAGAAAATATAAAATTTAAAGATGTAAATAGTTGTTAATTGTTATTTATGAATGTTTTGATTATATTTTTTATTTAAGAAAATCTAAAAAGTTGAAAATTTGAAGAGGAATCAAATTTAAAAATATGAATGTGTTGCCGGCCTTGTGGATACAATGAAACCCATCAACCAACTGCACTACAAACATGCTTGCATTAATTTTCGGCAAATAATTTTTATTTAATAAAGTTTTGATTGGTTTATTTTTATGACGATTTTGCTTTAATTGATAGATAGATAGATAAATAAATATGGAGGATGACTCTAATTAATTCATTTTTATTAATATACAAGAAACTAATCACATACCATATTTAGTGATGAAAATCAAATCAAATAGTTCGATACTCAACTCGTGTTCGTTCATTAAAAGATCATTTGAGCTTAATTCGATAAATATATCAAATTAGGTTGAACGTTATTTTTTTATTTGATAAGATTTAAAGCTTGGCTCGATAAGTAAAAATAGAGTAAACATGCATAAAAATATGAAATTACTTGAACTCGACTTGATAGGAAATGAAATAAGCTCAAACATAAATTTTAAAATTTGATATCATTTCAAATAAATCTGAACAAGTATATGTTCGGGCTCGACTCACCTCATTTATACGCTTAGCCATATATCTATTGACTAAGCAAATGATCCGGTGCCTGGTGGTACTTAATTGTGGTGATGACATTAGAGAATGGTATTAAACTTTGGCGGTGCTATTCCAAAGGCTATTAACTAGGGATGATAATGGCTATGGATAGCAAACTGAGTAGGATACTATAGTACCCATTCCTATACTCGCATTTAAAAAAATATACGTACCCATCCTTATGCTCATATGGGTAGCAACTCTTATATTCGTCCTCATACCCTTTGGGTACTTAAGTATACATACCCGTACCCATTACCCGTATTTTCAGCTGAAATCCCCTATTGCACTGTTGGTGTTGCATTTCCTATTGCACACTCAATTTTTTTAGTTTAGTTTATTTTAGTTTATTTTTTATTTCAATTTATTATACTTTAGTTTAATTTTACACTCATCATTTATGATTCATCCTACCCAATTAGAATGCATTATAATTTTTTAGTATTTAATTTTTAATTTGTAGTTAATAATTGATTATTTAAAAAATTAAATATTAAAAAAATATATTGAATCCTAATTGGGTGGGATGAACCCTAAATAACAAGTGTAAAATTAAACCAAAGCATAACAAATTGAAATCAAAGAAAAAATAAAAAAAATCGAGTATGCGATAGGAAATGTATGTAACACCAAATATGTAATTTCGTATGCTGTAATTTAACTAAGTAGTACTTCTGATATGCGATACACGAGAAACGTTTTATGATATTTAATGAATTTGGAAATATATTTTTACACGATCAAATAAAAAATCCACACATACACATGCGTATATTTTAAATACATGAAAAATATATTGAATACGAAAATGTAATTTACAAAATTAGTAATATCTAACTTTTTTGATAAAGTATTTTTTTTCTCCAATTAATGTTCTACCGTAGAAACCCATATTTCTTCTGCCATAGAATCTCAATTAATGTACCTTTGTAAAATCATCTAAGCATCTCCTAGCAGCATGTAAAATGTCAAAAACATAAAAAAATGATAATATCATACATGTTTATATTTCTTACTCTTCTTAATGAATTTAAGATCATCATTCCTCACTTCTAACCGCAAATCATTCAATTGTGAAAGAACAATCATTTCACAATATTGAGCTCTTAACTTTCATCTTCCATTGGCCTAAAATAAAAACATGTCAAAATACGATAAAAATATTAAAGTCTTTGTAAATTTATCTTACAATTACTCCTATCTCATACAAATCAATAAAATTCTCCATTTGGTGCATAACAAATACACCACAATCAATGTTCCTTTCACATTTGTTCCAATCAAAAACTGCAAGTTAAAGCTCATATGATTTGAATTCATCAATTCTAGGATGTTTTATCTCTTTTAGAAAAATTGTCATTTGTTCACACTGCACAAGGGAAACAAAATTACAACTAGTGTAAGCAACTATAAACTTAAGCACCATTAACTATAAAATGAAGAAGTATACCTTACCACTATAATAACAAGCTTGAAATGCAAATCGTTTTTCTTGATAGCAATTATAAAGCAAATTAGCATTTCAATTGGACTATTAATTTATTTTAATATGTATACAACTTATCCTCTCAACACTGAACATAACAAATCTGACATGTTCATCCTTGTTTTTGTAAACCAATATTTCCAAACTTTTCTTAGTTCATGTCCTTGATCTTTCCCTTGATGAACACCTATGACATATACCTACAAAATAAAAATATTAGTACTCTTCATATTACAACTATATAATATAATTAAATACTTACCGAATGTTGACCACTGAATGAGAAATTTCTCTTGATCCTAAAAGTTTCTTCTAATTTGTTCATTATCAGTGCCCACGCATCAATGATAGTTATATTTATCATTTATGTATCATTGAGTGTCCTGATGCCTTCAAAAGTTACAAAAACTTATCCAAAACATTTGAAGACATATCCACTATAAAAATAAAATAAAAATTATACAATGACAGTAGTCCACAATATCCTTCTGTTTCCTTGTCATTTCAGACAGTAGCCTAACATTGTTTATCAAAAAACGACACCTAAAAAAAAGCCATCAGGGATGGGCAAACTCTCTCTTCTTGCTTCTGAAGTGTCTTCTATAATTTTTCCATTAGTATAATATTGCATATTTTCTGTGCATGGGCGCCTTGAAGGAGGAGTTTTCATGTTGGTTGGTTATGTCATAAAAAAATTATAAACAATGTCATAATTAATATCAAATCATGATCACAAACAATAATGCATGTAACTAAGTACCTGTATGACAAACACATTCTCTCTCTTCATTCCCAACCATGTCAACATCTCCCTCACTCTGCAATGCTGCATCAACATTATATATTCAACAACTAATGAACCACATATAAAAAAATAATGACATATTTACTACAAAAGAATTTCGTACCTGAAAATACATCACTAATTATCTTAGAAGAAGGATCAGAACTTTGTGAAAGAGGAGTAGGTGTCAGCAAATCAAACCTCGGTCGATCAAAATCGTCGTCTTTTCAATTTTCAACTTTACGATCTTCAATATTCTTTTTTGTGCATTCTGCTTTGGGCTCCACCTCAACATTTTCAGGCACTTTCTTCATCTTCCAAAAGTTCTCAACAACTTCATTGATGTAGTCATGTAACTTCGAGCTTGAAAAGAATAAAGAATCAGGAGACAATGAAAGTGAATCATTCTCTGGTTTTGATTGGATAACATCTTTCATCTTGGCCAATCTATCTAAATGAACATGGGTAACCATGTAGTAGTAAAACTTCATCTAACGGCTAAAGTAAAATAGGTGTCAGTAACAAATAAATGAAGTATAACTCAATATAAACTAAAGTATTACTTACATCTTTTACAATTTGAGAAATATGCACATTGTCCATTTCATTTGGTGGCAACTCAAATGTAATGGAACGACCAAGTGAAAAGTATTTAGCCATTTTCTCTTTTTCTTGAGCTTCATTGCCAGTCCTGTGTTGACCAACCTGTCTTATATGTACTTCATCACCAACCAGTCTTTCATCCATATGATCTTGATGGGCTTCATCACCAACCAGTCTATGCATTCTAACACTTACAGGGTAAACACCCTTCACCCACTCACCCTTGCCAAAACCATCTGCTCATTATCTATTCTCTCCTTGATCAACTTTCTATTCCAATATTGAATTAAAGGTAGAGTTGCAGGCAAAACATGTCCCTGTCACCGAAATCGATGAAAGTAGAATAGAGGTAAAATCAACAAATAAACATGTTTTTGACAGCTAAAATTGTGAAAAGACCTAATAGAAGAACAGATTATGTCAAGCACATATGATGACCAATCTAAAGATGATATACTTCCAACATCCACTAAAGATCTGATCACAGTAAGATCAACAAGTTGATTTCCAGTTGACGTTAAAAACGATGACAAAGCATATAGAACAAAACACCTCTTAAAATCTTCTCGCCGTCTCCTAATCTATCCACCAACAAAGAACAAATCTTTGACAATCTAAGATTGTCCCCCATCTCCAATATTTTCTTAAAATCAATTAAGAAATTCTTAACACTCTCATCATTTTTTAACACAGGTCAGCCCTCATTCCTTGGCAACAATAAAATATAACAAACATCATCAGCTGTTATAACAAGATTTTTTTTCCAACCAAAACTTAAGACACGACTAATGCCATTAAAATTCTTTACGAACCAGCTAAATCGTTGCCATGGCATACAGTCGAAATCTTTAATCTCTAATAGGACACCAAATCCTATAGCCCGTACATCGTCTTTTTTTATTATCGTTCAGTTGTGTAACAAGTGGGCCTACACTTTGTTACAAAATATAAATTTTTGCAATCAAATGAAATAATATCAGTAACAATGCATAATCATATATATAAGTAATGATAGAGGTATAATTTCTAACACATGAAATGTAGTAGTGCAATAAACATGGTGAGATGTCTCTTCTTTTATGATGGTAGAACACCCCAGACCACAAAAACACTGGTAACTCTGACTTTTTCTCCTCAAATTCCTTTTTATTTTATTTTTTTAAAAAAAGAAAAAGAAAATTGGAATCAATGGCTACAACTACATTTGCTTCAATCCCACCGTTTACCATCCAAAGGACCACAAAACTCCACTTGATTATCATATCAACGCACTCCGAAAAGAAGGTGAAGAAATCATAGCTAGAAATATGGTTTATCAGCAGCTTTCACAGTTGCTACAGCTATCATTTGAAGCAATATTCCTACACCATGTAAGGTATGGTGGCAGCATAATTTCAAAGCTAAAGATGTTTGGATATAATTCATAAGCACATCTCATGGACTAAAAACTTATCTAAAAATTAGCTAAAATATGACTATGATTTTAAACTTTGTAATCAAGATGTCTATTCTTATGTAATTCTAACTCTTATTTAACAGGGCGTTCACTACTATTTTTATCAAATATTTAGGAATGAGGCTGAGGCTACTGTGCTTGAACGGAAGAGAAACAAAATGAAATGAGAGAAAGAGAGATTGCATAGAAAATTGTGGCATTAGAGATAGAACACTTACAATTCCGAGTGACAACGGCGACGTTTCAGTAGCGGAGGTGGTGGCAGAGTTGTAGAGGCGACGGAGGAGGTGGAGAAATCTGGAAAATCATCGTTGGAGGTGGAGTGATTTGAGAAATCAACGTTGGAGCGTTTAAGTGGCGGAGGTGGTAGCGGAGTTGCAGAGGCAGTGGTGAAAGTTGTAATGGTGGTGGCGATTAGGCCATCTCCAACAGTTTTCACCAGAATACAGTTAACTCTACACTACACTACAGTTAAAGTTACAGATTTTCAATTTTCATCTCCAACAGCATCACTCTACATTTCACCCTACAATGGAATATTTCCTTTTTATACTCTTTACTATTGATTTAATTTTTTTATCGAATTATTTAATTAAATATGATTATATATATATATATATATATATATATATATAAGTAGTGATGCCAGTGGTAGTGGATTATCTACATTTAATCTCAATTTAAGTAGTGATGCCAGTGGTAGTGGACCTTCATCAAAACGTCCAATGGGTGTTAAAAAATCTAAAATGAAAAAAAAAAAAGTGAAGACTTGTCTGTTGCTGTTGAAGAAATTAGAGAAAATAGTCAAAAACTTCAACAATTATTTGAGTCTTCAGCTGCAAAAAAAGACCGCGATATGGAGATACAATTGCGAAGGATCAAAGCTCAACGACAAGCTACTGAAGTAAGAAATGGGAAGCAGAAAACCAAATTTTAATGCTTGATACAGATACAATTTCTAATCCTGCTAAACGTCTATACTTCGAACAAGAACAAGCAAAAATCCTGGCGAAAGGGCAGGAACAATCCAACCAGTCTTCCCTACCAGATAATACTTTCGACATTGGAAGTTATTTTTCAAATATTCCCAGTGCAGGATCTGGATCCGGAAGTGGTTTAGGGGATTATTAGATAAAAATATTATGTTGTATTTTTAATATTTTACTCTTATTGTATTATGTTTGTATTTTTATTAATTATGTATTTGTATTGTTTATTGTAATATATTGTTGCTTTGTATCGATTATTAATATATTTGTGGCTTTGTATTGTTAAATGTTTATGTAATTCTATTTTTATTAATTATGTATTTTGTGTTTAGTTAGATTTTTAAATTAATGTAATAGCATTTACTTAATTAATGTATAAAATAATTTTCAAACAATTGAAGAAATCTAATAGAAAATAAAAAAAATACACCAAATAAATTAATTTGTATTATGAAAAACAAAAAACAAAAAAAAAAGAAAAAAAAAAGAAAAAGGTACCGAGATGAACAGTACCTCGGTTAATCAATCGGGGTACTGTTCACCCCCCTAAATCTACCGAGCCGTGATCCATCTGTTGGAGAAAGAAATTTTGATTATTCACTCTACATGTGGCGTTTACAGAGCCTGTTGGAGAAGCTCTTAGGGCTGTAGCGGTAGAGGTGGAGCGATTTGGGAACTTATCGTTGGAGGTGATTTGGGAAATCAGCTTTGGCGAAAAAGGGTTGATATTTTTTTTATATTTAGTTAAATGAATCGGATCGGGTCGGAACTTAAGATCCGTCTAATTGTGTATAACCCATTAGACGGTCTAACACAAGTCTTTGTCTAGTTATATTATTCACTAATTAGAATTTATCATGTCTTATTAGATAATTATTTCTTCTTGATTTAGTATATTTATAGAGATATACAATTATATGTATTAAATATTATTAGTTAGCATTCTTGTACTCATATCGAGATTCAGGGTGTTACAAAAATATGAATGTTTAGACCATAACTAGTATTAGAATTAAAAAAATAAAAATTTAAATATTTCCCATGGGCATATTTTGGTGATATTTTATATTTAGAAAATCTAAAAAATTAAAGATGTTAATGGTTGTTAATTGTTATCTATGCATGTTTTGGTGATATTTTTTTATTTAATTCTTCTAAAAAAAATTAAAAATATGAATGTTTACACCATAAGTAGCAGTATAATTAAAAAAAATTAAAATATAAATATTTTTCGATGGGAATTTTATTAAGTCTTAATTATATTTTTTATTTAGAAAATTTAAAATTTAAAGATGTAAATGGTTGTTAATTATTATTTATGAATGTTTTCATTATATTTTTTATTTAAAAATCTAAAAAGTTGAAAATTTGTTGAGGAATCAATTTTAAAAATATGAATGTGTTGCTCGTGCAATGAAACCCATCAACCAACTGCGCTACATACATCATACATGCTTGCTTTAATTTTCGGCAAATAATTTTTATTTAATAAAGTTTTGACTGATTTATTTTTATGACGATTTTGCTTTAATTGATAGATAGATAGATAAATAAATAAATATGGAGAATGACTCTAATTAATTCATTTTTATTAATATACATGAAACTAATCACATGCCATATTTAGTGATGAAAATCAAATCAAATAGTTCGATACTCAACTCGTGTTAGTTCATTAAAAGATCATTTGAGCTTGATTCGATAAATATATCAAATAAGGTTGAACATTATTTTTTTTATTTGATAAGATTTAAAGTTTGGCTCAATAAGTAAAAATAGAGTAAACATGTATAAAAAATATGAAATTACTTGAACTCGACTTGATAGAAAATGAAATAAGCTCGAACATAAATTTAAAATTTAATATCATTTCAAATAAATCTGAACAAGCATATGTTCGGACTCGACTCGCCTCATTTATATGCTTATCCATATATCTATTGACTAAGCAAATGATATGGTGCCTGGTGGTACTTAATTGTGGTGATGACATTCGAGAATGGTATTAAACTATGGTGGTGCTATTCCAAAGGCTATTAACTAGGGATAATAATGGGTATGGGTAGCGAACTGGGTAGGATACTATAGTACCCATTCTTATACTCGCATTTTTAAAAAATATACGTACCCATCCTTATACTTGTATGGGTAGCAATTCATATATCCGTTCTCATACCTTCTGGGTACTTAAGTACACATACCCGTACCCATTACCCGTATTTTCAGCTGAAATCCCCTATTGCATTGTTGGTGTTCCATTTCCTATTGAACACTCAATTTTTTTAGTTTATTTTATTTTATTTTTCGATTTCAATTTATTATTCTTCAGTTTAATTTTACACTCATCATTTATGATTCATCCTACCCAATTAGAATGAATTATAATTTTTTAGTATTTAATTTTTAATTTGTAGTTAATAATTGGTTATTAAGGTACCCGTACCCACACCTGCAGCCTTTCCCATCCAAATTTGCAGGTAATTACCCATATCCGTATCCATACTATTAAGTGATAATTATCTAACTCATTGTGAGTAATTTTTATAGGCACCCATACGATCTGATATTGTCATCCCTACTATATATTAACAATTTAACAGTACTCAACCAATAATTCTTACAATCGTTTTATAATATTTTTAGGCAATTGAAATTATTCGTCAACATTTAATATTTTCAATTCAGTCTACCATTTCTATTTAAGTGAACATTCAAACAATTTGGTTGATTACTTCAATAAACCAATATTCGACAAAATACATATAACAATAGCAGGATGAAAAAAATAAAATAAAGAACCCTTCGAAAATTATATATATCGGAGCAAAACGCTTCAAATAACAACCAAGCATAAGGTGTAAATAACTATATAATTAATGAACTTGGAACTCTTTGTTGGACTGTAAAATTATTTAATTTATAAATTTAATTAATTAAAGGCTTCGCAATTTCGTCTAATCTCTCCATTTGATCCCGTCTTGACACCAAGGCGACCCATTCTGACCATCGCCGTCGCGAAATCAGCCGGAAATCGGGAGCCGGCGGCGTAGAAGTCGACGGCTTGTTTGGTGAAATCGTCGTCGTATAGTCTAGCGTCCGATGCTATAACGGCGAATCCATCCTTGATATTGTGCATGATTTGATCGTCGAATTTGTCGCTAGTCACCTGATCCAAATTTATTCTAACACCCGTTTCTCCATTTTGAGGGCATTGCCGTTGCAATTCCGGCAAGAACCTGGGATCAATTTCTGGGTCCGAACCATTTCCCCCATTGAAATTGTACAGCCTCTGCGTCATGAAGAAACACGCAGTTGTGCCTATTGTGTGTGCTCCTGCAATTAATATATATACCAATTAAATGTATATGTTTTTTGGTGAAAAATACTGGAAATTGATTTTGCGAAGTTATTACCGCTGAGTATGACGAGTTCTTGCTCTGAGAGGCCTTTGCTTCTGAATTTGGATTTGAGAGTTTCGATTGAGTCGTTAACATCTGGCATATCAGCTGCAAGGGCTGAACTCGAAACTCTGCCATCTCTTCTTCCAGTTTCCACCTCATAATTTTCCCCTCCTGCCTGCAAATCAACAAATTCAATTTCCAACATAATCAAATATTACTTTAATTTTTTATATATATGTATGTATATATGTACGATCGAGGAGAAAATGATGAATGTTGCATGAAAGAAGAAGTCAAGAAAATGATATCACCATACCACCTTTCCCATAAATTTCAACAGTATATTATATATATATACATATGTACTATATCACCTCATGAGACCTCTTCATCTCTCTCTCTCCACCACACGACTCTATTAAGTATTAACAAATCCTATAAAATGAAGGAACATGAATTGCTCCTCTCTCTCTCTCTCTTCTTTCAACTCTCTCTCATAAGTCATAACTCATAGTAATTAAGTAGAAAATGATGATGAGGAGATACCAAAGCGACAGCATCTCTAGCGGCCAAAGCAACAATATCAGAGCAAGAGACAACGCGGGGGCACTGAGCTTCAATCTCTTGTTTAGCTTTATTAATCAGATCGTACCCTCCAACCCCTTGATGTCCGGATGCTCCTTTCTCAGAGTTTTCTCCGTTGTTGATCAAGATCGAGCCATCACAACCCTAATAATATCATCATCATTCATCACAAACGCGCCAAATTAATCAACAAAAACAAAAACATGTATATATATATTATACTATAAAAGATAGAGCTGAGTGAAATTACAAAAAAGAGGCATACCTCAACAAAGCAGTCGTGGAAATGGAGCCGGAGAAGAACAGGGGGGATTCCTGCGTCAGCAAGCGTGGCTTCTCTCACTACAGACTTGACGATGGACTCTGCGTTAGGGCATGTTTGGGAGTAGAACCCAACTCGGAGCTTCCCTTCTGAGAGATTAATCAAAAACAGATGAAACAGAACAAACACCAAACAGAGATTCATCACTTTTTTTTTCCCTTTTTTTTCCCTAGAAGAAAAGGATTAAGATGGAGAATTGGATTGAAAAATTGAGAAAGATATTGTAGTTATTTGCATGCGGTCGAATGACTTAAATATGTGCTGGAATGTGATCGAGAGGCGCCTAAAAACAGCATCTCCATTCCTTTTTTGTTCTCTTCTCCACAAAAAATTAAAAGTAATAATAATAATACTAACAATAAATTCCAAAAAAGAAAAACAAAGAAAGAAAGAAAAGTGCCTACGACACTTAGTACAGTGATTAAAAATAATTGTAATAAAAATTTATGTTGAAAAATCGTCTATGATCTTCGAGTTCATATGATTTTAGCAAAAAAATAATTCGATTGCTTTGGGAAATTTTTGGTATCCAATTTGCAAGCAAATCATTAATTTAAATAAAAATATAAAATTTATTTGCTTTGAAAAAAAAAAGGCGCATGTATAGTCCGGATAATAAATTGTGATATCGTATTTTGAAAATGATTGTATCTGTGAATTGTGTTTCATTTAAAATCAAGAAAAATACTATAATAAAAAGGAGTTAAGAAAAAATACAATTAAGAGCTCGTTTGCTAGACAGTATGGTATAAGGTTAACATGGGATATGTTATACCGTATAAGATATCAATATCATGTTTGTTTTGGTGTATTAAAATATATTTATTAATAATATGCAGTTTGCTTAGATGTATTAGATTCTATATACAATTTCAATTCCTAAAATATCCTTTAATTAATTACCATACATTGTGTAAATATTATATAATAAGATTTTTAATTAATATCTGCGAGGTTATTTTAGTCTGCAATTTTTACTAATTATGTATAGTATTATATATCTCACCTGTTGTAATATGTTATACCATATAAATGGTTACACATGTTGGACCCTTGCATAATCATGTACTTTATTATTGATATCAAACATGATATTAGGATGTCATAAGTATTTATTACAATCTTATACTACCTAGCAAACAAGCCCTTGTAGCATATATACACATACTCAAAGGGTGACAAGTGTAATTATTGGCTAAAGATTTGAGTTTATTTAAAATGTAATCGAAATAAATATACATTTTTATTGTATTAGAAGTATTTTTTAGTGTTCACACAATTTAAAAATAATATTGTAGTCCGTCGGCTTCTATCGTGGGACAAAGAGGGGTAGAACTAGTGTAAAAACTTTATAAGTGTGTACACACTAATACAGTAATGGTTATCTCTATGAGCACAATATCTATTTTAGAAAGTACTTTAATTTACTCGTGTTTTCTAAATATATTGCATAAAATGCAATATAAAATATATACATATATATAGAATGTGAATTATGCGATATTACACAAATACGTGTGAAATCAATGAGAGTGGTGGACCATGTATAGAATCAAAGTAAATTTGAATTAAAGAATATTTCCTTATTAGATAGAAGTGACAACTAATACATCATTTGATTATAAAGTGCACTTAATTATTAGACTTTTTTATTTTATTTTATTTTTATTTTTTTTACTCACACACCCGACCTGTGGTATTGAGGAGATTCGAACTCATGACCTTTAGTCTCCAAGCAACTTCACTCCACCACTAGGCCATCCCCACCGGAACACACTTAATTATTAGACTTAATATGCCATTTTAGCCCTAAGTAAACTTCATATGAATCCTACACATAATTAATTATTGTGACAAGGCGATATTCATTGAATTTTAATTGGAGCTAAATACACAATTAAATGCTCAATCGGTGTCATTAGTTAAGTAAATTGGAACATGCTTGTTTTCTTGTAGCATATTTAAATTTAATATTATCGGCACATTCAGCATCATTTGCATTATAAAATAAATATTTTATAAAATAATTAGAATGTAGCAGAAACCCTGAATAAACCTTGAATTCTCCATTCCCTATCTTACGTTAAATGTACACAAATTGCTTCGATTTTTACTCGCATTTCCCTTATCTACTTAACAAAGGGGCAATTTACACTTTAATTTTCAATGTTGAGATGTTTTAATGAAAATATCCAACATTCAAATAATTATAAAATAATTCACAATATCTATTCGTTTAACAAAAATACAGTACTCTACAAATTTTTCCAGCAATTGACATATCGATAATTTGATGGATATGTCGCTTCTCCCAGAAGCATTCAATATTGAAACAAAGCGTATACGTAGTCCAATTTCATTTCAAAGATGAATAACCTCCGTCAGATGAGGCATTTCAATTGTAGGAAAAATCAATAAGGGGCATTTTTGTTAAAACAAGGAAATATTGAGAATTATTTTGTACTAATTATTTAAATGTCGAGTTATTTTTATTAAAATACTCAAACGTAGGGAATTACGTACATTGTAGTTTGTCCTTAAGAAAATACTTCATTTATAAGTAATATTCAATCTATATGATAGATTAAATATTTTAAATATTTATACAAAAGTTAATCCTAAATTTTATTCTTTTGTTTGGGTCATTTTAAATCTAAAACTTGCATATGATGTCAACGTAAATTCCATATATTTTTTTTTATTTGGTTCACTCCCGTACAGCTAACATTTAATTTTTGTTCATGAACTATTAATTAATCATCAATTATATTTGATTCATAGTTGGATTTTTGACATGCCATATTAATAAAAGATAAAACACTATAAAATATGTTCATATTAACAGCTAGAATCCATTCATTGGGATTTTTTTTTTGAAAAAGATAGATATCGATCAAAATGTCATTTTGTATATTTCTTAGGGGTTGAATAGACCTAAAAGGAAAAATTAGCAAAACGATAGACCAAAATAAAAAAAAAATAATGAGGCGTATATTGACTTTTCGTGCAAAAACCATGGGCTAAATTACTAAAAATAAATTATTCCCACGAGTATAATAATTTCTTTTATCATATATCTGCTATCAATATATATATATATATATATATAATAATACATTTTCTAAAACAATATGTACAATAATACTTAAAAACTGATCGCCTTCAAATCAAGACTCAAAGAGACCTAGTTCATTTTCACTTATCTATTTTTACTTTGTTTTATTTGGAGTCTCGTTTACAATGTGTACAGAGGTGGTAAAAACTCCAAAATTAACTAATTAAGTAGCATGCCAAAAAATAATAATAATGCAAGTTCTAATATTTGAAAAAGCTTTTGCCGATCGTGATTCATTTTTTTTTTCTTTTTCAAAGCCCACTCACCTTAATTGAAAAAAAAAAGTGTCATTACAGTCCTAACTTTAATGTTTTTTGTGTCTTATTGAACCCGTGACATTTGATCTTCAAGAAATCTCACTTAATGTTTTCTGTGTTTATCTTTTACGTACTATTAATACAATACAATTGTGACATTTATCTACTAAATATTTATCTCGTGCATTATTTTAAATTTTGTAATAATAATTGGTTAATGTTTCAAAGTACAAAAAAAAACACATGACATTAATTGATTTTAGTTGTCCAACTTATTAAGTTATTAAATTTATGAAGGCATAGATAGTTTTACAAAATTCAAAACTTAGTATGCTAACATTAAACAATATAACCATGTTAATGACTTATTTTATTTTGATATAAATTTGAATATTTGTTTGATTGTTACGTAGAAAAATAATAATATGATATCAAGAAAATACAATATAATTTATTTTTATTGTTAATTATTTAAAATGTATAAATATTTATTAGAAATTTATATTTTTATTTTTTAAAATAATATATACATATTGTACTCATTTAATTGTATTGTAAATATTTTATAGAAATCTAAATGTTTTTAATTAGAACTTCACATATAAAATTTTAATTTTGACAAAGTTTGAAATATTCCCATTTCTCGCTATTAGAACTATATATTTTGTCAAAACTAAACGTGAGCCAAACAATTAGTTCGTTAAACCATATAACAAAATTGGGCTCAACATTATATTGCTTTATTGCTTACGATTTTATGATTTTGTTGTACCGTTAAGCCTGGCGAACAATACAAACTAATTTATCAACTTGAGGTTGCTTGAAGACTAAAAATCATGAGTTCAAATTTCTTCAATATCATAATGTCAGGGTGTGTGAGTAGAAAAAAAAATCAATATGAAATTATCGTTGAATTAATTGAATTTATATTTCAAGTCAAACATGGTAGAACTAATTATTTCTTGAATAAAAATCTATTTGTCCGGTGGGGATGATGAAATGAGATTATTTTTTTGGAGATCAAAAATTACGGGTTCAAATCTTCTCAATACCATCAGATTGAGTGTGTGAATAAAAAACATAAAGTATAAAAATCTACTTTGGTTTGATTTTTTAAGCAAACCATATATTTAGAGATTATGAAATTGAACGAATCGAAATTAATTTAAATTTTAAATTTGGTAAAACCGAATTGAACCGATTCGGTTCGATTTCTGAGTTTAGGTTCGGTTTTTCCCAGCCAGTTTGGACGAGTCTACCGCCGTGACCCATCGTTTTAATTTTTAATCAGTCATCGTCACTTTGGTATCCCACTCTCTTTCTCTCTCATCAAATGGCCACCATAAATTCCGGCAACAAAAGCACGAGATTATTCTCGGCGCACCCTCATCAGCACCCCACCTGCACCCGAGTCCACCAGATCGCCGCCCTCGCACTTGTCGCCGCTACCTTCTTCCTCACCAGACTCTTCGACCACTCCCTCGGCCCTTGCTCTTCGCCCTACCGCAATTCGCTCCTCGATGCCACTCACTACACCGCTCCCGACGACGTCGTTCGGGCCGGATGGTACGGGACCCACCTGAATTTGAAGATCTACGTTTACGACGAGGGCGAGATCGACGGGTTGAAGCTGCTGATGTACGGACGCGATGGGAAGATTTCCACCGAATCTTGCGTTAAAGGCCAATGGGGCACTCAGGTAATTCTACTCGATTTGAATTCGTTTTCTTTTTTTTTTGGGTGGGGGGAGGGGGAGTGCAAACAATTGTAGTTGTATATTTGATTGAACGTGCCTGATTGTTGTGAATTTTGAGAGAAAAATTATTAGGTTTTACTGATTGGACATTGTTGTTGCGATTGTTAACGGTGTTACGTGATTAAAAACAATGAATTTTAAAAATGTGGATGCTTTTCTTTCACAGGGTGAGCTAAATTTTAGAGTTGCTCTTGATTTTTTTCCACCAAGTACATGGGTGGCCTTATTATTGAAAGAATTGATTGGAAATGGTATAACAGAAGTGGGAGGGAAAGATAATTTAACAGGTTTATAAGTGAAAGATAACCGCTTTACTAGTTTCAGAGTTTGATGTAAACTGTATGGCTCAGTTAAGTTAACATGTTATGGTCAGGGTTTTGTTGCTATTTATCATTTAGTTGTGGTGAAATTCTTCATTGAGCCGTGAAGACCAGTTTTCAATTCGATTTATGAAGCTAAATCTGCTATTTGTTACTGTTTGACCGAGTTTTTGGGTTAAACCTAAATCTTTTGGTAATGTTGAATGTGAATCTGGTCTTTGAAATGTAATTTGATCCTTTGTGTTTGGAATTTAAATGATAGTCAATTTGAAGGACGATTAAAGGTTGATAAGAGGATGATACAGATGGGCAATGGTAAAAAAATATTATTTAAACTTTTAATGAAGCAATAATATAAGTTCCTGAACTTTTGACATTTAAATTCATATATTCTTTAATTTTCATACAAATTTTTTTGAGCCTCCTAAGGAAAATGCAACACTCATTACAATGATGGTCACCTAATATTTTTATTTATCACCTATTAAGAAACAATATTAAGAGGATTTTCTTTGCAGAACCTGATGCAATAATTTTCTTTTTTTGTGTTATTATTGGCTTCCATGTAGGTTAAGATACATAGGTTGCTCTTACAATCTACATTTCGGACTAGAAAGAAAGAGGAGGCAGATCTGTTCTTTGTTCCATCTTATGTTAAATGTGTTCGAATGATGGGTGGCCTGAATGATAAAGAGATCAACCAAACTTATGTCAAGGTAATAATACGATTATTTATCAGAACATGGGCGCTTTGGAAATCACAATCATGATGCAATTGTTATATAAATTAGCACTATTTGGTTTCAGGTTTTAAGTCAAATGCCATATTTCAGGTTATCTGGTGGCCGCAACCATATTTTTGTGTTCCCAAGGTACAATTATCTGGTTTCTGGCTATGGTTACTGAATAAGGATTGCCATTGAGTACCATTCATGAGTATATATGAAGACCTAAAATGGGTGTTTTCTAATCATATATTCATATGTAATCAGATTGCATACGAGAAATAAAAATGATATGTGTTGCACAGCCCTTATTGGTTTCTTGCTTAAAGTTTAATAAATCAGTGACTATTGTTTCTTCTCCATGTGAGTTGTAGACGTGGTTTACTAGTAATACTCTTCTTAATGCTACAAGCAAAATTTATTTAATTTTTTTACTGATTTCTCTATCTTCGTATAATAGAAATCAAAATCCATAAGCACACTCAGATGGGGAAGGAAATGAGCAAAATCTTTTATATGTTTTATGCTTGGTTTTTACTGATGTGACCAAACAGAAGTGAAATTATATTGTTTCTGATATTTTGCTACATTGCAGTGGTGCAGGAGCTCACTTGTTCAAGTCTTGGGCGACATATTTAAATCGTTCTATAATTTTGACTCCAGAGGTATGCTTTTATATTTAGTGGTGCTTCCTTTCTTATGTTAAGCATTAATTTCCCAATCGACTTAATGCTGCTACTTTATTATACAAATTTATTTTTATAAAATGCTTGGGTATGTAGACCAACAATACTTTTTTTTTTTTGTGTGTGTGTATAACTTGGAGTACCCACACTGATAGAGCTGCTTGATTTTCTCCTTGCAATAGACATGTATTTTATTGATACAGTAGTTGATTTATTGTTACAGCATGCTGTATCGCGTAGTTTCTATGGAATAGAAATCGCTTTAGCATTTAGACTCCATTCAGATATGATTTAGAGTTTTGCACAAGATCTTGTAAAGATTAACATTTTTGCTACTTTTAATTACAAGACAATTCCCTGATTAATGTTGATGTTAGTATCTTCTCGTGAATGCAGGGAGACCGCACAGATAAGCGAGACACTAGTGCCTTCAATACATGGAAAGATATTATCATACCTGGTAATGTTGATGATGGAATGACGGTTCTGAAGCCTAGGCTTGTTGAGCCTTTGCCTTTATCAAGGAGGAAATATCTGGCAAATTATTTAGGCCGAGCACAAGGAAAGATTGGCCGTCTTCGATTGATAGAACTTGCAAAAGAATATCCTGATAAGGTACTCATTTCTTCTTTATTCTTACCATTATTGATTAAAAAAAAATATCCTAGGGGAAAACTATATTTAAGTGGTAGATTTTGTAGGGGCTATATCATTACTTTTGCTTTATGGTTGCTGGAAATAGTTTTTCTTAATTAAGAGAGATCAAAAGTTTTCTTACCCAACAAATTTACAGGGATTTTGCATGAACTATAATCCCTCCAATCCCTCCCCCCCAGCCGTTGCCTGTAAAGTAATAAACAGTAAAAAGATGAAAATGACCCCTGATTTTAAATAAAAAATGAGGAAAACAAGAGGAGTTCTTGACAGTCGATACTTTATGGAGGATCTTGGCCAAAATATGTCAATAACCAGGCTGAGAACAACTTGCACTTATTCCTTCCGAGAAGCTCAACTTTTGTAGCTGAATTTATGATATTTTGATTATGCATTCAATAATTCCATCAAAAGATATGCATGTTGATCCTGTGAACAGTTGGAATCTCCAGAGTTGAAATTGAGCGGCCCTGACAAACTTGGGAGGACAGATTACTTTCTACATCTTCGAAATGCAAAATTCTGCCTTGCTCCACGTGGAGAGTCATCATGGACGCTTCGCTTCTACGAGTCATTCTTTGTGGTCCGTGCCAATACTTTTCTGATTTGGGGTGTTCATGTTGTACAAATATACAACTTATTCAAACTCATCGCTACTTGTTTAAAATGGAACAGGAGTGTGTCCCAGTTATCTTATCCGATCAAGTAGAGTTGCCTTTCCAGAATGTAGTTGACTACACCCAGATTTCAATCAAATGGCCGAACAGTCGGATAGGGAAAGAACTTCTGGATTACTTGGAGTCAATTCCAGGTGATACTCGTGTACTCCGTCTTGCTTTGCTATTTTATGTTCTCACTTGCTATCATCTAACAATATTCGTGCCTCTCACAGATAAGAAGATCGAGGAAATGATCGAGCAGGGTAGAAGAGTGAGGTGCCTGTGGGTGTATGCTCCTGAATCCGAATCATGCTCTGCATTCAGTGGAATTCTCCGGGAGCTTCAGACGAAAGTGAGGCAATTCCATCAGTCAACCGAGACGTTTTGGTTGCATAATGGAAGTATAGTGAATAGAGATTTGGTCGACTTCAGCAAATGGAAACCACCCATGCCGTTGCCTTAGCGTGGTAAGAAAAACACGCTTTTTGTTTGTTTGTAGTATTCCTCAAACCACGTTTTTAGATCCATTCATCGTTTGCTATTCAATTCTCTAACGTGTAGGGGTAGTAGATATCGGTAAAGAAAAAAAGAAAAAAGGGTGAAGAGAATTTGTGTTATGTAATATTTTTTTTCCCTTTGTTTCTTTTATAATCCCAAGCCCAAAAAATATAGCATTAAACTTGTATATTTTCTTTATTTATTCTTTTTTGTCTCTCTCTGGATTTGTGTTCTCTTAAAAGTAACTAAATACAAATATAGCTACCTGTATATAGCTTTCATACATCTTAAATTCACTTTTGGTTTTTATTAGATGATTTTACTAATCATTGCACAACTTAAGAGTTAAAAATTGGCCTAGTTATTGAATATCATTAATTGAAACAATATGCTACCAGACGATTGTAAATGACATTTCATGTCGTTCTTTATCTTTACATTTAATGTAGACTCTAGATTACCATTTAGAATAGATGAAATCTTCCGCAACTTAATTGTGCGGCACGATCAAATACACTGTTAATTTTCTTCTTCTTTTTTTCTTCAATTTTGATTTCTTGTGCTTTATTTTAATATACATACATATACACACACACAAAATTTTTCCGCCTATTCATAAGGATATTTTAGTCAATTGATAATATAGCTATTTATCAAATTATTAGATAATTTAATGGTATCAATAATCAATTCATGCACCCAATTTCTTTAATAAGATTTCTATAATTAAAGCAATTGACGTGTTTCTATATATAATTAACCAAACATGATAAAAGAATAATGAAAGAAAAATGTTTGTCACATATATATGGTTGCTAATTAACCTATTCACACACACACACACACACACACACACATACAGAAATGATATGCTAGGCGGCTGTGTTGAGCGATTCTTGTGGGCGACGATGCCACGTCAGTAATTTCTTTGTTTTTCTTTTCATTTTCGGCTCTTCTCTCTCTCATTTAATTTCCTTTCTTTTTCGTTTTTTTTTTCATTTCCACTTTTCTCTCTCTCATTTTTTTTCCTCTTTTTAATCTGTGGGTTATATCTATTTCATCTCCATACCCTGTGTTGTTTTAGACTTCCACCCACAATCGTCCTTCTCCAATTTAATATTATTTTGATTTCTACATTTCGATGGTAGATTTTGTATGTGATTATCGAATGTGCTAACAATTAATGTTTCTATATTCATCAAATAATTAACTGCAAATGAGAAAATCTGAAATATATTATGCACTCGTATGTCCAGAGCAAATGTTTGTCCAACATTAATAATTTTAAAAAAAATTGTAAAAATAAGAAGAACCTTGCTGGACAGATATTAATGAATTCTTAATTGCTTCAAGCATAACTATCTTCTTAAAAAAGCCTTCAGACACCAACAAGAGTGTAAATGAACATGGATTTATGCCACAGAACACTGTATTTCATAAAAATTAGTATAATCTTTAGTGGCATATTTCATCATTGATTATAGCCAATAAAACTCCACCATTGAAACTCAGGACTCATGAGGCGGCTTGGTAGTTATTGCCAGTGAATCCATTTTTTTTAAGTATCACACTTTAATTGTAGGTCAAAGTTCCAAAATTTTCTGATTTGCGAAAACGAATTGAGATTCTGAAATAAAAGTTTTGACACAAAAGATCGATCGATTGATCGAATTGAGATTCTGAGAATTTTCGTTGTTCAGTGCATGAGAGAAAGAGCCCCTAGTGTGAGTGAGTGATGATGGATTGAGAGGCGGTCGAGAGCAAGTGTGAATCATTGAAATAACAAAAAGAAAGAAAAAAAATTGATGACCTGGCGTGTCGCCCACATAGTCGTGCTATATATATATATATATATATATATAGAGAGAGAGAGAGAGAGATGATAGGCTGGGTACCAATCTTGCGCGACTATGTGGGCGACATGCCAGGTCATCATCAATTTTTTTTTTCTTTTTGTTATTTCAATTATTCACGCTTGCTCTCGATCGCCTCTCAATCCATCATCACTCACTCACACTAGGGGCTCTTTCTCCCATGCACTGAACAACGAAAATTCTCAGAATCTCAATTCGATCAATCGATCGATCTTTTGTGTCAAAACTTTTATTTCAGAATCTCAATTCATTTTCGCAAATCAGAAAAATTTGGAACTTTGACCTACAATTAAAGTGTGATACTTAAAAAAAATGAATTCACCGGTAATAACTACCAAGCCGCCTCCTGAGTCCTGAGTTTCAATGGTGGAATTTTATTGGCTATAATCAATGATGAAACATGCCACTAAAGATTATACTAATTTTTATGAAATACATAGTTTTGAGGCATAAATCCATGTTCATTTACACTCTTATTGGTGTCTGAAGGCTTTTTTAAGAAGATAGTTATGCTTGAAGCAATTAAGAATTGATTAATATCTGTCCAACAAGGTTCTTCTTATTTTTATATTTTTTTTTTAAAATTATTAATGTTGGACAAACATTTGCTCTGGACATACGAGTGCATAATATATTTCAGATTTTCTCATTTGCAGTTAATTATTTGATGAATATAGAAACATTAATTGTTAGCACATTTGATAATCACATACAAAATCTACCATCGAAATGTAGAAATCAAAATAATATTAAATTGGAGAAGGACGATTGTGGGTGGAAGCCTAAAACAACACAGGGTATGGAGATGAAATAGATATAACCCACAGATTAAAAAGAGGAAAAAAAATGAGAGAGAGAAGTGGAAATGAAAAAAAAAATGAAAAAGAAAGGAAATTAAATGAGAGAGAGAAGAGCCGAAAATGAAAAGAAAAACAAAGAAATTACTGACGTGGCATCGTCGCCCACAAGAGTCGCTCAACACAGCCGTCTAGCATATCATTTCTATATATATATATATATATATATATTCACCCTAAAATAAAATGGCATAACATCACTAATCTAGAGCTTAGTAGTTTAGGATTAATTGCTAAATAAATCCGCGCTTAATCAAAATTGTTGTGATTTAGTGATTGCTTAATAGCAATTAACCCTAAAATAAAATAGCATAACATCACTAATCTTCAATCTAGCCGCTTAATTGCTGTGATTTAGGATAATTCAAAATTTAATTTATTTTAATGATCAAATTTTACTATATATAGATATAATTTTCAATAGTTCCATACCACTTTATAAACTGTATTATTTAGTGTATGCATCTATATAGTTATTATGATATAAGTAATGTTATTGAACACTGGTTAGTGGATACTCATATATATTGTGTCACTTATCAAACTGTCACACATGTCAAGATTTGAATTTAAATACTACTAAAATTTAAAAAAATAAAATAATAAATATACCATTTGACTGTGATCTAGATATGGGTCTTGACCCATTAGATTGTTTAACATAAGTTCTTGATAAATAAAATATTAGGTGGAACATAACTCTGGAAAAAAAAAAGGTGCGAACCAATTTTACGAGTTAAAATTTATAAGAAATATCAAATTTCTGATCCAAGGTCATATCCAATAGAATATTTATACTTTTTGTTGCAGTTTAGATTCATTGATTTGATCCATCAAATAAAAACAAAAGATATTGAACCACCTCATCAAGATGACAAACACTTCCATGCAATGGTCTTAAATAGTGATATTTAAGACGGGTTGGGTTAATCCGCGCTTTGACCCAGGTCAACCTGCAAAAAAATAGAAAAAAACGGTAAAATCAGTATCAACAGTCTCACTAAAAAGTATCACCAAAAATTCGAAAAGTATCATCTGTATCATTAAAAAGTAAGGGGTCTGCCAGTTAATTTATACTAATTTATTTAGTTCAAAGTGTGATTTTTTCCATTTGAATTAATATTTAGAGCTTAGTAGTTTAGGGTTTTTTTAGGGTTCATGATTTTTTAGCGAGGTTTTTTAGTTTTTTTTAGGGGGTTTTTTTAGGGTATATTTTGTGTTTTTTAGAATTTTTGGGGGGTGTTTTAGGGGTTTATTTTGTGCTTTTTAGGGGTTTTTTGGGGGGTGTTTTTAGGGGTTTATTAATTATATTTTAGGATATAAATTCATACTCATTTCAAACAAATTAAATCAATTTATTTTAATTTTAGGGTTCACTAATGTTATTTTAGGTTATATATTTTTGGGGAACAAAATAAAAGGAACAAAGAAAAAATCGGATAAAAAAAAATTAAAAAAAGTTAAAAAACACCTAGAAAAAAAAAGACGGGCGCGTGACACCCACGCGCCCACCTTAAATAGTCTTATTTAAGGCAGTCGCACAGTTATTTAAGGCGGTTGCACGGGATACCAACTCCATCAAGATTAATTTTATGAATTTGATAATGCATCAAAGGGAATGGTGATAAAAGCCAAGCCAAGAGCGTGGAGTATATGCCATTTCTCTTGTCACTATTTGTCTTCCTATGCTATGTTGTGCTTCTTGGTTTATTTATGGCCTCATTGTCAACGCAAATTTCTCTCTGACAGTAATTTTTTTGCCACTCATATCAATTTTATTTTTCGGAAGAATATATTAATTTTATGTTAAATACGAAAAAATTGCAATTATAATTATTAAAGTAAATACATACCAAAAAGATAAAATAAAATTTTACCTATGGACACATCACGTTCACTTGTATATATAGTGGTCAAATTTATTTGTAATATTATTACATAGTTAGTACGATAAAATTTAATAAACTTGATAATGATTAATACTGATGTAAATAATAGGTTACATATATATTTTGCAAATTCCTAATGGAATTGGGTGTCTATTGGGAGCAATGCAATTGATTTTATATGCCATCTACCGCGATAGCAAAGACGATGTTAAGAAACCTACAAACGATGAATATTTTCAATTAATTTGATAAATATTTAAGCTAATTCTAAATCCCAAGCTTCTTCACTCTCGATGTTGTTTTCTTATCTCAATATTCAAATGATTCCTCTTATTTTATTGATGTAAATCCAGTGAACGGGTCCACTCTACCATGCATATATATCATTATATATTTTGGTGGGAAAATGAGTAAATATGAAAAAAAAAACAAGAATTTTCGAATTAGTGCTTGCTAACTAAATAAGACAGCTCCATTTTGAAATTCATTAAAACTCTTTGTTAGGAGAGAGGAAGGAGTCAGAGAAAGGTAATGCTATGAACCTCCTTTACTGTATTATTTGGACAACCGTAGAGGTACGTGTTACGTCAATAATTATTTGGAGAACCGTAGAAATACGTATTACGTTAAAAAAAATAGCATCAAAATACATATAGAAAAACATTAAAAATACACTAAAAAAGCACAGTCCGCAGTTTTCACACCAAGGTAAATTTTTATTTGAACCAATTCCTATGTGTGTATACATAATTGAGATCAAATATATGCATGTGTGTATATAAATGGAATAATATTTTTCATAATAAACGCATAAAAAAATAATAAAAAGAAAGATCACGTTATTGAAGCCATCATCATCCTTGCAAATTCTTCATAGCTAACAAGTCCATCTCCGTCTAGATCAACATCTCTAATCATTTCTTCAGCTACTTCATCACTCACTCTTTCTCCCAAATTTATCATCACTTCTTTCAACTGCAAATCCATACCAAAATAGGATTTTTAACTTTAATTAAATATTGTACTAAATTAGGAGGAAAATAAAATGCAAATATAAAATTAGTCGTGTATCATAGGTCTAAATCTATTCAGGAGAGGTCATAATACAATCAGAAAATTTAAATACGATCCCATTTTTTCTTTTCATAACTCTCGTCATTTTATAAAATTTAAATATTAATATAAAAATACTTTTTTAACCTATAACCCCTAATACTTTATAGCCACCCTAACAATATAAAATCTATCACACGTATTGTAAACTTATACAATATAGTGAACCAATCAATCTCAAACTAATACTTATGTTAATAGAATTTCCCTAAAACAATATAGTGAACCAATCAAAATTATAAAGATCCACTTCACATAGCACGCACATACATATATCGTAATCTTATATCCTAAATTATTTTCATTTTTTTTCTCAAATCTATCACAAACTAATACTTTTTTAATTAAATATATACCTAAATTATTTTAAAATTAATCAAATATAACACCTGATGTATTTTTGGGCCAAAACTAGGTCCGGTGGTAAAAAAATTAGAATGAAAATGTTATGTTATAAATGTGGTCGATTTGATCATAACTCAAATATTTATAAGGAAGAAGGTCAAAATATTCAATCGACGCATTATTAATTTTTTCACGGAGAAGCATATGAATTGAAGTTAGATCTGGTTAATTTTTAAATCACAAACTCTAATTGAATCTGAAATCTAGACGCAACTTTTAAAATATTGCATTAAGAGTTGAAAAAACGATGTTACACAAAAATAAATAAATTCGACACCCAAAAATGACATATAGTCTGTGCATGTTGAAATAATATGACCACATCATAATTTTGAATTTTTGGTCGTCGAAAAAGTTTGAAGGTGTCGAATTTACTACAAATAAAAGACAATTGAATTATTATTACAACGTTATAAAAATCACGCATAAATTACAGATTCGTTCAAAATTTATATATAATTTCTTTTGACAATTAAATCTATACATATATATTTGCTACTAAAATGGTCAATGAGAGCATTACTACATAAATATTATCACCTCAACAGCTGATATATATGAACCCATCTTGATCACGATCAAAAACTCTGAAGGCTTCTTTAAGCTCTTCTGCTACATTATCCTATTGTAACACAATTTTTTTGTATTTAATTTGGTAAAACACAAAACGTGTACAATTCAGATGATCTTTGAATCAAAATATATTTATACAGATCCAATCTCTATTTTTCTCTGATTCTTCTCTTCAAAACTTGATCTTCAAACGGTCTTTGAAATCTTTAGAGTAAATTTATCTCTTTGATTTTCTCGAACTTGTTGTTTGAATTTGGTCTTCAAAGTTTTCGGGGACGATTTGTGTCCTCGATCTTCTTTGAGTTGGTATTTGGACTTGACAACGTTAATTCGGAGGGTCGACGCCTTGTTTCCGGATCAAACGCCAACTTTGGGTTGAATTTGATGAAGAACGTCTTTAACTGTCTTGCTTATAGATCAAACGCCGTCTTCAGAATGAATTTGGTGAAGAACGCCTTGAATATTTGAGAGAATTTCACTTATGGAATTTCTTCTCAAATTCTTGAACTCTTCAAATGACTTATGGTGTGATTTTCAACTGATATGGAGGCCCCTATTTATAGTCGTAGGGAGAGAGATCTAGAGCTGATGTGACAATATCTCATTGGCTATTGAAAATTGATACATATCTTTTGAAAGATGTTTACTTATTGCCAAAGACTCTTAGTGTTTATCATATTATAATATATTTATTATTTAAATATTTTATTTAATTTTGGATTTGATATGATTCCAAAACTAAATAAATATATAAAAATTAATAAAAATATTATATATAATATTATTAATTTTTGCTATCTACAAATGCCCCCTCGAGACTTGTTCATGGACGACTTGTCGTTTGAAATGAATGAGTCTCAAAAATTGATTAGATAGTTTAAACTCGTATCAAGGAGTCTTGAATTTGAATTTATTAGATAGTTTATACTCGTATCAAGGAGCCTTCAATTTGGATTTGAATTTAGATAGTTTATACTCGTATCAGGGAGCTTTCTTGAACTTGGATAGTTTATGCTCATATCAGGGAGCTTTTTCTTGAACTTAGATAGCTTATGCTTATATCGAGGAGCCTTCAACTTGAATTTGGACTTTGTAGACCTTATATACTCGTGTCCGTGAGTACTTGGATTTGAATTTGGATTTGTAGACATTTTACACTCGTGTCAAGGAGTCTTAGATTTGAATTTGTAGACATTTTATACTCATGTCAAGGAGTCTTGAATTTGAATTTGTAGACCTTTTATACTCGTGTCAATGAGTCTTGTATTTGAATTTGACTTTGTAGACATTTTATACTCGTGTCAAGGAGTCTTGAACTTGAATTTGTAGACATTTTATACTCATATCAAGGAGTCTTCAATTTGAATTTGTGGACATTTTATACTCATGTCAAGGAGTCTTGGTATTTCTTGAAGAGTTTAGATAGTTTTGGCTCTTATCAAGGAGTTTTGGAAGATAGTTTAGGCTCTTATCGAGGAGCGTTGGAAGATAGTTTATGCTCTTATCAAGGAGCATTTGCATTTTGAAGGCTTTAGATAGTTTTGACTCTTATTAAGGAGTTTCGAAGATAGTTTAGGCTCTTATCGATGAGCGTTGTTCTTTTTCTTTTCATGGAATGTAACATGTATTGGAAGACTTAAATAAGCCCTTGATGAGATTTGTAGCCGTTTCTTCATCTTCATCATCATCTTCTTCTTCACTTGGAGTTTCCTCAAAAGGTTTGCCCCCATCATTTGTTTCTTGCTCTTCTTCAAAGTTCTTGGGCTCTTGCATTGATAGTCCCTGAACTTCATTTGCGACCATGCTTAACTCCATGTCGTAAGCTCTAGTGGCCAATTCCTCGAAGGTCTTTGGTTGAATCCCTTTCAAAATATATCGGAGACCCCAACACATGCCTTGGATGCACATTTCAATTGCTGAACTTTCTGATAATTGATCTTTGCAATTCAGGCTCAAGTTTCTCCAACGATTGATATAGTTGATGACGGACTCTTCTTTTTGTTGGTTTGTATTTGTGAGTTCAACCAAGCTAACCGTCCTCCGAGTACTGTAAAAGCGGTTAAGGAATTCTTTCTCCAGTTGCCCCCAACTATCAATTGAATTTGGCACCAAATCGATATACCAATCAAACGTGTTGTCTTTTAAAGAACGAACGAATTGCTTCACCAAGTGATCTTCGTATATCCCAGCATCATTACAGGTCTCTACAAAGTGAGCCACATGTTGTCTTGGATTTCCTTTGCCATTAAATTGTTGCAACTTTGGCGGCTGATAGCCATATGACATCTTTAAGTTGTCAATTTTTGGAGTATATGGCTTGTTGAAAGAGACCTGTCTTTGATTGTCTCCAGTATGAAATCTTTAAGTTGATCAACTTATATTGAGCCATCGGACGAGATTTCAATTTCTTTGGCTGTAGATTTTTCACTTTTGTTGGCATGTAACTTTGTAGATATCGCAGTTTCAGTATCTTCATTCGCTTGCTTGCCATCAAAATCAACAACCCATTCTTTATTCAGCTTCAAGATTTGAGCATCCCGTTCTTGTATCCGCTTGGCAAGTCCTTCAGCAAGCTTCGTCAAATTTGTAATTTGCTCTTCCAGAATTGTGGACATCTTAATGCTTGAGGAAATTGGTGAAGAGAAGAGATGAGAGGTAAAGATAGTCCCACTGGGCGTGCCAAAATTTGTAACACAATTTTTTTGTATTTAATTTGGTAAAACACAAAACGTGTACAATTCAGATGATCTTTGAATCAAAATATATTTATACAGATCCAATCTCTGTTTTTATCTGATTCTTCTCTTCAAAACTTGATCTTCAAACGGTCTTTGAAATCTTTAGAGTAAATTTATCTCTTTGATTTTCTCAAACTTGTTGTTTGAATTTGGTCTTCAAAGTTTTCGGGGACGATTTGTGTCCTCGATCTTCTTTGACTTAGTATTTGGACTTGACAACGTTAATTCGGAGGGCCGACGCCTTGTTTCCGGATCAAACGCCAACTTTGGGTTGAATTTGATGAAGAACGTCTTTGACTGTCTTGCTTATAGATCAAACGCCGTCTTCGGAATGAATTTGGTGAAGAACGCCTTGAATATTTGAGAGAATTTCACTTATGGAATTTCTTCTCAAATTCTTGAACTCTTCAAATGACTTATGGTGTGATTTTCAACTGATATGGAGGCCCCTATTTATAGTCGTAGGGAGAGAGATCTAGAGCTGATGTGGCAATATCTCATTGGCTATTGGAAATTGATACATATCTTTTGAAAGATGTTTACTTGTTACCAAAGACTCTTAGTGTTTATCATATAATAATATCTTTATTATTTAAATATTTTATTTAATTTTGGATTTGATATGATTCCAAAACTAAATAAATATATAAAAATTAATAAAAATATTATATATAATATTATTAATTTTTGCTATCTACACCTATCAAAATCAAATCCATCAATTTAATATACACACACACACATAAAATGCTACAATCTTCAAGTTTAATTATTTTACCTTCATCTTTCTTGCCATTATACTAAAAAAATCTTGAAAATCGATGGTGGAGCCGTCTTCATCAGTATCAGCCTCATTCATCATTTCTTGAATTTCTTCCTTTGTTGGATTCTCATTCAGAGACGCGATCGCAGATTCCAGTTCTTCCACTGTTATAATAACTCCTTCAACAAATTCAATAAATTTTAAATAGTAACAATATAATTAATTTACTAGGATCACCGACAATTAAAATTAACTAGTAAGCAGAAATTAATAATCATTATAATTTAACTCACCATCTGAATCTTTATCAATCAGGCGAAAAGCTTCTCGGAACTCAGAAATATGCTCTTCCGTCAAAGAATCAGCCATTTCTTCATAAATTAATTATGAGCTTGATATTTTGCAAGAATATGAAATGGTGATTTTTGTGTCCCAGAAAAAAGGGAGAAAAAAAATAAATAAATTTCTTCATTTTGCTAGACTTTGGGAGTTATATTTATAGGTACATTTTTCCCGTATTGCATAAGGAATTACGTACGGATATACTGTTTTTCTTTTCTATTTGTGAGTAAGCTTGAAATGTAGTTTTTTTTTTTTTCGTAGTTACAATTTAATTCTCGATATTTGAACGATTTAATAAAAATAATTCAATGTTTCAACAATTACAATTCAATTATCAACATTTAAACATTTTTTAACAGAAAAAACTCAATATTTTCAACAAAAAATATCATTTTGATTGTTTTTCAGCAAAAGTATTGTTATGTTATATAGCTTATCTAGAGGAGTGACTATTTGCACTACTAATTTTACTCTTTGCACCACAAAAGAAATAAAAATAAAATAAAATAATTGTGAAATTACTTCAATACCCTTTTATTACTTGTTCATACTACTAAATTACTCAATGCACCACAAATTCAAAATTAAAAAAAATTAAAGAAAACGAATTAATCGAAGTATTCATTAACTTCTAATAGTTTATTAGAAGTATTAAATGCTAGTATGAGTGTATTGATAAAAAATAATCGAGTGTAGAACGTGTTGTGGATGTTTTTTTCGTTCAGATTGCGATGCGTTCGAACTGAAAATTTCGAACATTTTGGAGTGGTTCGAACTCCATTTTTCGAACAACACTTGGAGAAAAAACGGAGTTCAAGGGGTTCGAATTTAATTTTTCGAACATATTGGAGTGGTTCGAACTTTAATTTTCGAACATAGTTTGTTAAGAAAATATTCTCTAACACCTTTATTTGTACCCTTAAATTTTCTAAGTGTCGTTCAAACTTTAATTTTCAAACAAATGAGGATTATTCAAACTTTAGTTTTCGAACAAATGAGGGTTGTTCAAACTTTAGTTTTCGAACTAACTTTTTTTCTAAGTATTAGAGTCTTCGAATTAATATTCTCGAATCAGACAAACGTGTTCGAAATTTTGTTTCCGAACATATTTTTTTTGTTTGTTTTTTCAAGTAAAACAAATATTTTTGGAGTGAGGAATATTAGTGTAAATTAACGTGTGTGGTGCAAAGAGTAAAATTTATAATGCACTGAGCAATCGAAGCGCAAAGAATAAAATGAGTAGTGCAAATAGAAAATTCCCCTTATCTAGCTTAACTGGAAATAAAGTTGTTCAAAATCGATAAGAAGAACATTTTTATCAAAAATATGGATCGTTTATGTTTAAATGTTTAAATGTTTAAATGTTGTGAATTAAATTGTAATTATTAAATGTTAAGACGATTTAACATAAATGGCCCACCTTTTTAATAATTGTAAAATAATTCCTAACATTTTAGTTTTAACAAAATACCTTGGATCGATTTTCTACGGAGGATTTGGATGGTCCAATCTTAATTAGTTAAAAAAGGAAAAATGTGTTGCATTATTTTGACAATTGCGTGCGTGTGTTTTTGTAATTATTAAATAAAAAGATGAAATAATACGTAATTGAGAATTCGGAACACGAACATCGTACCCTTTTTCCGAGTAGAGATCCTCTAGTCCCAACTTTGTATGCCAATCGTGTGCTAATATTAAAATTATATATTATTAATAATATTTTTTGTAAAAATATAATTTATTATATTATAACTAATCTTAATTAATATTTATTGTTAAAAGTTAAAAAAAATTAAAATTATATACCTTAAGTTTGGAATAACCAACCCCAAAAATCAATTATATTAACTAAAAAATAATAATTAAATAAAAAAAATAATTATACACCCTAATTGGGTGGAATAAACCCTAAATAAAATTGTAAAATTATGCTAAATCTAAAGAAATTAGAATTGAATGAAAAAAATGAAAGAAAAAGTAATAATTTTGAGTTTTGGTACACGGTTGACACACAAGTTGGGATTAGAGGATCTCAAGTGCCTTTTTCCATATTTCATTTTTTTAGTTTATTTAACTTACGTAAATTATGTGCTCATAAAACATTGTGTTTTATATGTTTGTTATTTTAAAAATTTTATTTTGTGTCAAAAATTTTGTTGTTTTATATATATTCACACACTCTCTCACAAACCTACAAATATATGGAGAGATAAAATTTAGTCATTTTTTAGGAAAGTATAAGTGAATAGATTTTATATGATATAAAAGGAAGGGATATACTAGTATAAAAATTAATTATTAATTCTAGATTAAAAATTTTAAAACAACAAATATATAAAAACGGAAGGAGTATGAAGTTATTGTTGGCAAATAAAATAGAAACTCATGTGAAAAATATTTCAGTAAAAGTAAAAAACACTAGGAAAAAACAATATATGGAGTTTCTATATAGGGTGAAATTCAAAAATAGCCAATCTTAGAATACCAACTTCTTTTCTAACCAAGAATTCTAAAATCTTCTTTTCTAACCAAACATAAGGCTAAAATGACTAGTATGCCCTTAAATGATTTTCTTTTCTATTTATCTTAATATGCCACTTTCATAATCAAACGGAATTAGTCCATTACGACCATATCAGGCCCATCATGCTTCCGTAAATCAAATACATAATACTATAAACCGGATTCATACCTTTTTGACCGGAATGCTGCCGGGTATTTTCGCCGGGATTTTACGGCCTTGCCAACCACACGATCGCAACCTATGGTTTCCAGCGACGAACTCCTTCAGCAACACACAGCGCAACCCACGTTCGTTTCCTACACGGGGTGTAGAGTAATTTTCTGGTATATAGTATATAGTATATATAATGAACACAAGGGATGAGCAAAAGCCTGGATTTTATTTAGGAATAATAAAACATTTATTATAATAAGTAAATCTCCTTTTGGGAGGAGACAAACTCGTTTAGCTACTCATAGTAGCTGGGCTCGCAACTCTCATACAACACTTAAACTATTATCACTATTACAATTTTTTGAAAGAAAGCTAAGAGAAAATGATCGATGATCTCTACTTCCTTCAGTTTCTCGTTTTATAGAAGGGGAATCCTTCTATTTCACCAACTCCATTATTTAGCTCCACAATTCACGTGAGTGGCCCTTTCTGCCGACACTTTCTTTTGAATTAGTGGTCTGGCCCAGTTCCTTTATCCTTCAGTGAAAGTGGTTGTGGTGGAGGAACCTACAAATAATGGCACCATGTGCCTCTTGTGTTGGACCACTTAGTTTTTGTCGTTTGGTACTAGTGGCCTCTTCTTTTGGGTTACATGATCTGTAATCACATGTCTCCACCTTCCCTTGTCGAGAAACTACTTTTTTGGTGGGGCTCTTGGCATCCTTGCTTTCGGCATTGGATGTTTATCCTCCCCAGCTCGCTTTCGTTCCATCCTTGGACGGAACCCTTTTCCGAACTCTGGCTCCTTTTGGTTCTGACAATCCGAGCATACCCGATTGTCCCATTGCCCAAAATGAGCCATGTTGCAGTACTTGCGATGGGTTTCTTTACCCATAGCAAGCTTGTTCTCCCATATCAAGGACCTTTTCTTCTCGAACAGATCCTCAGCAAATCTCGTTGTTCTCCCTGTCATGGTATTTTACAGAAATGACCCATTCACAGAATTGTGGAAAAACTTGAATGGGAACTTGACTTTGTCCATCTCAGTGAGACAGACCCATAATCCCCATGCTCGCCTAGTCGATATCTGATCTTCTGTAATGGAGGCGATTAGTGGAATTTGTTCAGATGAGGTTCTGATATCACCCCATTTTCTGGAATCTGGCCTTTGAAGCCTTATGTAGTGAAAGGCCTCATGATTCCATTTTCCTGCTGGTTCCGGAGCAGCACTGATGAAGTATAGCTCAAGAACATCTCCTCGGCTAAGCAAATCATTGTTAGCCCAGGACTCTTGCATGGCTTCCTGTATCCACTTTGGTAGACACTTGATTTCTGGGAAGCCTGGAGACATAGTCTGAATTGAAGCTAATGCCCCAAAATCATACCATTGCTTGACTTCGTGTGGATTGGTTCCTGGTAACATCCACACCCTTGGGTACTTTCCAGAGATATCAACCTTTGTTTTAGACGGATTGATTCCCTGTCTAGTATAGAGCTTCTCCCAGTTAGCTTGATAAACCTGCCAAGACGAAGCTTCAGACTTGTTAGTATTAATCTTAGAGGTACCCGTCATGGGTCTAAGAGTAATCTCTCCCTCTTTAACCCCAGAGGTGCTGGGTTGACTTGATGGTTCAGAGTGTGATCCCTGACCCTCAATTTTCTCTTGGGCCTGTGTTTCTTTAGAAATCACCGGCTTAGAGCTCGTGTTAGGGGTATTTGAATCCCCTACTTCCGTTTTACAGGTCGGTACTGCTAACTCTCCTTTCATCAATGGCAAGTTGATGGCCCGGAGGAGGGGTTCATGCATAGCTGACCAGAGTTGCCCCTGAGTCTTTACACATGCTCGTATTCTCTCGTTGACCTTGTTCTGGTCTGCTTGTTGCATTCTTCCTGCTTGTTCAGCATGAAGAACCAGCTCGTTCCATTCACGCTGAAGCAACTTCATGTTTTCAGTGAAGTGCCTCTGCGCAATCATGATGGCATCGACCTCAATCGCTTCCATCTCTTGTTAGAAAATCTGCAAGAATATTTTCATGAGATTTTATCACAATAATGTCAAATAAATAATATTGACATTCAGCTTGCCATCTTATTAGTCTAGCTTTCTCAGGTTTAGATTCAATTTTATTTTTCAAGAAAGCTTTAACTTGTGTGTTATCAACTTTTAGAGTAAACTTCTTTGCTAAGAGAAACAGAGGCCATTTTTTAAATGCCTTCCGAACTGCAAAGAACTCCTTTTCGTTGATATGCCATCGAATGGCCTCACTATCTGAAAAGAGACCACTGCAATATCTACAGGGCTCCTCTCCGTTGGGTGTGATCTTTGTAAGCACGGCTGCCCACCAATGATCACTTGCATTTGTATAGAGGATCAATTCATCCTCATCTTGTGGTATCGCCAGTTTTGGGAGATTTTCGCATATCTCCTTTAGCTTCCTGATTCCTTGTTGATGTTCGTTTGCCCATACAAACGGGGTATCCTTCTTTAGAAGGTTACTGAACACCTTCCTGTGTTTTGCAAGATTTTTTATAAAGATTCCTGCAAAATTGACAACTCCTAGAAAACTCTGCAGTTGCTTCTTTTCTTTAAGGACATCAGGGAACTTCTGCACCTTTTCTACAATATGATTTTGCAGAATGATTCATGATTCATCCACCTCAATTCCCAGAAATTCCATCTTCCGGGTAGCTATTACTGCCTTCTTTTCTGACAGCACAAGGCCCTCTTTATGACAAACATCTGCAAAGATCTCCAGATGTTTGAGATGTTCATCTATACTTTTTGATGCGATTAGAATGTCATCAATATAGACAAACATAAAAGAGAAATAATCTTTAAAAAGATTATCCATCTTTCTCTGAAATATTTGGGGTGCGTTAGCTAACCCCATCGGCATTGCATTCCAAACATAATGCCCTTGTGGTGTTGAAAAGGCTGTAAACCTTTTGCTTTCCTCTTCCATGCGAATCTGGTAGAAACCTGACTTGCAATCAAACTTAGAGAATATCCTAGCATTCCGTATGCAGTTAATAAGATGTTCTCTATTTGGGATAAAATATCCGTCGAACTCAAGAATGTCATTAATCCCTTTGTAATTAATGACTAGCCTTGGTTTACCTCTTTTAATCTCACCATGATTCCTTACTAAGAATCCGGGGCTGCTGTATGGCGAATTCCCTGGTTCAATCAGCTTGAGATCAAGGTGTTCTTTGATTATTGCTCGCATATCCTTTTGATCTTTGATGTTCATCAGGATAGGCTTGTATCTAACAAACTCAAACTCTTTTCCAGCCTTAACCTTCAAGGTTGCTTTGAGTTGGTTCTTTCCCCACCAAGCCAGTGGATTTTCATTATAGTTTCTAGCTATTTTCCGCTTGACATCTTCGAGGGATATCTTTGCTTTTTCCTTAATATCTTGATGTGATATTAAAGAAGCCTTGAGAATTTGGATCTCCTGTTCTTCAAGATCCTTTTCCCTACGAAAACTCAGAACTACTTCTCCGAATTTTCTTTTATCCTGCATTTTTAGGTGTCGAAGATATCCTTCATCACCACGCTTGCTGCGAAATTGTAGTGGCATTTGTCGATTGAATGCCCATTTTAGCCTCGGGAAAATGATCTTATGATCACAGATCGTCGTAAAGATCAGTCTCCGGTTGGTATTGTCCTGCGTATACTTTCTGAACATTTGTAGGAAATTGTTTCCTAACAAGATGTCTGCCCCTGTATCATGAAAATAGATTGGTGGAGTTTTCACCTTATACCATGGTGTATCTCCTGCTCCGCCAATCAAGATTTCTGACTGCTTCACTCCCTTAGATAGGAGCAAAACTCTTTTTGAGAAATCTCTTCCTGCAATTGGATTTAAATCTTCTTCTAATTCTTCTGGGAAGATTCCTCTTTTTGCAGTACAAATTCCTGCTCCTGAGTCGATATAGGCTGCAAAGTATTCAGCCTTATATTTCTCGTATAACATCCCTACTGAGATGTATATGGAGAACGGGCTGGTCATATAATCACCAGTTGTTTTCCATTAAAGGTGATCATCATCCCATCTTCCTTCAGCTCCCATGGCTTGAACCTCTCTAAGAAGTCAAGTCCTAAGATTAGGATTCCTGATTCTCTTCCGGCTCTTCCTCGTACTTCCATTGTCATAGCCTCTATATCAAGAGTTCCCTTATAGTGGCCAACTTCTGGTTGCTGTAAACAGTACAGGACGTCGCAAGGAAAATTATTTTCCCATCTTGTACTGTCGAACCTTGTGTCGATCTCTCTCCAACCTTCTGGGCATTTAATTTTTATTTTAACTTGCCTTGGTCGCCTGAGATCTCCTTGGAAGCTTCCTCTTGAGGACTGAGTCCATGGCCCTGTCACAATCCTATCTCCTTGGAATGACAGTCTTTTGCCTTCCAACTTGAGACTCTCATTGTATTTCAACAATGGTGTGTCTCCTACTCGAATATTTATCTCTCTTGGTGGTGGCATTTCTGATCTGTCTGGGTGGATTGTCTGTGCCACTTTTGAGAATACATCCGGTATCTCGATGAACTGCTTTCCCAGAAATAAATCTGTGTGGTGTGAATTGGAGAGCGCATAAGACACCTGATATGTTAAAGAAAACGGTCGATTTTCCTCGTAGCTGATATCCTTTCTTTTGAAGTCTTGGTACAGCGTCAGGGCTCGACTGAAATCTCTATCTTTCAGATTATAGGATATTTTTGGATAGATTACCCCTATAATCTGCTTGGCACAGAGATTTCCTGATATAGTTCCTAAATAGGAATCTTTGTGATTTTTGATACGCTTATCGCATATTGCAATATCAATGGGCGTATCAACACCTGCGGATAGTGCGGATTTGAGCACTATCTGGACAGCCCCGATGTGGATCCAGGATATGGTATCTCTTATCTCTGGCCTCATCCTTCCCAACTCTTCTTGAACGTCACTATATGGAATCAGTTGTAACTCAACTTGATTCCCTGTAAGCTCTATAGGAAGCGACATCTCTCTTCTGGTAATCTTATAGATTACATTGTGCTTCCTGCTTTTCAGACTAAAATTGCGGAGCAATTGATCAATCTGTCCGGCTGAAAAGCCTTGATATCTTTGGATATTAAGGCTCTTGTTCATGATTTTGTCAATCATGCTTTGTGAGATAGTGGTTTGACTGGAATATCCAGTTTCGTCCACTTGCTCTTGATGAAAAACATCAGCTCCAGTCTGATTCAGAGTCTGATCTCTCATCAATACTTTCGTTGCTAAATACTTCTTCTTCTTCGTATATACTCTCATCTGAGGGTATATCCTCGAATTGGTAGACTTGTACCAAGTCTTGGTAGTAAACCGCTTCCTCGATGTCTGGTGCACCTTCGAAGCTTTTGACTCCTCTCTTTTCTGGACAATCTATCAAAATATGTCCTCTTGCACCGCAAGTCCAGCAGTTGCAATCTTTAAAACTTTCATTTGCCCTCGTATGGGCTCTTCTGAAAGTTTTCCTCACGGGAGTTCGACTTGATGAACTTTGTGATGTCCTGTCTCTGGAAGGACCCCTTCTTTGTCCAGATTTGTAAAATCTGGCCTTTTGCCTAGTCCATCTGCTCCTCGGTTTCCAGCTCCTTTTCCTTGAGAATTCTTCTTTGGCATAAGGATGAACTCGGTGTTTCTTGTTCTTCCGTGGCCTTTGAGATTCTCCTCCAATAATGGTCGGCAGATCATTGGCTGTGTAGTCAAGAGGGGAATATTTATTTATCCTCTTTAATCTCTTGTAATTCTTTTGTAGAATGGCCTGTCCGCACCATTCAGCTAGCTTTTGTTTGACAAAAGACATTCTCCTCCCAACATTGTCAGGATCTCCTGGAATGTATTCTTTGATGAACATTTCCTTCCAGGGACTCGGGAACTTCGTGAAGAAAATCTCTACACAGACCCTTTCATCCACATCTGAATTCCATTGGTAGATGTGGTATAACTTGAAGAATTGGTCAATTGACTCCTTCTCCATGTTGTTCAGTCTCAGGTTTAAAATAGCCTGAGAATAATTCTTTCTCTTTTCGGAATCTGCACTTCCGAAATTGTCTGCTCCCAAAAAGGTGAGCTTAAACCAGAAAGCCATTCTATCCACGATCTCCGTGTATGAGGCTGGCTCCAAGGTTTCTTCTTTGACTGCTGGTGCAACTCTTGACCATAACGTTTTGGCTACACCCAACAAACTCATCTCTAGCAGCTTGATGAATCCCTCCTTTTCTAGATCCAACGTTTCTGCTGCTATTCTCATCGATGATGACCAATCATCAATAATCATATCAATGTCCTTGAAGTCAATATCATCGATATTGAGCATGAGTCCATACGGATGTATGGGATCAAGGTTTGTTTTCCCGAGAGGCGTATCTCGGAACTTAGGGATCTGTTTCCTCACCCTAGTTCCTGTAAGATTGTTCATATTGGGCCTCTCTCTCCTGTGTTGATCTCCAACATGAAAGTCCTCGCGGGCTCTCATGAGAACGTCTTGTGTTGGGCCTCCTTTATGTTGCTGTTGGGCTGGTGGTACCTGCGGTACTTGTTATTTCGGGGGTACCTGATGGTATCCTCGGGGAATTAAAACCCCATCTCCTGTATTCATCTTCAGATCTATCATCTTCATATTGGCAAATGACTCTGCCAATTCTTGTAGATCTTCCAATCCTATCCTTTCGGAGGACGTCATTCTTTGATTTGTCTTAACAATTGGCAAATCCTTTCGTCCTTCGATTTCTTGGGTTCTTCTTTGGCCTTTGGTGTGAAATTCACTTTGCCAAAGTTGATGGGTTTCCTTCTACTAGAACACGTCTGATTTAATTCTAGTGTCTAGATCTTCTTTTGAAGTTCTAACAAGATGGTTAGAATTTCATCTTGTTTTATAGAAATTTGCCTTACTTCTTGTGGTACTCCATACGTGTGATTTCCGTAATTTTGTACCGTCTTCTGGATCTCTCGTAAATCCTCCGAGATTTTAGATGTGTCTGCCACGATCTCTTTAAATCTGGGAGTTATCTCGTAGTTTCTTTGTTCCATCAACCGTGGTTTTGGTGTGCCCTTTGTTGATGGTTCATTAAGTCGCATTGTAGCAGATTGTTCACCATTAACAAGTTCATTTGAGCTTGTCTTTGGGAAATACACTGCTCTATTTCCTCCAGTCTTGACTCCGATAGGAATTTCTCTTCGTATTGGGCTTTCCAGTAGGTTAGCCTCTCCTGGTGACTCTCCTCCAGTTCCTTCAAAATTTGAAGGTACCTTCTGAAATAAAAACATCTCGAACAATTGTTCGGATCCATATTTTCTGGGTGTCTCCTCCATTAGGATATTACTTTTAATAATAAATAAATTATTATTCCTAAATAAAATTACCTAGGCTCTGATACCATTTTTCATACACAAGTGGCAAACTTAGAATAAATCAAAGAATAAGACAAATAGGACACTTTTACAAATATCCTATTAAATTCAAAATCAATCAAGGCAAATAGGACACTTTCACAAGTGCCCTATTAGCTTCAAAGTCTTCAAAGTCAACTAAGGACATAATGGTCATAAAATTTTATTTTGGTTAGAATAGAATCTTCTACAATGTTTGGTTAGAAAAGAATTTTGTAACATAAAATTGGCTATAAACATACATTCACACTTCTATATATATATATATATATATATATATATATATATACCTACCTCATGTGAAAACATGTTAATGAAAGTCAGAAAACCCCTAGGAAAAAAAGAAAGGTTGGGCATTATCAAATCCAGATGGGATTGATCAGGTTAGTATCCTTTTGATTACTGGCATTTCTGTCCAGTCTACTGAAAATCTTGCTCTTAGTCTAAGCTAGCTAATTATTTTTCTTTTCAAAGAAATGAACTTTATTGCTCTTAGTCTTGCAAGCCAATGTTATATGAATGGACCGGCAAAGAGAGATCATTTGCAAATGCATTCATTGCCTTAGTATTGGTATTCCTCTATTTTCTAACATTAGTGTTTGCTATTTTACTACAATGATCCAAGATGTGTGGTTAGCCAGAGAGCTCCAAATAAGTGAGGAAGAAAGAAACCATCATTCTGCTATCAACCCTTTTATCAATATTATTTTCAATAGCCATCTTTTCAAAATCCTTCAATTAGAAAATGAAATCAATATTATGTGCATTTACTGAATACTGGTTGGAGTGCATTTGTTAATAAGAAGAAGTTGGTGTTTGGAGATGTTGTCCTTTCGAATTCATACACGGTTTAAGGATCTAGTTAAATTGTTGGATTCTTACATCAAAACTTATTGAAGAGGGTAGTGATAGAGAACTCGAGCTTCGAATTTGTAGAGCTACACAAACCAAAAGTGGTGCTACCATCCTCCCTACTACTAGCCAATTAACAATTAATCAAGGTTAGCAGCATTATTGCAGTAGTGAATGTTATATCCGTGTGTGGAGTGCTTTTGACATTTGCGACAATCCAAGGTTCATTAGTTTAAGCTCTACCTTTTTTTTCATAGTTTATTCTCTGAAATATTGGACTAAATAAATGACAACAGAGTGGTTTACAAGCAAGACTCAGGTTTACCTTTCAGTGATTATGACATTTTATACTTAATTTATCCTTTTTTTTTTACATATGTTTTATCTGTGCAAACTTGACTTGAGCTTTCTATGTTCATAGTTTATTCTCTTAATATTCAGATGAATAACTGACAACAGAGGGGTTTGCAAACATTGGCACTGGTTTACCTGTAAGTGATTGACATTTTATACTTGGTTTATCTTTTTTATGTAATATCGTCATATACTTAATATTGAAGATAATATGGTGTGTTGAATACACACATAAAATCATATTATCAGTTTCTTATTAAGTATGAGTTGTATTCGCAACCTAGATGGAGGAAGACGAACCATCGGTATCATCACAGTATGATTTGGAATTAGCTTATCTTGGCTATGAAATTAATTATACCAGTACATTTTGGTAATATATTGAACTAGATCGCAGTGAAATAATTCTAATGAACTGACAGTACATTGGAATATAGATCTCGAATTCTCGTGATTCTTAATCCATTTATATTAGTAGACATGAGTATATTGATATGATATTGTATATGTTTTTGAGCTAAAAAATTGATTTCACTAACTTCTTCGGTCTGCGATTTTGTGGCACGAATGCTTAGGGAAATACTTATATTTGATTGAGGGGTTGAAATATGAAGCATGGTGTTGATGAAATTACCTTAAAATCTGAAACTCTTGATATTATTAATGGATTTGTTCGGAATATTTTCTAAATCTCAGGTGGTGTATCCTCTTAAATTAAATTGAATATATTATTTTGTTTTGTAATATTTCAAGGAATCGTAGTTATTATTTTATTTTAATTCAAATAAATTTATTCCCATCTTTTTTCAAATATATTTGTTTGAATAATCATTATGAAATGTTAAATTTAATTTTAGATTGATAGATATCGATTAAATGAAATTACATATCTTATTTGTTGGGTATCGGGCCTAGCCGGGGGTTCACCTTCTTGGTTCCCAACCCTTCTCGGTTCACGCTCACAGTTGTGAATTTCACCACATGAGCAAATATCTCATTGTAATCTATGCATTCTTTCTGTGTAAAACCCTTTGCTACAAGTCTGGTTATCTCACATCATCAAGTTCTTGTTTGATTTTAAACAACCACTTTCATTCAACAATAGAACAATTATCAAGTTTTTCAACAAATAACCAGGTTTGATTATCATGCAAGGATTTAATCTCACACTTCATAGCAGCCAGCCATTTATCAGACTCAGGAGAATTTACAGCTTCAGAATATATTTTGGGTTCAAATTTATCAACATTGCTGAACACATTGAAAGAATACAAGGACAAGTTATAGTCATCATATCTTGCAGGCAACCTCACACTCCTTCTTGTCCTATCTCTAGCAAGTTGATAATCATTTAAGTTCTCAGGTTCATGCACATGTTTAGTCACATTTTCAGGCTCATTCTCAGAATTGGAACTAGTTTCAGAGTCTGACAAAATCATATTATTAGAGGTTTCATTATCAGACTCATGATTAGACAATGAATCATTCATATCAATGTTATCAAACACAGGTTCATTATCAACATTTGGAACATCTTGATTCAAAACTTCAGATTCAAGCATCAGAGGGGTAGGATCATCCACCTTACTGGAAACATCAGGAGAAAATAGAAAATCATGCAAGTTCTGATTCAAGTCATGTAATTTCTCCACCTCACTTAGAATTGCAGAATGTGAGGATCCAGGTAGGCATGGAAGATCAAGCTCATTATACAAAACATCTCTGCTTATACATGTTTTAAATCCAGGCACACTTCTATCCCAAAGTCAATAGCCCTTAACACCCTCAGGATAACCAAGAAAGACACTTTTTCTTGCCCTAGGTTCAATCTTACTCAACTTCTTATGCACATAAGCAGCACAACAAAAAAATCTCAAGTTGTTCAGGCAAATATGTTTGTTTAATAACACAGATTCAGGTAATTTACCAAACAAAGGAACAGAGGGAGATCTATTTATTAAATAACATGCAGTCATGAGAGCTTCATCCCAGAATTATTTTCCTAATCCAGATGCAACAAGCAGACTTATAACTCTCTCAAGGAGAGTCCTATTCATTCTTTCTGCTAAGGAGTGTATGGAACATATTTATGCCTTTTCATTCCTCTTATAGAGACCAGTTATCCATAACATGATTACAAAATTCTAGGCCATTATCTGTTCTGAGACACTTAATCTTCTTTTTAGTCTGATTCTGAATTTCAATAGCCCATTTAGAGAATTTAGAGAACACATCAGACTTGTTTTTCATAAGAAACACCCATGTTTTTCTGGAGAAATCATCAATGACAGACAAGAAGTACAAGTTTCCCCCATGGGTGGGCCCTGTAGTAGGGCCTTAGACATCAGCATGCAAGTATTCAAGAATCTCAGAACTAACATGCTTTCTAGGATAAGACACAGAGACAGGGAAATGAATTTTATGGTGTTTACCCATCACACAAGGTTCACAGAAAGACATGCTTGTTACTTTATCATTACCAAAAGCACCAGATTTATGCAAAATTTCAAGGCCTTTATTACTCATATGCCCTAGTCTAGCATGCCAGAGAGCAGTTTTATCTTCTTGAACAACATTAGCAACATGCAATGGCACAGACTTAGCTTGTATTGCATATAGGTCACCTTTTCTTGGTGCATTAAAGTAAAGCATGGAATCCTTTTTCAAACTTAAACCTCAGATAATTTACAGACTTATCAAGCATTTTGTCAGCAATATTAGACACAAATAATAGACTGAATTTTAATTGAGGCACATATCTGACATCACTTAGGGTGAGCATGCTTCCGTTTTCAAATTTTAAGCATATATCCTCTCTTTCTTATATATCACAATTTTGACCATCAGCTAATGCAACGTGCTCATAATTCATGTAGTGTAGATTATGAAACATATGTCTGAAAGGAGTGACATGGAAAGTGCAGCCATAATCAATTAGCCACTCATTGTTGTGCATATTCTTGGAAACATATTCTTGGAAACATCATTAGTATAGTTTATAAACTGGAAGTCATAAGCATCATGCACCATATAAATCCCATCATCATCATCATCATACACATTGTTTGCATGCTGTTTAGGCTCATAATTCACAAAACCTTTGTTCCTTTTAGGTTACTTGCACCTATTAGAGAGATGACCATGTTTACCATAGTTCCAACATGTTTTCCTAGGCTTTTGATCAAAAAAATTGGTTTTGAGTATGATTTTGAGCCTGATTTTAATTCTGGTCTAATTGCCTTTCTCTTCTATGTTTTTCTGCAGCAAGAACACTTAGATTTTCAGGATTTAAAGGTTTATTAAAGCCATGGTGAGGATTTATATTATTATTTCTGTTAACATACATAACTTCATTATGCAGGGGCTGGGATTTTATTTTCTTCATTTCACTTTCTTTTGCTTTTAAGCAAGTAACAATCATATCACAAGTTACTTTAGAACCACCATATTTTAGAGCAGACTTTACTTTAGCAAAAGATTCAGGGACAGACCCTAACAAAATTTGAGGAGCATACTTTTCAAGGGAATCATCACCAGCAAGTTTTAAATCTTGTAACAGTTTATAGAAATCATCCATATTAGCATCAATATCCTTAGAGGCATCCATTTGGAAAGACATAGATTGGTTTTGCAAAGACCAGACAGATTCTTCAGATGCAACAGTGTACAGAGAAATCAAATTATCCAATAAATCCTTAGCACACTTATAAGACACTTTCCTGACCACAATACTACACAAGTTCAGCAAGATAGTGGCCCTATACTATCATTTATTTCATGCAATTTTTCATCATCCACAGACTCATTAATTTTAGTAAAAATAGATTTGTGGATCTTTTCTTTTGTCAAAATGCATTCAATTTTAGTTTTCCAATCTTGAAAATCATCTCTGCTATTAAAAGGCACCATATGCAGGTTATTCATGATGAAATGCAGGCACAGAGGCAACAGAATAACAAGGCACCAACACAGAGATCAGGAAAACACAGCCAAACACGCACTGCAGGGCCCAAAAGGCCAGAACACACAGCAGAGCAACCACAGAACAAGGAGGAGCACCTCCAAAACACTGAAACAAGTACACCCGGGGAATAAAGTGCTGAGGCTAGCCCAGTTCTCAGAACAGATTTATCTGTGGAGCAAGGAATCACTCAGGACAATCCCAAAACTTGTTTCGATCACCAACTGACTCAATTTTCAGAGTCAGTTCCTCATAAACTCACAAAACTTAGAGTTTCAACAGATTTTCACCACCAAATACAGTCAATACACTCACAGAGCAGGAAATAACAAGAATATCATAAGGCCAAGAAGCCACGCATGCAGAAACCACCCAAAAAACACAGAAAACACCCAAAAAACTCTCAAGAACCCCTTAACTAACCCAGCTATTCAGGTTACTTGCACGAGGAGACCCAAAAGGGAATCCAGACGAACTGGACCGTAAGCTAGGGTTAGAAAATGGCGTGGAATGCCAATGGATCACAAGAGAGAGTACACAAGAACCAGAAATAGGCGGAAGCAGGTAATAGAATCACTAGATACCACATAGAGGAGCTAGGATTTCAGAATTATACCAGAGCCGACTCTCCCAGACAGGAGAGAGGCCGGACTTACCTAAAACGCTTTGCCCATCGGGGATGAATTGGCACAACCCTTACCGGCGGTGGGGTGAGGTGAATGAGGGTTAGAGGGTGCCCTTGGCTAGGGAACCTGGCTCTGATACCATTGTTGGATATCGGACCTAGCCGTGGGTTCAGTTTCTTGGTTCCCAACCCTTCTCGGTTCACCCTCACAGTTGCTTAAGCAATTAGGGTTCACAAACTTGCTGATTTGGGCCTTTCTTGGAGTCTCAGAGTTTTGTTTCTTCACAGACTCTTCCTCTCCAAAACAAGTGACACAAATCTGCAGAGAAGCCAAGTTAGATCAAGCAAAATAAGAGCAGAAGCCAGAAAATCAAGTGACAGAAAAGAAAATAAAAGATAGAGAAAATCAGAGAGTTGTGAAGTGGGAAAGATGTGTCTCTAGGACACTTAGGCTCAGATCTTTCCCGTAGGAGCACCGCGACTTCCGGCCACAACAACTCAAGCCACAAAGGGGATTTAAAGTGGGATCAGTGGCTTGAAGCCCTCTATTTCACTCTAACAGATTAGGGCTCACACTTGCTCTCAACTCACAGCCACTCAGGGATCTAAGGGTCAGGATTCCGGCCAAAGAAAACGGAGAGAAAGGCTTTACAGAGCTCAACACTTAGTAGAGATCAGAGATCAGGCTTGAGAGGAATGTGAAATGGCGCGAGGGTTTAATAGGAGAGGGAGAGATCAGCCAAATAGTAATTTAGGGTTAGGAAAATTATATATAGTAAATTAGGTTTAAGGAAAATGGGCTTACAGATGGGCCGAGGGAAAAAAATAAAGGGAATGGGCCAGAAAGAAGATAAAGAGCAATTGGTCAATCTCCACATTATTATATGTAAGCAATTATAGTGTAGATTGTTGGAGATGGAATGCAGATTCTATCCTATTTTAATGATAGAGATTACGTATTATAGTGCAAACTGCTGTAGATAACATGAGTAAATAATAATACTAAATATTAATGAAAAGAGAATATAAGAAATTTATTACTGTAACTGTCGCGAAGAGATTGAAACGAGCAAAGAAGAAAAATGAAAACTTCAAACGCAAATCAATAAATTATAATACATTTGCAGTAGTAGCAGTTGTTGGGCATCTTTCAATATAGTGGGAAGAGGAGAGTCTCTCCATATCATCAAGTGACTAGAACTGAGATTCAAATTAATTTGGTATAGACTGATACAGATGAGCTTCTGCTAGCTACCATCACAAGCTTTCAATAGATAGAAACCATGTCTTCCTCAAACCTTCTGAACTCATTTTATTTGCTTTACATTAGTGTATAAATTTTGGAATGATGGTGATTTTACATCTCTCTTTATTTGAAATTTGTTCATCTATACTTCTTTGGTTTATTACTACTTTTGTCCCCATTGGTGGATTTGTCTCTTGTAAAGATCTACTAGCTGAAATCCTCTATTGCACATTTGATGTTGTATTTTCCATTGTATACTCGATTTTTTTATGTTTTTTCCAATGTCTTTCTTCGATTTCAATTTCTTATCCTTTAGTTTAATTTTACAATTATTATTTATGATTCATCCTATCCAATTAGAATGCACTGTAATTTTTTTAATATTTAATTTTTAATTTTTTAGTTATTAATTGTTTATTTGAAAAATTAAACACTATGAAATTATAATAAGCCCTAATTGGATAGGATGAACCCTAAATAACAAATATAAAATTAAACTAAATCATAATAAATTGAAATCAAAGAAAAAATTGAAACAAAAAACCTTAAAAACAATCGAGTGTGCATTAGGGAATGCAACACCAAATGTGCAATAGACGATTTCAAATGTAGATCTAGTATGCGGATCCCACAACCTAGTATCACAACCACAACACTTTTTTTATCATATGAAAATTTCTCGTTACACTCTGTGTTACGTTACACTCCATGTTACATTTTTAAATTATGAGTTTTTCTTGTACTTTTTTTTTCTTCAATTTTATTTTTATGTGATTTAGTTTAATTTTATGATTATTTTTATGGTCCACTCTATCCAATTATGGTTTATAATTATTTTTTAATATTTAATTTCTAATTTTCAATTAATAATTTATTATTATGGTTGATTTTTTCAACATTACGTTTTATAATTTTTCTTTAATTCATTTTTTTTATTGGTAAATGCTGACTATGGTTACTTATGTTATAATTAATTTTTATTTTATAATAAATATAATTAAAATCATAAATTTAATCATCAAACACGAAATGAAATGAAACACCAAATAGTATAACAAGAAATTTCAACCATTCTTTCACGAGACACAACTAATTATATCAATCATCAATTTATTTAGAACACATAACATTATTTCATATTAAGTGCATGCAACATGGACGATTAAACAAAAGCGCAGAATATAAATTTAGAGATGCACGACGATGATCAGTTATCAAGCACGATCTTGACATTATCAACGCCGAGGACGTCGCCGGCGATGGTGGGGACCAAAGTGACCAACACATATTCATCACCATCAGCACCGAGGTCTTCCAAAACGTCAGTGATCGACACCCTCAGCTGCGTCTTCATCTGATGCTCATGCGTCGGACCACGCTGCACGTTCACAAAACCGCCGGCGAACTCGGTGTTGGCCGCCGTGGTGACCGCCTCGTCTCCGTCGTTAATGTGGATGTCGAACTTGGCATAAACATCGCTGCCGACTTCAACCCCTTCAATCACCAAGATCTCTTCCAACTCCGCCTTCTCCTCCTTGCTTCTATTCACCTTCGGCCGCTTCACCACGACCTTCACAACCCCGTCGAGTTTGGCCGGGAACATGTCTCCGGGGCTCGGCGCATCCGCCGGGTCAGGCTTCTTCCTCTCCGCCGGAGGAACCCTTGGCGTCGGACGACTGTTGAGCCATGGAATTTCCACGTCTTGATAGGTATACCCGAGTTTCGTATGATCCAGGCAGTCCCGGACCTTGACCCGAACCAACCGAGCGTTTTCGTCGTAAAAAACGAAGGAGGCGTTGAGATAATCGGGATCGGTGAGGTCGCGGCGCCGCCCTCCGAGGGTTTTCCACACATTCCACATCCGATCAATGTTGGCATGGTGGGCGAAGAAAATCGGGTCCCGACCCGCCGAGTAGAAAGTTCCCATGTCCTCTCTATTGGGTTGGGTCGGGTCACCGGTCCAGGCGTGAATCGGGTTGTGGGGGACGTTCTCGACCGACCCGGCTCCGGGGTTCGGCGGGTCGCCGCGGCGGTAAGGGCTGCCGAAGAAAAGCAGCGGAGTTTTAGTGTTGGACACCATCTGCCTGTACATAATGTTCAAGTTCGTCTGAATCCGCTGGTCGTCGGGGGTGTTGGAATCGGAATCGGCGCCGTTGAAGTTCAAGTCGATGATCGTCGGCGGCAGATGCGCCCGGTCGCGGAGCGGGTCGTAGAGGGACGAATTCGGATATGTGTAGATCGACGGCATCTGCATTCCGGCGGGAGAGTCCCAGTTCCAGAAGGGGAAGGCGAAAGTGGGATCGTCGATCAATTTGCCGAGAATTCTCTCGAAGAAGTAGAGGTAGTATCGGTGGAAGGGGAAGAAGAGCCAGGAGGAGTGGATTTGGAGCTCGAGGTTGGGGAAGCCACGTTGGTCGTAGCCGTGGCTGCAGTAGGCGCAGTGGACGTCGGCTTGCTGGCTGAAGCTCCGGGGGTCGTCGTCGGGGAGAGCGCGCATCAGCTCGACGGCTCGGTTGAATTTGGCGACGTAGTCGGCGTCGACTAGATGAGCGGCGGGGCGGACGCGCAGCTCGGCGTTGGACGGGAACTGGAAGTCGATGATCTCCGCCGTTGTTGGGGGGCAGCAGTCGGTGGGTGGTGTGCCCTCCGGAACCTCTGCGGGGAGGCATTCGGTGATGTCGGGGGGGGAGATGGGGGCGGCGAAGGAGAACGGGGTGGTGGCGAGGGTGGTGGCGCCGTACAGTCCGATTAGCATGTTTCTTCTATCAAACTTGGTAGATTCAAACTCGGTAGATTCTTGATCGTCGTGGTTTGTGGATTTGCATGAAATATTGTTATGGCGGCGGCGGGTAGGGTTTTTGATTGTTGCAGGTTTGAGCAAGAATGGACTGGAGGCGGAGTGGGTGGCGTAGAGGGCGGTGAGAGGGTGTGAGAGAATCGACGAGGCCATGCTCAGTCGATTATGTATGGCTATGGGTGTATTTGATTATGTATGGCGTTATATATATCATGCATGTTTGGATTGATATTTATAGATTGAAAATTGAGGGATTAGATCCTTTATTTCAGATTTGGTATTTGAGTTTGTATTCCACGATCGAATTTATAATTTTAATAATAGATATTACAAAAATAAAAATTAGTTATAACATAATCAATCTAGTCACATCCATCAACAAAAGATTGAAATTTTAAAAATTATAAATCATATTTTTAAAATAATCAACCATAATAATCATTTCTTTGAAAATTAAATACTAAAAAATAATTATAAACCCTAATTGGGTGGGATGAACCTTAAAAACAATCATAAACTTAAACTAAAACATAATAAATTACAATTGACGAAAAAATGATAAAACAAACTTCATAAATTTGATCATGGAACACGGGCTGAAACACCAAATTAATCTGGAATAGAGGATCCTGACCGGAAAATTGAGACGGTCAACGGGTCGAATGGATCTTTTATTCCAAATTTGGTGTTTCAATCCATGTTCCACGATCAAATTTATATTTTTTCTTCTATTTTTCGTCAACTTTAATTTATTATGTTTTAGTTTAATTTTATGATTGTTTTTAGGACATACAATTTCTAGTCCATATTTCATGTCCCACTATTGTGTCTCACTGTCAAATTTAATATTTTAAAAATATTTATTTCAAAAACAAAATTTATCATAGCATAACAAATCATAATAAACATTTATCGCTAAAAATTAAAATTTAAAAAAAATATATAACCTAGTTTTGGAATAATCAACCCTATTAATCAATTATATCAACTAAAAAAACCAAAATAATTATTAAAAAATAAATATAAACCCTAATTGGGTGGCATGAATCCTAAATAATAATTATAAAATTAAACTAAACCACAACAAATTGAAATTGAAGAACAAAAATGGATGAAAATCGAATAAAAATGAAAATGGGACACCAAGTGGGATGAAAAAAGTGGAATAGATGATTTCATTTGGTCAATGGTGACTTAAAATCCTAGAGTCCCAACTTGTGTGTGTCAATCGTATGCCACACCTCTAAATTATTACATTTTCTTTCATTTGTTTTCTTCAATTTTAATTTTCTTTGATTTAGTATAATTTCATATTATTATTTAGGGTTTATTCCACCAATTAGGGTTTATGATTATTTTTTAATATTTAATTATATTTTTCAGTTAATATAATTGATTTTTGGGGTTGATTATTACAAACTTACGGTATAAAATTTTTAAAACTTCAATTTTTGCAATAAATATTAATTATGATATAATAAATTTTATTTTTATAAAAAAATATTATTAATAATATACAATTTTAATGTTGGCACATAGTTGACATACACAAATTAAGACTAGAGGATCTCTACTCCATCGGTGGACTATTGATTATATTCTTAATTTGCATAAGGGTCTTCTTCACTTTATTTAATTTAGTATGATTTGTTTTAAGTGGGTGAAATAAAATATTGATACCACCATTATATTTGATGAATATATATCAGATGCAAATAGAAGTGCAAAGCCTCCGGTCTCAAATTCAAAATATAATGGAGATGATGCGACAAGGATCTTTGGGTCATCCATCACAGCCTCCACCAAATTCGTCAAATGAACATCTAGATCATAGTTAGATTGGAATTGCTTTGTCTTACAAATTATGTTATATGATTTTAATAACCAATATGACTTGTGTGACGATTTTCTAGATTATGCCATAATGCTATTATTATTTTTAGTATGCAGCAATTTTTTAAAAAATTTAGCATGTGATAATATTTTATTATAAATAATTACAGCAGCTGATATGATAGAAACAAATGAAACAAAAATAATAGAAATACATTTAATGACGAACTTTTTGTCATAAAATTATTATTTATTTAAATATTAATGACGGAATATTCCGTCACAAAATAAAATATCTTTTTAAAATTAAAATTATCTAACAAAAACAATGACGGAATTCATCCATCTTTAAAATTATATTATTAAAAATAATCTTATGACGGAATGATCAGTCGTTACTCGATCATAAATAAAAACTCACTGTTTTTATGGGCGATCTTTTTTATGACGGAACTTTAAATTATTGACGGACTGTGTCCATTATTAAATTTAACGACAGAAAATATGTCGTTAAATTAATGACAAAATGATTTCTGTCATAAAAATTTAATGACGCTGTTTTTAATGATGTAATATTTGCATAATTAATCCATCATAAGAATGATTTAATGACAGAATAAGTATATATGAATAATGACGGATTAATCAGTCACTAAATTAAGATTTTTTAGTAGTGTCTACAGTTGTTTTTCATTTCACTACAAAATGTGATTTCGTGCCATAAAAGTTTGCCGTTCGCGGGAAAGAATAGACAGTGTCTATTTTGCAACTAATTGTATCATAATGGTAAAGTTTCAAAGTTTTGTATTAAATTACAAATTGTGATCACAAAGTTTATATTTTTATTTATTTATTCGTAGTTTGATTTATTTATCAAGTCGTAATGATTATAAGTTTGTAATTCGGTGAGCAATTTGATTGGTCTAAATTTTAGTAGTGTTTTAATATTTCTAGCAATCTTAAACAAAACTTAAGAGCCTCTAATGTGAATTTGTGTGTATCAACCATGTATCAAATATCAAAATTATTACTTTTTTTTTTATTTTTTCTTCAATTTTAATTTCTTTAGATTTATTATAATTTTACATTTTTATTTAAGATTTATTCCACCCAATTAGGGTTTATAACTATTTAATAATATTTAATTTTCATTTCTTAGTTAATATAATTGATTTTTGAGGTTGATTATTCCAAACTTAAGGTATATAATTTTGTAAAATTTTAATTTTTAGCAATAAATATTAATTATGATTAGTTATAATATAATAAATTTTATTTTTACGAAAAACCCAATTAACAATGTATAATTTTAATATTACCTCATAATTAGTATACAAAGTTAGGACTAAATGATCTCTAATCCTTAAACTAGCTTTTGGTTTAATCGTGAATATTATAACACGCAGTGGACAAAAAACACACGTGTAATGCAAAGAATTCTTTGTGAAACATAAGTGGACAAAATTGAAAGAATGTTGCCCCTTCAAATGACCTATTCACCTATATATGGAATGAGACAATTTAACATTAAAGTTTCATATTTAAATTTCAAGCTCGTTGAACGTTTCAACTTTCAAGCTTGTTTTTCGATCTGGTTGGCGCCGGTTGGAGGGGTTTTTAGACTTAACATCGATGCAGCCTCTAAGAAAGAATCTCAATCTTTCGGAGTCAGTGTTGTTGTTCGAGATGGTAGAGGCAAGCTTTGTATTGGCAAAATCAATATTACGACCACACTCAGTGCTAGAGGCGGAAGTGAGTGCCGTGTTGTACGGGATAGGCCTGTCTCTAGGAAGGACTTGTTCCGTTTGTTGTCTATTTGAATTCTTTGTTGGCGATCAAATTATTGGCTAATGGTTATGAAGGAAAATCATATGTTGCGATTGAACTACCAATTTTGGTGGATCTTATTCGAGATGGCTTTATTCGTAATTTTTGTTATATGTATAGAGAGGTCAATATTGTTGCGCATACTCTACTTGAAGGTTTTTGTTTTGTATTTGAAACAATAATTTTCTTCACTGGTTGAGGACCTTAGTTGATTAATATATTTAACTTTTATTTTAAAAAAATCAACTAACACCATTAGGTGCAAGTCTAATTTATATGTTTGAATGCATTAAATGAGAGCAAATATGAGAAAAATGTAAATTTTTCTATCTCTAGTTTGTAGAATGACACTTTTTGTAAAACAAAATTAAATTGCCTAAATGACATTTATTCAGAAACGGAGAAATTATTTTTTATGTGATTTACACATGCTATTGCACATAAACAAAATTTACTCATTGTACATCCTTAGATAGCAGTTGCGGTTTGTTTAGTGTTTATTTGTGCTGTTTTATTGTATGAATTTTGTGTCTTTAGTGTCTATATTTCCATTTTTTTTGTTTTGTTTTAATGTTATTATCTTCACTTTTGTTCTTTTGGTGAGTTATGCCAAGATTTGTGCAAGATTTAAGCTTTTGTTCTAAAAGCAGCGATTTTATGGTATAAAGGTGATAAAAAGTCGAAGCTTCAAACTGACGCTCAAGCTGAGGAGCCAAACTAATGGCCAAGCCGAAGTGGCACCAAAAACTGACCAAACTGGGGGTCAAATTGAAGCTTTCAAACTGGAGCCAAAAGCTTGACGCTGAGCTGGAGACCCAACTGAAACCTCCAATTGAAGACGAACTCCAACTCAACTAGAGAGCCCAACTGGAGAAGCTCAACCGAACTGCCAACTGAAGGCCCGAACTGAAGATAAAATCGAAACCGCGGATGGAAGCAACTGTTTGTTGTCCGATTTACCTACACACACAACACTACTACGAACCGGACCCACAAGAGGACGCGTAGTTGTAAGGTGGTGAGCTAAATCGGGTCGTGTCTCTCGAGAAAAGTTTTGTCTGGGCTATTACCTTTCTATGCTACAAATGCTAACATGCACGGGAATTTAAATACAACATAAACACTCTAAAGAAGGGCTTGGATGGTTTTAACTAAACTACTGAAATAAAGCAAGTAAAATTAACTAAAGACACCACCGATCACAAAGAGATGATAGGATTATGAGAAGAGCATTACGGTGTATATTCTCTCATTGATTTCTCTCCTAGCTTGAGTCAAGTTAATTACGTTAATCCCGGTCATACGATAGTCCCTTCAATTGGTTTAACTTTAATTACTATCAACGTCTATTTGTTAAACCTCTATCGGCTATATTATACGAACCAATAGGCTTATGTACCCAGTCCACCTAAAGATTAACAATTAGGCTTATGATGAAGCGACGGCTGAGGCAGTGGAACTGGGAGGTTTTTGGGGATGTTGTTGACTGTGTCAGACAGGCTGATGAGGATGTGGCAGTTGCTCAAGCTGCATATGATTCTTCTCCTACTTCTGAGACTTGTGCTGAGCTCAATTGGTGTGTGGCTCAGTATGTCCTTAGGATGAAGATGGAAGAGGATTTTTGGCTGCAGAAGGCGGCGGTCAGATGGGTTGTGGAGGGCGAGAGGAACTCCAAATTCTTTCAAGGTTGGGTGAAACAGATGCGATGCAAGTTTCGGATCCATGCGATTAAGGATGGCGAGTGGGTGATTGATAATGATGATGCAGGAATTCGAGCTTGTGCAGCTGGATTCTTTTAGAGGCTTCTCTCATCTGACCTCAGTTGGCGAAGCCGGACTTTACCTGTCTTCAGAAGATCCCGACTGAGATGGAGACTGGAGGCTTATCTGTTGTGCCAAATACAGATGAGGTCAGAGCTGCTGTGTTTGGGATCAGTTGTGACAGTGTCTCGGGCCCGAATGGATTCACCTCTTTGTTCTTTCAGCATTGTTGGGATTTTGTGGCTGGTGACGTTGTGGGGGCGGTGGTGGACTTCTTTTCAGGGTCCCACATGCCGCGTAGCTTCACTGCCACTACCATTATCCTTTTGCCCAAGAAGGAAAAGCCTACTGCTTTGACGGATTATCGGTAGATATCTCTATGCAACGTGACTAATAAAATTATCACGAAGATTCTGACTGTCCGGCTGGCTCCCTTTTTGCCTGCCGTGGTAGCCCCGAATCAGAGTGGCTTTGTCAAGGGTCAGTTGCTTAGCGATAATGTCTTGCTTACCTAAGAGCTGATTTGTGATCTTCACATCTTCTGTGAGGTCCCCAATGTGGCTTTAAAGCTCGACATGGTGAAAGTTTATCATAGAGTGCAGTGGTCATTCCTTCTGGGTGTTCTTCGACACATAAGGTTTCCTGAAATATGGATTGAAATGATTAGCCGGTGCATCAGTGATTGCTGGTTTTCGGTTCTTGTGAATGAAGTGCCGGCTGGTTTCTTTTCTTCTTCTAGGGGTCTGAGGCAAGAAGATCCTCTTTCTCCCTCTTTATTTATGCTTGCAGCGGATTATTTATCGAGGATGTTGGATCGTTGATTTGTGGGGAACCAGATATGGTATTCAAAACTTTGAAGTGGGGTTTCCATGTATCTCACCTCTCCTATGCTGATGATATCATTATCTTTACGAGAGCCTCTCCAATCTGTTTAGCGAGGTTGATAGAGTGTCTGGATCATTATGTTGCGGTTTCGGGCCAGCTTGTGAACCGGGAGAAGAGCATCTTCTATATCACTGAGAAGTTTATTCCGACCTGTCAGCAGCAGATTCAGTTGGTTTGTGGGTATCAGTGTGGTTTGTTACCTTTCACTTACCTGGACGTCCTGATTTACAGAGGTTTTCTAAAGTGTTCCATTTTCTTGCCTATTCGACAGCGGTTGAGTGCCAGGATCCACACTTGGTCACACCAGCATTTTTTCTTTTGCGGCAGATTGGCTCTCATCAAGAGCACTCTTGCCACGATCCGTCTCTACATCTTCCAGATGATGGATCCTCCTAAGGAGGTGCTCCATCAGCTTGAGCAGATGATTGTCCTGTTCTTCTGGGGGTCGGTAGGGGAACAGAGGAAGGTGCATTGGATCAGCTGGGAGACTATCTGCTTGCCAGTGGCTAAGGGTGGTTTGGTTATTCGGCGGTTTGAGGATCTGGTCACAGCGTTCACTTGGAAGCTCTGGTGGAAGTTTAGAGCTCGGGATTCTCTGTGGGCCCGGTATATGAGACAGAAGTATTGTGGTCTATCTTATCCAGAAATGATGTCTTTGCGTAAGTCCGACAGTAGGGTGTGGAAGAGGCTTATTCGAGTTGGGGCACAGGCTCAGGAACATATAAGGTAGACCTTGGGGTCCGGTCAGGTAAGCTTCTGGGATGATGTTTGGTTTGATGATGTGCCTTTATCTACTTACTGTCCTGCCACTGTGTTTGATCACCTCTCTGTGGATTGGTATTTTGCTGGTGAGTCTTGGTCTATGACTCGTTTGTATGCTTTATGTGATTATTTTGCTTTACCTGATGGACTGATTGATTTGATGAGTTGGACTCCTGTGCTGTGGGGGGAGAGAGATATCATGCGGTGGAATTTAACTTCTACTGGTGAGTTTTCTTTGACCTTTGCATGGGATCAGGTCAGGTACCGGCGGCCTGAGCGGTCTCTTTTCGGGTCCATTTGGCATGATTGTATTACTCCCACCATTTCTGTCTTTCTCTGGCATCTGTTACATGGTAGAGTCCCTATTGATGTGTGTCTTCAGTCACGTCGTTGCCATCTTACTTCCCGTTGTCAGTGTTGTCATGATCCACAGGTCGAGTCCTTAGAGCATGTTTTTCTTTTGTCTGAGTCTGCGAAATCAGTTTTGGCATTTGTTGCGTCTTGTGTTCACATTTCTGCACCACATGCACATACAGTCACATAGGCACTTAGGTTTTGGAGGGGGCTATTCCCACGGTCCTAGCCGAAGTATATCAGTTTCTTGATTCCCTGCCTTGCTTTATAGTTTTTTTGGACGGAGAGGAACAACCGCAAACATCGTGGGGTTCCTTTCCTTGTTGCTCACATTGTTTAGCAGGTTCAACACCACCTTCACCTGTTGGTTTCGGCTGGGAAGCTCCTTCCACAGCACTGGTTGGGCTGCTATCTGCAGCTGCCTTTTATGTCCATTGCTGACCCTGTTCTGAGATTTCTCAGGTCTCGAATGGTGTCGTGACGGTCTCCTGAGGCACCCTGGGTCAAGCTCAATACGGATGGATCCTTTTTGCCAAATCTTCAAATGGTGGCTGGTGGTGGAGGCTTGGTTCGTGATTTCATGGGAGCTCTTCTGGCTGGTTTCCGTATGCCCCTCCGGACGATGTCGAGTTTTGATGCGGAGTTCGAAGCACTTCTTCATAGGCTGAGGCTTGCTGTTCAATATTCCGATCATATCTGGATTGAGATAGATGCTGCTTCAGTCGTGTCGGTGTTACAGTCAGGCCACCCTGGTTCGGCTGTGACTCGACACACATTGACGTCCATTCACTTGTTATGCCGGGGTCGACATGTTCAGTTCTCTTATATTCCTCATGAGGGAAATCGGGCTGCTGATTTTCTTGCAGGTAGGGGGGCCCAGACCCCTATCCTCACCTTTTATGATCCTATTTCTGCCCCACGTCATCTCCTCTCCATAATTCGGATGGATCAGTTAGGTTATTCCAACTTCAGATTTCGGTATAGTTAGATGCTGATGATCCCTCTTTGGCTGGTCTATTTGTGGTTAGTTTGTTTTTGTTTGGAGTTGCAGTCGGTCTGTAACTGTACTTCACGTTTGAGTCCTTTTTTTAGTTTAGGGGATAGCAGTCGGTCTGTGGCTGCATTCTCTCGCTTTTGTTCTTTTGTTACGTGTTCTATATTTGGTTAGGGGTGTGTTCACTTTTGGGACACATCCCGCCCATGACTTTGTACGAGACGATTTATCATATATATACTGACTGAGCATGGTGCCGAATGCCCCACCTCTTCTATGGGTGTTTTAAAAAAAAACAACAATTAGGCTTACGAAACCCAGTCCACCTAACGTTGAAGGAACCAAGTTCGGGCTATAGAATCTTCTCTCAATATCATCTAAAGCCTAGCAATGCTAAGTAGTGGTAAATTATCCAACATAATCAAGCACAATTCCAACAACAAGAAACCAACCATCACAAGCATAAAATCGAACCCAAATCGATTATCTACCCCCTAATATAGGAATTAGCCCAACACCATGCTCAAAACAACACAACAATCATAAAAGCCATTCATTTCATAAATCAAAAGATAAATAAAATACAAACTTTTACAATGTTTGTTGTCTCAAGAGTTTTGGGATAAATCCCCACAAATGGGCTAAAGCTAAAAGAAAGAATTACCAAAGTGGAGTTCCTCGTTTAAGCTTAGCTACCGCGGTCTACTTGAAGTTGGGTTCCTCTTCTCGGGCCGTCATCAAAGTGGAGCTCCTTCCGCAAGCCTAGCTTCCGCGGACGGTTTGGAGTTGGACTCCTCTTCTCGGGCCTTCCTCCTTAAGCTCTAACCCCCTTGCCTCTTCTCCTCCTTCTTTCTCTCTCTTTGGCACACTGGTGAAGGTGAAGTGGTATATAAAAGGGTAAGTAGGTGAATGGTGTGTGTGAGGAGAGAATGGTTGATGGTGAGATGGAGAATGAAAGATAAATCCCCCTTTTATGTGGTGATGAGAGAGAGGGAGTTAATGTGTGAAGTGAGAGAATGTGGGATTGAGTGGGATGGAGTGAAAGCATCCGTCCTTTTGATTAGGCATGATGATGATGATGATATCCCTAAAAGATATGGGAGATAAATGAGGAGATTTGTTGGAAGATTTAAGGACAAAATTCAAAAGGCTAGCAATTAGGGGAATTAATTGCCAAACTCCTCCTACATTTTAGGCTCCAAAAATCCACCCCTAATCTATTTCCCAACTGGCCATGTGAAGAAAAATGAAGGAGTTGAGCCTTGGTTCAAAACGGGGACTGATGAGGGAGAGTGGCAAAACTGATCGGGTGTGAAAAACTGAACGGAGAACCGGACTGATTGCACCCCGCGCGCCGGCGAGGTGCCGCGTGCGCCGCGCGCCAGCGGACCCTTGCACGCGTGCTGGGGCCTCTTGGCCGAGGGTTGCCGAGCGCAGCCGTGGGGATGAGCGCCGTGCACGCGCGCTCGCGGGACAATGGTTTGCGCGCGCGCAGTGTCTCTATGGCCGCGGGGTTTGCGCGCCTCCAGCAGCTTCCACGGTTTTGCTTCGTTCTCACTCATTTTTTGGCCGATTGACCCGATTCAACTTGCTGCGCGCTCCTTATTCGATTCTCTATCTTCCTATTATCTTGAATCCCTCAAATTTTGCAGTCATTTATCATCCATTTTCTCAAGATATTGTGCAAATCTTACATAACTCACCAAAAGAGCAAAAGTGAAGGAAACAACATAAAAATCACACAAAAACACAGGAAAAACACATACTAAAGATACTAAATTCCTACAATAAAATAGTACAAATAATCACTAAACAGCAGCCCAGCCGCTGCTGGGAGGTGCCTACAGCCAAGGGCACCTCGCGAGCACGGAATGCCCTGCCGGTGCGGGGTCCCCAGTTTTGTCCTATTTTCGGCAGTTCGTGAGCTGTTTTTGAGTGTTTTGTTCTTTTAGCCATCCAACTACTTCGCCAGCTGGAGAATTAAATATGACACGGAGGCTTTTGGAGTTAGAGTTGAAGAGTTGGGGATCATCTACCATAACACATTGGATACTCATCATCTAACATTGATTCATCAATTCATTCATCTTTCACGACACTTCATCCCCAACACACCATTCTCCTCCAACTTTCACCATAACGAGTTCGGAGAGGAGTGAGTGAAACTCTTCACTCATCCACCAGTTGAAGAGGAGTTCAGAAAGGAGAAAGGAGAAAGGAGAGAGGAAGCAGCTCGAGCCTGGGCATGACCAGCTAGGCTTGTGAGGAGCCAACTTCTCGTGTATTTTTCCCTTCCGTTTTCAGTTTCATCTGTGGGGATTTGTCCCAAACTTTGTCGAGACATACAATATAATTTATTTATCTTTTAATTTATGAGATGAAGAACTTATATAATTTTTGTTTGGTATCTTGCATGATGATGGGCTAATTCCACCCATTAGAGGGTAGATAATCGATTTGATTTCGATCCATATATGCTTGTGATTGTTGATTTCCCATTGATTGAATTGAACATTGTTTATGTTGAGTGTTTGGTCAATATTCAACATTGTTAGATAATAGATGAGATCGGTAAAAGATTCTATTGCCCAACTATGGTTCTATCAACATTAAGTGGACTGGGTCAGTAAGCCTAATTGTTAATCTTGTTCGTATAATTTAGTGTTAGGGGTTTAACGGATTGAACGGTTGTAATTGAAGTTAATCCTCTTGATGGAGTCTATTGTATGTTTAAGATTAATGAAATCAATTTGAATCGAGCTAGGAGAGAAACTAAAGAGAGAATTTACACCCTAATGTTCATTTCATAATCGTTTAATTCATCCTTATTGTTGTTGGTATTGCTTAGTTATTTCGGGTTTGCTTCAATTTAGTTGTTTTAGTTAAAACCTTCAACCCCTTGATTAGAATGTTTAGGTTTGTATTTAAATTCATGCATATATCCATGTGTATAGCATAGAAAGATAATCGCCCTGTTAAGCTTTCCTCGAGTGACACGACTCAGGTTGGCTCACCACCCTACAATCGATCCCGTCCTCTTGCAAATTTGGTTCGGGATTCGCGAGTGCAATCTTAAAGAAACACGGTTACCCTCGATCGTGAACAAAAAAATTACAAAATTGGAAGATGCACAATAATAAACATTGCACATAATGAAATATATCAGTTAATAAAGTCATAGCTACCAAATTGCATTAGCATTTTGAATGTAATCATAATTCTTTTTTTGGAATAAAGACTTGTTTAACTTAATTAGAAAAAGAACAAAGGTATATAATTAATTAAATATTGCGCACGCACGATATTAATTGATAAATAATTATAATCTTTTGGCATGTATACCTTACAAAAAAAAATCATGAAAAAAACAATTGCAATGCAACATGGACGAATCCAATTGAAATGTAAGATTGTACTATGATAACGAAAATTCATTATATTTGTTAATTTCAAATTTTACAAAACTTTCCTTGTATGCCACATTACTTGTAGGTATTGCACACGATTTACCTTCGTTGGTGCAGCAATAATCCTTAATAAAAAAAAATCCTCAATCTATTTTAGAAATAGCAACATGACGTTGAAGACGATTGAAGTAACATAAGCAGATTCATGCAACACGTGAAAGGGACTAGACTTAGCTTTTATTTATTCTCATAGCAAAATGTACATTGGTAACAAACAAAAAAAAAAGAACGCAATTAACACAAGAACACACTTTTGTGAGATCGATCTTTTACGTTAGACTCATTTTTATTTGACCCATGAGGTTGTCTCCCATTTTCTTTTTCTTTTTTAGTCGTTCCTTCCCCTCTCCCTCCTCATTTTTCTTTTCTTTTTAGTTTTTTTTTCGACCTTTTAATTTTTAAATTTTTTTTATAAATATATAAATAATTTTTTTGAATTAATTTAATATTTTTGAAATAAATATATACCCTTAAATGAAATTAATGAATCTTAAAATTGATTTAAATTAATTTAATTTTTTTTTTATCATGTGTCTTGTCCAGTGCCTTCATCCGATTCTAACACATGGGCTCGTGGGCTCCATACAAATGACGATTTGAAAAAATGGAAAAATAAAAAAAGAAAAAAAAAATGGAGACTGTCAGGCACTTCATAAGTAATGGTACTTCGCTTCAGTACTAGTGAAGCTTCACTTCATATGTAATGCTACTTATATGTTATTAGTTTTTGATCGATTTTTTTATTTCAAAGATAACTAAGAGCCATGATTTTTTGTTGAGGAAAAAAAAATCTTTTTAAAGAGCAAAACTTGATAGAGATACGAATAAAAGTGTATTTGTCATGATCTAAAAATAAATAGTAAAATAAAAAAAATGCATACTTGATAATAATTCAATTCATATTAAATGATACTTCAACACATAATTAGTGATATTTTACTTCATACATGGTGGTACTTGTTGTCTGGAGCATCAACTAATATATTCCAAGAAAAAAAAATTAATCAACTAAATTAAAAGTCCACATTATGATTTATGTAAAAAATAATTTATTTATATTTTTTCTTAGAATGTGAAAATACTTCATAATTGATGATACTTCAATTCATATTAAGTGATATTTTGATACATAATTAGTAATATTTTACTTCATACATGGTGATATGTGATGTCTTGATTAGGGATGACAATGAGTAACGGACTCTATGGGTACCCGCAAAAATTACCCACGATGGGTAGAGTAATTACCCACTTAATGGGTACAGACACAGGCACGGGTATTTACCTATAAGTTTTGACGGGTACAAGTACCTCAGTACCCATCTCGCCCCATATCCATATATATAATTTAATATTCAATTAATAGGTGTAGTAGTAGTAGTAGTAGTAGTAGTAGTAGTAGTAGTAGTAATAATAGTAGTAGTAGTATATGGGTACATGTGGTGGTGGTGGTGGTGGTAGTAGTAGTAGTAGTAGTAGTACCCATAAGTTTTGACGGGTACGGGTAGAGGTAGTAGTAGTAGTAGTAGTAGTACCCATAAGTTTTGACGGGTAGGGGTACCTCAATATCCATCTCGCCCCATACTCATATATATAATTTAATTAAACTAGGGGTACGGATACCTCAGTACCAATCCCGCATATATACTACTACTACCACCACCACCACCACCACCACTACTAGAAATAATCTATAATAAAAAAGTGAGAATTTATAAACATAATTTAATCTTTTTTTATCTCTTTTTAAAAATAAATATTTATTTTACTCCATCATCTATATAAATTACATAACGTATTCAACATATTTTTCATATATTTACAAAATTATGATTTTTTTTATTATAACTTATAAAAATATTTTAAAATTTATTAAATAATGTAAACATTCCTCGTTAATAGCATAAAAAATAGTTAAAATTCGAGTAATGGGTACGAGTATGGATAGATAGGTATCTAAAGGGTACGAGAACGGACATAAAAATTGATACCCAACATGTATGAGGACGGGTATGGATATTTTTTCAAAACGTGGGTATGGGGACGGGTACAATATACCTTACCCATACCCTACCATTTCCATCCCTAGTCTTGAGAATCAATAAAGATATTCCAAAGAAAAGAATATAAATGAATCAACTAAATTGAATTCCCACATTATGATTCATGCAAATTATAATTCATTTATTTTCTTCTTAGCATATGAAAATATTTCATAGTTGATGATACTTTAATTCATATTAAGTGATATTTTAATTACTTCATACATAGTACTACTTTATTTTATACATAGTGATATGTGCGTAAACGGACACGTGTAACCCACGCGCTGACTGTTTTTGTGTGTTTGGATAGAATTTTTGGACGGGTTTGGATCGATTTTGCGGGTAGGTTTGGGTCCTATACTCTGTCTAACGCAAGAAATTCATTAAATTGCCTCATACAAGTTTTTATCTCAAAACAGAGTGCTTTCAAGGAAATTTACAAATTAAATCATTTAATCCACTCTGTAGACGTATAACCCACTTGGTATCTTACCATCAATTTTATTAGTTTTTCTTCCATTTTTTCCTTCAATTTAATTTTTGTGGTGTAATTTTATTTTATAATGGTTAATTACAATTTATTCTACACAATATATTATGGTTTATAATTTTTTTCGACTTTATTTTTCATTTTTTTTAAATTAAAATTTGATTTTTTTTTGATTGATTGTTTCATAATTATGGTATATAATGATTTAGATAAAATTTATTTTTAGCATAATAAAAATGTTAAGTAATATCTCCCACTGGTGCAATGTACGAAATCGCCTATAGCACATTTGATGTTGCATTCTGTATTGCGCACTCTATTTTTAAATTTTTTTCATTTTTTTATTTCAATTTATTGTGCATTAGTTTAATTTTACACTTGTTATTTAGGGTTCATCCTATCCAATTATGGTTGAATATAATTTTTCAGTATTTTATTTTTCAAATAATCAATTAATAACCATAAATTAAAAATTAAATACAAAAATATTATAGTAAACTCTAATTGGATATGATTAACCATAAATAACAAGTTTATAATTAAACTAAGGATAACAAAAAAAAAACTAAATTAATGAAGTGTGCAACTGGGAATACAACACCAACTGTGTGCTAGAGGATTTCAGTTGAAGGTAATGCCATACCAGCAGGGGCAATGTAAAACCGAACCGCAATTGAAAAATTGAATCGAACCGTTGAGTTGGTTCGATTCGATTTGATGATTGTTGACTTCGGTTTGGTTTTGGTTTTTATTTTGAAAACTGATTGGAGTTGAACTCGGATTCGGTTTGGGCTCCTAACATACCCGAACCGAATATATTACAATAATTTTAAAAAGTTTTCTACCCTACTCTGTCAATTATATATTTAAATTAATTGATGTCAAAAATTAATTCTAATAAGTTTTGTGAAAACTGACCGAAACCGAACCGATGATTTTGGTTTCATTGTCGGTTCAGCTCGGCCTAGAATATCATCGGTTCGGCTTCGGTCCAGTTTGACTTGATTTCAGTGCACTTTAGTTTTATAGATTAAGTTCGATCCGATTCGGTTCGGACAGAATGCACACCCTTAATTACCTCTCCCCCCTCTCTCTTTCTCTGCCGTCTTTTTTAGGGCTTTTTGCATATTCAATGCAAATTCTTCTTGCTTCTTCCAGTTTCAATGTAATTTTTTGGGCCTTCCTACCGTTTCAATGAACATTGATTTCTTATGCTTTGTGTCAAGATTATTTTTTTATATAGAACTTTTGTGTGTTTAGGTGGAGATTGAATAGGTTTCACAGTTTTTGTGGAACTTGTTTTGCCTTTGAATTAATGGGATTTCTCCGTGAGAGAAAAATCTACACAACTTATTCCCCTAGTTGAAAAAAAAAACAATCACAATCTTTGAGGGACAAATGAATTATATATTCATTAGTATTTATTATGAACAGAAATTTGAGAGAATATATATGAACTTACTTATTAATTCTAATTAATATATATACACACACACACACACACACAATGTTTCATTCAAACATTAATTTTTAATATAAAGTAATAGTGACTGTTTTATATATCATTTAAAATGTACCTAATTTAGCATAGTGCTCTGCTTGGTTCGAATAGCTTATAGCTAAGTTGGATTAATTATCCAATAGCTATGATTAATATAATACAGTTGGTTGACTTTGACATCCTTTTCTTTTCTGTTCTTTCTTTTTTTCCTTTTTTTTTATTCAAACAAACTTTGACAACGAAATCTGCAACTTCCTGATTACAGCTCAGTTCGAACACAAATTGAGAATTTAGTTTAATGACGGTTGTATAAACTTATTTTAAAAAATAAAAAAATTGTTGACTTTATATATGATTTAGAATTATACTTGAGTCCTAGAGTAGAGAGATTTTGCTCTGGAATGATTAAAGAAAATTGTCATGTGGTTGTATTAGGGCCCTCTTTTTTCATTTTTCCATGGCCCCCGAAGTGTAAGGCCGGCCTGTTGGCATTGAACATAAACACACACATATATAATCTAAGACAAATTGAACTTGAATGAATTGAGTAGGGGGGAAATTTGGTCTTCGGTTCAAAAATTCTAAAACCGAATAAACTGATAAATTGAAAAATATTTAGGACCGAATCGAACCGAATTGAGGCCGAGGGTTAGGACATCATTCCAGCTCTTTTTTTATTTATTTTTTATTTTTTTATTTTGAACTACTTGACTAACTATGGACATAATAACCTAAATAATAAATAAATTTCACAAATCTATAACTAACATCATAAACTAAACCAACAAATAACAATACAAACATCAAGAGTATCCAACAAATAACTATACAATTATCCAACAAATAACATCATAAACTACTTTGTTTTGGGCTTTTAGAATTGGGATCTTCTTTTAGAATTAGGATTTAGATTTTAGGGATCTCCTAAATTATTAATTACTAAAAAAGGTTCGGTCTATTCGGTCTTTTTTCTCCTGGACTGAATTAAGGACTGAAGATTGATTTTTTTTTTAAAAGAGAACCGAATCAGACCATGGTTGTAAAATGTTCACTAGGTACCCGCCTAAGCGCTCAGCAGCCTGGAGACGTGGCAAAAAGGCTAAAATCGGGGGTCTGGGTGCCCAGACGCATATACGGTGTAGGTGGTGCATATATGGTCTAGACGATAATTAACACTAGGCAGCGCATACATGGGCTATGTATATACTATGTATACTGTATAGGAATTATAGAAATTCATGATATTTTGTTTCCAGCAGATGTTGAATTACAAGATAAAATCATGAATGAAGAATTTCCAAGTATAGGGACAATGAGTTGATTTTTGGGAAGCCAGTTGCAATGAAAGAATGTTCTTTGAATGATGCAAGATTTTATCCGGGTAAATTAAATAGATTCATTTTTGTATTTCCAAAGCAATTTATTTTTAGTATTTTATTGTTATGTTTTGGATTTCTTTTTATATAGTATCTTGGTGGTCGAATTTTGGTGCATCAACTCCTAACTTGCAAATATTGGCTATGAGAATTCTTTCATTGACAAGTAGTTCATCCAATTGTGAAAGAAATTGGAGCGCATTTGAAGGGATTAGTTTATTTATCTTTTAATTATTATTGTATTTTTTAGCTAATTTGATTTAATATTTTCAATGTTGTAAATTATTATTTTTATAGTTACATACGAAAAAGAGGAATAGATTGTATAGAAAGCTACTTAAAAATCTTGTGTTTGTCCAATTCAATGCAAGATTGTTGAGCAAACAAAAGAGAGAGAAAAGATAGAAGTAATATGGATACACTACTTTCCAAAAATTTAACATGTGCACAAGAGTGGATTGTTAATGATGTTGTTTTGTTGTTGATGATGATGATGTTGGTGGTGTACTGGTGTGGGAGGACTTGGATCTCGAACTCCAAAATATCATACAGTAAGAGAATTATATGATGAGAATTTTTAAGTCCAAGGACGACGAAATTAATAAGAATGGAGATGGAGATGAGTTGCATGTATATCATTTCTAGGAAGATGTTTAAAATTTGAATGTTGTTGTTTTTTGAATTTCGAATATTTTGAACTTTTAGTGTTGTTTTATTTCAACTTTAGGATGATTTGAATTTTGAATGGTGTTTTGTTTGGAATTTTGGATGATTTGAACTTTGATTGTTGCTTTATTTCGAATTTTGAATGATTTGAACTTTAAACAATTTGTTTGTAATGTTGTGATTTATGAATTGATAAATGAAAATTTTAAAATTGACAGGATAAAAATAAATAAATAAATAAATAGATAAATAAATAATGTCTCGGTTGCGCCTGGGCCCTCATCGACTGCCCGACTAGCTTCTAACAACTTCTGCAACCATAAATCGGACTTAAAGAACCGACCCTAATTTACCGAAATTTGTTCAGTTCGGTTTCAATTTTTGATTATTTCAATTTTTGATCACCTCAAGAATTGAGGTTCTGATGCTTGCTGCTTTATCCTTCCTCTATTGTCCAGTTCACTATTTTATAACCATCATACCATCTAAATTTTGGACTCATTTGAGTTGTAGCACTCCTTTTCCTTTTGTGTCAATGCCAGGATTATTTTAAAGAAAATGATCATCTAAGTCTCACTTCATGATCAAATTCATGATTGTGTCACAATTCTGTTAGGAAAAACTATCAAGTGAAACCCTAGTTGTGGTTTTGATGAGATGTCAAAACATATCAATTCTTTTTGAAAAACTGAGAGAAATCTAAGCTGGAGAATTAAGTTGATCAAACTGAGATTCGAAGAAGCTTAAGCTAAGCTAAAAGTCAACAAAGCTGAGGCGTGAACAACCCAGCTGGAGGAAGAAGTAAAGATGACAACAAACAACCCAACCAAGGGTTAAAGTCAGCAAAAGTTGGAAGTTTGACTGCTAAGCTAGCTGTCGAGTCAACTAAACTGGAGATAAAAATAGTCTGACTCTTGAAATAAGACAGTTGAACTGACAACCTGAAGCACCAGTTGATGACCAGGATCGAAGATAGTCAAACTAAATGCTGGCCAAGCAACCGGAAACACTAACTGCTGATCAAACTGGAGCTCATAACTACCAAACTGGAGCTCATAACTGCCAACTGAAGTAATAGCCAAACTGAGCAGCAAAGCTCAGAACTGCCAAACTGGAGCAACATCAACGTACTTTCTTTCAAAGATGCAATAAGCTCTTGACTAATTAATAGTCATCGACACAAGAATATCATTTATTTCAATTATGTTGTTATGTGTTTTGATAGTCTATATATATTTGATGTGTGTAGTGCCATGATATTATAATTGTAATATTTTGGGTATGATTATAATATTTTGGGCACTGATATAGCTAACACTGGTCAATATATATATTAGACATGGGGAGGGGTTAGGTGAAAACCAATCCTAGTGTGAGAATTGGGACTATATCTCACACCACACAATCCTAAAAAATCAAAGGCCTAGATTTGATGAAAAAGGTGGTGGCAATTCTGTAATATTTGAAAAGTTTTTCGCGCAGGGGTATTAACGTAATTTGATAATTCTTATAAAAATAGTGGATGATTTGATAACAGATCGTCATGCTAACGAAGCATTATAGTTATGCTAATTAAAGTTTTCAAATATTGTTAGCGAAAAATATGTTCTAAAAATTAATTATAAACCTAATTTAATTTAATAAACCTTAATTAAATGGAAAAAATCATAATTGGATTAAATAGAACTAATTAGATGAAATAAACATTGACTGGATGTGGTAAACCCTAAATGAGTTGGAACAAATCATAATAATATATTTGTACTACGTTATCATTATGGTTTTACTTCGTCAGTATTGTGAATACACTATGTTAGCATATGATAATACTATGTCAACATATGTTATAAACCCTAATTGGATGGGATAAACCATAATAATCAATTAGGAACTATAAACGAAAAATTAAATTAAAAAAATAATCATAATTAAATAGAATAAACCATAATTGAGATGAAATAAATCGTAATTGAAATTGAATAAACCCTAATAAATTTGTACTACGCTAGCATTATGATAATTCTTTGTTAGCACATCAAATACATTATGTTAGCATATGATAAATGCTTCATTAATTGAGATTGAATAAACCCTAATAAATTTGTACTACGCTAGCATTATGATAATTCTTTGTTAGCACATCGAATACAATATGTTAGCATATGATAAATGTTTCATTATCATATGTTATCATAATGCCGACGAAGAATTATTATATGCTAACAAAAGCACTTACAAGTTACAACTTGGGCACGCGCAAAAAAAAAAATTGTTTTTATATTTTCCGTTCATATTTTTTCATTTAAACATAGCCTTTAGACATCTTAAATGAAAGAGCACGAATAAAACTTTAATTTGATATATTTTTTGTGTGCATTGGATTAAAAACGAGCAAATTATGGCTGTTTAAAGTTTTTAAGATTTTTTTCTGCACTGACATCATCTTTAATGGGTTTGGATGAAAATAGCCCTCACTCCTTTATTTTTTGCCCTATTATTGCGAAATTGCCATCATCTCTACATTAAATCTAACTATTAGATCATTAAATTGGATGGTGTAAGATGAGGTTTTAGTTCTCACACCAAAAAAATAGTCTCATTTGATCCATATCCTATTAGACATTAATGGTTGGTGTTGGTCGATATGTATATTATTCTAAATACACTGATAACATCAACTTATTAGTTAATGTAATCAATTTTTTGCGAAAATGAAATACTTAGATTTTTATAAAATCAAGTATTTTCTACTTGATTTTTATAAAACAATTTGATTTTTTTATGTAACTAATGGTTTGTTAATGTGTCAAAATTATTTAGCTTGTGTGTAACTAACAATTTGCTAACACGTTATCAATATATTGCTATTATGTAAATAACAATTGTTATACAATAACTAATTTATAATATGTACACAATCCATGTATATCTATTATGTTGTCAATGATTTGCTAGTATGTTAACATATTGCTGTTATTGTGGGAATAGTAATTATGTCAATTTGCTAATATGTAAAAAAAAATTATCTAATATGAAACTAGAAACTTTCTAACATTATAATATATTTCATCCAATTAGATAGGACGTAAGAATTTCTTTGTTAATATGTAATAACCATTTGTCTCATGAACCCTCCGAGTTAATAAAATATATATTATGGCAACAAAAGTTAGTTATTATGTTAATTAGCGAATTATAGATATTTCAAAAACATTTGGTTACTATGTCACAAACTGTATATATGCTAATGTGTAAATAATAATTTTTAAGCACAATTTGATTTGAAAAATCGACAAAAAATAAATAAAAATAAAAATAATAATAATGTTTCGAACCAATTGATTATAAAATAAATTTCAATATTGACAAACACAAAGCATATATATGCGGATAAATATGAAGAAAAAAAGATAATAAAGAAAATTATATTGCAGAAAAATAGGAAAGAATATGAAATAAGGGATTTGATAAGCTAGAGATTGATTGAATTACTAGAATCCCTAGACTTATTACAAGTATCAAAATATTGCAAATTTAATCCCATTTATTTGGCATCAATCTTGACGGTCAAAAATAAGAGTAGAGATCCTCTAGTCCCACTTGTGCGTGCCAACCATGTGTCACCATTAAAATTATATATTGTTAATAATGTTTTTTATAAAAATAAAATTTGTTTTGTCATAACTAATAATAATTAATATTTTTTGTAAAAAAATTAAAATTTTAAAAAATTATATACCATAAGTTTGGAATAATCAACCCCAAAAATCAATTATATTAACTAAAAAATTAAAATTAAATATTAAAAAATAATTATAAACCCTAATTGGATTGAATAAACCCTAAATAATAATGTAAAATTATACTAAATCAAAAGAAATTAAAATTGAAGAAAAAAAATAAAAGAAAAAGTAATAATTTTGAGGTATGGCACACGGTTGGCACACATAAATTGGGACTAGAGGATCTCAAGTGCAAAAATAATTGAATGGAAAGCATAGATTGGTTCATAGTTTATAGTCATGCATTTTAATAACTATAAATCCAATATCTTCCTATCAATTTGACACCATTTCAAAATTAGATATAGAAATTGAACATATAATTCACCTACGCTATTACTACTTCGCGGAAATAGACTAAATTAATAGGGCTGCTAATACGGACGGGTTCGGGTACCCTACTCGGTTTTACCGAGTACCCGACCCCGGAAATCTGCCTAAAATGATACCCAACCCCGTCCCACCCAAGCTAATCGGGTATCCAAATACCCGGGCCGGGTATACGGGTCGGGAAAATGGGTACCCGTATAATCCGCTTTAAGAAAATAAAGGCCACCACTAGTTCCAATTTGTCTCTAAGCATTTTCAGTACCCGTTGCCATCACTTTGCTTAACATTGTTGACATAGAAAGAAATAAATTAAGAATTTAAGAAAAATGAACATAAATAAGTACACACACACACACACACACACACACACACACGAGAGTTTAGGGTTTAAGTTGCTTGCGTGAGTGTGACAAAGAGAGATTATTTTCTTTAATATTTAACTATTAAAAATATAATATTATATATATATATAATTTAAAAATTTAAAAATCGAGTAGTTCGACGGATAAATCGGGACGGTACGGGTATACCCGATACCCGGATAGCTTTAAAAAAAAATCCATCACCCGTACCAACCCCATTAATTTCGGGTATTGGGTACCCGATTACCCGCCGGGTTCCGGGTCGGGATCGGGTTACCCGTATACCCGGAATCCGTATTAGCAGCGCTATAAATTAATATGGACTACCAATTAGTCGAGAAACTAATCCATTTCCATATTTAATCCTCCTAAACTTTATTAATTCAACTACTTATACATCTCACGAATATTAATATTATCGCAAATTCTCCCGTACATAAGATGTACATCAGACGGTCAACGCATTAATCTGGTTAACGCACGTTGACCAAAAAAATCGTCAAAACGGCTCATACTTTTTAGGGATACAAATGATATTTTTTTTTAATTTTGAGTGATACTTTTTAGTGTTCTGATTGATACTAATTTTAACCGTTTTTTTTTTCTGGCCAGTATTTTTTAATGATACAAAGTATAATTTTAGACTTTGAAGTGATACTTTTGTATTATGAATGATATTTATTTTGATGGATTTTTTGGTTAACGCGTTGACCGTCTGATGTGCATCTAGTGCACAGAAAACCTGTCATAATATTATTAATGATGGATTAATCTTGCACAATCTATTAATCAAAAGCTTGTAAAATAGAAAAGTTAATGCATATAAATCTCCCCAATATTTCCATCACAAAAGTAAAGAATCATCAAAGTCATAATCCAAAAATCTAGTCTTTTTTTTTACTCACACACCCGACCTGTGGTATTGAGAAAGTTCGAATCCGTGACCTTTGACCTCCGAGTAACCTCACTCCACCACTAGACCATCCCTACCAGGACTTAATCCAAAAATCTAGTCTCTACCAATAAAAACCGCAAGAAATTATTATTCTTAAAAAGCAAGAAATCAACACTAGCACTCTAAAATTCTATTCCCTTGCCATATTTTTTTTTATAAATGTCCTATCTTGACTAATAAATGCTTATCTATCAATACATATATCAAAACAAAATAATAGAGGTAAAATTACAATAAAAAAGTCAGTCAAAATTTTATTTTGAATAATTGTTTGGCCCAAAATTTATAAAAAGTCGTCATTATAGAAGTCATGTTTAGATGTGTGGACCTGTGATTGTTTCGGCTACCTCTCAATTTCTTTTCGACCTTTTTCATCATTTTGTTTTGTTTTTATTCCCTTTTACTTTGATTTTGTTCTTTATTTCCTCTCCCCTTCCTTCATTCAATTTTGTCTTTTATTTTTTATTTCATTTTAGTGTTTAGGTAATTAATTTTTATTTGAGCAACAATCATTGTGTTTTTATTGTTTTACTTTTGTCCCTTTTTTGCTTTTATTTAATTGTTTCTTTTATATCATTTAACTCTTATTCTTTTTTTTTTTTTTTAATTTTGTTTTCCTAATATTTCTTTTAACGTTTATGTTATTAATTTTTATTTAAGCTCTAATTATTATATTTAATTTTTTTTATTAAAAAGTCTAGTAAAAACTTACGCACAAAGTTTGTTTTGCCTTTGGTTTATTTATTTTTTCTTTTATTTCATTTTAATCCTTTGTGTTTTTATTTTTGCGCCTTTTACTCTCTTTCTTTCCTTTCTCATAACAAGAAAAACATGATTTAATGACAGATTTATCGAAGGATTATATTCCGTCGTTAAAATACCAACAAATTAATAACGAATTAAGATTGAGATGTTTAGCGACAGATTTTTCGCTCTAATTTAACGAAGGAAAAATCCGTCATTAAACGTCGTATTTAAATTTTTAATTTTATTTTTTTATGTTAATGATAGACTAACGACGGATTTTTCTGTCATTAAGTTAGAGACGGAAAAATCTGTCGTTTAACATTATTTTTTGAATTTTTATTTTTTTAAAATTTTTTACTGTTATTCCGTAGCTAAAATTAATTGTGATTTTTTTTAATTTTTAATTTTTTTTTTAATTTTTTTATTTTTCAATTACTACTTAATTACATATTTAAAATCAATTTTTTAGAATTTTTATGTTTTTATTTATTTTATGTTTTTGGATTTATTTGATTTTTTTAATTTGTTAATGTTTTATATTTTTTTTCAATTACAAATTAATTACGAATAATTTTTCACTAATTGTTAGAGTTTGATGATCATTCATGTTTGCTCTTTTACTTCACTTAAAGACGACTCGTAAGTGCACGAGGCAAATTATAGTAAAATGCAGTGAGAATAGATATCGTATCCACAAGGACTAACTGTGTAAACCAATTAAGTACTCAATTTTAATTATCCTACTTTATCTAGATGACCGGAACAAAGTCTTGTGTTTCAAAAGGTTAAACAAAATAAAACAAAACAAAGCAACAGAAGAACAAGATTGCAAATAAATTGACGGAAAAAATCTAGGAATGAATAGATTCTAGGGAATGCACGCATATGGAATTCACGACTTCAATTAACACATTAGACCAAATTTAATTCCTAAATCTGCAGAAGAATCACAAATTTGTCTAGCCCCTCTCTCTCGAGTAAGTCTTAGACGTAAATTAAATGTCAAATTTCATCTCTCGATCTCAATATGCCATTTAACTCCAAAATGATCATAATATTTATTCTTCTCACGTAAACTTACCAATCTCTCAATCTAGCAAGCTCGTGTTGTGTATTCCTAATTCGTTAATTACTTAACCTCTCTCGAGTGATAAATAGTTAACTACACATGTGTATTTGATGGCCAAACAAATTCACAAGATAATTAATTCAAAGAAACATAAGCAGATGAAGAAACGGAACAATATTATAAATCAAAATCGCAAATATCCATAATTATAGCAAACCCTAGAATTCTAAATGTTTAGCCTCTCATGCTCAAATTACAATCTAACAAAAATAAAAGAACAATCGAGTCCAACATGATTAAACTAAACTAAAAATCAGAGACAACTTATACCAGGATGAATTGTTGATTCTAGTCGATCTCTGTGCTCTTCCACCGCTTCTCTGCCTTCTCTGCTCTTCAATAAGGTAAAAAGCACTGGAATTTTCGTGCTACAAAGAGCCTTGAATAGTTGGGCCGAGTTTTGATCAGTATTGTAGTCGAACAAGGAAAGAGATAAAATTCCGCCACAAACCGCCTTAATCTGCATGGTCCGTGCGCCAAGGGTCTGCTTGCGCACGGGCCGTGCGTGAGTCGTTGAATCCGATTTGCCTAGGAACGCAAGGTCCGTGCGCCAACGCGACCTTTCTGCACGGGTTGTGCGTCCTCCTACACGGGCCGTGAGCCTTGGTTTGCTCATGCACGGTCCGTGCAACCTCATTCCGTCCTATTTGGCTCCCGTCTCACTTCCGACTTTACTCCTCTTCAACTTCTAGCTCCTTTTTACTCTTTATTTGCTTCAAAACTCGACAAACTCATCAACGCAACAATAAAATGAGAAACGCACTTAAACACACTCTGGTAGTTTAATAATCACCTAAAATGTACCACATGCAAGCTCAAAAAATATGAAAAACCCGAGCTTATCAATTCAAAGTACTTTCATTATTCCAAACACATTATATGTGTAATTTTTTAACAGTATATAATTTTTTAATTTATTTTTAAAAATATATAATTAATAGTTATTAATTTTGAATAATTGTCATTTTCAAAAAAAAATTAAATCATTATGCATATTAATATTTTAATTATAAGACAAAATAAAATATTTAAGAGAATATTCTTAATTATTTGGTGCAATATTTGGTGTAGAGCATTAGAGTTGCAAAAAAAATTTGTGCTGAAATTATATTTATTTGGTGCAGAATCTGCACTAAATAGGTGTTTAACATTGCCATTGGATTTGCTATAAGAAATTACATTAAAAAAATTACTCCCTCCTTTTCATTTTGATAATTTTTTTTATCTTTTTAGGATGCGACGATATATAAGCATGTTTATAATATATATATATATATATAATTAATTAATTAATTAATTTACTAATATATATCCATATTTAATATAGTGTAAATGGATACAACTATTCACAATCCAAATAACAAATGCTTTTTTAGCCAACTTTTTTAAGTCATGCTTTTTTATTTAAACTTTTTCACAATCTCTAAAATACCCTTACTAAATGTGGGCCCAGTCAACAAGATTCTCAATACCTTTTTGACTGATTTTGAATATGAACACGAATAATTGAGAAAATATGCACACGAATACATGAGAAAATATTCACACGAATACAGAAGAACCATACATGAGTAAATGATGGGCCCAGTCAAACAAGAACCTTTGACTCCTTTATTTCAAATTTGTCCAGATCTAAAAAGCCAAAAAGTTTGCCCGTTTTCTCACGAGGACAAAGGAGATCGGCCTTTCAAGGTTTTTCTCACGAGCAGCCGCCAGAATTATTCTCACGAGCAACAAAGTCGATACACATTCAAATTATTTTCACAAAAATAGCCCCGATCTCTTCCAATTTATTTCCACGAAAACTATAATTCTCACGAAGCCTCCATCTAAAAAATCTCATCGACCTTGAAGCCTTTCATCACAAGGACGAAGATATAGCCATGGAAAATCTCGATTTTGAACAGGTTAGAACACTAAATTCATTTTTTTTTTTGAATATTTTAGATGATTTCATGAAAATATAGTCGATCAATTTATGCATTTATATTGTGGATTTCATGAATATTTTAGATGATTTCATGAAAATATATATTGTTTTGAACATATGTTGAATTTGTTGAATTTAGATTCATGGATGAAATCTGTCGATTTTGGTGAAATGTGTTGAATTTCATAGCAATTTCGTGGCTAAATATTATCCTGAAAAAATAAGTTATCGTGAGAATATATACACATGAAAACAATCTCGTGGCTAAATATTATCATGAAATGTTGTTATCGTGACTAAATATTCTCACGAATTTGTTTTCGTGTCTAAAAATTTAAACCCGATTATTTTGACATGAAATTTTAAACCGTGAATATTTTTGTCACGAAATGGTATGTCGAGATTATTATTGTCACGATAAGAGAAACCGTGACAATATATTGTCACGAGAAGCTATTTTCGTGAGTATATTTACACACAAAAATTATGCTCACGATTTATTTTATTCTGCTTTCAGTTTTTTATGTTATAATTAATATTTGAGGAATTTTCAGCATGTACGTATCTTAAGCATGATTGATATGTTTTAATTTAATTCTATTTGCGTTTTAGTGCTAATTTTTGTATATTATTTAAAAAATAGCGTGATTGGGTGTGGAGAAGAGAGGCTTTACAGAACATCACGTGCGGGATCAATTTATACTGGAAGGACAATATGAGTGTAATTAGGGAAGTATTACACGTGATTAGTTATGGGCCCGAACTATTCGAGCAGTTTAGGAGAGAGTCGTGTTTTGGGCATCTGATAGATTTCGTGGGGGGAAACAGTTGTAACAATGCTCTACACGTATTGTTGAGTAGGGAGGTGATTATTGACGGTGCAGAGGAGCACGATATTTGGTTTCGGGTTGGAGAAACCAATATTAGATTTTCTCCGAGTGAGTTTGCTCTGGTGACTGGACTGCAGTTTGGAGGATCCGATTTTGATCCGTCTGCATCACATCAGATTTCTAGGAGATCTTTTTATTCCCGTGAGTTGAACAAGACACCTCTGAGAGTGAAGGACCTACTTGAGAGGTTTAGGACCTATTCACTAGGAGATGACCTCATGGATTACGTCATGGTCGCCAATGTCCTGTTCCTGCACACCATGATCTTTGGATATGATCAGACACACATGATAGATGACTGGGTATGGGTCTTAGCCGAGGATCGGGATTGATGGAACTCATTTCCATGGGGAGCTTATGCATTCAGTCTCTTGACGCATTATATGAGTTTGGTACCGTCAACTGAGGTGGAACTGAGGAGAAAATTCAAGAAGACGGAGGAAAAAGCCAGATTGTCTTATCATTTCTATGGACCGGTGTAGGCTCTACTGGTGTGAATCTCAATTTTGTTACGATAATGACTCTAATCTTATTTTATTGAATATAATTTGATCAATGTCTTATTCGACAGGTGTGGGCATATGAGGCCTTACCGAGACTCGGTGCACATTGTGCACATGTTCCAACACCAGACGCATTGCCCAGGTGTTTGAAGTGGGCCTTTAAGACGAAGACTGCGCATCTGGGCACATTGTTTTCTGATGAGGTGAGCATTTATTTTAAACAATGTGTGTTTTCTTGATTATTTGAAGTGTTTTTAATCAATTATTTACTATTTGCAGCAATTATGCTTCATACATCTACAACCGAGTGAGCATGAGATGGCCACGAGATCTTCCACTCGTGACAATAATTATCATGAAATCTTCCACTCGTGAGAATCATTGTCACGAGATCCTCCAGGAAAAATGCAAAATTATATTTTAATTTGGAATCAACCCTGTAACAATCATATCTCAATATCAATCATATCACAACATCAGTCTCTACATAAATAGTGATATTAACCCGTTCATATCTCAACATCAGTCTTTACTACATGAGTAGTCATATTAACCCGTTCAATCGTAACATGATCAAATTTGAGGTTGAACTCTATTCGGACACTTGGCCTTGATGTGTCTTGGTTGACGACAAATACTACATCTCTTAGGTCGACGTTGCCCTTCGCCAGGTGCATCCCATTCTTCATGCTCAATCTGTTGTGGGGCTGTACATTTCTTCCTGTTATGGCCAGTGCCTCCACACCTCGAGCATACTTGTTGTCTTCTACTTCTTGTACTTGAGCCTTCACCTGCTGAACGATATCTTCCCTCCTTAGGTCGACATGCCTGGGGAACTGATTTGGGAGGGCAAACTTTGAATAAATTTGAGACTGTCCATTCATCCTGACTCGACACTGAACGTACACGATCATGGTATGCAAGACAAAGTGTAACTTGCTTGAAATACAAGTCCACATAATCATATATGTCATGTCCTGCACTCCTGCTACAATAGTTCTAATGTGTTACTAATAAAACATAATAGCTGGAGTTTATAAAATATATGTTTATAAAGGTACGGTACCGAATAGCAGCCACTGCATGAGAACAAGGGATTTGATCGAGCTGAAATGCACCACATTCACATGTTTTTCTTTGAAGGTCAACTAGGAAGCTCTTATCGTTCTTTTGTACCTTGTACAAATGTGCATTATGGCCTCGAACAACATAATGAAGGCTCATCTCCACCTGATAGCTCAATTTTGTGTAAGCAAATTCTGTAAGTATGTGATCTCTCGATACTGTCTTCGCACGTCTCTCGTCGAACCACTTCTCTATCACATTCCTGACAACCTCAATGAGAGAACATATGGGCAATCTTCCAGCCTACAATAAACGAGCATTGAAACATTCAGCTGCATTTGATGTCATGAAGCTGTAACAACGTGAAGGGCATTGTGACCGTGCCCAACGATGTACCCCTATACTCAGCAATGTATTGTAAACTTCGACTCGGCTTGCGGAGATCATCGATAGATATTTCAGAAACTTTTCATCTCTATATGCAAAAGCAGCATTTTTAAACATCGAAATCACATGACGACCTGCTCGAATTAGATTCTTCGTGATGTGGTAATAGCACAATCCGTGGACCGCTGTAGGATACACTGCCTTAACAGCATTCTTGATGCTCACATGTTGGTCCGAGACTATCACCAAATCATCACGATCTCCAAATGCCCTCTTAAACCGCTCCATGAACCATGTCCAGGCTGCATCATTCTCAATAGGACCCACACCAATGGCAAGAGGGAAACACTGCTCATTACCGTCTTTCGTCATAACGACGAAAAGAATACCCTTGGTCTTCCCCTTCAAATGAGTGTCGTCAATGGAAATAACTGGACACATACACACTCTGAATGCCGCTCTACAAACTCCTAGAGCAACAAAGGTGTACATGAAACGATCATCACCATCAGTCTCCAAATCATAAACCGTATCAAGATTGGACCTCTTCAACATCTCCAAATATGCAGGCAATACCGCGAAAGACTGATCATGAGAACCGTAAACCATCTCTATTGCGAGATTCCTAGCCCGCAATGCAACACTGTACTCAATCTCAATGCCATACTCCCTCAATATCTCAGCTATCATTGCTCTCGGCTTCAGGATAGAACCCTCATCTAGGACTCTCTTCTTAAATAAATCAGCAATTACTCGAGAGGATAACTTCCGTGGCGCATTATGTGTCAGGTCCAACCGACATGTATGATTATCCTCTAATTTAGTCACCATCCACAAGCCACTCTTAGAACTTGCCACTAATTTAAACGAGCAGGTCTCGTTTTCTTTGCAAATAACTGTTAGTCGACTTTTGCTGGATTGGGAAACCGAATATTCCACTTGACGCTGCATATGCCACTTTCCAACAGCAATTACCAAATCTTTCTTCTCTAAGAAAGTCTTTCCGACGGCTATCGCATCAATATCTGTCGGGGATGGGTTGTCCTGTACCACTGCTAGTGCAACGTCAACATGGGCCACAGGAATAGACCAATGTCCCAAGGGAGGAAAGTCTACATTCGGAGCTTCAACATCAGGAGCAAGATCCTCAGATGAGAAGTTGTGAGGTCCACCATGCTGTAGAATATTGACAAACTCATCGAGACGCCCTGGCTCGCGAATCCATTCACAAAATTCAGCAATTTGCTTGCGCCGAACTTCACTCTCATAATTCTCATCGTCATCATCGTCATCATCAACATCATCATCCCAAGAAAGATCATCAACACTATCATCTCCAATTGGTTCATCGTTAGCATCATTTGACGGCATTCCACTTGGAGTTTGCATAATTGATTTCTCAGTAACGTACACAACCGGCTCATCTTGCTCCTGGACCAAACGAGCTAAATCAACATCCGTCTTCAACAGTCCTTTTAGTGTTCTCTTTGTCAATGACCTCGTCAAATAACTCAGTGTATAACTAACACTTATTGGAGATGTCTCCATAAAATCGTGAATTTCTTCAACCAATTTATCACGAGATAAATTGTCAAATGGGAGGTGCACCAGCTGATCTTCACCATCCACATACTCAGATCTCTCCCATCTACCTCTATGTCGGACAACAATACGTTGCCAAGCCATCTGAAAATTAACAATAAACAGTAATTAAGGTAATTTAAAAAAAAGATCTCGTGAGAATATTATCACGGAAGCATAGAATTCGTGACATATTGTCACGGTTCAGGTGATCTCGTGATAATATTGTCACGAATTCTATGATCTCGTGACAATATTGTCACGAAATGAAGACATTAGAAAATTTTAAAAAAGAAATTATTGTCACGAAATGAATAGATTTCGTGACAATTAACACTGTATAGCCGAAAAAAAATTCGATGCTACTAATCTTTACAAAACATCCAAATCTTTAATTTCACGTTAATCTACCACAAAATATCCTAATTTTTACCAACAATGTATGCATATGCGATCACTAAATTTTACAAAACAAACATCTTATAACTTAAATACCTATTAAACATATCTATTATGAAATTAGCATAACTTACGACTAAATTGCATGAAATTTTAAAAAGACTTCAAACTCGACCAATTCGCTCAAATTGACGGTTACAAAAATTAAAAACCCACCTCAAATTTCTTGGATATGTGTTGTTGCTTCTCCAAAATATTGTGTAAAATTTGGAATGGTGGAATGAAAAATGGCGTGTATTTTTTGTTGGTAAAGCTTTGTTGGTTCTTACATTAAATGCATGCAATTACAATTCACCTACCCAAATCTTAAAAACAGAAATTCTCGTTTTTTTTAATAAACTGCCACAAATTTGTCATTTAGTAAATGAGAAAAGAAATGAGAATTCTTCAAATAAGACAAAAAGGGCATGTAGGACTTTTACACCACTTTTTGAATAGAATAGTATGACTTATCAACATTGGCTAAGACTATCCACATCAGTGACCTCATCCAACCCAACCTTCAAATAAAATATTAATTTCTCTCTCCTCTACATCCACAACCTCCAACTTTATATAATTTATACTCCCATCAGTGACCTTCATCCAACCCAACTTTCAAATAAAATATTAATTTTTTCCTTTTCTTCCAACCTACATAAAATATTTATCATTTTATTTTTTTAATAGGAACATGTTATTAAAATAATATTTTTCTCTTGCATTTAATTTTTTTTTAATTAATTTATTATAATTCTACGCTTTCCTGCCGGCAGGAAAATGTGGAAATATAGTTTTCAGCCTATGAGGTTTAATTCTATTTTTTTAATAAGAACATGTTATTAAAATAATATTTTTCTCTTGCATTTAAAAAAATATTAATTAATTTTTTTAAAAAAATTTAATTCATAATTATCAAAAAATTACCCATACAATTATAAATTTATAATTTACTTCACAACAAAATAAAAATTACAAGAGTGAAAACATAATTAAATAAACTACAATGAGACACATGAAATTATAAATTACGAGTGCATAAAACGTAAATTACATATTCAATTAGTGCCGAATTTTTCCCATATGTGTAAATACATATCAATATTAGGCTCTATTTATAGATAATTTTTTTTTATGATTTTTGATATAATTTTTTTATAATATTTATGATTTACATTACACTATATATACATGTGACACCCAATTAGAGGGTGCCACATATCAAGTCATGCAATGCATGACTCAAGGTCTGCCAGTCGACCTAAGTCACCCAAATTGATGACTTTTGATTTTTTTTTTTAATAAAATTTGTCTTTTTGTGGTTGTGGGTGGCCTAAAAAAGCATTTGCTATCTTGAATTTGACTACTTTAATTTTTCACCCTTTAATATATTAAAGGCATATTTATATTAAATATTAATTTACTATAAAAATAAATAAATAAAGGCATACCAAAAAAATTTCTTAATTGATCATGAAAAATTTCAATTAACCCACGAAAATGGAACTAAGACAATAAGTCATAAGTGGTGTGGGAAAATCATTTTATTATTCAAATTCAAATATAATTATTTAATGGAAGCATAGTATGTATGTAGTAGTAGTAATAAATATTAAGGGGAAGTGAACCGATAAAATTTATAAGCCGTACCTGTCGTGAAGAGATTGAAAAGACGTTGCAAACTGCAACAAGCAAAGAAGAACAATAAATAAAACTTCAAACGTAAATTAATAAATTATGATACATTTGGAGTAACTGTTCTTCAAATTCATTGCACATCTTTTAATATATTGGAAAGAGGTGTCTCTCCATATTATCCTCTCTCTCTCTCTCTCTTAGAAATTCAAATTAATTTGGTATGGAATATGAGATTAATATATATTGGGATGAGCTGCTATCATTTTAAGCTTTCCATATATAGTTGGAAAACTTAGCCAGCCATGGACGACGCCGGAGATGTGAACGATATATCTTGCTGTTAATTTCGTCGGCGGCGGAAGCAGCAGCGTCGGTGGAGGCGCAGCTTCTCAGTTTAAGAGAAATACTGGTCAAGTGAAGTTTCCTCTTTTCTTTGATTTGTTTGTAGCCATGTTCTATATATCCCTCATTAAAGAAAATATATATGGTTGAATTTATTTTCATTTTCTTATATTTTTATTTATTTTCAAAAGTTGAATCACATGATAATTAATTTTTTTAATTAAATATAATGTCGAATCTATTTTCGTCTGCATATATTTTTATTTATTTTAAAAAGTTGAATCACATGATAATTAAATGTTTTAATTAAATAAATCGTTGAATCTTTTTTCGTTTGCTTAAATTTTTATTTTATTTTATAACTTTAAACCATATAATAATCAAATTTATTGCTGAATTTGTTTTCGTTGTTTTATATTTTTATTTTATTTTAAAAAGTTGAATTACATAATAATCAAATTTATGAATAAAATGTATTGTTGGATTTATTTTCACTTTTTATATTTTTATTATCAAATTTGATTATTATTTGATAAAAATTGGCCAATGGCGTGATATAATTGAGCTGAGATACATAAAAATTACTAAAAAATTTGTTCTGAAAGATGCTAAATATCTTAACAATAAAAAATAAGGTTTTTGGAATAAATTTTGTTCTAAATAAAACTAAAGATCAAATTTGTTGCCGGTCCAACACTCTATTGTAATATTTTTCGACTGTAAATATTTTAATTTGAATTTTAATTAAAAATTCAAATTTTAATTTACTGATTTTTTTATTTATGCTTTATTAATTAATATATTTTTTCATTTTGGTAAATTTTTTATAAAAAAAAAGTTAGTTTGTTGAATATAATTCATTAGCACTTATTTTTATTACATATACGCTCACCATAATAAAAGAAAAAAAATAATTGATTTGGACATCATTTTCGAAGAAGTCATTTACTTTGGAGAGAACTGAGATTAGTTTCATTTTTTGATTTTGTATTTTAATTAGGAAAAATATTAGTCGCACAGATTTATGTAGAAATTTAGAATTTTTCAAAAAATAAATTAAAAGAAATAATTCAAACTTTTTTTTAAGTTTTTTTTTTTCTTTTCATTTCCTAATTTTTTTTATTCTTTTATTTTCATATTATTAGGGATTAGGGAAAAATTTCTTTCTGATGTTCTTCTCCCTGTTCCGCTCCTCACTCCTCCAAGGTGAAAGGTATGTAATTTCTTCTTTAAATCTTTGTTCCTTTCACAAACCCATGATAGATAATAGATTGCCCATCTTTTCATTCTTTAATTTTAAGCAACACAAAATTTTTAACCCCTTTCAAGAAATTGTAAAAACTAAAATTTGTCATAAAGTTAAGGAAATTATCTGACCTTAAAAATTTGTTTGAACAAGCACATCTATAGACTTTAAATGAGGGATATAACAAAAGATGGTGTTGAAAATGGTCACATGCAATCTTGCAATTTTCTCCCTGTAAAATAGGGCTTATGATTGCTATTGAAATTGTTAATGCTTCTGTCTAAATGATTTAGTGCATCACTATAAGAACAAAAGAGGCCTATAACAACGGCTAATCCGATCCATTAATCGAGAAATTGAGTATTGTTAACAGAGGCGTTGTCTATAGAATGTTTTCAAAGGCAACATATTTATGATGAAGTATATATCATATGCAATTTAAGTACGCATCTCTTTAACAATAATAATTAAATTGATTTTCTCTAATTCAAAGTGATTGTTTGAAATAAGAAAATATTAATGAAGTATTTAATAAAAAGTGAAGAAAAGTGACGATGTCTTACCAATAGTATAATTAGATGTACAGTGCCATAGTATAAATAGTATAGTAGGAATTCCCAAATATATACATATGAAAAAAAAAGTGATATCGAATTTACTACAAAATAGAATATAGATGGAAACATTTCAAAAGTAGTAAAAGGGACTTATGTTTTTTGTTACCATTCCAATTTTTTTTTCAACCTTTCTGACCGTCGGGGTTAAAAAGTCGGAAGTATTCTTCCCATTTCTCTTTTCTTCTTTTAGTGGGGAGGGGGGGTCGACATTTGAGCTAGCTGCTCTTGCTCCTCTTCCACTAGAGTAGGCAAAATAAATTGCATGTATTTCCTCTTCTTTTGCGCTTTCTCCTTCTCATGCTTCTTTGTCTCTGGACCTTTATTCGACTCCCAGCCTCATGAGTCTTCTCAGACTTCTCCCCCTCGTCTTTCTCTGGAACTTTCTTCGACTCCCGATCCTCTACATTAGGAGTCTTCTCAGACTTCTCTCACTCCTCTTCCTCTAGAATCTTCTCCGATAACATTTGCACATTTTCACCGCCCTCTACAATTGTTGCTAAAGTCGAGCCCCCTTCTTCTAATATGGTCACGATTTGTTCAATATCGTAATATAGATAATGCAAATTATAATTATAAATAATACTAAAAAAGTAAAAGAAAATCATTATAAAAACTATAACTAAAATAGAGCATAAATAACCATACTAGTCTGCAACACTTAAATTATTTCATGCGACGAATAAGAGAGATGAGAGAGAAAATGTGTTCAACATCCATTGCAAACAAAGCTATAAAAGAGTGTGTTTTTAAAGACACCATCCATCGCAAACAATTTTGTTTAATGCAAGAATGAGACCTCCGGACCATTGCGCCAATATATGAAAGCTCGCATACTCCTTTTAGGGGTCATCTCCTCGAGAAAATCCAGTTTGTTCTCTAAACTATCAGCCGTCCACACCTTGCGCGTACTCTTATCTTCAAACTTTTGCATAGCTGCATAAATAGTAGGCCTTTTGAGATTTTTACATTCCATCAAAAGAGAAAACACTTCATCTAATGTAATTTTTTTCTTCTTTGTTGGTGGTCCTCGCTCACTCGCAGTTGAAGTTACTAAGGTGTGTGAAGGACCAACTTGTACAATGGCATTGGCTTTGGGGTCCAGGAGTCCAAGGGCGTTGTCAAAAGTTGTATGAGAATGAGAGGCATCTGCAAAATTTTTCAGATATGGCATTAACTCATCTAGATATGGCAATAACTCATCTTAAATGAATTCACTCGGATCCATAGTGAGTTCAGAGAATTGAGGAACAATCACGGGCTCATAATCTGTAGTATTAGAAAATAATAACTTCGCCTCACCACACACACAACCACCCTCCTTCAAGCTCGTGGCCAAACCAAGTGCGAACTCCACATTCAAGTTAAGCCCAAATTGTGTATTTGCTAAGTTAGCAACACTATACCAAAAGGAGTAGTTTGGTAAGCACTTGGCAAAGACATCCACAATACTTCATGACTAGCTGAATTGAACCTACACTCACAGATCTTCTGCATGTTTCTCCTTTTAGGCTTAACCTAACCATTTCCAGAAAATTAAGCAAATTAGAAAAATGGATAATTTCACTTTTAGTCCCATTAGAATAGAGTCAAAACACTTTTGATCCCATATCTTTCATTTTTGATCCTATAGTTTATTAGCTCGACACTTTTAGTCCCATAATTTATTAGCTCGACACTTTTGGTCTCAAGTGTTTTTTTTTTCAACATTTTTAGTCTTAAAATTAACAATATATTTTTTCTTATATTTTTTTCGACGTTTTTTTCTGTATGTTTTGTAAAGAATTTTGCTGAACAAAAACCTTATATTCGCAAGAAGTTGAAATGGTTTTGTTAGGCATTTTGCTGGACTTTTGTTGGGCATTTTGCTTGATATTTTGTAATTTTGTTTGAAATAAATAAATAAATACATAGATATACACACATATACATACATACACACACACACATACTGCATTTGGGACTATAAATATCGAAAAAAACATTTGGGACAAAAAATGTTGAGTTAATAAATTATGAGACCAAAAACGAAAGATATGGGACCAAAAGTGTTTTGATCCTATTCTAGTGGGACTAAAAGCGAAATTATTCCTTAGAAAAACAACCTTGTTACACACATACATGTATGGCAACTATTTAATCTGGACGTGGGTGAGGATTCTCTACTGTGGGGTTGTAGATATAATAAACAAGAAAGCATATATATTGGTTGCTGATAAAGGTGAACTTAGTGATGAGGATGTGGAAACTTTGGAGCAGATACAGATTATGTTCTGCATTCCAAAGCAAACTGTCGAAGCAGCTCATCCAGAAATATGTGGTGGTGTGTTTGAGAAGGTAATTTTGGTTCTTTTCCATTAACATTGTTTCAATTATAATGTGGCAGATTTGGATTCATTAGTAATTAAGACATCAAATCAACTGTGTGTAAACAGCTGTGTGGATCCGCATTTGAAATGAGCAAAAAAAATTAGCAATAAGAGTTATTGTATGATCATTTGTGGATCTTCAACTGCTAAGGAACTATCAGAGCTTTTATTTGCATTAGAGGATTTTTAGTATATGTCCGTAAGGCATAAATTATTTACATGGATCTACTTTCAGGGCCTTTAGCACCAAAACCTTGGAACTAAGTGGTTTAATGTGCATACGAATATTACACCCTCATTGTTATGTATTATGGCTTCAAGCAAATACTTGTTTTGTTGGAGGGATATGCTGCTACTTATATACAAGTTCCTGATGATAATTTATAGCTAAACATAGGTGTCATTAAGCCTTCTAAGTAGTCTTTAGTTATTAACTTGTAAAATCGTTAAGTAATTTGAAACCAGGATGCTCTCATTTACTAATTGAGTAATTGTCCATGTCAATAAGGTTTGCGACCATATTTTATCAATTCTTGGAGTTCGTAATTCTCTGCCTTTATTCATGGGTGCATGTTTTTTTCACAGATTGTCAAGGAGGCGATTGCTTCTGGTGTAGATGGATATGATGGAATGGCTGCCTTTGGTTTGCGCTTGACTAAGGAGGTTGCAATGTCTATTGCTAGTTATTACAGTTATAGCCATTGTTTACAAAAATATCTGGTTTGCAGTTAAAGTGTTTGTTAGATGGTTAGTTAGAATAGAATCTAAATTAGTTAGTCAATTAGAATCTAATTAGTCTCTCGCTATCTTTCTCTACTCTACTGTATAAATATTCCTCATTCATCATTGTAAATATACACTTTTGATATATGAAAAATTCAATATTCAAATCTCTCTCTATTTCTAAAGTTTCAACATGGTATCACTGAGGCCAGGATTAGCGTTCTGCGTTTCTATCGCAGTTATATTCCATCAATTCTCTGTGTTCTTCATTTCTTCAATCACTCAACAATAATCTGCAACTTTTCATCATATTTTGACCAAATTTTCTGAGTTTTTTTTCTGTATTTTTCTTCTTCTCACTGTAATCAAATTTTTTCTCCCTAATTCCATTTTCTCTGCTCAAATCTGCCATGTCTACCTTTGCTTCTGCATTCTCTTCCACATCCTCTTCTCTACCCCTAAATTCCGTTCGTCTTGATCGAACAAATTACAGTTTCTGGAGATTTCAAATTCTCGCCGCTATTCGCGCTCATGGATATGAAGATCTCATCTCTCCGCTCCTCATTCCTCCGCCACAATATCTATCATCCAGCTCTCATGTCAATCCAGATTTTCAAATCTGGCTCCGCCGTGACCAATTTCTCTTAAGTTGGCTAATTTCCTCTATTTCAGAATCAATGATTGGTCACATCACTCGCTGCACAATTGCTCGTGATGTTTGGTTCACGCTTGAGGCTCTATTCCAATCACAATCAAAGGCTCGTGCTATGCAACTCAAGCTGCAGCTTCAAACTCAAAAGAAGGGCGACAGGTCCATCGATGAATACTTCTTAAAAATGCGTGGTTTTGCTGACAGTTTAGCTGCTATTGGAAAACCAGTTGCTGATGACGATTTAATTCTCCATATTCTCAATGGTTTTGGAGCTGATTATGATGCCGTTGTTGTGAATCTCACCAACCGATCTGATTCATTGTCTCTACAGGAAGTTCAATACGCGCTTCAAGCGCATGAAATTCGCTTGAACAATCAACTCTCTTCCTTTTTACCTGCTGCTAATGTTGCTACTCACAACAATCGTGCAGATTTTTCTCATGGTCGAGGTCGCTCACCTGATTTCTCTAATCAACGCAGCTATGCAGCAAGAGGTCGTGGTGGTAGAGGCTTTGCTTGAGACACAAAAATTGTGTGTCAATTATGTGGCAAAACTGGCCACGTTGCTCTCAAGTGTTTCAAACGATTTGATGTTCATTTCACCGGTCCACCTTCTCATCAAGCTCTCTACACTGACACCTATTATGACTCAGCAGCTGAAGAGGCTTATTATGACCAAGCTCTTGACACTGCATGGTATGCTGATAGTGGAGCAACAACTCATGTCACAAATGAGCTAGCCAACCTCCAAGTTCACTCTCCTTACACTGGTGCTGAGCAACTTCAAGTTGGTAATGGTAATAAACTTTCCATTGCTCACATTGGTGACTCTCTTCTTCCTTCTTCTAACTCCTCAGCATCCTTAAAACTTCATGATATTCTGCATGTCCCTGGCATTACTAAAAATCTCATTAGTGTCTCCAAATTCACCAAAGACAATAATGTATATATTGAGCTTCACCCTACTTTCTGTTGTGTAAAGGAAATTCCCACACACAAGGTGCTGATGAAGGGAGCTCTATCCCAGGGCCTGTATCAACTTGATCTTGCAGCAATTCAAACCATGCAGAAGAGCACATCTACAATCCCTCTCCAATCCTTCTCCTCTACTATTCCAGCTCCATCAGATGCTTCTTCCTCTCAATCTACAAGAGCTGGCTCCATAGATTTTCCAAATAATTTGTCATGCTTAGCAGCTTGTACAATTGATGTAAACTCTTGGCATCAAATACTAGGGCATCCAAATCCAAATGTACTAGCTCAAGTATGTAACTCTATGAATATTAAATACAATAAATCAGCTCTTCTTTTCTGTGATGCTTGCAAAATTGGTAAAATGCATCAATCTCCTCATCTTTCCCAATCTCTTACCACCTCTGCTCCTTTTCAACTCATTCATACTGACCTCTGGGGACCTGCAGCCATTCCCAGCATAGCTGGATACAAGTTCTATATTCTGTTCATAGATGATTTCAGTCGATATACATGGATCTACCCTTTACATACCAAATCTGAAACCTTCTCTGTTGTCAAACGGTTCCTTGCCATGATTAACCTTCAATATAACACATGCATTAAACGAATCCAGTCAGACTGGGGGGGTGAATATCGATCCCTTGTCTCCTTCTTCGCAGATCAAGGAATCCATTTTCAACATCCCTGCCCATACATCCATTCCCAAAATGGCCGGGTCGAACGGAAGCATCAACATGTTCTTGATACTGCTTTAACCCTTCTCGCTCAAGCTCACATGCCCTTTCAGTTTTGGTGGGATGCTGTTTCAGCTGCCGTCTTCCTCATAAACAGGTTACCTTCTCCCTCTACACACCATATCTCTCCTTACCAAATCATTTTTCATTCTAAACCAGATTACAAAGTGCTTCACAGTTTTGGTTGCTCATGTTATCCTTTTCTCAGACCTTATGCTCAACATAAGCTTCAATTTCGATCTGCTCAATGCATTTTTGTTGGCTACAGTCTGTCTCACAAAGGATACAAGTGTCTTCATCCTAGTGGCAGACTTTACATTGCTGATACTGTCCATTTCAATGACAGTAAATTCCCTTATCCTAGTCTATTTTCTTCCCCATCACTCTCCACAACTGCTCCTCCATCTGTTCTTTTATTTCCCTCTTCTTCTTCTTCTTCTCTTCCCCCTTCTCCTTTTCTTTCCTCCTCATCTTCTTCCTCGGCAGCAGCTTCACCTTCTTCTTCTCAGGCTCCACCATTATCTGCTTCATCTAATCCCTCATCATCGTCATCTGACCCCTCCTCTCCTTCCTCTCCATCTCCACCATCTTCTACTGCATCTCCTTCTCAAATCACCTCCTCCCCGGATATTTCTATCTCTTCTTCTTCGTCTACCATTCCTCCATCTTCTACAGGTCCTGTTAATTCTCATCATATGATTACTCGAGCGAAACATGGAATATCTAAACCTAAGGTTTTTCATTCATCTGTTCTTCCTTCCATTCCTGTAACTGCTAAGAAAGCTATTGCTGATCCACAGTGGTTCCATGCCATGCACCTTGAGTTTCAAGCATTACAAGAGAATCATACTTGGTGACTTGTTCCTTCCTCTCCTGATATTCATCCTATCTCTTGTAAATGGGTGTTTCGTGTTAAACAAAAGCTGACGGATCTCTTGATAAACTAAAGGCCCGACTTGTTGCTCGTGGTTTTGAGCAAATTGCTGGCGTGGATTTCCTAGAAACTTTCAGTCTAGTGATAAAATTTTCTACCATTCGACTAATTTTTACACTTGCAGCTACAAGACATTGGGTTATTCAACAAATAGATGTCAACAATGCTTTCCTTAATGGCGATCTTGAAGAAACCATATATATGGCTCAACCTCAAGGGTTTGAAGATGCCGAGCATCCCTCTTATGTCTGTAAGCTCCAAAAGTCTCTCTATGGTCTTAAGCAGGCTCCACGGGCCTGGTATGATAAACTAAAAGGCTTTCTTATTTCTCTGGGTTTCAAACGTTCTGATTCAGATTTCTCTCTATTTCATCAGGCGTGTGATGGTAACATTCTTCTTATTCTCATATATGTTGATGATATACTGGTCACTGGTGATGATTCTACAGCTGTCTCTTCTTTAATTCAGCAACTCAATGCTGCCTTTGCTCTCAAGACTCTTGGTCCGGTCAACTACTTTCTAGAAATTGAAGTCTCTACAATTTCTTCTGGCTTTCTTATTCATCAATCTCAGTATATACATGACCTGCTCGAACGTACTAATCTTCTTGAATGCAAATCTGTTCCTACTCCTATCCAGGCTAGCAAAAAATTATCTAAACATGATGGCAGGCCATTTGACAATCCCTCCTTATATAGAAGCATTATTGGATCTCTTCAATACTTAACTCTTAGCTGGCCGGACATCGCTTTTGCCGTCAACAAATTGAGTCAATTTCTTCAGGCTCCTAGTACAGTTCATTGGAATTCTTGCAAGTATCTTCTTCGGTATCTAAGTGGCTCTAGATCTCTGTCTCTTGCTTTCACTGAGACTTCTTCTACATCTCTGGTTAGTTTCTCTGATGCAGATTGGGCCTCTTCCCTAGATGATCGGCGATCCACCGGTGGTCATTGTATTTTTCTTGGATCAAACCTGCTCGTGTGGAGTTCTAAGAAGCAAGACGTCGTGGCTCGAAGTAGCGCTGAGTCCGAATATCGCACTATTGCAAATGCCACTACTGACCTTGTTTGGTTTCATAGTTTGTGCACTGAAATTGGTGTTCAACTTCAATTTCCTTCTCAACTTTGGAGCGATAATTGTAGTGCCATTGCTCTTGCCTCCAATCCGGTGTTTCATGCTCGTACCAAACACATTGAAGTTGATATCCATTACATTCGAGAAAAGATTGCGGACAAATTTATTCAAGTTGGTCATGTACCTTCAAGTGATCAAATTGCGGATATTTTTACCAAACCTTTGTCTGAAAACCGGTTTCTTGATCTACGGCAGAAGCTTCACCTTATTCTTCCCCCTTAGGCTTCAACGGGGATGTATTACAGTTATAGCCATTGTTTACAAAAATATCTGGTTTGCAGTTAAAGTGTTTGTTAGATGGTTAGTTAGAATAGAATCTAAATTAGTTAGTCAATTAGAATCTAATTAGTCTCTCGCTATCTTTCTCTGCTGTATAAATATTCCTCATTCATCATTGTAAATATACACTTTTGATATATGAAAAATTCAATATTCAAATCTCTCTCTATTTCTAAAGTTTCAACACTAGTAAAGCAGTAAGTATCCATGATCCTGGATTGCTATCTATATTTAGGAGCATATATATTATTACTCAAAAGATTTCTCAAGTCTTAAACACGCCCTAACGTAATATTTCTGATGTGGTCTTTTTTAATTGGTTATGCAAAAGTTAGCATACATTAGTAACAATAAATAAAAAGGGCCTAGAAAAGTTAGCAAAAACATAGATAAATGATTAACACATCTTCAGCCTAGGGAACAAACTCTAATAATCATTTAAAATTTCACAAAATGCAAATAATTAGTATTAACCAAATGGAAAAAATTATCCTCTGTCCCTTTCCAACTCATTACTTCCCCGTTTCAACGAAATCAACACTGATGCATTACACACCTTCACAAAAAATTAACATGCATTACAATTACTATAAATTAGCTCAAGTTATAGAAATAATCAAGAGTCGAACACCATAATCTTTATCTATGCAGAGAAATGCAATGTTGAAATCTAAGTCGAAACCCATAAGTAAACAAGCGAAAAACCTACTGCATAATTGGAGTGGTGTGGTCAAACGTTTTGCAACCATTAAGTAAAGAAGCAAAAAACCAGCGCCATATTGCAACCAAGTTATAAACAAGCAAAAGATTTACAATCCTAAGCAACCAATTTATAATTAAGCAAAAAAATTACAAAGCAAAGAAAGGAAAAACCTACCCCAGAATTGCTTCCGGAGCTCTCACAATCACTCTTAGAAGCCAAAATTGTTTTTCTTTTGTTAGACATGCAAAGAGGGAAACTCCCAAAATTGAGTCTTAATATCTCATTTATACTTGTCAACCTACCGCCAAAATTGATAGACATCTTCTCTCAGAAAATTTCGATTCTTGCAACCTATATGTAGGCAAATGATTTTTCTGCTGTGCTAAGGATCCTTTACTGGGCTAAGGATCACGACACCCCCTGTGGTGCCGTTTTAAAAAAAAAACATTAAAAAAACACAAGTTTATATGAACAATTAAAATAAAATTGGTCGATAGAAACACATTTACAGAGATTAAAAAAACACACCCCATCTGGATTTTGGTGCTCTTGTCTCCCCATATATGTGCAATAGCCACAACGCTTTCAATCATGAAAAAGAAAAACAGAAGCATGGTCATGAACATTAGAAGCAGAATCTAGACATGCAACAAATTGATAACTGTAAAAGACTTAGTTTATAATTCACTCACATAAACTTCCAAACAAATAGAGAACTAAATGTGGTTACACTTACACAAGTAAGAACATGTTGACCAATGGTAGGCTTGGAGTTGGAAATTACAGCTTTCAACATCTTCTTACAACGTCTGCATGTCTTCTTCCCCGCATTCTGAAGCATATACAAATGTTAAACCATAATAATGCTCGAATAGAACCAAAAGGAACCGAAGAACACAAGATAACTTGATTACCTCATTTAACCAGTTTGTCTCCTCAATAAACCTTGTAAAAGCAGCATAAACTTCACTTTTGTTGACGAATTTACAATGTACAACATTGGGAAATCCATGAACTTGAGTTTTACACTCTTCCCAAGTGTCGTACACACCAGTCATTCTACCAGCAAAGACAACATACATTGTACCTTCTTGTGAACGGAGTCGGACGACAGGATGAGCGATAAGTAAGCTTGAGATGGAAGAGCCACAAATAAAAAATAGCATCAAGAAAACAAACGTATTATCTCATTTTTAGTAATTGGAGCTGAAAGATTCATACAAGTGAAATTAACAAAAGAATCATTCCACTCTTCTAAATTGTAAATCATATAGTGAGGTAGTAATTAGTAGCTATAAGTTACCTTAACAACAAAACGAGAACACAATGATTGAGCAATTAATAATAATACGTGGAATGAAAATAGACATTTTTAAGGGCAGAAACGATAATACATTTTTCACTGAAACAACAAAACAAAGCAACAAGAACACAAACCTATCATCTCGTTTTAGTAATTGGAGCTGATACCCAGCATACACCGATGTAAATATTCCATAGAAACCAAAAATAAGTATGGGGAGATGGGATCCCTCGTCTCAACCCTTTCTTTGCCTCAAATAGGGAAGTCACTCAATAGGGGTCTCCACACCAAAGCACGCGCTATACCCAAACAATAGAGTAATAGTGAACCATAAAAGATGAGATATTAACCTGTTGACAGACGCCGTTGTATCAGAAGGAATGATCATCGGAGGTACAGTGAAGCAGGTGAAGGAATAGGGTTTCGAAATGGCGGATGCGGTTTCTCATTAATTCTTTGTTTATTTGAACATTTTCCCAGGCTGCGAATGCCGCCACGTCGGACTCACGTACCTCTCGCATGCATCAGTACCCTTTAGGTCACTTAATGAGATTTTAATATGTTAATATACCATACGCATCAAATATTAGAAAAGAACTGTTAAAAGTGATATGCTATATTACGTTTAATGCATAATAATATATTTCTAATTAAAACTGAGATATAATTTGAGACATCTACACAAAAATTGAAGTTATAAATCACCCTAAGTTTTCATTAAAATTCTTGGCATATAAATATGCATGAATCTCATATATTACGTTTTGTTATTTTTATGTTTCTGTATAATGAAAACACCATAGTCCAAAAAGTAGAGGTGATTTTTTTTTAAAACTCTACACGTTAATTTAATAAATACTAACAATCAAGTCTTGAAAAACAAATATTATATTATTATTCTATATCACGCCGCTTATTAGTCTTCACACACGATAAATAGCTTACTCATAATTGGTACATAATTATTAATTAACAATTTTTTTTTGTAACGTAAATGCTAGGGTTATTTAGTAATTAAAATTTCTAGGTTTTCTAAATTAAAATAGACAATTCAACCATTCCACATGCATTGGCATTTATTTAGATAATCGAATTAAAAAGAAGACATATGACTGTGAGAATTTCAATCTAAATTGAAACATTTTCTTTTTTATTGTGAAGCATTAATAGACTAAAAATATCATGTATTAATTAATAAATTAAATGTTCGTACTAACCTGTTATACGCTATATTTAACAAAGAATTATCATTTATGTGATGTAAGTCCAAAAAATAAATTTAATATTTTTACAATAAAAGGCCAACAATACATGATGAGTACAAATTAATCATTCAATAATTTAAATGACTAGTTATAAATTCATTAGTTACTGAATTTAAGAATTTTAGCCAATCATTGTACGAACTTACAATGTATTTCTTAAACAAATTGGGAATTAATAATGCAATTTTATGCTTTCATTAAATTCAAACCTCTTCGATGTTATTTGAATTTATGTTATACATCTATGTCTTGTTAATATTTATTTCATAGGGTAGAGTAATTACATGCAAATATAAGTCACACATTCACATCTTTATTTAAGGTCGATGAATCACATGTTATATAATAAATTTATTGTTTAGAAGTTCAAAAATGCATAAGTTGGAAATTAAATGTGAATTGGTTACATTGAAATTAAATACATGATTATATTTATGATACCCGAAATTCATAAGACATGCAACACAATAATTAATAATTTTGGGTTGTTTTTTTTAATGTAATACTACTATGAATGACTAATCGTCACTCATCAAAACACACAAAACTATATCCCTGCACATAGTGGAACAAATAATGCATTCATATATACAAAAACAGTGCGGGGATTGCATAGTTTATAGGGGACGCCGCAGGACTATATAATATAACCCCCTCAGAGACTCATGGATCATCTGCGAGTCTTCCTCTTCGTCAAGAGTAGTGATTTTGATGGCATTACTTCCATCTTGTTCCATGGTGAAATGAACAATGCCCCCCAACTACCAACTTGTTCCACCTCGCGAATGTCGTCCATCCGCCTGTGATGAAGAACCTCACCGACAGATTGTTGCACCACGATCTCACCCATGCCCTCCATTTGTGTCCATGACCATTCTGGAGCATCACCTGTTGGGGCAATGCCATGTCCGCATCATCTACGAACCTCTTCGACAGTTCCTGATCCTAATATTGAAAAAAGGCCAACCCATTACACTTATGTTTGCCAGAACAACATATGTGCAACGAAGTCTTTTCACGAATCGGAGGGTCTGAGGGTACGCTCGAACGGTTCGTCTAAATGGCCGTGTTAAGACTGCAAAACACAAATTAGATGGTGTCATTGAACATAGCATTGCGAATGTATGCTGCAGCGCCTATTCAAATACCACATATATGTAAATACATAGACGTATATTGAAAAATATATAACGGCCCTCACACATGGTCTTCTTAGTATACCGCCATGTCTGAAGAGTCCGCTTGTCGCATAAATGGTAACGTACCAACTTTGGGAGCTGGGAAATGCTCTGAAGGTGAGAAAATCATAAGACATGATATTATGCGATGTAATGAACTCATTCCAGCCGCTCGTTAGACATAGTTCACCTTTGACATTCTCCAGACGAACTTTATATTTCATTGCAGAATTGATGTTGTAAAAAAGCATCATTGTCTCAATTCCAAGTTCACTGTGTTGTGCCAAGTATGCTGAGGGGGCCATCTGCATAACACGTTGAATGCGAAATCATTGTGACATTGTCTAATTGGACTGTCTCCAGCATTATGGATACATATAATCTACTGGCCATATGCCGAAACCAAAGAGGAAAATTGATTGGTCAATAATTTGCACACATAAATATGATGAGCTTACCGGGTGGCCAATGAAGATGCGCCTTCTCAGATGCTCTTGCAGCAGAAAGCAGCAAAATGAATTGTTGGATTCATCATTCTCATGCGAAGCAAATGCCGGGGGACAGACAACCCCTCGCTCGCATCTATTTGGATCATAAATCTCGACAGTGAAGACGTTGGTTGTGTTCTCTCTGAAAATGATGGTCTCATTCACTCTCACGTTGGCGTCATGCACAAAACGGGACCAACCATCCGTTATTGAGACGAGACAATTAGCCCCTTCACGCTGTAGCACCACTGACCATGCACCTCCGCGCATATCTTTCAACCACGCATGACAACCGGAGGCATAATTGCATATCAAATTCACTGTCGGCGGGAGGGGCTCTCACAGAAATACGAGATCAAAATTAATGCTACTTCATGAAAGATAAATTCACCAAGGTTACACAAACGGATGATCGCATAGAACCAATTGACTACAGTCACTTACATATGAATACACGCATGACTCGTGTACAAAGACTTTAAAGGATGAAGGTCTCCAATTTGCAGCGTGCCCGACCATAGCAAGACCAATGACCCAAATGTTAAAAAAGAAGATCAAATTCACTTGGTCTAAAGAATGTGAGAAGAGTTTTCAGACACTCAAAGAAAAGTTAACCGCAGCACCGGTACTAGCCATACCAGAAGGAAATGAGGGATTTGTCATCTTCACTGATGTATCCTTACAAGGTTTAGGTTGTGTTCTCATGCAAAATGGGAAAGTCATTGCTTATGCATCTCGTCAACTAAGACCACATGACCTTGAGCTAGCAGCAGTAGTGCATGTTTTAAAAATTTGGAGGCACTATCTGTATGGTGTAAAGAGTAAAATTTACACAGATCACAAGAGTCTTAAGTATTTCTTTAAGCAAAAGGACTTAAACATGAGACAAAGAAGGTGGTTAGAGTTGGTGAAGGATTATGATTGTACGATTCAATACCACCCTGGAAAGGCCAATGTAGTTGCAGATGCCCTCAGTCGAAAATCCAAGGCAAAGTTGGGATGTTTCTTAACCCAACAAGGGAAACTTGTACAAGAATTTGAGAATCTAAGAAAAGAGCTGGTACGACCACCAAGCTCTACAAAAAGTTGCATAGCTGCTTTAACAGCTAAACCAGATCTGAGAGAAAGGATTGTAGAGGCACAGAAGAAAGATGGTTTCTTAGAAAAGATGCGCTCACAAGCAAAATCAGATGATCCTAAGGGTTTTGCTGAGGCAAGTGATCACGCTCTTATGTTTGAAAGAAGAATTTGTGTGCCCCACGATCAAGAGATAAAGAAGGAGATAATGAGTGAAGCTCATGATACTCCTTATACAGCACATCCTGGGAGTACAAAAATGTATCGAGATCTGAAGAGGAATTTCTGGTGGAAAAATATGAAAAGAGAAATAGCCTCATTCGTGGAACGTTGTCTGTCATGTCAGCAAGTGAAAGCAATACACCAAAGACCATCAGGACTTTTCCAACCATTAGAGCTTCCCGAATGGAAGTGGGACCACATCAACATGGACTTTGTTGTTGGTTTACCAAAAACAGCACGTGGAGACACCGCTATCTGGGTTATTGTTGATCGACTAACCAAATCAGCACATTTTCTTCCTATGCGAATGACCTTAGGACTGGACAAGTTAGCACAATTGTATGTTAAGGAGATTGTCAGATTGCATGGGATACCTGTGTCTATCACATCTGATTGTGATACAAGATTCACATCTAGATTCTGGAAAAGCTTGCAAGATGCTATGGGCACTAAATTGAATTTCAGCACAGTTTTCCATCCTCAAACTGATGGGCAGTTAGAAAGAACCATACAAACACTTGAGGATATGCTTCGAGGAGTAGTAATTGATGGTGGAGGAAGCCGGGAGAATATTCTACCTTTAGTAGAATTTGCCTATAACAATAGTTACCAGGCTTCAATAGGGATGGCACCATATGAAGTCTTGTACGGCCGAAAGTGTAGATCACCACTTTACTGGGATGAAGTGGGTGAGAGAAAAATATTGGGCCCAGAGATTGTTCAGGCGACGGTGGAAATAATTGATAAAATAAGGAAAAGAATAGTTGAGGCCCAAGACAGACAAAAGACTTATGCAAACAAACGTCGTATTGATTTGCATTTTGATGTTGGAGATAAAGTATTCTTGAAAATATCTCTGACAAGGGGAGTTGTAAGATTCGGCAAAAGAAGCAAATTAAGGCTAAGGTATATAGGACCTTTTGAAATTCTTGAGAGGATTGGAGAAGTTGCTTATAGATTGGCATTACCGCCAAGTCTAGAAGGGGTACATGACGTGTTTCATGTATCTATATTAAGAAAATATGTGTTTGATCCTAAACATGTAATTAAACATCATGAAGTGGTCCTAAGCGAGGATTTGACTTATGAAGAAAAACCAATAGCTATACTTGACCGGAAGGTGAAAGTATTGAGAAATAAACAGATACAACTGGTGAAAGTTTTGTGGAGCAACCATGAAAGCGAGGAAGCTACATGGGAGCTGAAAGATAAGATCCAGGAGCAATACCCTGACTTGCCATATAGAGGTATGTCAAATTTCGGGACGAAATTTATTTTAAGGGGGGTAGAATGTAATAACCCGAGACTTTCTCATAATTATTATTTAGAAATCTGAAATACCTGCTCGAAAATAGTCATATTAAGACCTAATGATAATCATATATTAAAATCCTATCTAAATAAATCAAAAATTGATTTAAGACATATTATTATTTAGTAATTATACTATTATAAATTGGTAGCAAATTAATTAAATTTATACAAGTATATTTTATTAGTGGTCATAGGTGAATTTGTAATCTCGAATTTTAATTTATTTGATAACACTCGATAGAATTAGTTGGACGTGTTGAAATCTAAAATTTTACTCCTAGTATTAAAAATAATTAGAGTTAATAGTTGAATTTAGAAGTCTATTTTCGAGTCTTAAAATACTGTGCGAGTCTTGTTTATTCACACACGATTTATTTTTGGTGATTAGTATTTCTATTTTTATTTTTTTTATTTTTATTTTTCTAAAAGGGCTATTAAATGTTTAAAAAAATTATGATTAAGATATTTATTAAATTTCTTCAATTTCCCTTAAATTGAACACGTAGGTCTGTATGCCAATTCAACAAATTTTGGAAGACAGTTGTCCAGCTCTTATTCTCTTTACTAATCAATCAAGTACCATAGAAGCTTATTTCCTTCCTCTGCATATTAACATAAAAATAATACAGAACCATTACCCCAAACTCCTCGTCTGGAAATCAAGTTTCACAACAAACTCACAGCTTTTGGTAAGTTTCCGTTAAATTCATTTTTCTGTAGTAGCTCTATAGATTATATGCCCAATAACCTCAGCAAATTTCTCAACTTCAATTAATCAAAACAAAACTATGAAATTATATCACTATAAACCATCAACTCCTACTTCTTAAAGCACCAATTCGGCACCAAAATAGAACCACCCTCAGCTAGATATAACGAGACCAATTCCAACATATCATATTCCAATTAAATATTTTCTAGCCAACACACATACATGGTTCTGCAGAAAATAAAATTATAGAATTTCAGATAGACATATAGATATTAAGAAAAATAAATAAATAGACTTAGAAAGAAAGAAGTCGTTTGGGTTGAGTTGAAGCAGGGGAGGGTGTCGTCGGCTAGGCTCGGGTCTCGGTGATGCTAGTTTGAGTCGTGGCTGAGATTTGCGTCCTGGTCGATCCGTCGTTGACGTCGTACCGAGCTTCGGATGAATTCGAGTCACCAAGAGCTTGCGTCGTGTTATCGTTGTGATTGAATTTGTGTCAGCACAGTTTTTCATCCTCAAACTGATGGGCAGTTAGAAAGAACCATACAAACACTTGAGGATATGCTTCGAGGAGTAGTAATTGATGGTGGAGGAAGCCGGGAGAATATTCTACCTTTAGTAGAATTTGCCTATAACAATAGTTACCAGGCTTCAATAGGGATGGCACCATATGAAGTCTTGTACGGCCGAAAGTGTAGATCACCACTTTACTGGGATGAAGTGGGTGAGAGAAAAATATTGGGCCCAGAGATTGTTCAGGCGACGGTGGAAATAATTGATAAAATAAGGAAAAGAATAGTTGAGGCCCAAGACAGACAAAAGACTTATGCAAACAAACGTCGTATTGATTTGCATTTTGATGTTGGAGATAAAGTATTCTTGAAAATATCTCTGACAAGGGGAGTTGTAAGATTCGGCAAAAGAAGCAAATTAAGGCTAAGGTATATAGGACCTTTTGAAATTCTTGAGAGGATTGGAGAAGTTGCTTATAGATTGGCATTACCGCCAAGTCTAGAAGGGGTACATGACGTGTTTCATGTATCTATATTAAGAAAATATGTGTTTGATCCTAAACATGTAATTAAACATCATGAAGTGGTCCTAAGCGAGGATTTGACTTATGAAGAAAAACCAATAGCTATACTTGACCGGAAGGTGCAAGTATTGAGAAATAAACAGATACAACTGGTGAAAGTTTTGTGGAGCAACCATGAAAGCGAGGAAGCTACATGGGAGCTGAAAGATAAGATCCAGGAGCAATACCCTGACTTGCCATTTAGAGGTATGTCAAATTTCGGGACGAAATTTATTTTAAGGGGGGTAGAATGTAATAACCCGAGACTTTCTCATAATTATTATTTAGAAATCTGAAATACCTACTCGAAAATAGTCATATTAAGACCTAATGATAATCATATATTAAAATCCTATCTAAATAAATCAAAAATTGATTTAAGACATATTATTATTTAGTAATTATACTATTATAAATTGGTAGCAAATTAATTAAATTTATACAAGTATATTTTATTAGTGGTCGTAGGTGAATTTGTAATCTCGAATTTTAATTTATTTGATAACACTCGATAGAATTAGTTGGACGTGTTGAAATCTAAAATTTTGCTCCTAGTATTAAAAATAATTAGAGTTAATAGTTGAATTTAGAAGTCTATTTTCGAGTCTTAAAATACTGTGCGAGTCTTGTTTATTCACACATGATTTATTTTTGGTGATTAGTATTTCTATTTTTATTTTTTTTTATTTTTATTTTTCTAAAAGGGCTATTAAATGTTTAAAAAAATTATGATTAAGATATTTATTAAATTTCTTCAATTTCCCTTAAATTGAACACGTAGGTCTGTATGCCAATTCAACAAATTTTGGAAGACAGTTGTCCAGCTCTTATTCTCTTTACTAATCAATCAAGTACCATAGAAGCTTATTTCCTTCCTCTGCATATTAACATAAAAATAATACAGAACCATTACCCCAAACTCCTCGTCTGGAAATCAAGTTTCACAACAAACTCACAGCTTTTGGTAAGTTTCCGTTAAATTCATTTTTCTGTAGTAGCTCTATAGATTATATGCCCAATAACCTCAGCAAATTTCTCAACTTCAATTAATCAAAACAAAACTATGAAATTATATCACTATAAACCATCAACTCCTACTTCTTAAAGCACCAATTCAGCACCAAAATAGAACCACCCTCAGCTAGATATAACGAGACCAATTCCAACATATCATATTCCAATTAAATATTTTCTAGCCAACACACATACATGGTTCTGCAGAAAATAAAATTATAGAATTTCAGATAGACATATAGATATTAAGAAAAATAAATAAATAGACTTTGAAAGAAAGAAGTCGTTTGGGTTGAGTTGAAGCAGGGGAGGGTGTCGTCGGCTAGGCTCGGGTCTCGGTGATGCTAGTTTGAGTCGTGGCTGAGATTTGCGTCCTGGTCGATCCGTCGTTGACGTCGTACCGAGCTTCGGATGAATTCGAGTCACTAAGAGCTTGCGTCGTGTTATCGTTGTGATTGAATTTGTGTCGAGCTTTCTCATGGCTGGTGTTGTCGGACCCGATTGCAGCAGGTGCGGCTGCGGGTTCGGGGTCGGGTCTTCACGTCGTCGGTGGACGGCGGTGAGCTCGCCGGCGTCGGGAAAAGAAAAGAAGAAGAAGGGGGAAGAAATTAGGGATTTTGGGAGTGAAGTTTGGGGATTCTTGATTTGTGTCTAGTTCTTCTTACCATGATTTTGCAGTAAAGAAAAAGAAAGATTGAATTTAGGGATTTAGGCAAGAAATTTCAATTTGGGGATCTTCCATTTTGATCTCCATTTCTATCGAGAGAGAGAAAGTGAGGGAGAGGAGAGAGAGAAATGAATTTAAGAATTTATGATTATTAAGTTATGTGGACTGCCGTGTTGTTTAAGATAAAGGAGAGAGAGAGAGAGAGAGAGAGAGAGAGAGAGAGAGAGAGAGAGAGAGAGAGAGAGAGAGAGAGAGTTGACTTCTTATCTCCAATTTTGATTTTGTTTGTGTGTTATGATTTAAAAAGAAAAAGAAAAAAAGAAAAAAAGGGGGTCTTATAGCAAAATAAGAAAAAAACCTAATGAAGGATCAAACTTTTTTTAAAAAAAATCGTATCTATATATATATATGCCTATTTTTTATTTCTTTAAAGGTTTGATACTTGATTAATATTTAAATGTTTGATAATTAGGTAATAAATTATTTAAATATTAATTTACCCAAAAGTTTGTTTAAATATTCTATTTAACTGAGAATTCCTAAATTATTTAGGAACATAAATCTTTTATTTTAAAATTAGATTATACTCTTATTTGATTAATTATCTTTAATAACAAATCGATCATTTATGTTCTACAAATTTTTATTTGTTGCGGAGAATAGTTGTTTATTATGTAATCAAGAGTAATTGATTTAACAATACATCATAGTGTTAAGCTAATTATCATTTGATGATTTAGCACTTCTCAATAATTGTATAAGCATGCTATATGTATTCTGTTTTCTATCTTCTAATTTAGAAATGATATCAAATTTATAGGAAATATAAAATTAATTAATAATGAAGTTTAATTTCAAATTTAAGAACTAAACTTAGGAATTGAGTTGAATAGAGGCTCTTTAGTTAAACTAAGCCAATGATGATTGTTGTAGGCCCAGAAGATATAATAGAACCTGAGCAGGATCAACCAAGAGTTGAAAGTTTATCTGTTATTCAGGTGGGTTATATTTTTCTCAAATTATGTTCAGCTAATAAGCTCAACTGTTTATCAACTGTGAAGCATGAATATTTGTATCAAAATGTTTTATCTCACTGTTCGCGTTCGCCAGTATCCTACGAAAACATTGAGTGCTTAACTAGACTCGAGTTCGGATCCTTTAAGCTTTGGGACCGTATACACCATCCTTTATTAGACAGCTGGGCTGGAGGACGTGTATATAAGTTAAGACATTGTAGGAAGGGAGAGCTGAGACAGAGTGTGTAAAGTTAAAATAAGCTTTGTATACATGGAATACATTATAGTTTTTGAAACATTTCCATTGTTATACTTGTGTGGATACAAGATTCATATTTATAAAATGATTATGAACTGTTTATCAAATTTTCCCACTGGGTACACTAGTACTCAGCCCAAATCTTTTCTAAATATTTTCAGGTTGAGAGGCAGGCTGAAAGATGATGGAGCTGGGGCAAGGGCTGTGTTTTTGTTGATATATGCTTGCTCTTTTTGCGTTGTTTAGAGATCTTAGATACTCTAAACAAAGAACTACTTGGAAATATTTTGCTTAAGTTTAATAAAGATGCTCTATGCTTGTTTCGTTTACTCTGATATAATTTATTTTCAGTTGTTTGAATCATAATACGATTTGTGTTTGTTATTGAGATTTGTCCGTACAATTAATTGGCGAGATAAGTTCCCTTTGATGATTGATCATTGATTCAAGTTCCTTCTAAGACGCCTTAGAGCGTGGTTAAATTCCAGTTATAGAGGTTATGCTGCCCAAGTGTTTCGGGTACTAACCCTATTTCTTTGATGATTTTTATGCCACAACTCATCTTCTTTTTCCCCAGTAGCGCATCGGTCCCTTGTCACTACTTTTCCGGGATCGGGGCATTACAGATTGGTATCAGAGCGAGGTTTACAACTTTGTAGACCTGCATCATTATTCTTTGAGCCTAGAATTAAGTCTAGTCTCTTAAACTATTTATTCAGCAGCCCTCAGCACGTCATCTATGCCGCTCTCAACAAAAAGGTATGCAAGTTTTTATAAAATTTAGACATGTGAGATCGCAGTGGCATACGCGATATATTTATCCAGGTTTCATGATTATATGTCATGATTCATTTATCAAAACTATAACCAGGTTTCACAATAAGAAAATATGATTCGTTCTATTTAGGTTTCATGACCAAAGATCATGATTCAAAAGCTATTTTTAGGTTTCATGATGAGAGATCATGATTCTATTTTCAGGTTTCATGATGAGAGGTCATGATTTAAATATTTTTCAGGTTTCACGATTTGTTTTCGTGATTCGTTTATTGAAAATCTTTTACAGGTTTCATGATTATTTGTCGTGATTCATCTATTTTTTGAAAAAAAATTCAGGTTTTGTGATAAGATATCATAAATCGATTATTTATAATATCTCGAGTTTTATGATTAAATTTTGTGATTCATTTGAATAAAATTTATTTATAAGTTTCACGACAAGAGTTCGTGATTCATCTAAAGTTATTCATATATATTAAGATGTCTAGATTTTGATTTTGACCTAAAGATAGTAGTAATTAGAAGAGATTGGAATTACTTTGACTGATGAGAATAAGTTGTGAATAACTTATAGACTGAACATAGTAAAAAGTCTAGACTACAGTAGCTTGAACCTAGCATTGACCATTAAGTTATCTTGTTGCTCTTAAAACTTAGACTAATTTAGTGGATTTCTTCAGATGGCTAGAGTGATCGAGACCGCATGAAAGCGCACTCGGACTTTCTATACTTTTGAGGAGCATATTAAGAGATTTTGTACATATGCTAAAGACCCATCTGATACCGTCCCTGAGTACATTGGGCATTTTATGTCACTTTGGCGACGTGCTAGTGGAGCCGAGGGAGGAGTGTTAGACTTTGAGGCCTCTTTCAGGTTGGCTCATGGTTTACCCCCTTGTTGGAGGCGGAGAGCGCTACATGTGTTGGATGATACGGTCGATCGTGATTCTGATACCATGGCTGAGATTGGAGACTTTCCTAGATATGCGAGTATGATTATTAGGATCTGGGCACTTCATAGAGGATGTCCTCCAGTAGAGGTAGTAGCACCCATTCGTAGCCCTAGACTACCAGTTCCTACCGTGCAGCAGGATGTAGAGTTAGATGTTGGTACACATGATGCAGAGGCCAGACCATCAGGCATGCAGAGGTCAACACTATTCAGTGCTTATGATGATCAAGGTGGGAGGTGTGGCATGATGGAGGAGGATACATCTGATGCGGATACCGATGAGGAGGAGCCTGATGAGGATGAGGCAGTAGATCTGACTAGTTATTAGTATGTTGTTTGATGATGATAGCATGTAGCTAGGATGGCTAGATAGTTCTTTTTGTCAGTATCATGGGTCGGGTAGTCTTTTTGCTCAGAACGACCCGATATCTTTTTGTTGGTACAATAGTTTGTATTGTATAGGTTGGTACATATATGTATTGTATATATGATGTATGATGTATGTACATAAGCAGTGATCATTGTATATATAAAAGTCCTCTTTTGGAGGCACTTTTCCTTTAATGTTTATGTATGGCTATTACTGTTTATGGCCTTAATGTATGTGTGTATAAAAGCCGTTTTTATGAGGCAACTAATGTTTATTTTATTTTAATCTAGTTTATTTCTTATTATTTCAATTCCAAGAAAATAAAATAAAATAATACTTATTAATTTATGGTTTCGATTTATATCTAGGATGCCGCCATGTAAGAGATTGCCAATCTCAGAAATCCGAGAAGAGATACCAGAGGTAGAAATACCTATTCGTCTGTCACGAATAGAAAATGACTTTCGAAAACATAATCCACCTATGTTTAATGGAATGGGTGATCCAATGGATGCTGAGAAGTGGATTCGTGCTTTGGAACGAATCTTTAATTTCATGGTTTGCACCGATGAAGAAAAATTATCTTGTGCTCAATTTTAACTAACAGATGATGCAGACTATTGGTGGGAGTCTGTACGTAGAACAATGACAGAAGAACAATGGCAACAATTTTCTTGGGATGACTTTAAGGCTGAGATATATCAAAAGTATATTCCAAACTGCTTCAGAGAGAAGGAGTCAGAATTTTGGAATCTTCGGCAAGGAAAATCCACTGTCACAGAGTATGATAGAAATTTTAACCAATTGTCAAGGTATGCCCCGCATCTCGTGGACACTGATAAGAAGAAAGCAAACACGTTTCGAAAGGGCTTGAGACCAGAAATTGGGATGACTCTAGCAGGTCAGGATGAGATGACGTATGCACAGACTTTGAGTAGAGCTCTGAACATAGAATCCATAATGCCAGTGGAACGAGTATCACAACAGCCACTACAACAAACTCAAGACCCAAAAGGAAAAAGAAAATGGGAGGATAACAGTAGAGGAAATTTTCAAGGAAGGAGACAACTATGGCAAGGAAATAATCGGAATAACCAGTTTAATCAGCAAAGAAACAACGGGCCTTGTCCAAGATGCCATAAGTATCACCCGGGCAGATGTATGGCGGGAAATGATGGATGCTTTATCTGTGGAAAGCCAGGACATATGGCTAGGGATTGCCGTAATAATGTTAGAAATAATGGACTTCCCCAGTGACCAAATCAGGGAAATAACCCTAGGCCGAATCAAGGAAACAATTTTAGGCAACAACAAGGAGGAAATCCCAGGTCTAATCAAGGTGGCAACCCTAAGCCAAACCAGGGAAGAAATTCTGCACCAAACCAAGGACAACGTGGTTAACAACAAGCTAGAGTTTATGCACTGAACCAGCAGCAAGCTGCACAAAACCCGGAGAACCTCGCAGGTATGATTAACTTGCTTGATATACCTGTACTAGCATTGTTCGATACAAGAGCGACACATTCTTTTATATCGCAAGAAACATGTGAACGGTTGAATTTAAGGCAAGATGAAGCTGTTAATGTCTTAGAAGTTAGTATTCCCTCAGGAAAAACTTTGATAGCAGAGAAGATGTGCTTGAACATAGAGCTTGATATAAGTGACAAGAAATTCAAAATAAACTTGCATGTTATCAAGATGAAGGATTTTGACCTAATTCTGGGAATGGATTGGTTAACCACGGTATATGCAACAATATGTTGTCATGAGAGAGAAGTTATTTTTAAGAAACCAGGAGAAAAAGAAGTTAAATGTTTCGGAGCAAGGATAGGTACAAAGGTACCAATCATTTCAGCACTCAAAACTGCAAAGCTGTTGAAAAAGGGAACTTGTCAGGTCTTCATAGTAAACCTAACAGGAAAGGAAAAAGACAACATAACGATAGATCAAGTCCCTATTGTTCAAGAATTTGAGGATGTATTTCCACAAGATCTACCAGGAGTACCACCGGATAGGCAAGTTGAATTCACAATTGATTTGGAGCCGGGAGCTGTACCAACTTCCAAAGCACCATATAGAATGGCTCCCAAAGAATTGCAAGAATTAAAGGTGCAATTACAAGAACTACTGGACTTAGGTTTCATACAACCTAGTGTTTCGCCTTGGGGAGCACCTATATTGTTTGTTAAGAAGAAGAATGGGACGTTGCGGATGTATATCGATTACAAAGAACTAAATAAATTAACCATAAAGAATAGATACCCTCTTCCAAGGATAGATGACTTATTCGACCAGCTCAAAGGGGCACGTGTGTTCTCGAAAATTGACCTACGATCTGGATACCATTAGCTTAAGGTTCGAAATGAAGATATCCCAAAAACTGCATTTCGGACACGCTATGGACACTATGAATTCATAGTAATGCCATTTGGGTTATCAAACGCACCGACAGTCTTTATGGATTTGATGAACCGAATATTTCATCCATATTTAGATAATTTTGTCCTTGTGTTTATAGATGATATTCTTATATATTCCAAGAATGAGGACGAACACCAAGAGCATCTACGGATAGTGTTGAAAACACTACGAAAGGAAAAATTATATGCCAAATTCAGCAAGTGTGAATTCTGGCTTGAAGAAGTAATGTTTCTTGGTCATATTGTGTCAGCACAAGGGATTAAGGTAGATCCTGCCAAGATTGAAGCAGTAAGCAACTGGAAATCACCTACCAATGCGCATGAAATAAGAAGCTTTTCAGGATTGGCTGGCTACTACAGAAGATTTATTGAGGGATTTTCTAAAATAGCAAGACCAATGACCCAAATGTTGAAAAAGAAGATCAAATTCACTTGGTCTGAAGAATGTGAGAAGAGTTTTCAGACACTCAAAGAAAAGTTAACCACAACACCGGTACTAGCCATACCAGAAGGAAATGAGGGATTTGTCATCTTCACTGATGCATCCTTACAAGGTTTAGGTTGTGTTCTCATGCAAAATGGGAAAGTCATTGCTTATGCATCTCATCAACTAAGACCACACGAGTTGAATTACCCTATACATTACCTTGAGCTAGCAGCAGTAGTGCATGCTTTAAAAATTTGGAGGCACTATCTGTATGGTGTAAAGAGTGAAATTTACACAGATCACAAGAGTCTTAAGTATTTCTTTGAGCAAAAGGACTTAAATATGAGACAAAGAAGGTGGTTAGAGTTGGTGAAGGATTATGATTGTACGATTCAATACCACCCTGGAAAGGCCAACGTAGTTGCAGATGCCCTCAGTCGAAAATCCAAGGCAAAGTTGGGATGTTTCTTAACCCAACAAGGGAAACTTGTACAAGAATTTGAGAATCTAAGAATAGAGCTGGTACGACCACCAAGCTCTACAAAAAGTTGCATAGCTGCTTTAACAGCTAAACCAGATCTGAGAGAAAGGATTGTAGAGGCACAGAAGAAAGATGGTTTCTTAGAAAAGATGCGCTCACAAGCAAAATCAGATGATCCTAAGGGTTTTGCTGAGGCAAGTGATCACGCTCTTATGTTTGAAAGAAGAATTTGTGTGCCCCACGATCAAGAGATAAAGAACGAGATAATGAGTGAAGCTCATGATACTCCTTATACAGCACATCCTAGGAGTACAAAAATGTATTGAGATCTGAAGAGGAATTTCTAGTGGAAAAATATGAAAAGAGAAATAGCTTCATTCGTGGAACGTTGTCTGTCATGTCAGCAAGTGAAAGCAATACACCAAAGACCATCAGGACTTTTACAACCATTAGATATTCCCGAATGGAAATGGGACCACATCAACATGGACTTTGTTGTTAGTTTACCAAAAACAGCACGTGGAAACACCTCTATCTGGGTTATTGTTGATCGACTAACCAAATCAGCACATTTTCTTCCTATGCGAATGACCTTAGGACTGGACAAGTTAGCACAATTGTATGTTAAGGAGATTGTCAGATTGCATGGGATACCTGTGTCTATCACATCTGATCGTGATACAAGATTCACATCTAGATTCTGGTAAAGCTTGCAAGATGCTATGGGCACTAAATTGAATTGCAGCACAACTTTCCATCCTCAAACTGATGGGCAGTCAGAAAGAACCATACAAACACTTGAGTATATGCTTCGAGGAATAGTAATTGATGGTGGAGGAAGCGGGGAGAATATTTTACCTTTAGTAGAATTTGCCTATAACAATAGTTACCAGGCTTCAATAGGGATGGCACCATATGAAGCCTTGTACGGCCGAAAGTGTAGATCACCACTTTACTGGAATGAAGTGGGTGAGAGAAAAATATTGGGCCCAGAGATTGTTCAGGCGACGGTTGAAATAATTGATAAAATAAGGAAAAGAATAGTTGAGGCCCAAGACAGACAAAAGGCTTATGCAAACAAACGTCGTACTGATTTGCATTTTGATGTTGGAGATAAAGTATTCTTGAAAATATCTCCGACAAAGGGAGTTGTAAGATTCGGCAAAATAAGCAAATTAAGGCCAAGGTATATTGGACCCTTTGAAATTCTTGAGAGGATTAGAGAAGTTGCTTATAGATTGGCATTACCGCCAAGTCTAGAAGGGGTACATGACGTGTTTCATGTATCTATATTAAGAAAATATGTGTTTGATCCTAAACATGTAATTAAACATCATGAAGTGGTCCTAAGCGAGGATTTGACCTATGAAGAAAAACCAATAGCAATACTTGATCGGAAGGTGCAAGTATTGAGAAATAAACAGATACAACTGGTGAAAGTTTTGTGGAACAACCATGAAAGCGAGAAAGCTACATGGGAGCTGAAAGATAATATCTAGGAGCAATACCCTGACTTGCCATTTAGAGGTATGTCAAATTTCGGGACGAAATTTATTTTAAGGAGGGTAGAATGTAATAACCCGAGACTTTGTCATAATTATTATTTAGAAATCTGAAATACCTGCTCGAAAATAGTCATATTAAGAGCTAATGATAATCATATATTAAAATCCTATCTAAATAAATCAAAAATTGATTTAAGACAAATATTAATATTTAGTAATTATACTATTATAAATTGGTTGCAAATTAATTAAATTTATACAAGTATATTTTATTAGTGGTCGTAGGTGAAATTGTAATCTCTAATTTTAATTTATTTGATAACACTGAGATAGAATTAGTTGGACGTGTTGAAATCTAAAATTTTGCTCCTAGTATTAAAAATAATTAGAGTTAATAGTTGAATTTAGAAGTCTATTTTCGAGTCTTAAAATACTGTGCGAGTCTTGTTTATTCACACACGATTTATTTTTGGTAATTAGTAATTCTATTTTTATTTTATTTTTATTTTTTTTATTTTTATTTTTCTAAAAGGGCTATTAAATGTTGAAAAAAAATTATGATTAAGATATTTATTAAATTTCTTCAATTTCCCTTAAATTGAACACGTAGGTCTGTATGCCAATTCAGCAAATTTTGGAAGACAGTTGTCCAGCTCTTATTCTCTTTACTAATCAATCAAGTACCATAGAAGCTTATTTTATTCCTCTGCATATTAACATAAAAATAATACAGAACCATTACCCCAAACTCCTCGTCTGGAAATCAAGTTTCACAACAAACTCACAGCTTTTGGTAAGTTTCCGTTAAATTCATTTTTCTGTAGTAGCTCTATAGATTATATGCCCAATAACCTCAGCAAATTTCTCAACATCAATTAATCAAAACAAAACTATGAAATTATATCACTATAAACCATCAACTCCTATTTCTTAAAGCACCAATTCATCACCAAAATAGAACCACCCTCAGCTAGATATAACGAGACCAATTCCAACATATCATATTCTAATCAAATATTTTCTAGCCAACACACATACATGGTTCTGCAGAAACTAAAATTATAGAATTTCAGATAGACATATAGATATTAAGAAAAATAAATAAATAGACTTAGAGAGAAAGAAGTCGTTTGGGTTGAGTTGAAGCAGGGGAGGGCTGGAGGACGTTGATAAGTCCATTTATTTCTTGTTTTTATGGGCATTTTATCCCTTATAAATGTCATTTTTAGTGTGTTTTGAGTCGAAAAGAACCAGGTTGCGGTCAAAGGGCATTCCAAGAGTCGAGTCTGGCGGAAGGGGCATTTTATGCCCAAATATTCACAATTATCTCGCACATATGTTCATCAGTGGCACAGGAGACGTCCTCAGTATCCATCCCACATTCGGTCGGTGAAGTGGACATATCAGATACGGATGGAGCTGACAGACGATGCTGTGCCCACAGTACTCGCACAGACTCGACCACAGGGCAGAATGGGCATTCCAGTGAAACTCGGGATTCAGTTGAAAGGAGAGCTGGTGGAAGATAGTTACATATCCGCAGGAGAGTTGGAGCTAAGCTGGACTCCTAGAAGGTGCTGCAAACAAGGAGATAAGCTCAGACGAGGAGATAAGCTCAATCTAAGGAGATAAGAGCAATCCCTAAAAAATAGGGATTTGTTGAAGATGAAGCTTATCCAGTCAAAGTCAGCGAGGGCACACCGTTCCGGATTTTCAGCAGAAGACCCCCGCCTGTGGGGCAACTCAACTTGGAAATGTAACTATTTAAACAAGTTTAGTCTCTGGAAAAACAAGCTTTAGACATTCTGAAACATTTTCAAATTTTACATTTCTGGAATTTTATTTCCAGTACGCTGCTTAGGCAGCAAAACAATTCGAAAGGTCTTAAACCTTCAGGACTTAGGTTATGTTATGTTTTATCGACGTTGGAGTCGAGTTTTTGCTTAATTAATTCAATAAGTTCTTATTTATTTTTATGTCTTTAAATTCTGCAGTTTTAATTATGTCTAGCCTTCTCAGCTAGACCTTTAATTCTGGGGTTTGAATAATGAAATTGGGTTAAGCATAAATCTGGACTCGTGAGGCCAAAATGGGCATAGTAATACATGATTAGTTTCCGTTAACTCTTGTGCCTTGTTCCACGTGAGTGTGTGTCTGAAATGCCCAATGTGGCTGATCACTCGTTAGGTAAAGAGGGCACACCACTATTAATTGAATTGGCGAATCATGACTGTGTGTCGGTTCATATAGTAATAAGGGGATTAATGGGGTGTTGTGGGCACAAGAGGAATCAGTTGAACACAACAGATCTGGGTCCGTCTAGGGCACACTGCTGCTTGCTTGCTTACATCTCTTAGAGAAATCCGGAGGTGGGTAACTGGTTAGGGGTTTAATCAAAGATGAATCACTTTTAAACCTAAAATGAAAGGATGGATGAGGAGACGCATGAGAGGAATCCGGTCACCATAACTAGATGACATATCATGTGTGAAAATCGGTGTGCCCATGATCGAGTTGTTTTATGTTTAAACCAAGTTCTAATTCAAATGCCAGAACCTTTTGTTATTTGATATTTTCTTTAGTTTCTTTTGCAGATTTACATTCAGTTTAGTGACAACACCAAAACCCCCTTTGTGATTGGTTACTTGAAGATAGAATCGCAACAACTCTCTGTGGGATCGACCCGTACTCATTGGCTAGCTACGCTCGCTGTGGGCACAGGAGTTTACAAATATATTTTTGAGCGTGAAATGACCGCGCGTCAAAATTGGCGCCTTTGCCGGGGAGCTGGTTTCTAATGATTTTATCTTCCACAATTGGTGAGCCTGGAAGTTGATGCCCAGGGGCTCTTCAGAGGAGACTCTATTGTACGATCCGGAGATAGAGAAGACTTTGAGAAAAAACAGGGCAGCAGTGAAGAGGGCACGCCAAGCAGCAAATAGACCTCGTGAGCCCACACCACCACCAGAGGATCAAGAAGGTCAAAGAGACGAAGGGCACGAGGAGGAAGGACAGTTTGAGAACGGCCGCAACATCAACATGGCCGCAAATGGAAATGCCGCGAATGGCAATGCGGATGATAACAGGACTTTAAGGCAGTTGGTCTTCCCGACCAACATGAATTTGCGCCCAATGAGCATTACACTCCCAGCTGTGACTCAGAACTGGGATATTCACGCAAACTTTATCCAGATCTTGCCGAAATTTCACGGAATGCCTGGAGAGGATCCACAAAGGCACTTGCAAGATTTTGAGATGGTTTCCCAAACTCAACCATCTGACCATGGACGAGAAGAGTATGTGCGGTTGGTCTCGTTCCCTTTCACTCTTCAAGATGGGGCACGGGACTGGCTGTACACACTACCCACTGGCGCTGTGACCACATGGAGACAACTCCAACAGAAGTTTTTGGAAAAATATTTCTCAGCATCTAGAGTGCAAGAAATGAGAAGAATGATAGGAAGCCTGAAGATGGGAACTAACGAAAGTTTCTATGACTACTGGGGAAGATTCCAGGCGATGCTGACGAAATGCCCACAGCACCAGATTACTGAAGACAAGGCACAAGAAGCTGAGCAGACTGATGCTGTGCCCATCCCGGAAGTGAAGCAATCTGCCAAGATGCCCACTCCAGAAAGACGGAAACCTCCCTTTCCAGGGAGATTGACACATAATAGAAGAGAAGAAGAAACCAGGGAGATGCTAAAAGTATTCAGCAAGGTGGAGATCAACATTCCACTGATTGAGGCAATCAAACAAGTGCCACGGTATGCCCGGTTTCTAAAGGAACTGTGTACCAGAAAGGTGCGATTCAATGACGATGCAAGGTTCCTAGTTGGGGAGAATGTATCGGCTGTGATACAAAGGAAGTTACCCAAGAAGTGTGATGGTCCAGGGATGTTCATGATCCCTTGCATAATTGGAGACAGAAAAGTCGAAAAGGCCATGCTGAATTTGGGGGCGTCAATCAATGTAATGCCCCTGTCGGTGTTCAAAAAATTGAAGATTGGACCTTTGAAGGAGACCCGTGTGGTCATTCAACTAGCTGACTGGTCTAATGTGTATCCAGAAGGCCTCATTGAAGATGTATTGGTCAAGGTGGACGAGCTTATTTTCCCAGTAGATTTTTATGTGCTTGACATGGGCACAGCGACTTCAAAATCTTCAGTTTTGTTGCTGGGAAGGCCATTCATGAAGACAGCTCGAACCAAGATTGACGTGGACAAGGGCACACTGACGTGTGAGTTTGATGGGGAGAAGGTGACGTTCAACATTTTTGAAGCTATGAAGCACCCCCCGGATACAGAGAATTGTAATTTTGTGAACACATTTCATCCTCCGAACCGTTCTACTTTATCCATAGTGAGCAACAGAGAACCGTTGGAGTGGGCATTGTGGGATGGATTGATTGATCAGGATGCCCTGGACGAAGATGATGATATAAGGGATGGAATTATGATGTTGTATTCCTTAGAAGAAATGCCACACGGATGTGTGGACTACGGTGTGCCCATTCGGAGAAACGATGATAAGCTGATGCCTTCTATTATCAAAGCGCCCATGCTGGAGTTGAAGGCATTACCAAGGCATCTGAAATATGCCTATTTAGGGAATAATGAGACTCTCTCTGTAATCATAAGTACGGGATTGAATCAAGCTGATGAGGACCGCCTTTTAAGATTGTTGAGATTGTATAAGGAGGCACTCGGATGGACGTTGACAGATATAAAGGGCATTAGCCCAGCGGTATGCATGCACAAAATATTGTTGGAAGATGATGCAAAACCTGTTCGTGATCCACAAAGAAAGCTCAATCCAGTGATGAAGGATGTAGTGCTAAAGGAGATAATTAAGCTTCTGGATCAGGGCATTATATACCCAATTTCAGATAGCAAGTGGGTCAGTCCAATCCATGTTGTGCCCAAGAAGTCGGGTATTCAAGTTGTGAAAAATGAGAAAGGAGAGCTTGTGCCCACACGACTGCAAACCAGCTGGAGAGTTTGCATCGACTACCGGAAGCTGAACACCGTCACGCGGAAGGATCATTTCCCACTTCTGTTCATTGACCAGATGTTGGAAAGACTCGCAGGAAACAAGTTCTTTTATTTCTTGGATGGATATTCAGGATACATGCAGATTGCAGTAAGTCAAGAGGACCAGGGGAAAACAACATTCACGTGCCCATTCGGCACGTTTGCCTATCGCAGAATGCCCTTTGGCCTCTGCAATGCTCCTGCACATTTCAGCAATGTATGATGAGCATATTCTCTGATTTGCTCGAAAACTGTATTGAAGTATTCATGGATGACTTCACAGTGTACGAGAGCTGTTTTGATCGATGCTTAGACAATTTGGAGAAGGTGTTCCAGCGTTGTGTGGACAAATGCCTAGTGCTGAACTATGAAAAATGTCATTTCATGGTCAGAGAGGGCATTGTACTAGGACATGTGATTTTCGAGAGGGGCATTGAGGTTGATAAAGCTAAAGTGGATATAATTGAGAAACTGCCATATCCCACCTCGGTGAAGCAAGTGAGAGGATTTTTGGGGCACGCTGGATTTTACAGGAGGTTCATTAAGGATTTTGCAAAAATTTCCCAACCTATTACTCACTTATTGCAGCAAGATGTTCCCTTTGAATTTGATGAAAAGTGTAAGAAGGCATTCAATTTTCTGAAGAAGCAACTGGTCACGGCACCAGTCATTCAACCACCAGATTGGGGAATGCCCTTTAAGATTATGTGTGACGCCAGTGGCTACGCTGTGGGCGCTGTACTGGGTCAGAAGAGAGGAAAGGAAAGCCATGTAATTTACTATGCCTCCAAGACTCTGAATGGGGCACAATGTAATTACACCACTACTGAAAAGGAGCTATTAGCAGTAGTGTTTGCATTTGAGAAGTTTCGATCTTATCTCTTGGGAGCAAAGAGCATTGTCTATACGGATCATGGTGCCCTAAGGCACTTGATGGCCAAGAAAGAGACAAAACCAAGACTACTTAGGTGGATCTTACTCTTACAAGAGTTTGATGTCGAGATAAAAGACAAGAGTGGGGCACAGAACCTGGTAGCTGACCATTTGAGCCGGGTGCTGAATGAGAAAGGCGATGAAATGCCCATTGCCGATCATTTTTCGGATGAGCATTTGTATTCAGCAAGGGGCACACTGACACCCTGGTATGCGGATATAGTGAACTACCTAGAGTCTGGGGAAATGCCTATTGGGTACTCAAGGTACCAGAAAAATAAACTGAGGTATGAGAGCAGGTTCTATGCATGGAATTGCCCTATTCTATGGAGAAGATGCGCTGATCAAATCATTAGAAGATGTGTCCCTGATGAGGAGATAGATGAAATTCTAAAGCATTGTCACAGTTTTGCTTGCGGAGGGCATTTCGGACCAAATCGAACAGCGAGAAGAATTTTGGATTGTGGGTTCTTTTGGCCCACAATATTCAAGGATGCCCACAACGTCTGCAGAAAGTGTGACCAATGCCAGAGGGTAGGGAACATCACAAGAAGGAATAAAATGCCCATGACACCAATCATGCCCGTGGAGATTTTCGATATTTGGGGAATGGATTTTATGGGACCCTTTCCAAATTCGAAGGGGAACCAATACATTATCCTGGTAGTTGATTATGTGTCCAAATGGGTAGAAGCAAAGGCTACTCCCACCAATGATGCAAGAGTAGTAGCCGCATTTCTGAAATCCCACATTTTCAGTCGGTTTGGTGTGCCCATGTCCATCATCAGTGATCAAGGGACCCATTTTTGCAACCAAACGCTGGAAAGATTGTTGAAGAAGTATGGGGTTCACCATAGGGTCACCACACCTTACCATCCCCTGGGAAATGGCCAAGCTGAAGTCTCAAATCGAGAAATTAAAGCCATTCTTGGAAAAGTTGTGGGTCCGAACTGAAAAGATTGGAGTATTCATTTGGAAGATGCCCTATGGGCATACCGAACTGCATTCAAGACTCCAATTGGGATGTCCCCATACAGGATGTTATTTGGGAAGTGTTGCCATCTGCCAGTCGAGTTGGAACACAAAGCACGATGGGCACTTCAGAAGCTGAATATGGATCCTGACGCCGCTGGGCATTTCAGGAAATTTCAAATTCAAGAGCTGGAAGAAATGAGAATGGAGGCCTATGATAATTCGGTGCTATACAAGGAAAAGATGAAAAGGCTCCACGATCAAGTAATTCGACGGAAGAGATTCAACCCAGGACAGAAAGTACTTTTGTACCATTCAAGGTTCAAGCTTATGGGAGGAGGACTGAGGACCAAGTGGGTTGGTCCATTTGAAGTGTATGCAGAATGCCCGAATGGGGCAATTGAGCTGATAAACCCCGATACTGGAGAGTGCTTCAAAGTGAATGGCCACCGTGTGAAAGCGTACTTGGGGCACTCTGATGAAGATGTCACAGTGATCTGGCTCGCAGAGGCCACTTACGCATGATCTGGGGTGATGTCGTGCCCCCGACAATAACTAGGGCGCTACTGGGAGGCAACCCAGGTGTTTTCTTGTCTTAATTCATTTTATTTATTTTTAATAAATTTTCCAGTTAATTAAACTAGTTTAGGGAGCAATTTTACGCTTGTTTTGGATAAGCATGGTGTTTGCAGGTTTAGATAATGAGAGAGAAAGATGAAGATAAAATAAATCCTTGGAAATAGGGATTCTGAAGTGAGGCACTCTGGAGAGATAAGATCTGTTCCGATTTTTCAGGGATAAGGCTTATCCATTAACATAGGGCATACTAATCCGGGAGACTCCTAAGGAAGTTGGAGAGTCACAAGTCAAATCATGAATAGTGATCCTTTTAATATAAAAACCTTACCCCACAAAATCTCCACTATCACTCTCACTCGCCTTTTGCAAAAATCAGAACATTCTCTCTCGATTTTCTTCTGCAACCCTAATTTCTGAAAACCTTCAAAAAAGTCCAACAATGGCGAAGACAAGAGGCAAGAAGGTCACACCAAAAGCTGGACCTAAGGCACGCCTGGATTTTGAGACCCCCGCTGTCTCTGAAGAGCCCTCTCCAACGTCGTAAAGAAACCCTTTGCCAAACCCAAGGGGAAGGCTGCGTCTGAAGCAGCTGCTTCGAGTAATCTTCCCAAGGAGACCCCACCGGAACAGGAGCCTACACTTGAAGTCGAGGCTACAGAAGAAAGCTCTACTACTCCAACTCAAATAGAGCAGCAAGAGGAGGAGACGACTGCAGAGGGCATGTAGGAGGAAGAAGCGACTGAAGAGCCTGAGCCAAAACCTAAAAAAGGGACTGAAAAGAAGAAGGCTAAGAAGCCAGTAAAGGCTCCGACCCCTGTGCCGTCGGTGGAGATTGAAGACTTGGAGGATGAAGAGGAAGGAAAGGAAGTAGAAGGAAGAGCAGAAAATGAAGGAGATAAAGATAGTGATTTGGACAAATATCTGACTGAGATTGAAGACATTGAGGCTGAGCCCCAACCAGAGAAGGTACCACTGTTTGAAGAGGAGGACGAGGCACCCGCTGACATCAAGAAGCGGGCACTGGAGAAGGCGAAAGGGAAAAGAAAGGTTGGAGAGCCCATTCCAGAGCCAACCGAGCCGGAGGTGTCCCAGCAAGGGGATACTGAAGAAGAGAAGGAGCAGCAGGAGCCCAGTGCGCCCTCCCAAACGTAAACAGGCTCTGAAGAGCCTTCAGAGGACTCCTCACCCAGGCGAAGAGTGGGGAAATCTGTTAGTGTGAAAGTAGGAGCCAAACTGGCTGGAGAGGCCTCTTCACGGAAGAGGAAGGCTGAAGAGGGCACTTTAGCCCCTGTGCCTAAAAGAGGCAGAGGGGTGGAGAGCCCCACACCAAGTAAGCCCAGCAGTGGCCCGCCACCAGTCAGGGGCATCATCAACTCAAAAGGAGTCCACCGTGAGACGCTTGCAGCTCTTGGTATAGAGCAGGAGGTAAGAGATTTGTTTTCTGCAATTGGTTGGGAATGCTTTTTAGATATGGAGTGTGTGATTTTTCCGTCGTTGTCTCGTGATTTTGTCCAAAACTTGAAAATCAAAGCTGTGAACAAGCCTGCTACGTCCACCAGGGTTCTATCTTTTAAAATGATGGGTAGGAGTTATTCTTTGTCTGCTGATGATTTGAATATGTTACTGGGCATCGTGACATACTTGGGCCTCCAGGAAGAGGAGTATGTCGATGCTGTGACTGTAGTGCCTGACTCTGCAGAAGGAGTTGATGCAAAATGGGTAGATATTGGGGATGGGTCTGTTTTTCAAAGCGGATCCACAAAGGGATATTGTTTAAACAATGATGCTTTGAGATTCTGCCATAAGGTGTTGGCCTATAATTTTTTCGGCCGAAAGGATAGCTCAAATTCAATCACCAATCAGGAGCTGTTCATTTTGTGGTGCATGGTGCACAAAATCGGAATCAATTTCGGTTCTGTGGCCATTGCACATTTTCGAGAAATCAAAACACACCCTAGGCATCGTATCTCTTGTGCCCAGTTAATCACCCAGCTTGCTGTTAGACATAAGCTCTTTGATTTGCATGATACTGATTTAACCCCCCTTCCCCGTGAGTATTTTGATCTTAACTGCTTGAGAAGAATGCAAGATGTGGTTGATGATGAGGATGGAAAACCTGTTTTCTTTGTGCCGGGGGCAGACCCCTCGAGCATGCTTTTAGCTATGGCAGGTACATCGAAGAAACCACCAGCAGGGAAGGCACCACAGAGGGAGCCCTCAGTCGCAGTGATCATGAGGAGACTTGAGTTGATAGAGAATGCCCAATTCCAGACTAATGAAAAACTGACCCGAATCGAAGCAGCTCTGAAGGCCTATTTTAAGCATGTTGGGTTCTCCTACCCAACGCCTGCAACTGATTGACCTGGTTCTTTCTGTCCTTTAGATTAGGTTTTGTGTTGATTTTGTTTTTTTTTTATTTGTTCTATTTTCTTTGTTGTCTTGTTGTTTGAGTCTGTGTCCACACTTTGCAAATTACAAAGTGTGTGGGTGGGTAGTTGAGTCAATGCATGCTATTCTGTGAGTCTGTGTGGGCATTTCACGTGATGATCCAAATATTAATTGCTTTACAGAAAAATCAGCATGCCCAATTAAGATAGGGATGACGAACGAGTTTTAGCATGCCCTGTGAGACTTGAGCCTATATGTTGTATGCTTCAATTTTACAGTTTTTCTTTCATTCATGAGTGTGAATAATTCTGTGCTGATGATGTTCTAGAATTTGCCTCTGTTCTGTGTTTAATTCTGGGAATTATTGATGCATATGTAGATGAGATAGGCCATGTTTTGCTGAACCACTGAAATAAATAACTCCCACCAATGACACAACCCTTGCACCCCCTTTTGAGCCTATGAAATGCCCTGGTCGATTTTGTTCTGGGATGGTTTATACTTAGCCAGGGCATTATAAAACCTGAAAAGAAAAATGGGTAAGGCAAAGTGTTTTCTGGGAAGGCATATATATATGAAGGGCCAGAGAAAATAGGGGGAAGAATAAAATAAAAAAAAGGAAAAAAAATGATTAGAAAAAGAAAGAAAAAAGAAGAAAAAGAAAAAGAAAAAATAGTCTGAATAAAATTCCCCCGAGTTCTAAGTGTGTAGAATGCCCAAAATAAGCAAGATTCAGTGCCTGAACAGGGCACAGGAGGGTAGTGAATAGAAAGGAGCTAGGGAGGGGTCTATACAATCAATAAAAACCCCTCCCATTTAAAATGCCCAACTGTAGCCTAAAAAGCCCTATTGATACTAATGCATCATGGTTTCTAGAGAATGAACAGCAGAACTTTGGCAAACTTATGGGACAAATTTGCATAGAATTACAGCCGAAATGAGAGTATACACTGAGTGAAGAGAGTCTGTGAGGAACACCAAGCTAAAACTTATTTTTGACCTATTTTAGGTATGCTGAAACTTTGCAATTTTTGTTGGATTGTTTCTGATGTGACCACACGGAGTAACAATTTGCATGCTTGTGTCTTGAGTCTGTTTCTTTTCTCTTTTATTTTCTTTTATTTTTCTGGATGCATTGCACCCCATGCTTGAGGACAATCATGCTTAAAGTGTGTGGGTGTGATAAGTCCATTTATTTCGTGTTTTTATGGGCATTTTATCCCTTATAAATGTCCTTTTTAGTGTGTTTTGAGTCGAAAAGAACCAGGTTGCGGTCAAAGGGCATTTCAAGAGTCGAGTCTGGCGGAAGGGGCATTTTATGCCCAAATATTCACGATTATCTCGCACATATGTTCATCAGTGGCACAGGAGACGTCCTCAGTATCCATCCCACATTCGGTCGGTGAAGTGGACATATCAGATATGGATGGAGCTGACAGACGATGCCGTGCCCACAGTACTCGCACAGACTCGACCACAGGGCAGAATGGGCATTCTAGTGAAACTCGGGATTCAGTTGAAAGGAGAGCTGGTGGAAGATAGTTACATATCCGCAGGAGAGTTGGAGCTAAGCTGGACTCCTAGAAGGTGCTGCAAACAAGGAGATAAGCTCAATCTAAGGAGATAAGAGCAATCCCTAAAAAATAGGGATTTGTTGAAGATGAAGCTTATCCAGTCAAAGTCAGCGAGGGCACACCGTTCCGGATTTTCAGCAGAAGACCCCCGCCTATGGGGGAAACTCTACTCGGAAATGTAACTATTTAAACAAGTTTAGTCTCTGGAAAAACAAGCTTTAGACACTCTGAAACATTTTCAAATTTTACATTTCTGCAATTTTATTTCCAGTACGCTGCTTAGGCAGCAAAACAATTCGAAAGGTCTTAAACCTTCGGGACTTAGGTTATGTTATGTTTTATCGACGTTGGAGTCGAGTTTTTGCTTAATTAATTCAGTAAGTTCTTATTTATTTTTATGTCTTTAAATTCTGCAGTTTTAATTATGTCTAGCCTTCTCGACTAGACCTTTAATTCTGGCGTCCTTTAATTCTGGGGTTTGAATAATGAAATTGGGTTAAGCATAAATCTGGACTCGTGAGACCAAAATGGGCATAGTAATACATGATTAGTTTCCGTTAACTCTTGTACCTTGTTCCACGTAAGTGTGTGTCTGAAATGCCCAATGTGGCTGATCACTCGTTAGGTAAAGAGGGCACACCACTATTAATTGAATTGGCGAATCATGACTGTGTGTCGGTTCATATAGTAATAAGGGAATTAATGGGGTGTTGTGGGCACAAGAGGAATCAGTTGAACACAACAGATCTGGGTCCATCTAGGGCACACTGCTGCTTGCTTGCTTACATCTCTTAGAGAAATCGGGAGGTGGGTAACTGGTTAGGGGTTTAATCGAAGAGGAATCACTTTTAAACCTAAAATGAAAGGATGGATGAGGAGACGCATGAGAGGAATCCGATCACCATAACTAGATGACATATCATGTGTGAAAATCGGTGTGCCCATGATCGAGTTGTTTTATGTTTAAACCAAGTTCTAATTCAAATGCCATAACCTTTTGTTATTTGATATTTTCTTTAGTTTCTTTTGCAGATTTACATTCAGTTTAGTGACAACACCAAAACCCTCTTTGTGATTGGTTACTTGAAGATAGAATCGCAATAGCTCTCTGTGGGATCGACCCGTACTCATTGGCTAGCTACGCTCGCTGTGGGCACAGGAGTTTACAAATATATTTTTTAGCGCGAAACGACCGCGCGTCAATATGTCAGAAAGAAAGATGTCAGAGACACATCTAGGAACAACCACAGAAACTGCGTGGTTAACACTGCTCTCAATATTAATGCAAATAGCAGTTGGTTTTTTGATAGTGGATGTTCGCGTCACATGACCGGAGATGCAAGCATGCTGAAAAATATTCAAAAAGATTGTTCATTTCAATCTGCTACCTTTGGAAATGGTGTCAAAGGAAGAGTTCTTGGACGTGGTCAGTTGACTGTTCCTGGCATGCCTCGCTTGGAAGATGTTTTGCTCGTGGAGGGACTAAAAGCTATTTTAATTAGCATTAGTCAGTTATGTGACCAAGGTCTTTTTGTTCACTTTACAAGAGAGAAATGTCTGGTAAAAAATAAAACAAGTGTTCTGCTGATGGAGGGTGATAGATCGTGGGACAATTACTATCTTTTTAACGAGAAAAGAACAATTATTGAGAAGAAAAATAAACTCTTCAACAAATGAGTCGAGTCATGATGAAGGCCAGAACGTCAACTCTCTCTGAAGATGAAGCTAAGGATGTGTCTGCCGATGTGTCTGACAGATCTGCCTCTGATTTGAGGCTTATGATTCGAGTAAGTTTTTATCCGTCTTTCATCGATGTTAGTATAAGCCAGTTGTTGGTGACTCTCTTGTCTTTAAGAGTCGGTTGATTAAGTTTGATATGGAAGAGACTGGTGTTGTTGAGAGAAAAAATTGAACTTTGTAAAAATTGAGTCGCTTGATGATGAAGGCAAAATCTGTGCCTGCCAACCTCTATGCAGAAGTAGTTAACACTGCATATCGTGTTATTAATTGGGTGTACTTCAGACCCAAGATAAGAATTTCTCCCTATGAGTTGTGAAAAGGAAAAAGGCCGAACATACAGTACTTTCACATCTTTAGAAGTATTTGCTGCATGTTGAGAAATCGTGAGTATCTTGGCAAATTTGATTCCAAAGGAGATGAATGCATTTTTCTTGGATTTTCAAGAAATAGCCGTACATGCCGTGTTCTCAACAAAAGAATCAAAACTAACATGGAATCAATTAATATCGTTGTTGATGATCTGGATGAACCTGCTGCCCAGATAGATGATGAAAGCCTTGAAGTTACTACTCATGTTCCTGCATCCGTGTCGGACAGTTCTGAAAACAGAGACCTGACTAAAGCAAGGCCTGAGAAACAATATGTGTTTGTTAGCCAACTCAAAGGCTTTGAAGACCCTCACCATCTTGAGTTTGTTTGCAAATTGATAAAGGCACTTGATAGTGGAAGATTTGAAACACTAAGATCCTCTTGGGTCTTTGTGTTCTCTAAACTTCTCCTTTGAGAGAAGTATATCTGTACAGTCTTGGTCGGTGATGTATGTACAGAGATTATAAAATGACCAAGTATTTCATGGTCTTTAAGTGTGTGCCTCCTTGTGTGCTTGACAGATGCAAGTACAGTTTGTAGCAGTTACTATTTAACTGCATTGGCTCATGGGCCCTCGTGTTTCTAGCCCAGCTTCCAGTTCTCAAGGTTATATAGAGTGGATGTGATAAGGAAAGTGATACCTAATTATGGAAATTAATCTAATTATTTTCTTATTCAAATTGTGTGGCTCTTGGAGAAAATCACTTGTGTTCTCCACATCTGTTTCCACTGCCGTCGTTCCCAGCAGTGATGTCAGCGACAGATTCTGGCACAGAAACAAAATTCAATGCATCAATTGATGCAGCACACACTTCTAATAAAGAAGGATAAAGACAGGTAGCAGAGGCAATCGTCGATTCCAATGATGTAGGCTCCATAATTGGGGATGAGGAAAGAACGTCGAAGACCCTAAATTGAGATGAGGGTTCGAAAATTGTCACAAAAACTGTCTCAAACACTCTCAGTACTAGAAGGACCTGGTGCATCCAACGGGAAGGCAAAAAAAAAAACCAAAGGCATGAGTCTTTCGATCCATCATCAAAGTCTCAAGCTCCTGTTTTCGAGACTAGACAGTCCTAAACTTCTCGGTCCAAGGACTAAATATGCCATTCAAAGACACGGCATTGGCAGAGGATCTGAACGTAGGTCTGTCTGGCACAGACAGTGGCACATCTTCAGCAGAGCTGGCAGCAGGAATTTCACGAGAATTCTGGGCAGAAATTAGCTTATGGCTGATCACAAGCTGGGGATCCTCGGGTTCATAAACATCTTCTGAGGTCACAACATCATGTTGTGAAGAGAGTATGTTGAAGCTCATCCCGGATAATCAATGGGTTGTTGGGTCCGTCGAGACTCAACATAGGCACACACCAAGAGAAGAACGATACCGGCTGGGACAACAGTTCTTCACTGCAAGCTTGTGAAGTAATGAGCATTGAGCCGTAGGCTTCAGACTCAGAGGCTAATCTGTCAGGCACATCTTCTGGCACATTTTCAGTATCATCATCAGAGGGAGAATGAGTTCGAGCCTTCTTCATCAACGGTCGGCGGGGTCCAGAGACCAAGCCCAACATCTGCTCGAACTGTCTCCGAGTAACACAATGACCACCAGCAACAACAATAAGCAAAGGAGCAGCATAGACAGATTTATCATGCAATAATTCCACCACACCAGTTTCCTCAACGTCAGATTGAATAAAAAGATTTAGATTCAGAAGCGGAACTGTTTGAGACATCCGCAGACACATCAACTACCACTTCAACAGACTGGGACGGAGCTCTAGCATTCTTCATCAGCAGACTTGGCCTTTGCTCGGATCTGCAATTGAGATATGAATCTCATCTTTATCAGAGTTCTGCTTAACATTAGCAGAATCAACATGGTGCTCAGAGCCATAAAGGGATTCATCTGGTTCATCGAGCAATTAAAGCTTGCGCTTCACACCACGAGACTTGGAAGACGTCCCACCTTATTCCAAATGAGGTGGAACAGATTCAACATCAGGTAAGGAAGCATTTTCCTCAACAGCAATATCATCAACTTCAATTCTCTCTTCTTTAACCTGAGAAAGAGTAGGAGCATCAACATCAGAGGCCTTCAGCGAGGCTTCTCCCAACAAAACATGGATCGTAACCACCAGAGTATCCATAGAGGCAGTAACGTCAGCGACAGATTCTGGCACAGAAATAAAATTCAATGCATCAATTGATGCAGCACACACTTCTAATAAAGAAGGGTCAAGACAAGTAGCAAAGGCAATCATCGATTCCAATGATGTAGGCTCCATAACTGGGGATGAGGAAAGAATGTCGAAGACCCTAAATTGAGATGAGGGTTCGAAAATTGTCACAGAAACTGTCTCAAACACCTCAAGAGTATTGCAGCGCACAGAAGCAGGGACTTCTGTGGGCATATAAACAACATCACTGCTGGGAACGACGGCAGTGGAAACAGATGTGGAGAACACAAGTGATTTTCTCCAAGAGCCACACAATTTGAATAAGAAAATAATTAGATTAATTTCCATAATTAGGTATCACTTTCCTTATCACATCCACTCTATATAACCTTGAGAACTGGAAGCTGGGCTAGAAACACGAGGGCCCATAAGCCGATGCAGTTAAATAGTAACTGCTACAAACTGTACTTGCATCTGTCAAGCACACAAGGAGGCACACACTTAAAGACCATGAAATACTTGGTCATTTTATAATCTCTGTACATACATCACCGACCAAGACTGTACAGATATACTTCTCTCAAAGGAGAAGTTTAGAGAACACAAAGACCCAAGAGGATCTTAGTGTTTCAAATCTTCCACTATCAAGTGCCTTTATCAATTTGCAAACAAACTCAGGATGGTGAGGGTCTTCAAAGCCTTTGATTTGGCTAACAAACACATATTGTTTCTCAGGCCTTGCTTTAGTCAGGTCTCTGTTTTCAGAACTGTCCGACACGGATGCAGGAACATGAGTAGTAACTTCAAGGCTTTCATCATCTATCTGGGCAGCAGGTTCATCCAGATCATCAACAACGATATTAATTGATTCCATGTTAGTTTTGATTCTTTTGTTGAGAACACGGCATGTACGGCTATTTCTTGAAAATCCAAGAAAAATGCATTCATCTCCTTTGGAATCAAATTTGCCAAGATACTCACGTTTTCTCAACATGCAGCAAATACTTCTAAAGATGTGAAAGTACTGTATGTTCGGCCTTTTTCCTTTTCACAACTCATAGGGAGAAATTCTTATCTTGGGTCTGAAGTACACCCAATTAATAACACGATATGCAGTGTTAACTACTTCTGCATAGAGGTTGGCAGGCACAGATTTTGCCTTCATCATCAAGCGACTCAATTTTTACAAAGTCCAATTTTTTCTTTCAACAACACCAGTCTCTTCCATATCAAACTTAATCAAACGAATCTCAAAGACAAGAGAGTCACCAACAACTGGCTTATACTAACATCGATGAAAGACGGATAAAAACTTACTCGAATCATAAGCCTCAAAATCAGAGGCAGATCTGTCAGACACATCGGCAGACACATCCTTAGCTTCATCTTCAGAGAGAGTTGACGTTCTGGCCTTCATCATGACTCGACTCATTTGTTGAAGAGTTTGATTTTTCTTCTCAATAATTGTTCTTTTCTCGTTAAAAAGATAGTAATTGTCCCGCGATCTATCACCCTCCATCAGCAGAACACTTGTTTTATTTTTGACCAGACATTTCTCTCTTGTAAAGTGAACAAAAAGACCTTGGTCACATAACTGACTAATGCTAATTAAATTAGCTTTTAGTCCCTCCACGAGCAAAACATCTTCCAAGCGAGGCATGCCAGGAACTGTCAACTGACCACGTCCAAGAACTCTTCCTTTGACACCATTTCCAAAGATAGCAGATTGAAATGAACAATCTTTTTGAATATTGTTCAGCATGCTTGCATCTCCGGTCATGTGATGCGAACATCCGCTATCAAAAAACCAACTGCTATTTGCATTAATATTGAGAGCAGTGTTAACCACGGAGTTTCTGTGGTTGTTCCTAGATGTGTCTCTGACATCTTTCTTTCTAACATATTGTTCAGACTGATACGGGCCTCTCTCATTCTCCTCAGTGAAATAATTTCTGCAGTGTGGATGAATGTGTCCAGGTTTCTCACAGTAATGACACACGACACGTGTCTTTTGAGAAGACTTCCTTCGCTGTTGTTTGTTCTTGGGCTCAGCTTTTGATTCTAGAACTGTTGAATCTTTTGTTCCAGATGTCTGTCCTTAACAGAATCCACCATTATATCCGAGCCCAGTATGATCATGAGGACTCTTTTCCTTGGAAAGAATCTCATCAAGTTGAGATGATCCAACGTTCATCATTTTGACAAGCTTCTTTAAGTGCTGAAGTTCACTAGCCTGGGCATTAGTATTGTTCCTGGACTGCAACAATTCATTCTGCAACTCATTGATGCGAGTAGAGAGATTATCTCTTTCTTTCAAGAGATCGTAATTATCTTTCAGCAGGTCTTCATTAACTTTAACCACCATGATCCAACTAGAATACAACTTTTTAAACACCTCCATAGTTGATTCATCAGTAAGTTCTTCATTATCACTGCATTCTGAAATTTTCTCGACCTCATTGTCAGAAATAGATGCCGACACAGATGCTTTGACAGAGTGTGTCATGAAAGCAATATGATTGCTTGTGTATTCTTCATCACTTCCACTATCATCAGAATCATCACTTACATTTAAGGTAGAACATAATGACTTATTCTTCCTTTTTAGAGTATTAGCACACTCGGCTTGGTAATGACCAAAACCACCGCACTCTCTACACTTGACTTTCTTATGTCTGTCTTCATTTAACTCCTCATCCTTAGTTCTTCGAGGTTTAGAGAACCTGTTAATGACAGAATTATTTTAAGATGACTTCTCAAAGCTTCTTGTAAACTTGGTGAAGTTTTTAGATAGCATAGCAAGTGATTCTGCTAGGTCAGTTCTGTCAGGGACGTCGCCAGAGACATTAGTACCAGAACCTACCTGAAAAGCAATGATTTTCTTCTGCACTGTTCCTTCATCTGTTAAGCCCATTTCAAAGGTTCGTAGAGACCTCATCAGTTGTTGCAGCTTCATCTTGCTCACATCTTTGGCCTCTTCAATAGCCATGACTTTGTAGGCGAATCTCTTCGGAAGAGAACGAAGAACTTTTCGAACAAGTTTTTCTTCGGAAATATCATCACCCAAGGCAAAGCTCTCATTGGCAATGTCACAAATTTTGGCATTCAAAATCAGTAAGTTTTTCAGCCTCATCCATTTGGAGATTCTCAAATCTGGTGGTGAGCAATTGCATTCGAGAAGCACAAACACTGCTTGTTCCTTCGAAACTAGTCTGAAGGATATTTCATGCATCTTTTGCCTTGTCACATGTGGAGACGAGTTTAAAGATGTTCATGTCCACTACAGAGAAGATGGCGTTCATGTCTTTAGCGTTCAGCCCCATGACCTGATAATCAGCATCGTCAAATTCTTCTTCTGGCTTCAGCACCGCTTTGCCTTTCTCATCCTTCTTGATAGGAGGCTTCCACCCTTCAGTCACCATCTTCCAGACATGCTCATCAATTGAGCGAATGAAAGCTGTCATTCTAGCTTTCCAATAGGCACACTTGTTACCATCAAGGAGCAAAGGTCGCACCGTCGAGGCTCCTTCTTTCATCAAATCAATCTCGGCAAAACAACACAAAATACACGGATTAAAACTCCAAGATCACACCTGAATACAGACAACTCGCTTTGATACCAATTGAAAAACTGTAATTCGTATTTTTAATGTGACTATAGTTTACTGCGTGAAAGTGTTCTGTGATATGTGTGGGACAGATGTAAGAACATAAAATATAAAGCAGTAAAATACGCACGAGATTGATAACCCAGTTCGGTTAACCAACCTACTCTGGGGGACTTCGCCCAAACTTGAAGATTCGATTGTTACTCCTTCGTGTAATGTATTAGGGTTCTTACATATACAGGACTCCCTTCTTATGTCGCCCGTTCTTCTCTACGAACTCTTTCGCTAGCCGAAAGCTCTAAGATCCACTTACAATCGTGACACTAGACTCCCTCTAAGCTACCCATGACTTCAACTTACAATCTCTCTCGAGATTGCGTACAAAACAGAATAAAAATCCCCTCACGTGTTTCACTCGAAAACACTCAAAACTAGTCTATGACGTTGAACTGTTTAATGAACAACTACTAGTTACAATGACCACAAATGAACTGACTCTCAAACAAACTATCAAGAGAATCTAAAAAATATATGAGTGATACCGATTGCTCCTCAATTCGGTCTTCATATAGGCTTTGGCGTCGATCTCCATCCGCCGCTAATATGGTAAGTAGATTGTGGTTTGTAGCCTTCCAAACATGTGTAGATACTCTCCAAGTGTAGTGCGCTTAATTCAGCACTGGATCTATACCACAAGGCAGTAAAACGAATATATCTTGACCTTCCAAACTGGATCGGCACAAGATCTTTCCAAAAAGGAAAATGCCATAAATAGAGTGTCCCTGGTTCTGTCTGGGACATAATTTGGAACAGTTCGCCAACTATTCTCTTTTTCTTGCACAGCGGAAAATGAGGTTTGTTGGAACATACCCAGGTCCATTTTTTCGGACATATCTCGCCAATAACAACACGAACACTTAGTGCATAATTGTGGCACTAATAGAAACAAATAATGCATTCATAGATACAAAAATAGTGCGGGGATTGCATAGTTTATAGGGGACGCCGGAGGACTATATAATATAACCCTCTATGAGCCTTATGGATCATCTGCGAGTCTTCTTCTTCGCCAAGAATAGTGATTTTGATAGCATTATTTCCATCTTGTTCCATGGTGAAATGAACAATGCCCCTAGCTACTAACTTGTTCCACTTCGAGAATGTTGTCCATTCACCTGTGATGAAGAACCTCACCGACTGATTATTGTACCATGATCTCACTCACGCCCTCCATTTGTGTTCATGACCATTCTTCAGCATCACCTATTGGGGCAATACTATGTCCGCATCCTCCACGAACCTCTTCGGCAGTTCCTGATCCCAACATTGAAAAAGGCCAACCCATTACACTTATATTTGCCAGAACAACATATGTACAACAAGGAATACTCACCAGAAAAGAGTGCGTTAGCTGATACACTTTAAGTCTTTTCATGAATTGGAGGGTTTGAGGGTACGCTCGTATGGCTCATCCAAATAGCCGTGTTAAGACTGCGAAACACAAATTAGACGGTGTCATTGAACATAGCATTACGAATGTATACTGTAGCGCCAATTCAAATACCATATATATGTAAATATATAGACGTATATTGAAAAATATATAAGGGCCCTCACACCTAGTCTTCTTGGTGTGCCGCCATGTCTGGAGAGTCTGCTCGTCGTATAAATGGTAACGTATCAACTTTAGGAGCTGGGAAATGCTCTGAAGGTGAGAAAATCATAAGGCGTGATATTATGCGATGTAATGAACTCATTCCAGCCGCTCGTTACACATAGTTCACCTTCAACATTCTCCAGACGAACTTCATATTTCGTTGCAGAATCGGTGTTGTAAAGAAGCATTATTGTCTCAATTCTAAGTTCACCGTGTTGTGCCAAGTATACTGAGGGAACCCTCTGCATAACACGTTGAGTGCGAAATCATTGTGACATTGTCTAATTGGACTGTCTCCAGTATTATGGATTCATATAATCTACTGGCCATATGCCGAAACCAAAGAGGAAAATTGATTGATCAATAATTTACACACATAAATATGATAAGCTTACCGGGTGGCCAACGAAGATGCGCCTTCTCAGATGCTCCTGCAGCAGAAAACAACAAATTGAATTGTTGGATTCATCATTCTCATGCGAAGCAGATGCCGGGGGACAGACAACCCCTCGCTCGCATCCGTATGGATCGTAAATCTCGACAGTGAAGACGTTGGTTGTGTTCTCTCTGAAAATGATGGTCTCATTCACTCTCATGTTGGCGTCATGCACAAAACGGCACCAACCATCCGTTATTTAGAGGAGACAATCTGCCCCTTCACGCTGCAGCACCACTGGCCACGCACCCCCGCGCATATCTTTCAACCACGTATGATAATCGGAGGCATAATTGCATATCCAATTCACCTCAGGCGGGAGGGGCTGTCACAGAAAGACGAGATCAAAATTAATGCTACTTCATGAAAGAAAAATTCACCAAGGTTACATAGACGGATGATCGCATAGAACCAATTGACTGCAGTCACTTACAAATGAATACGCGCATGACTCATGTACAAAGATTTTAAAGGATGAAGTCCTCCAATTTGCAGCGTGTCCGACCATCATAATTCAATCTACAAACTTAGTATGGTCGGACACGCTGCAAATTGGAGACCTTCATCCTTTAAAGTCTTTGTACACGAGTCATGTGTGTATTCATATGTAAGTGAATGCAGTCAATTAGTTCTATGCGATCATCCGTTTATGTAACCTTGGTGAATTTGTCTTTCATGAAGTAGCATTAATTTTGATCTCGTATTTCTGTGAGAACCCCTCCCGCCGACGGTGAATTGGATATGCAATTATGCCTTCAGTTGTCATGCATGGTTGAAAGATATGCGCGGGGCTGCATGGCCAATGGTGCTGCAGCATGAAGGGGCAGATTGTCCCGTCTCAATAACGGATGGTTGGTCCCGTTTTGTGCATGACGCCAACGTGAGAGTGAATGAGACCATCATTTTCAGAGAGAACACAACCAACGTCTTCACTGTCGAGATTTATGATCCAAATAGATGCGAGCGAGGGGTTATCTGTCCCCCGGCATTTGCTTCGCATGAGAATGATGAATCCAACAATTCATTTTGCTGCTTTCTGCTGCAAGAGCATCTGAGAGGACGCATCTTCATTGGCCACCCGATAAGCTCATCATATTTATGTGTGCAAATTATTGACCAATCAATTTTCCTCTTTGGTTTAGGCATATGGCCAGTAGATTATATGTATCCATAATGCTGGAGACAGTCCAATTAGACAATGTCACAATGATTTCGCATTCAACGTGTTATGTAGAGGGCCCCCTCAGCATACTTGGCACAACACAGTGAACTTGGAATCGAGACAATGATGCTTCTTTACAGCATCAATTCTGCAATGAAATATAAAGTTCGTCTGGAGAATGTCGAAGGTGAACTATATCTAACGAGCGGCTGGAATGAGTTCATTACATCGCATAATATCACATCTTATGATTTTCTCACCTTCAGAGCATTTCCCAGCTCCCAAAGTTGGTACATTACCATTTATGCGGCAAGCGGACTTTCCAGACATGGCGGTATACTAAGAAGACCAGGTGTGAGGGCCATTATATATTTTTCAATATATGTCTATATATTTACATATATGTGGTATTTGAATTGGCGTTTCAGCATACATTCATAATGTTATGTTCAATGACACCATCTAATTTGTGTTTTGCAGTCTTAACACGGCCATTTAGACGAACCGTACGAGCGTACCCTCAGACCCTCCGATTCGTGAAAAGACTTAGAGGGTATCAGCTAACACACTCTAATCTGGTGAGTATTCTTCGTTGTACATATGTTGTTCTGGCAAACATAAGTGTAATGGGTTGGCCTTTTTCAATATTGGGATCAGGAACTGTCGAAGAGGTTCGTAGATGATGCGGACATGGTATTGCCCCAACAGGTGATGCTCCAGAATGGTCATGGACACAAATGGAGGTAGTGGGTGAGATTGTGGTGCAACAATCTGTCGGTGAGGTTCTTCATCACAAGCGGGTGGACGGCATTCGCGAGGTGGAACAAGTTGGTAGTTGGGGGCATTGTTCATTTCACCATGGAACAAGATGGAAGTAATGCCATCAAAATCACTACTCTTGGCGAAGAGGAAGACTCGCAGATGATCCATGAGTCTCTGAGGGGGTCATATTATATAGTCCTTCGGCGTCCCCTATAAACTATGCAATCCCCGCACTATTTTTGTATATATGAATGCATTATTTGTTCCACTATGTGCAGGGATGTAGTTTTGTGTGTTTTGATGAGTGACGATTAGTCGTTCATAGTAGTATTACATTAAAAAAACAACCCAAAATTATTAATTATTGTGTTGCGTGTCTTATGAATTTCGGGTATCATTAATATAATCATGTAATTAATTTCAATGTAACCAATTCACATTTAATTTCCAACTTATGCATTTTTGAACTTCTAAACAATAAATTTATTATATAAATGTGATTCATCGACCTTAAATAAAGATGTGAATGTGTGACTTATATTTGCATGTAATTACTCTACCCTATGAAATAAATATTAACAAGACATAGATGTATAACATAAATTCAAATAACATCGAAGAGGTTTGAATTTAATGAAAGCATAAAATTGCATTATTAATTCCCAATTTGTTTAAGAAATACATTGTAAGTTCGTACAATGATTGGCTAAAATTCTTAAATTCAGCAACTAATGAATTTATAGCTAGTCATTTAAATTATTGAATGATTAATTTGTACTCATCATGTATTGTTGGCCTTTTATTGTAAAAATATTAAATTTATTTTTTGGACTTACATCACATAAATGATAATTCTTTATTAAATATAGCGTATAACATGTTAGCACGAACATTTAATTTATTAATTAATACACGATATTTTTAGTCTATTAATGCTTCACAATAAAAAAAGAAAATGTTTCAATTTAGATTGAAATTCTCACAGTCATATGTCTTCTTTTTAAATATATGTATTCGATTATCTAAATAAATGTCAATGCATGTGGAACGGTTGAATTGTATATTTTAATTTAGAAAACCTAGAAACTTTAATTACTAAATAAGCCTAGCATTTATATTACACAAAAAAATTAAAATTGTTAATTAATAATTATATACCAATTATGAGTAGGCTATTTGTCGTGTGTGTGAAGACTAATAAACAGCGTGATTTAGAATAATAATAAAATATTTGTTTTTCAAGACTTGATTGTTAGTATTTATTAAATTAACGTGTAGAGTTTTAAAAAAATTTCCCACCTCTGCTTTTTGGACTATGGTGTTTTCATTATACAGAAACATAAAAATAACGAAACGTGATATATGAGATTCATGCATATCTATATGCTAAGAATTTTAATGAAAACTTAGGGTGATTTATAACTTCAATTTTTGTGTGGATGTCTCGAATTATATCTCAATTTTAATTAGAAATATATTATTATGCATTAACTGTAATATAGCATATCACTTTTAACATTTCTTTTCTAATATTTGATGCGCATGGTATATTAACATATTAAAATCTCATTAAGTGACCTAAAGGGTACTGATGCATGCGAAAGGCACGTGAGTCCGACGTGGCGGCATTCGCAGCCTGGGAAAATGTTCAAATAAACAAAGAATTAATGAGAAACCGCATTCGCCATTTCGAAACCCTATTCATTCATCTGCTTCACTGTACCTCCGATGATCATTCCTTCTGATTTATTTATCGCCTTAAATATGGTTTTAGGTTTAAGTTGTTTAATAAATGCGTTTGACGTATGTGTTCACGTTTCAGGGCAAATAGAGCGGATCGAGCCTCCAAGGAGCAAAATAAGGCGCGACCCAGGTACAGCTATTGTGCGACTGTGCGTGCAAATAAAAGGCGTAAAAGCCCATTGCACAGCGCGCCCCGCGCCAAGGTGAAGAGGCACGACCAGCGTCGCACTAGGAAGCGCGACCCATAGTAGGCGCGATGCGGGTACAGGGTAGGCACGACCGAGCATTGATTCAGAGGCCTAAAAAGCTTACCTTGTGGTGTGGCCCGACCCGTATGGAGGTGGTGAGACCCGAGCGATAAAGATGATTTTGTGTTGGATTATCTTTGAGAAAAGAAATTTAACATGGGTAATTGATTTATGAATCCAATTTGGTGTCGTAATGAGAATTTGATACCTAATTGGTTTTGATGATTACTTGAGATTGATTTGGTAAAATTTAGATTTAATCCTAGGGATAGGAGAATCTTATTTGTCGAAATTTATTCTAGATGCTCGAGAGAGTTCTAGGATTAGATTTGTTTAAATCATATGAGTGGAGTTAGCATAGTTCATGTCCAATTATATATGCTTATGTTGATGAGCATTACCCTAGAACCCCTTTTATTTGTTAGTTAAATCCCTTTATTTTTCTTGTCTTGCAATTTCTTATTATAATACACTTCTTGAGTTTGTTTACTTATATGTCTAGAGTAGAAAATTCTCAAAATGTATCCATTCAGTTTGACTTGCAAAACAACATGAAATTGATACTTGTGTAGTTTGAATTGTCTTAACTCCATGTGTTCGACTTGATTCCGTATACTACAAGATTATACACTTGCAATATGGGATTAGTAATGTAAAACTTGTTAGGTTAATTGTGTTGGTTGAGAAAGTTCCCATCATCAGCATGTCTTTCGGGATCAAGCATGATTCGTAAAACGATGATGGGTCATTTGTGACGACATCACAATCCTTCGTTCTGCAAACTTTTTTCATCCGATGCATACTACGATGCTATCATAAGTGATTGCAACCCCTCAATGTTTCTATGTTTATAAGGTTGATTATAGTGGAGTACATGGACTGGTGTGAACTTGTTGTTCAATTTATGTGGCGGTGAGACAGCCACTGCCGGATATTGTGGGAAGTATGTGCGACGTTGACCCGCACAAGGCACTGCTGTTGAAGGACTACTGAGGGCATGAGTGGAGGGTCATATTGGTTTGTAGTCAAGCGAAAAAACTGTGGTTCACCGATGGGTGCCGTAAATTTGCCAACGCAGCAAGTTTCAAGATCAACGAGGTTATCGTGTTCAAAAATTATTTTAGGGAAAATTTCTTTATTGAGATTTACAACCCAAGGGGCTATGAGAGAGAAGTGGTGGTAGAGCAATCGTCCGGTACCTGCGGATCTATTGATGGAGACCCTGCATTCACATGCAATATATTGGCGGCGAACTCAGAGACGAAATACAAAGGCAATCTCGTCAGTTTTGCAAACATTATTAAGTGTGTCATAATTTCTCATTCATATTTATACATTCATGACCCTGTCTAGTAATCTCATTTCATATGCAGAGGATACCGATGTCGTACCTGAATAAACACACAAGTCGCGGTTTGGGTTCGAGCTTCAACTTGTACCTAGGTTTAAATAACCACCACAACGATGTTCATGTTGAGCCCGTGGATGGAGAGTTCTGCATGACGCAAGGGTGGGAATCATTTGTTGCCACTTGCGATGTCCAGCAGTATGATAGACTCACGTTCAGGCCGGTCTGCAGGAGTATGAAAAATTGGTTCGTCGCAGTTTAGTAATTAGAGCTGAAAGATTTATACAAGTGAAATTAACAAAAGAATCCTTCTCCTTCTCTAAATGGTAAATCATATAGTGAGGTATTAATTGGTAGCTATAAGTTACCTTAACGGAAAAAATAGAACATAATGATTGACCAATTAATAATAATATGTGCAATGAAAACATACATTTTTAAGGACAGAAACGATGATACATTCTTCATTGAAGCAACAAGAACACAAACCTATCATCTCAATTTAGTAATTGGAGCGGATACCCAGCATACAACGATGTAAATATTCCATACAAACCAAAAATGAGAAGTCACTCAATAAGTATGGGGAGATGGGATCCCCCGTATCTACTGTCAGTTACTCAATATGTATTGACGGGGAAGTCACAAAGCCATTTGAGGTAAGGAAAGGGTCGAGGCAGGGGATCCCATCTCCCTATACTTATTTGTGGTTTGTATGGAATATTTACATCGGTGTATGCTGGGTATCATCTCCAATTACTAAAATGAGATGATAGGTTTGTGTTCTTGTTGCTATGTTTTGCTATTTTAGTGAAAAATGTATTATCCTTTCTGCCCTTATAAATGTCTGTTTTCATTGCACGTATTATTATTAATTGCTCAATCATTATGTTCTCGTTTTGTTGTTAAGGTAACTTATAGCTACTAATTACTACCTCACTATATGATTTACCATTTAGAAGAGGGGAATGATTCTTTTGTTAATTTCACTTGTATGAATCTTTCAGCTCCAATTACTAAAAATGAGATAATATGTTTGTTTTCTTGATGCTATTTTTTATTTGTGGCTTTGCCATCTCAAGCTTACTCATCGCTCATCCTGTCGCCCGACTCCGTTCACAAGGAGGTACAATGTATGTTGTCTTTGCTGGTAGAGCAAGTGGTGTGTACGACACTTGGAAAGAGTGTAAAACTCAAGTTCATGGATTTCCCAATGTTGTACATTGTAAATTCGCCAACAAAAGTGAAGTTTCTGCTGCTTTTCCAAGGTTTACTGAGGAGACAAACTGGTTAAATGAGATAATCAAGTTATCTTGTGTTCTTCGGTTCCTTTTGGTTCTATTCGAGCATTATTATGGTTTAACATTTGTATATGCTTCAGAATGCGGGGAAGAAGACATGCCCACGTTGTAAGAAGGTGTTGAAAGCTGTAATTTCGAACTCCAAGCCTACCATTAGTCATGTAGCGTCCCGGTCCCGAAAGACCGTGGAAATGGATGCCACGGGGGTTGGAATTAAGAAGCGGGAAAGAAATGGGAATAATTTGATTAACCAAATCTCAAAAGAAGACTCACAATAACCAAACATGCTTTTTAATACATATATTTATTCAAAACACCAATATTAGGGTTATTAACGTTTAACAAAAGAGTAGCATAAGTGCGGAAGCTTAATTCCCAATAGAATATTAACAAAAAGAGATAATGGAAAATAAGTAAATAATAACAACCCATATCTCAGCCTCGTCACCTCCACGCTCCAGCCCACTGACCTGAAAATATTTGAAAAGATTTGGGCTGAGTACTAATGCACTCAGTGGGAAAGTTTTCACAATTCAAGTTATGCAAATCATTTTATTAAAGTAATCTATCTATGTTTATGCAGGTAGTGAAGCTTAGAAGGTTTAAAAGTTGAAAGCAACCTAAGTTCACCCAAATATTTTATCGTGAAGTGCTTAAGAGTATAACCCGTCGCTGCCTGCAACCCGAACTACATCCCCAGCGCGTAAAGTTGAGTATGGCCATATAATACCCAATGAGTATAACCAATAAGTGTAACCAATGAGTGTAACAAATAAGTATTTTATTTTAGTCTCACCGACAAGGAGTAGGGCAGGATAAATAATGCATGCATACTGTAGCTACTCACCTTGACACAGCGCTAGTATATGAGACTCCGACAACATACAGTAGCACGTAAAATATTTAACACAGATAGTCACATATGTAATTTTAAGAAAGCAGAGCTTAATAACTCGAAATATACAATTTGCAAAGATAGTATAGTAGCCCACCTTATTCATACAGAAGTCTTAACAATGATTCAACACTCGAACACGGTACTGGAGACGGAGCAATGGTCCGGAGTTCCTTCCCGAGTTCCCCTAGGGCTAAGCTGCTCTAACCATCTCAAGATTCAACCATTCACCTTCCTCGTAAGTCAAGCAAGTCCTACAAGGATCAATCTTGCTTTAGGATCAATAACTACTTCCGGAAATAATCTAATATTCGCTTTAATTTAGTTGGACATTTATTAATTTTACTTCGACTAGGAATGTGCGTTACTCGGGTTTTAAACCCAACACGAATCGATAATAGGTTCTTACGATACTCTTTAATTAAATTGAAACAAGTTCGACGTAAAATGGAGCAACTTAAAACAGGGCAGCAACTTTGAAAAATCATAGAAAATTTGATTCAAATCTGATCGAGGCATGGTCAGTGACCACGCGTTCGTCACGATGAGACCTAAAATTGGTCAGAAGGAGTCGGAGATAAATTCCGATCACCTTGGCCTGAAATTGGCCGGAAAGGTACTATTTACTGTTCCCAGAACAGATTTTTCGTCAAAAAGTTTTAGGCTCAAACGAGCTCGATACTCAACGGATTTTCACTAAAAAATACAATTTTTGATACTAGAGAAAACAAAAATTTCAATGCAGCAAACGGATTTAGATTTTATAATGTATAACGACTGTAAATGAGCATGAAATTCAGCATTATTAACATAAGGCATAATCTGCCAGACATAAGTTGGTTTTCGGGAAACTTACGACTCGATTTCAGAAGAACAAATGACATCGGATCATGGATTGGAAAATATTTCTAGAAATATTGATATGAAAAGATTGTGCAGTCCAAAAATCAAGTCAATAGGATGGAGGAATCGACGGGAAATAGCCTCTGAAGTTGCACTCGCAACACAACGATTTTTGCGGCAGATTTGATATGTCGATTTGCGACGTATCTTTGATAGACCAAACGATATCATATCGATGATCCGAGACCTATTCTGGAAACGTTGAAGAGTGAAGTTTATAGTGATGTAGGTCTCATAGAAAGATAATGGCTGGATTTACGGAAAAATATGTTGGAAATGATTTCGGTGAGTTACGAAAATTAAACCACCAAGAAAATATTTGAGCTTCTTTTAGGAGTTTCATAGATCCAAATTGAGAAATTCTTGATCCTAAAATCAAATACATAATTAGAGGAAAAACATACTAAAATTTCAGAATTTATGGATGAGATTTAAGGGACGAAAATGGTAAAATACGACTGCTACACTAATGATAAAACTTACAGCTAGAAACCCCAATTTTTCATGTCTTCATTTCTGACTTTCCGTGCACTAAATCAAGCGATTCCAGTGGCTAACATCAACTACGTGAAGAGAGGAATAACATATCAAAATTTCAGCTATGTTGGTGGAGATTTGAGGGTCGAAATATATAGAATACAATCGTTGCTGCAGCTTGGCGGAAAATAGCGACCATTGCAATGTTTCCCTTCGTTCTTTACCATATGAGAACCAAATTGGACGATTCCTATGGCTAACATCATCTACATCAAAGTGGGAAGCTCTCTGTCAAATTTCAGAATTGTTGGCTAAAGTTTGAGGGTCGAAATTAGAAGAGAAAGAAAGGTTGCTGCTGGGAGGGAAAGAGAAAAACTAGCGAAGAAGAGAATGTGGGAGAAAATAGACTCTTGCTCATCTCCCCTCTACTTGATTCAACCAATAATTATTTTAGACATGTGTAGGACATGCATCCAACTAGTTGGAATAGATGGTTACACTTGGAGTATACTTGTCATTCATGGTGACACATGTAGCAATGCAAGGTGACATTTGGAACAAGGTAATGTTGACACTTGGAGCAATGCAAGGTTAAATGGTGGCAATCAATTTATGGTGTATTTTAATATATGGTATTGAGTTGAAATAGAGAATGAATAAAATTGGGTTAAAAGGTTAAACGAACTCCATTTTTAATGAAATTAACGACCACACGATTATGAAAAGATTTATAACTCCTAGTCAAAGACGAAACCAAAATTTTCGGAGTTAGGCATAAAGTGGTAGAATTTTATTTTTATGATGAAAATACGGTCTATCAATAATTTGGACATGCAAGATTACGAATGAAAAATACTCATGGAAATATCTCGTCACGAGGAACAAGATATGTGATCGAGAAAGATTTAGAGGACAACATGATTTTAAGAAAAGAATTGAGTCAACTTTGGGAGTCATTTTCTCTATATTTGGAATTTTCTAAAATCATTTCAAAGAATTATATAAGCAACACATGATTCATATACGGTTGGAATAATTCATAGATTTATTTTGGGATGGGGTGTTACAGGTCAACATGTTCTTACTTGTGTAAGTGTAACCACATTTAGTTCTCTATTTATTTGGAAGTTTATGTGACTGAATTATAAACTATGTCTTTTACAGTTATCAATTTGTTGCATGTCTAGATTCTGCCTCTAATGTCTATGACTATGCTTCTATTTTTCTTTTTCATGATTGAAAGTGCTGTGACTATTGCACATATATGGAGAGACAAAAGCACCAAAATCAAGATGGGGTATGTTTTTTTATCACTGTAAATGTGTTTCTCTCGACCAATTTCATTTTAATTGTTCATATCAACTTGTGTTTTTTTTTAAAACGGCACCACAGGGGGTGTCGTGATCCTTAGCCCAGTAGAGGATCCTTAGCACAGCAAAAAAATCATTTCCTACACATAGGTTGCAAGAATCGAAATTTTCTGAGAGAGAATGTCTATCAATTCTGGGGGTGGGTTGACAAGTATAAATGAGATATTAAGACTCAAATTTGGGAATTCTCCTCTTTGCATGTCTAATAAAGGAAAAATAATTTTGGCTTCCGAGAGTGATTGTGAGAGCTCTGAAAGCAATTCTGGGGTAGGTTTTTCCTTTTTTTGCTTTGTAATTTTTTTTGCTTATTTATAAATTGGCTGATTAGGATTGTAAGTCTTTTTCTTGTTTATAAATTGGTTGCAAAATGGCGCTGGTTTTTTGCTTCTTTACTTAATGGTTGCAAAACGTTTGACCACACCACTCCAATTATGCAGTAGGTTTTTCGCTTGTTTACTTAATGGTTTTTGACTCAGATTTCGGCATTGCATTTCTCTGCATAGATAAAGATTATGGTTTTCGACTCTTGATTATTTCTATAACTTGAGCTAATTTATAGTAATTGTAATGCATATTAATTTTTTGTGAAGGTGTGTAATGCATCATTGCTGATTTTGTTGAAATGGAGAAGTAATGATTTGGTAGAAAGGGACGCAGAGGATAATATTTTCCATTTGGTTAGTACTAATTTTAAATGTGCTAGTGTCATCTGCACTAAAGTGTTCTAGATTGTCATGATTCTTATGGTAATTCAAAGAACACGAAGGTTTTGATTTTCCAAGTTTGAAGACCATGTTCTGAACATGTTGATATGAACATTCCGCTGCCGATATAATTGAAGATCAAAGAATGTACTTGATCATGTTCATGAACATGATCATGTATATGGTTATCCAGAGAGTTTTCAAAAGACATACCAAGCTGGATTCAAGGAGCTGAAGACTGCAGATTCAAGATGGATGTTTCCGAATGGAAGCTACCTTATTCGTGATGAAGATGAAAAAAGGAAAGTAGGAGTTCTATTCAAGGAAATCATCTAAAATAGGGAAGTCCGAATCAAACTAGGAAAGTTTCTTTTTAGAGTTTAATTCAAATTAGGACATCTGATTACCTTGTTTAGGCTATAACATGTTATTATAAATAGCCTGGGAATCAGACTAGTTTGGAGAGCACGAGTACGAGCATAGAGTTTATGAATACACAAAGGGTAGAGAGTCTAAAAGACTTCATCTTTGAAGCATATAGTATTCGGGTAGACTAGGATTGATCATTGTGTGTTTAGTCCGTGATTGAAGTTCTTTCATTCACACTTTTAAATGAGTCTCAAGTGAGATTTTCAGTGGAAACTAGAGGGAGTCTAGGTTGTGAGGGGATCTCAAAATTCAGTCCATCGAAAGATGTTGTAGTGCGTAGGAAAGGGGTCGAGTGACGGAAGGTCATCGTGTAATAGTCTTTGTAACCTTACGATGGAATAGTGGATTGTTTCTCACGGACTTTAGAAAGTCCCCCTGACGTAGATCAGTTAATCGAACAGGTTATCAACCTTGTGCTATTTACTTGCTTTCAAAATATCATTCTGACCTTACATGTTCATTACAATGTACTTGTACATGATGTTGAACATGTCTGCCCAGTTTATATAACTTCATTTGGTATCAGAGCGGGTCACCTTTGGTTTAAAGCGAAAAGAGTCCTGTAAAGTACATAACTGCGTGAAGATTTTGGTTGAGCATAAATGTATGTATGTATAGTATTGTTACTTGTATATGAAAAGAGCCACTCTCATATACATATGGTGTATGACATGTGCCCATAATACTAGCTCAGGCCATTAAGATCGTGTCAATTGACATAAACATCGTTAGTTTTTCTGGTCATTAACATCGTGTCAAGCTCAATTCTATCATGCATGAATGTTGATCGGACAAATTGAAACCACAATCCAATAGTCTATAATGTAGAATTTCAAATTTCTCTTTCAATTTCAAAACCTGATATCGAAACAGTATTGAGATTTAAAATCTAACTCGTGCATAAAATTCTTTGTATTCAATATTTCTCTATGTAGATCAAATTGGCAAACTGAGATAGTGATGCCCATTTCAAACAGGATTCGAGGTTTGTAATTGTTGGTTAGCCGGTTTTTGGCGGTTTACAAACCATCAGGACGATTAGGAAATGCCGGTCCGGTTCCAGTTTGGGGACCTCGGGATTCACAAACCGCCGGTTAGAAACCGGTGGCTTACATTTTTTTCAACGGTCGAGATCATGAGGGTCCTCGTGATCTCGATCTACGACTGAAAATTAAAGGAGGCGAATTGATGGCATGGAACTGGCGATTTGGGCATTTTTTTTTTCAAAAAAATTTAAATTCAAATTTCAATTTTTCCCCCCACACCCCAATTTTCACCTATAATTTAGTTAATTTATACAAATTATAAAATGTTAGAATGACACTTATTCAGAAATGGAGGGAATAGTTTTTAAAACTAAGAGCAATCGTCTTTTTTCGTTTGATCTATTTATATTCTTATTTTGAGTTTAAAATTATATTAGTTTTTTTTTTGAATTAGATATGTTTATTTTTTGTATTTATTTATTTTTAATTTAAATATCTATCAATTTATTATTATATATATTTAAATAATATTTCATTAATTAAATATACATAAATATACAAAAAAAAAATCAATTGAATATATTGAAATTTTTAAAAATTTAAATGTATTTGAGTTTGCAATTTGAAATATATTTTAAATAATTAAATAAATATTTTTTCAATAAATTATTCCACATAGAAGAAACGATAAATATTATTCTGTATGAACAAACTATAATTTAAGAAAATAAAGAGATTAACGTTTTTTTGTTTTTTGTTTTAATATTTAATTTTTTTATCCTCTTTAATAGATAATGTTTATGCTCTTCAACTACATAGTACTCCATCCGTCCCATTTATATAGTCCACTTTATCCTCGCATGTAGATTAAAAATATTTATGAAAACAAGATATTAAAACTTAACTTCCATTATTACTCTTACTTAAAATTAATGACTCTAAAAAATTTAAGTGGTTGAGTTTTAATTTCCAATACATAGCAATGGTATATTTGTATATTACCATAATAATTAATACTATTTATAGTTATGGGACTATATAAATGGGACGGAGGGAGTACATTATAATTATTTTATATTTATAATTTCAAGCAAAATAAAAAGTAACTATATAAATTTTATCCGTACATCGCACGGGAGTCATTCTAGCTATTACTAAAACCACAATGACAACTTTCCAACCATATCCATATTAAATGCATGGCACCATACACGAAATTGACTGGAAAAACATGAACACATTTGATTAATGTGCATGACTGACAATGTTACCACCAATCGTTTTAGGTGCTTAGATGAAATTGATGGTATAGTTTAGATGCACATTTTCATCTAATCTCTTACAAATCAAAACTTAAAAGAAATTAAAATGGGGTCAATCCTCCTAATGCGAGTTGTCCCAAATTAACTCATTTGAATTCAATTACACACACATGATTAATGTATTTATTTAATTTGATGGATATGTATATTTTTTTGACATGAGCAGAGAATGGTGATCAAAACAAAGAGCGTGGAGTATATGCCATTTTTGTTGTCACTTTTTGTCTTCCTATGTGGCACTTCTTGGTTTATTTATGGCCTCATTGGCAACGACAATTTTCTCGCCGTGAGTTCTTTTTTTTCAGCCAACAAACTTTTTTCGGCGGTATAATTTTTTGTTAAATGTAAAGCATGTATGATCATTGGTTATATATATATATATATGTATATATATATATATATGGAATGGATCAAGTGAGAATCAAAGCTTCATGTGAGAATAAAGAACCAATTTCATCCATAAATCTAGTTGATTTGAGCAGTCTGGATTGCTTCAAATTTTCGGTGGCAATCTTATAATTTTTAATAAATTTTAGGGTTGTGAGGTTATTTATGTAATTTGATCATTCTAATTCGAATATGTGAACTTGTTCTTTTTCACCTTCACGTAAGTTTTCTTTCTCTGATTTTCCTCCATTTCTCCTTCTCGTAAGTTCTCTCTCCCTCTCTTTCTCCATATAGTTGTTCTTTTCTGTGAATTTTTTTGTTCGCTGTTCTTAGATGAAAACACTGGTAAAAATACGAGTGTGATGTTGCAATAAAAATGATGTTGTGGAGATGAGGCGAACAACAAGATGATGAGCTAGACGATGAGTTCGATCTGTGATTCAATTGCAGTCTTGCAGAGATGGTTAAACTTCGGTAGAGAGAAATTGAGAGAGGGACTCATAATTTTTCTGGGTTTAATTTGTAGATAGGGTACTTGAGATTTTGAGTTCATGAGAGATAACTTAGTTATGGAGTTATGAGTTTTTTTCAATCTGATTAGCACGAGATTAACGATAGTATTTGCATGAGGAACGCTACACTAGCACTATTATTACAGGTTTTAGGACTGCTGTAGATTAGTTTTAGCACTACTGTGATAATTTTTAGCATGATCGAAGAATATATTTTTTTTAGCATTAACATGATTAGTTGTATATTTTTTAATGTGCAAATTGTGTTCGCTCCATTTTGGAGTTTTCTTCATGATTTTCTGAATTTTACACATGTAACTGTGAACCATCTTTGAAGCCTGCATTGGGCAAAAATTTTCTTACTTTGGATGCTAGTATAACCTTTTACAAGGCTTATGCTCCATCATATAGATTTGATATTTGTTTTCTACTACAAAGATGTCTAAAGATAGTACTATAGTTTGGAAGTATGTTGTGTGTAACTGCGAGGGACCTAAGAACACATCGGTTAATTTCGGTGAAACATTGAAGAAAAAAGACTTCGTGTGTCTAAGAGGACTTGTTGTATAGCTAGGATAGGGTTGAAGTATATTGGTTCTGATAGGTACATTATTGGACTATTTGAAGAAGGATATTCACATTCTCTTGTTTTGGATACACACAACGAGTTTATGAATCTAAATAGGAATATAGACCCTTCACATTAAAATTTTATTCTGAATTGTGCTCTGCTTTTACATTTGATTATAAAGTTAACAAGAATGATTAGTTGAGATGTCTGTTTTGACTGATCCAATATCAAGAAGGAACTTTTCGTTATTTGGGTATGTTGTGTCATTTGATGCAATATATAGGACTAACATGTTAGTCTACTTATTATTTAGATTATCATTATATGATTTTAGCATTTCCATACAAAGTTTTAGCACTTCTATTTCCTTTTTTAGTATTGGTAGTTGATGTTTGAATATTTGGTAGGTGACAATATTATAATTTGTAGTCTTTTATTTATGATGAGAAAGACACTATAATAACAGAGATTTGTGATCTTTTATATGTTGGCAGATATTCAATGATTTTTGCACTATTTACTGGAAAGAATAATTATGGGAGGCTTGTCACCTTTGGGGCTGCTTTAATGTCGGGTGAGGATGCTGAATCTTATTTCTGGGTCTTCAGAAATTCAAGGACTGAATGGATTATTTTCTAAATTTTATAGGTTGTCTGCACCTATTGAAGTTGAGGTGCTTCCACCTGACTAAGTGAAGACTAAAGGTAGTGGAAGTGGTATAAAATTAAAAGAAAATGCGAATGTCGAATGCAAAAAGAAACCTTTAAGGACCTGCAAGAAATGTAACAAAAAATGCAGTCATAATTCTAGGAACTGCGAGAAGAAGTAGATACAATTTTTTTTGTACTTCTCATACTCATTTTTTTATTAATGTTACCAATATTCTTTTCTGTAATGCTATACACATAGTTGATATTCTTTTTTGCATTGCTAATAAAAAGTTTGATAATGCTAATAAGAGTGTCTGTACTACTAATATAGTTCTTTATACTGCTAATAAGTCCTTTACTTTAATGATAATGCATTAAATTTAGTTATTAACATGATAAAAGTAATGAACAATAGTGTTAAAGATAATTCTAAGATAATTTATGCTAATGGTAAATAAAGTGTTATCATAATGCTAAAATGAGAGCTGACTGTGCTAAAACTCTAAAACGATAGTGCTAAAAAGCAAGAAAATGTGCAGATAAACCACAGATTGAAAACAGTTGTAGGTTTACCAAACAACAAAAATGAAGCTACTAAATCATCATGAAATAATGCTATGGTGAGATTTATGACATTGTTAATTCAATAAAACTGTATAAGTTTTTTATCACAATGCTAATAAAGGGTTATGTTAATGCTAAAAATGAGAGATTGCAATGCTAATAGTGGTTGCACTATATTGATAATTCAACAACATGTAACAGTGTTTGTTCATGATTTTTTTACAATGTCGATGACATTTTTTTATGCTAATGCTAAAAAAGAGTCATGATAAAATAAATCATGACAATGCTAAAAAAATTCATGATAATGTTAAAATAGAAAATGGCAATGCTAAAATCCTAAATTCTGAGTATTCATATATTTTCAAAATTTTGATTTTACCCTTAGTAAGATTCAGGGGCAGCGAATTTTGACATGATTACGATAATATCACCTTGTTAAATTTTAAATATGGACCGTTAATATAGGGAGATTAGATTATATGGATTGGTTCCTAGTTCTCACACAGGATATGGTTCTCTCTAGAACCACTCTCTCTCTCTCTCTCTCTCTCTCTCTCTCTCTCTATATATATATATATATATATATATATATATATATGGGTGGGTTAAAATGAGAACCATACCCCCATGTAGAAACTAAGAACCATTTACATCCATAGAACTCTACTAATTTAATGGACCAAATTGATTTTAAATTTTAGGGATCAAATTGCAAAATGGTAACTTTTTACCAAAATTTTGTGCTCCATGAGGGTGTTAATGTCAAACCCAAAATCTCCATATTAATAGCAAAAATTGGGTTGTTGATAAGTGAAAGAAAACCCTACAAAAAACACTACTAGCCGCCTCCTCCATCATCCACTCTCCTCGTCGATACCTCCGCCATCCGACCTCCTCCACATCGCCGAACGCCCTGCCTCCGCCCTCATCCAGGTCCTCGCCTCTGCCCTCTTCTACGTCACCGAACGCCCCTTCTCCGCCCTCATCCAAGTCACCGCCTCCGCCCTCCGTCCTCCTCCACATCACCGAACGCTCGCCTCCGTCCTCGTCCAGATCATCACCTCTGCCCTCCGCCTTTTTCCTCATCGCTGACTGCCAAAGCTCCAAGTCGCCGGCCGCATCCACGTCGCAGAAACCGCTACCACCACAGCCGACAACAATAAAGGGCACAAGGGCCTCATGAACATGTATTTTTTTACCATTTAATATAATATTTAGATGTTTTGAATCTGATTTGAAGTTACATAAACTGTGCGGTCATGTTCATCATCATGTACTTGAACATCGTTGTGAACATGTAAGGTCAGAATATAAAAACTTGAGCAAATAAAGAACACAAGGTTGGTAACCCTATTCGATCAACTGATCTACGTTAGGGGGATTTATCAAGTCCGTGAGAAACAGTTTACTACTCCATTGAATGATTACAAAGGTTATTATACGAAGACTCCCATCACTCGACCCCTTTCCTACCCAATTCAACCTCTTTTACTAAACTGAATTGTGAGCTCCCCTCACAACCTAAAATCCCTCTAGTTCCCACAAGAAATCTCTCCTCAGACTCCTCTAAGTGTGAATGAAAGTGAGTTTCAAACACAGACTAAAAACATAATGATCTAACTGATCAAACCTAGTCTACCCGAATACTATATGCTTCAAATATGAAGTCTTTTAACTCTCAACCCTTTAGTGTATTCGTAAAATTTATGTTATCTAAACTAGTCTGAATCCCAGGCAATTTATAAGAAACAGATGTAGCCCAAATAAGGTAATCAGAAGTCCTACTTTAACTAGGATTTAACAAGAAAACAATTTCTTTATTTAATTCGGACTTTTCTAGTTTAGATATCTTCCTTGAATAGAACTCCTTCTTTCCTTCTTGATCTTCATCATGAACAAGGCAGCTTCTATTCTGAAACGCCCACCTTGAATCTGCAGCTTCAACTCTTTGAATCTACCATGGCACGTCTCTCGTAAACTCTCTGGACAATCATGTACATGATCATGTCTCTGAACATGATTAAGTACATGTCTTGATCTTCAATCATTGGCAGCATAATGTTCACAGAAATGCCCAGAACATGTTATTCGAACATGAATAACCAAAACCTTTTGTGTTCTTTTGAAATTGCCATAATATCTAAATAGATAATGACAATCCTGAACACCTCAGTGCAGATGGCACTAACATGATTTATTCTTATTTTTGCGCGTGGACATCTCGATTTTTTTAGCGTTATTTGCCTTAAATTATCGATCTTGATGTGAATGTTTTATTAATTTTCCAGAATGTTTTGATGTATTTTGGTTTGATGTGTATAGCAAATTATCGACATGATTTAGCTCTGGCTAGAAATATTCAACAGCTAGCTTGAAGAGCGTTAAGGCTCATTCTCATCAGTTGGAACTTTTGATTTTCTGAGTTCTTTGAGCGTGAGGCTTTAGTGCTTCGGCAAACGTCTTCACAAAAAGACTTAACTAAACTGCTCTCCAAATTCTCAAATGTCCCACGGTCTTCACTGGGGTAGCTCACCTTTTAAAGATAGGTGATTTGGTGACTGGTGGTGATCACTGTTGGATCATAAATGATAAAGCCAGTTGCAAGGCTTTCATTTAATGGGGCCGTTGAGTTGCCATTGCTCTTCTGACGAGCTTTTACTTCAAGGTCTCGATTGCATTAACTTCGAGATCTTCTTTGGCTTATCTGAATTTCAGTTGCAGCTCTCTTCATGATCTTTAGTTTTGAGCTTTTTCTGGCAGCTGGAATTAGGGTTGTAAATGAATCGAATCGGAGTGAATATCTATGTATTCGATTTGATTCGAAAACATTGTTACATATTCGATTCGGTATTAGATTCGATTTCGAATATTTTTTTTATTCGTATTCGATTCGATAAGATATTCGCAAATATTCGATTCGATTCGAATATTCGATTCGATTTTTTTAAGTGTATTATAAACATACAATACGATTCGTTTTGATTAGAAATTTCCTTATTTTACACTATTCGATTCGATTCACAATTTTGAAGAAAATTTCCTAAACTAATATTTTAAACCAATATTTTACCTAATAAACAATTAAACACAAAACTCAATAATAAATGATATTTCTGATACATTTACCTAATAAACACTCAATAATAGATGCTAAAAACATATTTATGTGTTCCAACTCACTGTTCACAAATAATAATAAATCGGAAAAAGTATTTGTATTTGTATTTGAATCACAAATTTTCGAATTCGAATATCAAAAAATCGAATCGAATATCGAACTAAACCAATATTATTTGATTCATTTACAACCCTAGCTGGAATCTTCAGTTCCTTTGTTTGTCAGTTCTGCGTGTTCCTTGGCGGTTTGGAAAGCTTTAGTTAAGATCATCTTCAGTTGGCGTTTTTGGGCTTGGGCTTGATGCCTTTTGAGCTCCAGTTTGTTTCTGCTTCAGCTGGCAGCTTGAACTAGTGTTCTTTAGCTAGTATTTTGGACTTGTGTCCCTTCAGCTTGAACTTTCATGGACTGGTCTTCAGTTCGGTTGCTGGCGCTTTATCAGTGGGACTTCAGAACTGATGCGTCTTCAGTTGGTGTTCTTCAAACTGGTGCTTCATCAGTTGGAACTTCATTCTTTAGTTGGTATGCTTTGAGCTAGCATTTTCCATCAGCTTGTACCTCAGTCTTCTCTTCAGTTGGTATGTTCCTTCAACTGGAATATCCTAAGCTGGTATTTCCTTCAGCATGGATCTTTAGACTTGGTACATTTCTTCAGCTGGTATTTTCTTCAGCTGGAATATCTTTAGCTGGTATTTTCTTCGGCTCGTGATTGTCCTCTCTTCGACTGGCAGTCTTCATTAGTTGATGTAATCATGGACTGGCATGTTCATCAGTTCAAACTGATGTGCTCTTCAACTTGTATTTCTTCATTCGGGAATGATCTAGAACTGGTATGTCCCTCAATTCTTCTCTTTTAGTTGGTACTCCCTTCAGTTGGGATCTTCTCCTTCAGACAAATGTCCCTGGACAGCTCCTCAATCTTTCCACTGAGGTTGATGCCTCTCTTCTCGAGCAGTTCCTATAGTCCTCACTACTTCCCCCTGAGGCTGTACTTTCTCTTGAAACTGTGAGGGTTCTCTTTGAATCTCATCCCAGAGACTCAAAAACTGTCTTCCATCATTTTTCTCCTCAATTTCTTCAATATCTTCCCCCTTTTTGGCATCATTCAAAAGGGTGTGCATATATAAATCGAAGAATAGAATGGAAACATGTGGTAACAAGTTGAATGTTGTAGCTAAGTTACCTTCAAATAAGAAAGGAAATGGTTGTTCTCTTGGTGGTGAGGATAGCCAGCTGGATACTTCTTTAGTTGGCATAAACTGTCGTAGATCTGGTAGTGGAGGCTGAACTTGATGTTCAGTTATCGTCATGGCCAACCTTGGGAGGAGTTCTTCAGTTGGAGATGGGTGGTTGAACATCATAGGTGTGAAGGATGAGTTGGATGGCTCTACAAACGGCAGTGGAGCTGCGGCAGGTACTCCATTTTAGATTCTGTTGATCATCGAATCCATAATCTCTGAGAAAGTGGGAGTGGCCGTCGATGGATGATTCATCTAGTTTCTGCTCCAATGTCCTTCTTGACTCCAGAAGAATCATCCTTTCCTGTCAAGCAGTGTAAACATAACTGCCTCATCAACATGATATCTCTAGAGTGACCATCTGAGATATCTCCTCAGTTAATTGAAGAGATCGGAGTCGTATCTCTCGATAAGCTGAAAGCTGCTGAACAAATCAACGAGAGTTTTGTTGAAGCTTTCTTCAACACCATCCATGTAGTTGGTTTCAGTTGGTGTAGACTCAGTTGGCGCAGTTGATTCTGATGTCATGCCTTCATCTGACATGAACTATTTTCCCTCGACTATTTGAAGTCGGTTTAGTCAGAGTGGAGGGGCCTTTTTCTGCAGTGCGCTGCCTCCTTGATCGTGTACCAAAAGGTTTGAGATTCTTTCTCCTTTTGACAAAGATTGCGGGAAGATAATCTCTCCTATCCAACAACTCGCCTTTCTGGTTGAGAAATTGGATCTGATTAGTGATGATCATGCTGATCCTGTTGAGAAACCTAAGTTTCTCTGTAAATGTTCCAGTTTGATAGTCAAACTTGACCTTGTGAACATTTTGGCATAGTTGTGATAGCACATACGATGCCCAGTCAACTCTGCAACGGCTGTAAATGAGTGCCATCAGGTAAGCATTGTCGGTGCTGAAGTGAATATAGTCCAGATTGCCATTCAGGCAATGGATGACTATATCTTAGAGTTGAATGAACTCCGGCCAAAGACTGTCCTTCAGTCTGTGAGAGTATTCATTATGCTCGACTCCTAGATTCGTCCATTGATGCCATAATTCTGCATGGTTTGGCATGACTATTGCGTTTACTTGTTCACCTATTCCAGGAAGATGGAGTGACTCTATCACAACTTTCTTGGTGGTCACGATCGGATTTTCTCTGACTGTTGAGATTATGTTGCCATCTTCTGCGATGTCAGAGAAGATATAGAACTCAGCAACTGCCTCAGGAAAGCATCGTCCAAATCTTAGACCTCGTGTGAGAAACTGAAAGAGACCAGTTTCCTCCGCTGCTGAGATTAAGCGATGGAACAAATCAAGCTTAAGTCTCTCCATCATGTAGTCCAGTTCTACAAACTTGTCTCTTTTGAGGTTAAGAGCAAGTCTAGCTGGGTCGATGTATTGAGCGGGTAGTTCCATTCATTGATAGAATGTTTGAGAGAGAATGAATGTAGTAGAGAGAAATATGCAAAGCAAATGTAGAGAGGGTTTGAGTTTGATCTAAAGCTTGGATCAATATCCCCTTGGCATTTAAAGAAGCTTTGCATGCATGTACTTCGAGTTGCACTCTAATACGCATCAGCTAATTAGTTTAAATGAATTTGACTGATTTGCAGCTGGCATAAATGAGATGATCATCTCAACCGTCAACAAGTTTAGCTTTAACTTGTGGATCAGTCGTTGAGATTTCATCCATTTGGAAATGGGGTAGTTGCCATAAATAGCAAATATTTTGTGTAGGATTTTGCTATCTATATCCCTCAGGCTTCAACTCATTTTCCACTTTAGTGATTGATTTTGCTCAGTAGCATTAAAGACTTGCTATCTTGAGAGATCTCCCATTTGAAAATAATGCCCGTTAGATCACGATGGCATTAATATGATAAGGAATAAGTTTAAAAATTCTGACCAATTTAAACTTTTCCTTGGCAGTTGGGCTACCCCGTCCAACTGATGACTTTATGGTGAACTGATGATGTGGCAACTGATCGATCAGTTCTAGTCATTTCTTCTTCTTGGCCCTTGGAACTGATTCATCACTGAACTGATGAGATCAATTGTTAAACTGCTAGATCATATCTCAGTCAGTTTTCTTTTCTTGAGGGGCCGAACTGGATACTCTTCACTGCTCTCGTCAGGGCATTTTGACCTCTTCGTCTTGGAGGCGGATCCAGTTTCTTTAGCAGGCTTCTCTGGCCTTGCTTTCTTCACGGATTGACTCTGGTGCTTAGCTTCAGTAGATGTGACCCTTCGTCTTCTATTCAAGTTCCTTCTTGAGGATAACTTGTGCTGAACTTCCTGCAGGTTCAGTTAGGTGGATATCTTGTGGCTTGAAGCAATCAGTGTGGTGACATATCTCTTTAATAAGAGATTGGGTGATGTGGCAGTGTCTTCATCATCACACAGTCAACTCACTGCAACTGGGATGAGGGGTGGCTCCCACTGCTCCTATGCAGTTGCAGGTTCAGTTGGTCGATTAGGCTTAGCTAACTGATTTGACAGACTTCCAAAATTTAGTTTTCTACAAGCAGGGATGATTGTGTAGATCTCTTGCTGCTTAGCTCCTGTTTTTTCTTGAGCCTTGATGTCACTTCCCAATTTGGAAAGTAGGGCAGTTGGAGGAATTTTCTTGGTCAATTTATGACTCATAATCCTCTGTACTTGCACGATAGTTGGAGGGAATGGATTTGCAGACCCTATCCATTTCAAACTCCAAACTTCTTCTCTTTGCTAAAAACTCATGCTGTGATAAGTAGTGATCAAGAAATAAGATTGGATGGACTTTGAGTGTCTCCAGTTGTACCAGTAGAAGTACTAGTTTAGCAGCTTAAAAAGCTCTTGATCTTACTTGGCCACAAATGCAAATTCAGTAAGAAGCAAATTTGTTACCTCTTTTTGTGCATTCTTGGCTACATATTCACCACTATAAAAGCTACGAATATCTTCTTCCATTAATTGGAGAGGGGGACAAGTTCTCCTGAAGTAGTTAGCTCCATAATTTGAATGAGGAATTCTGATGAATGGAATAAGCTCATCTAGATCGGAACAGTCTTGGAAGTCCGCTGTTGATCCATTCTTGGAGACTAATGACAGGACGACATTGGCAGTTGAGGTATTTGAGGTTGTGGCATTTGTGTTGCCATTTCCTAGCCTTTTCTTCTTAAGTGAGTGCAGATGAATGCTTCCTATCTTGGGAATCCAATCTGAGATAAGTACTGGTAATGCATCATCATTTGGCAGCTTCAAGATGTCTTCAATCATCTTGCTCATTCTGAGAACAAGTCCTACCATGGACTCAAACTTTTGTATTCTCTTTGAGTTGAAAGCCTTGAAAACTTGACACTTGAGTTATGAGAATACAAACTCTGCCCAGTTTGTCTCGTGTCCTTCAGCTAGGTGTATCATCAACTTGTACTCTCCTGGGTAAGCTGGCTTAGGCTTCTAATTGCTCCAAACATCATCTTGTTTGTGATGTCGAGCGGAACTTCATAATCTGGTCTTAGATCAGTTTTAGTTGTGGAAATACTGAATGCCTTTTGGCATGTGGGGGTCTTCCACCTTCTCCAGTATGGTTCGGCTGCTTCACTCAACTCTTGAACGGTTGCGCCTTGCCTTGGAAGTTGAAAAACTTCAGCAACTATTCTTTCAGTTATCTTGATTGGTCAACCATAGATAACTGATGTAATCTTCTTGCCATCATCACTGATTTGTGCTTGGAGAAGAAATTCACACACCCGATTTTATCTGAAGAATTTGGGTGGTGTTTCCAGGTAGTGAAGAATCCATGTCTTGTGAAGAGAAACAAACAGGTTCTGGCCGTTTGAATTTTGAAGAATATCCTAGAATTTTTTCCTTTCAAGGAATTTGTCTCTCATCATTTGTTTCTTGAAAGAGCTGGGAGAACTAAGTAATTCTGTCATTTGAAGAAGGTTTGGCTATAATTCTTGAGAGAGACGAGAGAGAGAGAGAGAGAGAGAGAGAGAGAGAGAGAGAGAGAGAGAGAGACTCTTTGAATGAGATTGGGAAATGAGTATGTCTCTTCTCTTTTTGCAAGGGAAGGGGACTAGATCTGAATTGATTTATGAGTAATGAATGAATACTCATATATCTTTGAAAAATTTGTGTCCCCTTGCTTTTGTTTGTTTATTTTAAATGCCTTTGTCAGATTTTCAACGGTAAGAATTCAAGTGATTTTACTGACGTAGCATTTTTATCAATAAAATATTTATTTTATTGATCAAAAAGAGTTACAGAGTTTAATTACAAGAAGAATAATTAGAGGTTCTAATCAACGAAGCTTGATCAATCTCTAATCCTTCTTGTGCTCTGTCTTCTGCCTTTTAGCAGGTGGTTCACCAGTTTTGTCGTGGCTGCAACTTGTTGAGCATTCAATCGATCTTGCAGCTGTTGGATGAGCTTTGAGTGAAGCTTTAGCTGCTTCTGAATGCTGCAAAACTGTTTTTCATGCTAATATGTGCACTGAGCAATGGAGCCTTTTGGTTGCTCCTAGAGCTGTATTTCTGCTGCTCTGTTTTCATGGAGGATGAGACCTTCAAGTGGTAGTTCATCATCTTTTGATATGGCTTCATATCCATCTTCTGTTTCACTTAGCTCATCGCAGGGGATTGTCCTGGTCTATTCAGGATTTCCCAAGCTCTCTGTTTCGCCATAGTCATTCTCTGTTGGTGGCAGCATGATTCCTGATATCGGCTAATTTGGATCTTTGTACACCACTATAGCCAGTGAGCATGTATAACCTTGAGGCTATTCTTCAATCAACTGATCAGTCAGATTTTCCAAATCTGGCACCTCATCAACATGATCAGTTATTGTTTCTTCAGAAATAGGTTTATGAGTTGCTTCATCAAGAGGTGTTTGAACTGGAGAATCATACTAAAAGATTGGCTCGGCTTGACCTGTAAACAGTAGTTGGCAATTTGTTTCATTCTCAGTTTCTTCAATGAATTGAGCTTCTTGAAATGGCTCTGCAGTAGAAGCATCTTGAGATTCCTCTTGGTTCTTTTCAGACTCAGTTGGCCCTTCAGTTTGACCCTCTTCTGGTCTAACTGGTGATTTTAGTAACTCTTCAAACTCCAAGTCAGTGATGTACTTATGAGTTTCTTCAGTGGAAGGTACTCTGTGCTTTGGAGAGTCTGCAATGATATTGATAGTGACCTCTTTTGGATAGTGTAGATCTCCCAGCACTTCTTCTATAAGATAATCTAAGGGCACCTTTTTTTCTCCTGTTGATACAGTTTCAGGCTGTGATTCTGATTGACCTTTGATTACTTTATCATGGAGCCATTTTTGTAGTCTTAACCATCTTTTGCTTTCTTTTTCAACAGAGAAAGTGGGTGGTTTGATTTGAGTGCCATTGGGAGCAATTCAATTAACTTGATATGGAATTTACGGTAAGAAGAAAGATGAGAATCATAAATTGAGGGCAAACACCCCATGTAGGGGTGTAAATGAGTCGAGTCGAGTCCGAACACACATATGTTCAAACTTGTTTGAAATGATATCGAGTTTTAAATTTTATGTTTGAGCTTGTTTGATTATCTATCGAGTCGAGCTCAAACGAGCTTTAATCGAGCCGAACATGAGTTGAGCTCGAGTAATTTGATATTTTTACACATGTTTGCTCATTTTTAACTTATCGAGCTCGAGTTCGAGCCGAGCTTTAAATTTTATCGAACATAAAATTATGTCAAGCTTGTTTGATATGCTTATCGAACCGAGTTCGAATGAGCTTTTAACGAACGAACACAAGCCGAGTATCGAGCTATTTGATATGATTTTCAGCCCTACTCCCATGTACCTGTTGTAAATAGTGCTATTTAAGACGGGTCGGGTCAAACCCACGCTTTGACTCGGGTCAACGCGGGTCAACCCGCATAAAATTTGAAAAAAATGATTAAATCAATATCAACAGTCTCACTAAAAAGTATCACCAAAAATTCGAAAAGTATCATCTGTATCATTAAAAAGTAACGGGTCTGCTAGTTATTTTACACTTGTTTATTTAGTTCAAATTGTGATTTTTTCCATTCGAATTCATGTTTAGAGCTTAGTAGTTTAGAGTTTTTTTAGGGTTCATGTTTTTAAGGGTTTTTTTTAGGGTTCATGCTTTTTTAGGAGGGTTTTTTTTAGTTTTTTTAGGGGGTTTTTTAGGGTATATTTTGTGTTTTTAGAGTTTTTAGGGGTTTATTTTGTGTTTCTTAGAATTTTTGGGGGGTGTTTTTAGGCAGTTGAAATCTTCTATTGCACATTTTATGTTGCATTCCGTATTGCACATTCGATTTTCTTAGTTTTTTTTATTTTTTTTTTCTTGATTTCAATTTCTTATGTTTTAGTTTAATTTTACACTTATTATTTAGAATTCATCAAACCAAATTAGGATGCATTGTATTTTTTATTATTTAATTTAAAATTTTGAATTATTAATTGATTATTTGAAAAATTAAAGACTAAAAATATATATAAAACCCTAATTGGGTAGGATGAACACTAAGTAATAAGTGTAAAATTAAACTAAAGCATAAGAAATTGAAATTTGAGAAAAAAAATTGAAAAAAAACTAAGAAAATCGAGTGTGCAATACTGAATGCAACACAAAATGTGCAATAGACGATTTCAAATGGTTTTTAGGGGTTTATTGTGTATTTAAGGGTTTTTTTTTGGGTGTTTTTAGAGCTTTATTTTGTGTTTTTAGGATTTTTTTTGGGTGTTTTTAGGAGTTTATTTTGTATTTTTTAGGGTTTATTAATTATATTTAATACTCATTTCAATTAAATCAATTTATTTTAATTTTAGGGTTCATTAATATTTTTTTAGGGTATATATTTTTGGGGAACAAATAAAATTGATAAAAAAAAAAGACAAAAAAACGTACAAACCACTGCCAGAAAATGGAAAAAATAGAGAAACAAATGGTCAAAAAAAAAAGACGGGCGTGTGGGCGCGCGTAGAGCCCACGCGCCATCTGAAATGGTAGTGATGTACCGAATACCTTCTCTAAATTGAGAGAGAGAGAGAGAGAGAGAGAGAGAGAGAGGAAATGCCATTTGAAATTCTAGATCAATGGACAAAAATTATAAATTCTTGATGAATACAAAAATTTAGCTCGATATCGATGAGTTGGCCCGAATAGATCGAGAAAAATATAGGGTTAGGGCTGAAAAATTTCAGCCCGAAAAAAAAAACTGAATGGGCCAGACCGGTCGGGCCGCGGGTTGGCCCGTCGGGCTGACCTAGCAGCCTCCGTTGTTTTGGTCATAACGTTTCCTAGAAAAATCCGATTCACGAACGGTTGGAAGCGTTGGAAAGCTAACTCAATTATCTTTCCATCCATATATTATGCATTTACAAATTCCAAATATGCTAAGAGTTATGAATTTTTAAAATTACAACTAATATTAAATGAGTTTCATTCAATTATGCAATTTTTCATTAAATATTATATTTTCATTTATGACATACATTATTACATTTATCAATGTTATAAGGACTATAAGTGATTAGTATGATGTATAAAACATACTGTTTATTCGTTTGTTACTTCTTGAATGTCAAGACCTTTCACTTTAATTTGTTTTATTATTTTATTTTATTTTATTTTATTTTATTTTATTTTATTGAGAAAATTATCTTTCACTCGTTATCCATCTATTATTATATAGTATTGATGTTTTAAAGTATTAAAATTATATTATTTATCATGTTTTCAATAATTTAATTTTATATACATTCTAATGTTACCATTTGTTTAATATATGAGAAATAATACAAAGATATACATAATTTGAAGCATCAAATATCTTTAAAGTAGAAAAATAATATAATTCCAATATTTATATCGATGATTGAGCATAGTTATTGTAATGTAATTTGAAATTATTATTTTTGAAAAAATAAACTAAGGTTGAACATTATTATCATGAAATGTACATAATTTTGATTTTTTCTTTATTACTCGGATGTTCTTAGTGTGTGATGTTAATTATATTAGTTTTACCCTTTTTATTTTCTCATATATTTTTTTACTAGCTAGATATTATTTATAATGTTTTAAATTATTTAATTGTATACTCTTGTTGTTTTTTAATAAATAATGAAGGCTTTAAAAATGAAATATGAACATGAAGTTGAAAGATCTTCAAATATTATTGTTGAAGTAGAAGAAAATTGTACTTCAAATTAGATTGGAGATTGAGCTATAATTAGATTTATGATTTAGTTTGAAATTATTATTTTTTAAAGAACAAATTATGATTGAAGATTATTGTAATTTATCATTTCATGTACCGTTGATTTCTTTATTTGATGCACCATGATGTTAATAAAATTTTATATTTGTCATATTTTTTTCATTTTATGTTATTTTTCGTGTATTTATTTATTTCAAGAATAAGAGATGATGATCATTTTTTAAAATTATCAAGATATAATTTATACATGTGAAAAAAATTCGTTAACATGCCGGTCCGACGGGCTAGCCTGAAAACGGAAGGGTTAGTGTTAAAAATTTTCAACCTTAAAAAAATTTAACCAAATAGACCCGAACCGAATAAACTCAAACCGAGTAGCATTGACCCGAAACCGAACGGATTGACCCGATTGACATCTCTAATCATATATATCTGTAAGAAAAATATTATTTTATAAAATAATATAAATGATATACACTTTGAGCATGTTAATTATCATACATGCAACACCTTTAGTCTTTTCTTTGTTCTCAAGTATTAATATCATTTTTCCTCAAAAAAAAAGTATTAATATCATTTCTTTTCTCTTTATTTTAGTCTTTTGCTTCGAATTAGCAAAGATTATATATTGTTAATATCAATGTTATTTCACATCGCAGCATACGTTTCAAACAAAAATAATTTTCTTTTAGGAGGTTCTTTAATGTTATACATTATAAAAAAAAAAAAAAAGCCCCTCAAGAATTGTGCATTAAGTCAAATATCAATCCAACACTGCTCCAATAGCAACAACACATTGCAAGCCAAATGCAGCAAATGGATAGAGCAGCACAACACACCACAACTTCATACATGGTTTGCAAGTAACAATTTTATTGCCTAGCAATAGCCAGTTGCATCTAAATAAAAATCTAAACCAAGATTGATACATTCTGAAATAGAGACCAGTCATTTGCAAGGATTGTTTCACTTTATTCATTTCCTTTCTTGCTAAAGGCTGGAATATGTATGGTCTGCAGCCCCAGCATGGAGTTCAAAATGAGCACACCCATCCACTCGACTTTTCCTTTAGAGATCGGCAACAGCCACAACAACATCCTTGGTCATGATTATAACAAACAGTCTCAAACCGATTGAGATCCAAGCTCGAGTCATTTCATGGTGAACGTAATCCGCCAGGACTTCTTCTACCCCTTCATTTATATGCCAGAATACAGACCGGATGGCCTTGGTTCCTGGGATCTGATGAAGGAAAATTCATGTTTTCTTTTAGAACAAATTAAAAATCCAGAGAGCTAATTGGACCGTGCCTGCCTAACGTTTGATGACTAGGAAAAGAAAAAAAGGCGCACATGTGATGTGTAAGCAAAATAAATCTACATCGAAAGGCACAGAAATAGGAGGTGCAAAATAATTTGAAGGGCACATCAATGAGAAAGCAAGTGCAATCAAGAACAAGTAGATTATGTCATAGCAGAAAGGCCTAGACTTATTGATGATATCCTTACGGAAAATACATCGATAACAAAGCATGGAGATAATGCACACATGTGGAATCAAAGGGCACAAATTAGAGTGGTAGGACATGAACATGTACTTGAAACTGAACTGTAAGATAGAAACAAAAAAGATGTACGAGTTTGCATCTAAAAGACACTAAAGTTTGGCCTATTCAGTAGCCTACTACTAAATTCAAGCTAGAGTTCAAAAAGAACATCAAAGATGTTGACAATGAACTTAGAAGTAGTAGAAGCTGACGATCCCTCTTAAAGCTATGGTTCTGTCGACTGTCATCAGTTTCATTACTAACTTCATTTTCTGCATTCCAAACCAGACCAGATAATTCAAGTAAAAAAGTTTCATTCATGTCAATGCTGAATATGCATTATATAAACAGAAATGTTCTAAATGATGCACGAATCTGGAAATCGCAACACCACAGTCACAGAGTCTGATGACTCTGCACATTAATACCCATAGATATAATTCTATCCGAGCTACAAAACTGTCAAGTAATCGACACAAACCAGAAAATTCAAATTCGAGAATTAATCTTTGTAAGAAAGGAAACAACTATATATCAGAGATCACGATTTTGCAAGATCAAGCACACATAACAGAACCGCAGAGAAGAGTTCACGCGCCGCCTCCAGATAACTCAATTAGATCTCTTTCTACTTTTATCGCACGATTTTCAGCCGAGCATTACCATTGCGTAACAAAATTGAAATTCTGACGAATTCGATTATTTATTTTGAAGTCTATCAGGAAATGAAATCAATCACGTCGAACAACAAGCTAAATCGACGCACCTGGACAGAAGAGGAAGAGTAAGGACGGGCAGCCACGCGGTTGAGACAAGATGCAGAGAATAAAGTAGAGGAAGAGATGTGATTGCCGTTGGGGGAAGTTAGGGCGCGAGGGCGCACGATAGCTGCTGCGAGATCGGAGCGGATGGATTGGCCGGCGGCATCTGGAGTGCGGGGAACTTGGTGGCCGGCGCCGATCGCCCGAAATGATGCCACCGCCGATCTGCTCAGCCGCGCCGCCACTGATGCGCTTCTAGAAGTTGCCATCGACGTCGCTTCAATTGAAAGTGTTGTGAAATTGATGAAACGATGGAGTATAAGGAAGAAGGGTTCGCAGAATTGGGGAAAATTGCAGAGACGGGTCGAACTTTGGATAGCAAAACTCGGGTTAATGGATAGAATGATTGGGCCACTTTTGCTTTTCATTGGGCCTTTCATTTGTATTTCAGTTTAATTAAGTACCGGGTCAAAATAAATTTGCTCTACTCCCACAATTAGGCATGACAAACAAGTCAAGTATTGTCCCTGGGGGATGGCCTAGTGGTGGAGTGGTGTTATTTTGAGGCCAAAAGTCTCAAGTTCGATCCACCACCAACACCACTAGGTGTGAGCCTGTCATACCTGACCTGCCAAGTATGGTTTGCCTCCCATGTGTAGGTTTGCCAAGTATGGTTTACGGACACTGATCCTCTGCTGTGTTGAAAAACACAGCTGATAAACATGGCTTTTACATGCATTTGAGAAGTTATATAGATCATATTCGAATATTAATGCATGCGTTTGTTGAGTTTTTATACTAGTTTCGAGTTTCCTTGTGCTATTTGATGTTTTGGTGTTTCTTGTGCAAGTTTGAGCTGAATTTGGCATTTATCCAAGATCCAATTCAAGGAGGAAAGTTGCTAGAAAGATAGAGGATCAAGAGAGGGTCGCAACGCAACTTGAATCGGGTCAATCGGACGAGAAACGAAGGAGAACGGAGCGAAACCAACCCGCCGACCGGCGGCCAGAACGACGGAAATCTCTGTATTGCTCGCCGATCCAGCCGCCGGTCGGCGAGCTGGGACTTGTCGATCGGCGAGATCGACGGGAATTGTCCCCGGGACGCGTTTTCGGCCCAGGAACTCATCTTTCGGCCCGGATTTTCGATACCTAGTATATATAGGATTGTCTTGGACGAATTTTATACACTTTATTCATTATTTTAGAGTTCCAAACTTATTTTACTTTCGAGGTTTGTTGTGAACATTCAAGAAAGAAGAATTCGAGTTTTATTCAACGAATCGTCATTCCGGTTTTTCTATTCTATTGCACATTTATTTTATGTCAATGTTTATTATTATTTCTATTATTTCTATGGTTTTAATTATGCGTGAGTAGTCTTTTATTAATTCTAGGGTTTGCAAAGCATGATTGAAGCTATGTATTTAATTTAATCTTGTTATTTTTCCCTTCCAATTATTGTGTTCAATTGTTCAAGAACTTTTGATTTCATGCTTAATTACTGATCACAATTGATGCATGCTAGCTAGTTAATTTGAGTCTTGGCAGAGATAATTAATTAGTGGGATTAATTGAATAATTTGATACACGTTCTAAGGAATCTGTAGGGGAATTTAAATCTGTGGTTCTATCGGGAGTTAATAAATTAACCTAGAGACGAAAGTAATAGGTTGTTTGTTAATCTGCTTCTACCTTGAGATCTGGCGGAGATAGGTAGATATATTTCTGATTCCCCACCTTTAATCGGATTAAAATTGGGAAAAATTAGGATTAAATTGAATCATAGTGGATACATGTGTGCTAAATTCCCTAGGATTAGTATTTCATTAATTAATTGAGTTTGATTATTTGCTTAGTTTATTTGCTTGCATTTATTTGATTCTATTTATTTTCTCTTATTTCATTTAAATTCGTGCCTACTTTTAGTAAACCCATAAATTGGTAGCCTGGATAATGGAGAGTTGTTAGCTTAGTACTCATTATTATCAAATATTCAGTCCCTGTGAATACGATACTCGATTCGCTTGCTATATTGCATTGTCCTGTGTTAGTTGCAGTTTAGTGCATAATAAATAGTGCATCAACAGCACACCATGCTGTGTATCTAAACTGTGTCGTTTTTGCTACAATTAATTTTCCTAATTTCCCCTTCTTAATTTATTTTCCAAACTTCTCTTAATAATAATTTATTTTCAAACGCAACAAGAACAAACAACAGCTTTCTCACCTTTTTTTTCAGTTTACCCACAAATAGCAAAAAAAAAAACCATTAGATTTAAGAATATGCTAAGAAGGATTTAACATGACTAAATAATTTTTTGTTAGAACCCACATATGACGAAAAATATATTGGATGGAGTTATTTGAAGAACAAACGGAACTCAACGTACTATCACATTCACGTCCAATTCTTAATGGTAAAAAATTTGTATAACTTAGTGGTTAGTTTTTGTTTTTTTATTTAGTTATTTATTTTTACTCACGCACCCGACCTAATGGTATTGAGAAGATTCAAATTTGTGACATTTGGTCTTCAAGCAATCTCACTCCACCACTAGGCCATCCTCACCGGGACTAGTGATAGTGGTTAGTTTTTGTTAATTGCCAAATAAATCGCCAAGTTTTTCACCCTTTTGCAAATTAGACAACACATTTAAATGTAGTCAACTACAACTCCACATTTTAATTTAAATGAGACTAAACATTCTCAAATTTTTTGGACACATCATACTTAATTGGCCAGAAAAATTAGGGATGTTTACCAAATTAAAAAATGGTGTTATAATTGACTTAGTTTAAATCTAGTCTCTAATTTATAAAATGGTGGAAATATTGTGATTTATTTGACAATTAATCCTTTTTTTTTAAATTGTAGTTATTAGTTCTAATCCATAATCTTGCCTAATGTAGGCACCATCAAATATCCTTTATATTCTATAAATTACTTGAGTTATTGAAATGTAATTACTTGAATTTTTATGACACCTTAAATATGGATATTGCTAGTTTATTATAATGAAATTTGATATTGCATGATTGCATCTTTACGTAAAACGTACACATTTTTTTCCTTTATATGTGGGTTTTGGGGAAAATTTATTTTGTCATCTTAAATCTTTTTTAGCATAATCTTAATTAATTTTTATCTGCTTTTTTTTTCTATTGGTGAAAATTTTGAAAAAGGGGGCGGCAGTTGTTTGTTCTTTTGTTTAGGCTTGAAAACATATTTTATTAAAAGAGATTTGGAAATATACTAAGAAAGGAAAATTAGGAAAAAGAATTGGAACAAATATGGCGCCGTTTACACTACACAGTATGTTGTGCTGTGTTTTCATCACAGCAGAGGATCACCATCCATGGTTTACCTCTCATGTGTAGTTTTGCAGGCTATTACACAGGGATATGATTTAATCAGTGCGCACCACGGTATCGGCTGCGGATTATTCTCGACATCCAAAAAAAAAAAACAAGTCAAGTACTTCGATACTCGACCCGTGTTCATTCATTAAATCTAATTTGAGTTCGATTTTTATAAGCATATCAAATAAGTTTGAACATAATTTTGTATTTGATAAGATTTAAAGTTTGACTCGAACTCGAGTTCGATAAGTAAAAATTGAGCAAACATGTATAAAAATATCAAACTACTCGAATTCGACTCGATTAAAGCTTGTTTGAGCTTGACTCGATATGTAATCAAGTTCAAACATATATTTTGAAGTTCGATATTATTTCAAATAAATTTGACCATATGTATGTTCGAATTTGGCTCAATTCATTTACCACCCCTACCTACAATTAAATAAATGTTGCTATAGAACCAAAATAAAAGAGTGATAAATTCTATTTTATTTTTGTAATATTACAATCAAACAGCTAACTTCCACTGATTAAGTCGATCGATCACACATATATTATTCACCACTAGGCAATAAAAGAATAGAAGTAATTATATGGCATGTATGAATCGTATTTGTTAAAAAAATATGAATGACCGGACAATATAATCGATTAACATATTCAAAATTTTTATGCATCATCGAATGTTCAAAAAAATTGATTAAAAAAAAGGTAAAACAGTGTTTTGAGCCCCTGTATTTTTAATTTTTTTTGGAATTGGGTCCCTTTACTTTATTTGATTAAAATGAGGTCCTTGTACTATCAATTTAGATAAAAACTAGTCTTTGAGGAACATAATTTTATTCAAATTGATAGTACATAGACTTGATTTTAACTAAATTGATAGTACATGACTCAATTGGAAAACTAAAATAAAAATTCATTTTTTTAAATAAACAAATAAAAATTGAAAATATAATCAAATAAAAATAAATACAAATAGAAATTTTTAAGTAAAAAAATTAAATAAACCTAAGACATAAATTTAATTAAATTTTTTGAAACCACTGTATTTTTTTTTTTTTTTTGAAAAACAAGAAATAGTTTAAAGTTTTTTATTCATTTTTTTAATTTTAAAAATAAATAAAAAAATTACAAAAAAATTAAATTAATTTTTATAAAATGCTCTAATTTATTTTATTTTTCAAAAAGGAAATTAAAAAAAAATCAAACAATAGTTAAATAAAATATAAACATTCAATTAAATAAAAAATACTTTTTAAAACTATTGTTTGAATTTTTTCAAAAAATAAAATTATAGTGGTTTCAAAAAATTTAATTAAATTTATTTTAAATAATTTTTTGCTTAAAAAAATTCAACATGTTTTTTTATTTTTATTTAATTTTTTATTTTTTTATTTGTTTTAAAAATGATTTTTTTTATTTTTTATTTTCAAATTAGGTTAATGTACTATTAGTTTGGTTAAAATCAAGTTTTTCTACTATCAATTTGGATAAAATTAAGTCCCCCCTTAATTTTATCCAAATTGATATTACATGAACTTTATTTTAAGCAAATTGGTAGTACATGGATTTTATTTTTTTTAAAGACCAAATCCAAAAGAATTTATAAGTATATGGATCCAAAACTGTATCTTGCCTAAAAAATACGGGGCCGAAAAGTAAACTGAAACATGTTAATGGAAAGAAAGACAAATTTTTCTTAGAAATCGATTTTTGTTCTCTATAATTAAATTTAAATTAATCGGCAAAATTACCCAAAAATTACGATATTAATTCACTCAATGATATATGATACTGACATCTCATCGATCATGAAAAACGCATTAATCAAAAACTAAAGTCACACCAATATATGTATGTATATCACACACTCCAACCACCTAAATCTTAATTCAATGCATTTTTTAAGGATCAATAAATACTTTTATAAGATTATGTAAATAATAGCACGATATATATAAGTCCGCCGAAGAAATCCGAAACTGAACAAACGCCAAAGAAAAGCAGTTGTGTGCATTAAGTGCATTATGAGATGCGTTGATCGGATCAATTCATAAAAAAAATAATTTTTCAAAATTAATGTTAACCCTAACACTTTAAAGTATCACTTAAATTTTCAAAAGTATCACTTATATCCTTAAAAAGTATCGGCCAGAAAAAAACAAATAAATAAAAACTCGTCAAAGCAAAACGGTGAAGAGTGTTGGGCGGCAGAAGTTGACGCACGGCCCGTGCGCCAAGAATCCTTCACGCACGGCCCGTGCGGGTCTAGGCAATTTTGGAACAGCGAGTTATGCACGGCCCGTGCGCTAGAAGCACCTTGTTGCACGGCCCGTGCACTGTGAGGCGGTTTGTGGCGGATTTTCCTCTCTTTCCTTGTTCGACTCCAACACCTATCCAAACTTGGCCCAACTATTTAAGGCTTCTTTGAGCACGAAAATAAAAGAACTTTTCACCTTATATTGAAGCAGAGAAGTGCTGTGAAGACGGAGGAAGACGGAGATTGAAGATTTAAATCTCCGGCATAAGTGTTTCATGTTTGTAATTTAATTTTGTCATGACTTTTGTAATGCATATTTTATTGGATTTCTCTTTTGCCATGAGCGGCTAAACGCATATTAATTCTAGGGTTTACAAAGCATGATTGAAGCTATGTATTTAATTTAATCTTGTTATTTTTCCCTTCCGATTAATGTGTTCAAATGTTCAAGTGCTTTTGATTTCATGCTTAATTACTGATCACAATTAATGCATGCTAGCTAGTTAATTTGAGTCCTGACAGAGATAATTAATTAGTGGGATTAATTGAATAATTTGATACACGTTCTAAGGAATCTGTAGGGGAATTTAAATCTGTGGTTGTTCTATCGGGAGTTAGTAAATTAACCTAGAGACAAAAGTAATAGGTTGTTTGTTAATCTGCTTCTACCTTGAGACCTGGCGGAGATAGGTAGATATATTCAACTGTAATATTGAAAAATATAATTCAAAATTCCAGAAGTATCATTTGTATTCTTAAAAAGTATCATATATTTCACCATTTTTCTTTTTTGCGAGTTGTCCGAGTCAACGCGCGTTGACCCGCATTTGACCCAGTCAACACGTTGAGTGTTTGATATGAGCTTATATACATCTAGTGCATGCAAATTTTTACCAACATTGTTAGTGTCATCATTTAGCACTAAGTTTGTTTTGGCGATTTATGTACGATAAAAGTGTTCGATAATTTGTTCCTCATGTGGTTGCTGATTCCGATATGTGAAGAAAGAAATAAGTTGTGGTTGTTCCCTCTGATGCTCCAGGTGTGTCCTCGAAACAATTTATATATGACAGTTTTCTTGCGGAAGAGATCCTGCACGAACATGTTTGAGAAGCCAGGATCCGTTCGTTTGACTACCATTTGCAGTTGACGCAACATTGATTTAACCCTCAACTACAGGGAAAACATTTACACCAACATGGAAAGAATCACAAATCCTAATTCACGTTCCAAGTAGATGAAGATTGGAGATCAAGTCAACTTGAAGTGTGGAAGCATAAAAAGGCCAACTTTTCACTCAATCAGTGTGCGTCTAATATTGATTCTCTGAGTTTAGTTGTTTGAGAGTTGTTGGGTTTGTGAGTTTTGTAATAGCTGGAAGTTGTTCCTTAAACTGTTCAACGTGGTAGTCTAGCATTGAGTGTTTTCTTGAGAGAAACACGTGTGGGATTTTTAATTTGTTTTGTTCGTGATCTCGGAAGAGATTGCAAGTTGAAGTCGTGGGTAGCTAATATCACGGTTGTGAGGGGATCTCACAACTTTCGTTCGCAAAAGAGTTCGTGTTGTAAGAAATGACGGAATAAGGAGGGATTCATTGATGTATAAATTTCCTGAATAGTCTTCACAAAAGAGTGGTGAACAGATCTTCAAGTTTGGGCAAAGGCCCTCCAGAGTAGGTTATTAACCGAATTAGGTTACCAATCTTTTCCATATTTTACTACTTTCATTTATCTGTTCTTATTTCTGTTCTTGTCATTATCAAGAACATATGTATGCAGTAACCTCAAACACATAAGTGCACGGATTATATTATTTCAATTGACACCAGAGCGGATCACCAGTTATATAGGTGGATCTTGGGTTTGTTTATTCGTGTTTTGTGTTAAACTGTACATAAAAAAAAAAGGAAAATTAACAAAAAAATAAGATTAATATTGATAAAATAATCAATCTCAATTTATTAAATAAGAAATATGAAATGAAATAAATGATATTGGAAACATAATAATTTCTCAAATTTTTTTTTATCAAAATTAATAAATCAAGTTTAAGAGTAACAATATTCTTATTTCTTATCAGTTAGCACCAACGTTGTATAGTTAATCTTAAATTCTTAGTTATATATAATGTTTGTATTATAGCATATAGTATATAGTTTATATTAGTTAATATGCACATAACAATAAAATAAATTAACAAAAATTAAGATTAACATTAAATAAGCCAAACTAAGAATAATAATTAAAAAATTTATGAATTAATAGTCTCTTAAATAATATAGAATTATTAATTTATAAATTATCTTAATATATTGTAATATGATATGACTTATAAGTTGTGATTCATGATTTATGAATCTTACGACACACACTTGATAACTAATAGACACACATAATATATATATATATATATATTATAACTAATAAACATATAGTATGAATTTATAAATATATAAAAAAATAGAAGAATAAAATAATATCAATATTGACAAATAAATAAACGAGCCGAGCTCGAGCTCGATTTTTTCCTGTCGAGCCGAGCTCGAATCCAAGTTCAAAGCTCAAGCTCACGAATACTTAAACGAGCTGAGCTCGAGCTGGTGATACTCGACTCGCTTACACCCCTAAGTAGAAATCACCCTAGAACATTTTTGAAAAAATATTAAAACGATGGGTTTTAAAATGATATTTTTAAACGCTAAGATGATGCACTATTTTTGTATGCAATTAGCTGTAACTACACAGGTTAATGCAATAAAGCAAATGAATTGAGTATCGTATCCACAGGGACTGTAATCGCGATCACACTTAGGCCTGGCAATTCGTGTTAATAGGTCGTGTTTCGTGTCGACACGATAACGACACGACACGATAAGGTCAAACACGAACACGACACGATATCGACACGACACGATAATAACACGATAATAAAGCAATAATTTAAAAAAAAACTACATCTTACATAAATATGATGTCAATGTGCATAACAACTAGAGAAATAAACTTTCAAATAAATACAAAGTATCCATGACAGTTGACTAAGTAATCCACACATTACTATTACATAAATGCATTGTCTGAACACTGAACTCTCAACAAATCAAAAGGTTGCAATTATCAAATAATGTACTTCAAAGTTCTCCCACTCCAATTTCCAAGTCTCTGCATCCATAACAGACATACTAAATCAATAAACACATAGTAAAATATTAGTATAGAAGTTTGATTTACAACAACTATAAGAATATCCTGGTAGAAGTTTAATTCACCTTTCAAGCAGGATCAATAGTAGAGCATTCTGGTAGAATATCCTCCACATTATTCAACAAGTCTTCCGCTATCTCATGAGTTGGTAAATCTTTGTTGAAAACTTCAAGTGGAAAATAAGATATAATAAGAGAAAAAATAAATATATTAATAATTATAAAATTTAGTAGCATAAAAAAACTATAAAAAGAAATTAGTACCTTTTTCCCCAAACAACCAATCTCTGCTTCAAATAATAGCTTCAACAGTGTTTGGCTTAAGTGAACTACGATATTGATCAAGTACTCTCTTACCAATACTAAAAACAGATTCTGAAGCTACAGTGGTAATGGGAATACTTAAAACATCACGAGCCATGGCAGCAACTTGTGGATATCTATATTGATTTCCTTTCCAATAACCAAGAATATCGAGATTGACTTTGGCATTCATCCTTGTTTCATCCAAATATTCCTCCAATTGTGATTTTTTTTTGGCTTAATCCAAACTCATGATCTAAGGAACTAAACTCCTGCAATAAAAAAAAAGTTATTAGCTAATATTCTAATAAGCAACAAAATGAATAAAATTAGTAAAATACTTTAACTAATCATTGTATTTACCTCCACCATTGCATCAGACATTTCATTGGCAAAGTTGGTTTGTGACTCTGTGGTTGTAGAGGTCTCATCATTATCACTGTTGGTAGTGCAAATCTTAGCATACTCTCCAAAAAGATCAAACAACTTCTGCTTCACTTGAGAAAATTGATGAGAATCAAGACCATAAACCTTCTTATAAGTGAACTCCACAAATTGAAGCTTATAACGAGGATCCAAGACTATAGCCATAGTCAAGATCAAACTGAAATCTGACCAGTACTTTTCAAACTTTTTCAGCATTTGTGTAGCCATTTTCTTGATGTACTCATCTTTACTGTTCATACTTTGAGTCAATGAAGCATAGCACGTGACAATTAGACGAAAATACAAGTTTGCTGTTGGGTACTTGCTTCCAGAAAACAAGTTAGTGACATCATAAAACAAATTCAGGAAACTACGAATTTTCTCTACTCTATCCCATTCAACTGAAGTAGGGCAGTGCTTGTAGTTGGGATCGCTTAGTTGAAAATTCATAAAAGCTTTCCGGTAATACAAAGCACTATCAAGCATTAAAAAAGTAGAATTCCATCTAGTGGGCACATCTTGCCTCAATCCTCTTTTACCACTCAAAGATAACAAGTTTACAGTTTCCATAAATTTATGCCTCCTCATCTGTGATCCTCGCACATATTTGACACTATCTCGAATCTTAGTGACAACCTTATCAATATCATCCAAACCATCTTGGACAACTAAATTGATGATATGAGCACAACATCGGATATGAAAGAATTCACCATTACAAAGAAGCCCATCATTCAAACTCAATTGTGATTCCAACAACTCAATAGACACGTCATTTGCAGCTGCATTATCTAAAGTCAGAGAAAATATTTTTCTTTCAATTTTCCAATCAGTAAGCATAGAAAATAACTTATTGGATAATGCTACACCAGTATGTGGAGCCGGCATGAGAGAAAAGTTCAACACTCTCTTTTGCAACACCCATTCTTCATCAATGTAGTGACAAGTTAGAGAAATATAACCATCAGTGGTAATAGAGCTCCAACAATCAGAAGTTAAACTTACTCTACCAGGTATTTTTTCCAATACTGATTTCATTTTTATCTTCTCTTTCATACAGTTGTAAGATATCAACCTTCAATGTATTCCTAGATACCATTTTAACATCCCACTTAAGGTACTCAAAAACATCTATAATACGTTCATATTCAACAAATTGAAAAGGCAGGTCATGAGAAATCAAAGCAGCACACAACAGCTCTCGAAATTTTTTTTGATCAAATTTGGATGTACCACATTTAGACATCATTTGACCAACATCATGTGTACTCTTTCTTGGACAATTTTCTAAATGACGTATCAGATTTCCAGTTCCAGTCTTACTTGTAACTTTATCATAACTATGCCCACAATATTTGCATTGACATTTTTTGAAACCATCTTCATTTACTGGAAAAACGTTAAAATGATGCCAAACATCTGACCTTTCTTTTCTTTTCTTTTTTGGGCGTACCGTACTCTTTGAATCTGGATTTAAACTTTCTTCCAAATCAACTTTGCTTCTATCATCACCACTTTCATTCTCGTTAATATTAACACTGAAACTTTCGTTTTTGCTTGACATAGTTACCTAACATATCAAAAGAAAAAGCGAAGCATTCAATGGTTGTATCAGCAACAGAACAATAAAATTAATTAACTATGTGGTAAGATGAGAGACAATAGGTGTTGAATCATACTTCTAAGTCAAGATCTTAGTATCTTACCTACACAAAGATGAGAGATGAGATGAGCGACACAGACAAGAGGCTGTTCGTGTGAGACTGCGAGCGGCGTGAATGAAGTTAGCGGCGGGAATGAGGTTAGTAATTTAGGGTTCACGAATTTGGAGTTAAATTAGGATTTTGACTTTTGATGAATTTATCTTTGAATCATTAATTTATATTTAGATAATTTGTCTCTGTTGATACCGATTGGTAGTGTATCATAGATTTAGGGATATTTGTTTAAATCGTATATTTGGAGTTTTTGTCTTTCTTGCAGGATAAATTCTGTTGAGAGAAAATAGGAGCATGTGGGACTTGACCAAGTCCAACGATCTGCTGAAGCCACGGTTGTTCCGGAAGTTGCGCCGGAAATGTAGGAGTGCAGTTCGTGGAGATTAAGGTTTAGTGGATCGGTTGCTTTGAGTATGGATCAAGCAACGAGCTGTGTATATATAGGGTTCAGATAGTTAGTGTTAGATACGAGTTTTTTATAGAGCTTTTCAGATATTGTAAAGTTTTGAGTTCTCGTATTTATCTGTTTCTACTAGATATAGTTAAGACAACTTTAGTCCCAACCTTCTGTGAAGGAAGAGATAAAGTGTCTTAATATTTAGTGAGAGTTTATCTGGTAGTGTTTTTATAATTCACATATTTTATATAGTGAAGATTTCGCCCTGAGGCACTTCGCAAGATTATAGAAATATAATCTTGTGAAAATTCCAATCCATTGTTTCTGTTTTAAATTTCCGCTGCGTATGCAAAGTTGTCTTAACTTTATACATAACTTTGTACACAACTCTTTCAAAACCGAGAGTTCGGTTTCTTCAATCTCATTAGTCTATATTTAGATAATAATAAAAAATATTCTCAAAAAAGAGAAACTAAAATAATATATTTTTATTTTTAATAATATTCTTGCATAACAGGTTATCAGGTTCTTATCGTGTTATCATGTTATCGGGTATTATCAGGTTGACATATTATCAGATTATCAGGTAACCTATTAAATTGTATCATGTTTAGCAGATTAACACGAAACACGACACGATAATTTCAGGTCGTTATCGTGTCAACACGATAACGACACGAACACGATAAGATCAAACACTAACCCATTATTTCCGTGTCGTGTTCGTGTCGTGCTATCGTGTCGTGTCGAAAATTGCCACCCCTAATCACACTAAGTACTAAGCAAGTAAGCAACAGGTTTCTATTATTCAGGCTACTTAATTTCTAGTTGAATTAATCCTAGACAAAAATCCAAATTTAATTACTAAACTCAATTATCAAATCAAATGCAAATTAAATAAGAGTAAAAACGTTAACTATCAAATAACGAAACTTATTAATCACAGGGAATGCAAACACATGAATCCATTATATATTAATCTAATTCCATCAATTTTCAATTTAACCCAATTATCGATGGAGAATCAGAATTCTAATTGCCTATCTCTGTCAGGTCTCAAGGTAAAAGTAGATTAACCACTTATCTATTACTTTTGTCTCTAGATTGATTGTTAAGTCTCAATAGATCAACAGATTTAAAACATTCTACAGATCACAAATACATGTATCAAATCATTCAATTTAATCCCATTAATCAATTATCTCAGCCGGGACTCAAAATTAGCTAGTATACAATGACTATGACCTTAATCATGCATGAGAAATCTAAACTTGAATGTTTGAACATGATAATCGGAAGGACAATTGATGAAGAATTAAATCAATACATCATTTCATACATGCTTCAAACCCCATAATTAATTAGAAGAACTATTCACACATAATGAAATCTAAGATAAAGGAAGAAATAAAGAAACTAAAAGACATAATTAAAATTGCATAAGATTAAAAAAAATGTAGTTGAATTATGTAAAAGAAAACTTCAATCTTCAAAGTTGTAGAGAAACATCCGTCCAGGAAGCTATGAAATCTAAAATAAAACTAAAAAATAATAAAAAAGATATGTGTGGAAGGTGCAAAAATCATCGAATAATCAGCCTTTTATAGCTGGCAGGAGTTTGAGTAGGGCTAGGACTCGTATAAGGAAAGAAAGAGAAACTCCGCCAAACACGCTTCAGTGCATAAGCCATGCGCGAGTCCTTGTGAAAATTCCAATCCATTGTTTCTGTTTTAAATTTCCGCTGCGTATGTAAAGTTGTCTCAACTTTATACACAACTTTGTACACAACTCTTTCAAAACCGAGAGTTCGGTTTCTTCAATTGGCATCGAGAGCAGACACTTGATACACTAAGTGGTGATCCTGTTTTCATAAGCACAATGGATTGCACAAACCCGGTGTTCAACAAACCTCCCGTTCTAGATGGCATGAACTATTCATTTTGGAAAGTTCGGATAAGATCATGCATGAAGTCGATTGATGCAAGAGCATGAAATGCGGTTCAAAAAGGATGGACACACCCCAAGACTGTGGATGCTGAAGGAGATACATGCCGTACACCACAGTCAGAATGGAGCAGAGAGCAAAATGAAGAAGCCACCTTTAATGACAAGGCACTCAACGCGATTCAATCCTCTCTAGACGTTCAAATGTTCAAACTTATAAGGAATTGTGAGACGGCTAAGGAAGATTGGGATATACTCCAGTAGCATTGTGAAGGTGATGTTGGAATTAAAGAATCGAGGCATCGGATTCTCACCAAAAAGTTTGAAAACATGAAGATGAAGGATGATGAGTCCGTAGGAGACTACTGCAACAAACTACTGGAGATTGCCAACGAGTGCAATGATTTGGGTGATCCAATTACTAATAAGAGGTTAGTTTCAAAAACTTTGAGGACTCTAACTTCTCGTTTTGACATGAAAGTGGTTGCAATTGATACTACTACAACTACTGGAGCTCTAGATTTCACCAAACTGATGAATGATCTGAAGACATTCGAGATGGAACTAAATGAAAAGGGTGGACAGAAGAAGAAAGGAATCACCTTGACTGTTGGGACAACTTCAAAGACAACTTCGGCGTACGTTGAAGTAGAAGATGAAGATCTTGAAGAAATCACTGAGAAGGATCCAGATTATACTCTTCTCACCCGAAGAGTTAATTCTCTCATTCGAGCCAACAAAGGAAAACAACAAGTGGGAGGTAGAGAACAGTGAAAGCCTCGAAGTGATGCCTCCGGATCGATGGTTCTCTATGACAGGCTTATCTCACCAGGAAAGGAACCAAAAATCATTAGGCGTGCTGCATCTGATCACTTCCGACCTAAGGAAGTGACAGACTTCTCTACAGTTCAATGCTATGAATGCAAGGGCTTCGGACACTTTGCCAACGAGTATCCCAACACATTTTGCAAACTGGGAAAGCATGTCAACTATCTATCCCTTAGCGATAGTGAGCTTGACACCTCAGGGATTTATGTAGAGGAGATTCCTAATGATCCACCAACTGAGCAGACAGCCTTAACTGCAGTATGTGTTGAAGAGGATAAGTCAAACTACACCGAAGTTGAGATAACTTCAGATAGGTATGATGAGTCCTACTATAACACTCTTTTCTGTTTCAACACTGTTGTGTCCACTGTAGAAAATGAGGAAGAAGTTACAGAAGAGGAAACTCTAGAGTTACTGATAAAGATGCAAGAACTTTACAAAGAACTGTACATCAAATGGTCCAAACAGTGCAAAGTGGTGGATTTACTAACTGAGGAAGTTTCTGTGCAAAAGGCCTCACTACAAAAGCTGGAAGTCATGCTGACAAAGAAGGATGCTGAGTTGGACAACATGAGAATTAAACTCAATCATGCTGATGAAACTTTTAAAAGACTCAACACGGGAACCTCAAAACTAGATGAAGTTCTGTCTCAAACTCAGATAACTTCACATGGCCTTGGGTATGATCCGAGTGCAAGACCAGCCTTCACTCAGATTTTGTCTACTCATGGCAAACCATTTGTGAAAGCCAAGGAAGTTCCCAAAACTTCGTCAGCAAAGAAAAAACGTAGGAGGTACATTTGTCACTTCTGTTTTCTTCCTAGACACATTAAGCCCTTCTGTCATAAGTTTTTGCAGGAACACCATAAGGAGATGCATCTGAAGAACCAAGCATCAAATTCTATCCTCTCAAACAAAGGTGACAAGTCCAAGAAACTGGTATGGAAACCCAAAGTTACGCCAACAGTTACCTGCCAAGTGGTCTTCACTGCATCGACAGATAATGACTCGACCACATGGTACTTTGATAGTGGATGTTCACGTCACATGACAGGCTCCAGATGTTATCTATCAAACTATCAAAGAATCAATGGCAGTGAAGTAACTTTTGGAGGAGGGTCAAATGGCAAGATTGTTGGACGAGGAACCTTGGACAGTCCTGGACTTCCAAAGCTGGCCAATGTATCACATGTTGAAGGGCTGACTGCAAATCTCATTAGCATTAGTCAACTATGTGATGACAACTTCAGTGTCATCTTTGATAAATAAAGGTGCACTGTGATGGACAGCAATGGAAATCATGTGATCTCAGGGGTAAGGTCTTCCAATAATATTTATGAGACCAGCAAAGACAGTTGTCTAAGTGTGCAGGTAAATGAAGTGCAGCTTTGGCACCAAAAATTGGGACATACCAACTTCCACAATATGAAGAATCTTCAAAGACTAAATGCTGTTCTAGGAGTTCCCAAGTTGAACATTTCAAGTCCTAGCCTCTGTGGAGATTGTCAAAAGGAAAAACAAGTTAAAGTGTCGCACCCTGTTGTGACAACTTCTGAGAGACCTTTCACAACTCAAAGCTGTTTCGAACTACTTCATATGGACCTTATGGGACCGGCTGAAGTTGAAAGCCTTGGAGGTAAGAGGTATTCTTTTGTTATTGTACATGATCTTTCAAGGTATACTTGGGTGAAATTTTTAAAAAATAAGGGTGAAACGTATGATACCTTCTTAGAATTGTATGCTATGATCAAAAACTTTTATCACACTTGTGTTAAGAGGTTAAGATCTGATCATGGGAGGGAGTTTGAGAATATACAACTCCTCAACTTTTGTACAAAAGAAGGTATTCATCATGAATACTCATCCCCAAAGACACCTCAGCAAAATGGTGTGGCCGAGCGAAAGAATAGGACTTTACAAGAGATGGCCACTGTAATGCTGCACTCAAAGAAGCTGGCTAAATGGTTTTGGGCTGAAGCATTAAATACCGCATGTTATGTAAGTAATCGAGTAAACCTAAGAACCGGAACCACCATGACATCATACGAGATTCTGAATGGTAAAAAACCCAACCTGAAATATTTACATGTATTTGGTTGTGTTTGTTATATTTTGAATGATAGGGACTATCTTTACAAGTTTGACCCTAAAAGTGACAAAGGTGTGTTCATTGGTTACTCACTTAACAGTCATGCCTACCGTGTTTATAACCTCAGGACCAAAACTGTAATGGAGAGTGTGAATATAAGATTTGATGATATGGCTAGTTTGTATACTCCTACTGATGATACTAACGGTGTAATTGAGATTCAGGGAAATACAGGAAACACCGATGCACTACAAGTTGACCCTGAAGTTGAGCCCACTTCAGCGACAAACAAGGATACACCTTCCGATGAACCTGAATCTGATCTTGATGATTCAGAAATCCCAGCAGTGATTCAAGGAAGTGTTCGAAGAGACCCTCCGAAGAGAATTCACAAAGATCATCCAATTGACCAAGTCATTGGAGATGTTCACGAAGGGGTCCGAACTAGAAGTAACACTGTTGCTAACCACTAGGAAATGGTAAGGATGGTGTGTTTGTCATGTGTCATAAATGAAGTTGGGACAATTGTGTTCCTGTCTTTGATTGAACCTAGGAATGTAACTGAAGCCTTAAAAGACGAGTTTTGGATTAGTGCAATGCAGGACGAATTACTTGAATTTGTGAGAAACAAAGTCTGGACACTAGTGCCCAGACCTTCTGGAGTTAATGTTATCGGGACTAAGTGGATATTCAAAAATAAAACTGATGAGTTTGAAAACATCATTAGAAATAAGGCTCGCTTAGTTGCCCAAGGATACTCAAGTAGAATGCATAGACTATGATGAAACTTTTGCTCCAGTTGCACGAATAGAGTCAATTAGGCTTTTGTTTGCTATTGCATGTTACCTTAATATCACCCTTCACCAGATGGATGTTAAGGCAGCTTTTCTCAATGGAATCTTGGAAGAGGAGGCATATGTGGAACAACCCAAAGGATTCGAAGATCCTTCTAAGCCCGATCATGTGTACAAACTACACAAGGCTTTATATAGACTAAAGCAAGCTCCTAGAGCTTGGTATAGTCGTTTGACCGAATTTTTGCTTGATTTTGGTTTTTACAGGGAACATGCGGATAGGACACTTTTTCTCAAAAAGGAAAACAACTTTCTAACCATAGCTCAAATTTATGTCGATGACATAATGTTTGGGTCAACGAGTGAGAAAGCCTTGAAGGAATTTGTGGAAGCCATGTCAACCTCCTTCGAGATGAGCATGGTTGGGGAACTTAGCAACTTCATCGGCCTTCAAGTCAAGCAAAAAGAAAATGGAGTGTTCATCTCACAGACGAAATATGCAAAGAACCTTGTGAAGAAGTTTGGTCTAGAAAGTGCAAAACACATGAGAACCCCCATGAGCACAACTGAGAAACTGTCGAAGGATGCAGTTAGGCCTGAAGTTGACCCAACGTTGTACAGATCGATGATCGGAAGTCTTCTGTATCTGACTGCAAGCAGGCCAGATATAATGTACAGTGTTTGTGCATGTGCTCGATTCCAATCCTGTTCAAAGGAAGAACACCTGAAAGCTGTCAAGAGGATCATTCGATATGTTGCTGGCACTTGTGAACTGGGACTTTGGTTCACAAAGGACACAACTTCAGATCTTGTGGGGTACAGTGATGCTGACTAGGCTGGAGAAACTGATGATCAAAGAAGCACAAGTGGAGGATGTTGTTACCTAGGCAACAATCTCATCTTCTGGCACAGCAAAAAGCAAAATTGCATTTCTTTATCCACAGCTGAGTCGGAGTATGTTGCAGCTAGAAGTTGTGCAACATAACTGATTTGGTTGAAGTCAATGTTAGATGACTATGGTTTGGAGAGCAATCCTCTAGTGATGCTTTGCGACAATACAAGTGCAATCAACCTTGCAAAGAACCTCGTCCATCACTCAAAGTCCAAACACATCCACTTAAGGTATCACTTTATTAGAGATTTAGTCGAGAAGAAATTATTAAAGTTAGAATACATTAGTACAGATTCTCAACTGGCTGACATATTCACAAAAGCTCTTAGCTATGAGAGATTCTCATCCTTGAGAAAATCTCTTGGCTTATGTTCTATATGAGTTCAAAAGTTGAATCAACTGCTGTCACAACTTTTGATATATCATAGTTGACTGTGAAATTGAGCAGATTCGAGGATGTAAAAGCCTGTAAAAGGTGAAATCATGATCGTTCTTAAAAAACCATATAACTGGGTCAAAGACCTCAGATAAGTGGTTTTTATGAGATTCTCTTGGTTATACATCTTTTCATCATCTGCACTCTTCTTGAAAAGTCTTCTATGATGTGTCAAAAGTGTTCTGAATATTTCATCCTCTATGATAACAGTTGTTCAAAAATAAAAAAAATAATAATAAAAAATTTTGAAAGTCAGTTGAGTGAATCCGGAAGGTATCCTACTCTATCTTTAATTTCATCTTTGACTATATCTTTAATTTATTGATCCCTATTTTTGTGGCGGGACGAATCTGTTTGTTAGTCTACTCATTTAAATTTCCCGTCTCTATTCTTCTTCTCTAAGTCTGATAAAATCAATCCTTGCTCCACTATTCACACAACCCAATTCCCTTTCATCCCTTCATCTTCCAAAAGCTATTACTCTCTCTCTCCCGAACTTTCTCCAAAATGACGCCGGAGAAGATGAAGCAGTTGGAGGAATTCATGGCGGACCCCGAAGCTTCCGCTTACCTCCGCCACCTCTCATCATTTCCGCCGCAACCATCTCCTCCCCGTCTTTTCACACCCAATCCCTTTCGTCTCCTATCTCCGAACACCACCCCTCTTCTCTGACCCAGCATCTTGCTCTCGTCTTCACGAGAAAATGCACCAATGGAGATCTCTCCTGAGGTGGGAAGCTCAGAGATTCAGTCTCAACTGCTTCCTCTCCCGGCGCCGACTTCAATGCCGCCCTCTGTCCTGTCTCCGACGGCCGATCAAACGATTCTTATTGCTCCGAGCGGCATAGTGATGCCATCGTTTGACTTTCCGGAGCTCGACACTCCAATTCTTGCCGAAGACCAAGCGGACCCAGTTCGTCCATCTGAGGAAGCCACTCAACAAGGCGGTAGCCCTATTCCCGTCCCGTTCTTCTCTGCCGAGCCGAAGCCACAGCCGGAGGTCACTCCATCTCCGACCCCTTCTCCTCCGACGAAGAAACTCTCCAAAACACCTAGGGTCCCTCCAGCTCGTCGTTCCAAGCGTATCTCTCGAACAAGCCATCCATCTCAGACTCCCGAGGACCCGATCCACATCAACAGTGATGTCGAGGGTGAGTCTTCCTCCGACGACTCTATTGAGAAATCGGCCTCTCACCAACTCTCAGAAGCCGATGAGGACGAAGAGCTTGAAGAGAAGGTTGCTGCCTCTCGGAAAGGGAAGAGGAAAATGCCTTCCTTGTTGCCGTTGAAGTCGAAAGGCAAGTCAGTCAAGAAGGCCAAACGAGAAGCTTCTCCGATCGAGGCCGAGACCGACTCCGACTCCGACTCCGAGCTTGAGGTAATTAAGGCTTTGAATGAATGCTTTTACAATGAGGCTGCTAAGAAGAATTGGGATAGCTTTAGGAAAAGGGAGTTCATTAATGATAGGGCAGTTGATTTGAAGGATTTTGCACAATATAATTTGCTTGATTTTCTGCGTAAAAGGAAAGTTTTGAGAAGTGTCACTTATGTGAAACCCTATGTTGCTGAGATTGTGAAGCAATTTTATTCCAATTTGCCTATTGATTTTGCTAACCCCGCCTCCAAGATGTTTGGAAAAGTTTATGTTCGTGGGAAGATTTTCTCTTTCACTCCTTCTCGCATTAACAAATTTCTAGCTACTCCAAATGTTATTGAATCTGATGATGAGATTGATGAGGAGCTAGAGGTTGAGATGGAGAATATGCTTACGGGTGGCCGTGCAGATGTGTGGACAGTGAACAAAAGGCCTAACCGCATAGCTTCAGTCCTCACTTCCCTTTTCTCAACTTTGCACAAGATTTCCGTGTCAAATTGGATACCTACATCCAATACCACAGTTGTGCCATTTGAGCATGTGTGCCTACTCTACAAAGTGTTTAAGGAAGAGAAGTTCAACTTGGGTACCCACATTTTTAATGTTGTTGCTGAGGTTGTCGTGGCCAAGTCCACCAAAAAGTTGATCGTACCTTCTCTCATCTATAGCATGCTTGTTGAGCAAGGGTTGAAGCCGAAGAAAAAAGATGTCCTCACATCCAAGCTCCCTCTCCAAACTGTGCAACCTGCAGTGTGTTGCAGTATTTTGATGATGTTGCTGGATGAAACAAACAACTATTTTATTTTATGCACAACTTTATGAACAACTTTTATTTTCTGCCTAACTCTTATATATTTTTGATTGCATGCAGATATGTATGCATTTGCTGTGAATATATTATGGTTATGGTTGTTTTATGTGTTGTGATGATATTGTGTAGTTTCTGTTTTTATTACAGTCTTGGTGACAGGGGGAGCAACTGTTTAGCTAACATTTCTCTAATCTTTTCATAGTTGTTGTAATTTGATTGTTGCTTCAGGGGGAGTAATTGTAACTCTTGTTTTTTGTTTTGGTTTTGGAAAGAAATCCAAAAAAGGGGGAGATTGTTGATACCGATTGGTAGTGTATCATAGATTTAGGGATATTTGTTTAAATCGTATATTTGGAGTTTTTGTCTTTCTTGCAGGATAAATTCTGTTGAGAGAAAATAGGAGCATGTGGGACTTGACCAAGTCCAACGATCTGCTGAAGCCACGGTTGTTCCGGAAGTTGCGCCGGAAATGTAGGAGTGCAGTTCGTGGAGATTAAGGTTTAGTGGGTCGGTTGCTTTGAGTATGGATCAAGCAACGAGCTGTGTATATATAGGGTTCAGATAGTTAGTGTTAGATACGAGTTTTTTATAGAGCTTTTCAGATATTGTAAAGTTTTGAGTTCTCGTATTTATCTGTTTCTACTAGATATAGTTAAGACAACTTTAGTCCCAACCTTCTGTGAAGGAAGAGATAAAGTGTCTTAATATTTAGTGAGAGTTTATCTGGTAGTGTTTTTATAATTCACATATTTTATATAGTGAAGATTTCGCCCTGAGGCACTTCGCAAGATTATAGAAATATAATCTTGTGAAAATTCCAATCCATTGTTTCTGTTTTAAATTTCCGCTGCGTATGCAAAGTTGTCTTAACTTTATACACAACTTTGTACACAACTCTTTCAAAACCGAGAGTTCGGTTTCTTCAATCTCATTAGTCTATATTTAGATAATAATAAAAAATATTCTCAAAAAAGAGAAACTAAAATAATATATTTTTATTTTTAATAATATTCTTGCATAACAGGTTATCAGGTTCTTATCGTGTTATCATGTTATCGGGTATTATCAGGTTGACATATTATCAGATTATCAGGTAACCTATTAAATTGTATCATGTTTAGCAGATTAACACGAAACACGACACGATAATTTCAGGTCGTTATCGTGTCAACACGATAACGACACGAACACGATAAGATCAAACACTAACCCATTATTTTCGTGTCGTGTTCGTGTCGTGCTATCGTGTCGTGTCGAAAATTGCCACCCCTAATCACACTAAGTACTAAGCAAGTAAGCAACAGGTTTCTATTATTCAGGCTACTTAATTTCTAGTTGAATTAATCCTAGACAAAAATCCAAATTTAATTACTAAACTCAATTATCAAATCAAATGCAAATTAAATAAGAGTAAAAACGTTAACTATCAAATAACGAAACTTATTAATCACAGGGAATGCAAACACATGAATCCATTATATATTAATCTAATTCCATCAATTTTCAATTTAACCTAATTATCGATGGAGAATCAGAATTCTAATTGCCTATCTCTGTCAGGTCTCAAGGTAAAAGTAGATTAACCACTTATCTATTACTTTTGTCTCTAGATTGATTGTTAAGTCTCAATAGATCAACAGATTTAAAACATTCTACAGATCACAAATACATGTATCAAATCATTCAATTTAATCCCATTAATCAATTATCTCAGCCGGGACTCAAAATTAGCTAGTATACAATGACTATGACCTTAATCATGCATGAGAAATCTAAACTTGAATGTTTGAACATGATAATCGGAAGGACAATTGATGAAGAATTAAATCAATACATCATTTCATACATGCTTCAAACCCCATAATTAATTAGAAGAACTATTCACACATAATGAAATCTAAGATAAAGGAAGAAATAAAGAAACTAAAAGACATAATTAAAATTGCATAAGATTAAAAAAAATGTAGTTGAATTATGTAAAAGAAAACTTCAATCTTCAAAGTTGTAGAGAAACATCCGTCCAGGAAGCTATGAAATCTAAAATAAAACTGAAAAATAATAAAAAAGAGATGTGTGGAAGGTGCAAAAATCATCGAATAATAAGCCTTTTATAGCTGGCAGGAGTTTGAGTAGGGCTAGGACTCGTATAAGGAAAGAAAGAGAAACTCCGCCAAACACGCTTCAGTGCATAAGCCATGCTCGAGTCCTTGGACGAGTCAGGTGGCAAGGGGGTGCATACCGTGCTCTCGGAAATCATGACTGCATGGGCCGTGCGCAACTTCTGATGCCCGACACGCCTCATCGTTTTGCTCCGTTCTCGCTTGTTTCTCATCCAATTGGCCTGATTCAAGTTGCAGAATGACTCCAACTCGATCATCTATCTTTCTAACTTATAAAAGCATTCCTTCTATAGCTCAAACTTCTATACAAAGAGTAAAAACATGAAATTGCACATGAAAATGCGAAACTATGACTAAACACTAACTTTTGCATGCATTAGGGGATGGCTGGTATGTCAGAATGGAATCAAGTGGGAATGGAATGAACTTAGTAATGGAATGTTGATGGAAATGGAATGAAATGACTATTGTTATTCATTTGGCTGGTATCACAAGTAATAAGATAGGAACGAAACTTACCTTTTTTAATTGATTTTATTATAACAATATCTAATTACTAAATAAAATACACGAATTGGCTTATTTAGTTCTAAATAATAAATTACTTTTCTTTCAAAGATACTATTATATTTTAATAGCATATTTTTGAATATTATGCAAATTTTTTTTACTCTATTAACATTTGTGAAAAAATTGAGTATACTTTTAATAAGTATTTCACTAATGATTAGCGGGTTTGTATATTTTATATAATCCTATAATATCATTAGTACTTTTGTGAAATATTATAAAATTTTATGAATCATTAATAAATTATTAATGAGTTTTTTTTAAAAAAAATCATAAATTTGTTTTTTAATAAAATATTTTATAAAAATATGAGATTTCATTTGTCAATACAAAAAAAAAAGTATAGTTTTGCAAAATAAAAAATAAAATTTATTTTGATAATCGGGAATACATAATACCATGAAAATGGGAGTAACGGCTAATCCTATATTTATGGTAATGTAATTCTTTCGGAAATGACCATTCCCAATTGAAAAAAATCATACAACCATAGGAATGAGAATGGATGTGGGAATGTCCATTCCCATTCTATTCCATCATACCAACCATGCCTTAAGTATATATCATCCAAATAAATACCAAAATACATACAAAAGCCATGTTTATCATGAGACATTATATGACATTTAACCATTTTACTTTGCCTTATCGATTACAAGTGTTGAATTGATTTATAAATTGACGTCATAATCCGTGGCTCCAGTCTCATTGTCCTTTTAAATTAACTCTAAATAAAATGTAAATTGAAAAAAAAATATAGCGCATAAATATATAGTTAATATTTTTTTTCAAAACTTTTAAATATGGAATAAGCCGATCGAGACACCAATTACCAAGTAGAGGGCTTTTGTCTCGTGTCTAGGAGGGCTGCAAACACAAATTTACCCAATAAAAACTGTAAATTATAGATGAATGCATCCCTAATAACTCTTTTAACTAATGGTTACGTTAAGTTAACATTGGTACGTTCTAACAAAGATATTTTGAGGTGTTGGGTGGTGATCGATGAGAAAATTATTGAGCAAACATACCTAACACCCCAAAACATACACAACTTTAATCAAAGAGCACTTGCACAAGGCATGACATAAGAACTAACACAAGATTGATCTTACAAAGTTATTTTCAATGCATCATTCTATAAAAGTTGATTGTCTAATTTGGAAAAGATTCCTTTATGATATATGGCCATTGAGATTGATTGTGTATTCATTTTGACTTGGCTCCAAATTGTCGGGACCATCAAACACGATTCAATTCAATTCATATACATACATACATATATATATATATAGTGTTTGTGTGTGTGTTGTTTGCTATTCATCTTTAGCAATGGAAATTGGAAACCTTCCTATTTCCAATTTTGTGGAAAGTTGTAGGTTTCTTGCAGTGATTTGATGGATCAATAAAGAAAGATCAACTAAAATCCATTTTGAGCGTGGGAGTAGAACATAGTGATAAAGTATTAGATACAATATTTTTATTTAGATTGTTCGTGCATCTGAATTTACTAAGACGATGAATTAGAAAGTCCCCCAAAAAAACAGTGTTATTTTAGGATTCATTTATTGAACGACATTTTGACGACTAATAAAGGGAATAGTGGTAGTAATAATATTTGGAAAACACAATTGAACTTGTGTGAAATTGGGTCAGAATCTATAATTCTATTCTATTTTAGGTATTCCATTTTAGATAAAATCAGTGCAAAATAACTTGATATTGGCGGTTGGGATCATCCTCGCTATATCTTTTGTGTTCTATCATTAAATTTATGATTTTACCTATAATTATTATAAAAATAAAAATTAATTTGTAACATAATCACCCTTAATCAACAACTATCAACTTATCAAAATGTTGAAATTAAATATATATATATATATATATAAATCATAATTATGAAACAATCAACTCTCACTAAAAATTAAATTCTAAAAATACTTATAAATCATAATTGGTAGAACTGGCTTTAATTAAGAATTGTAAAATTAAACTAATCCATGATAAATTGAAATTGAAGAAAAAATAAAATAAAAATATAATTAATTTCATAGTAGAATACAAAAAAGTGGAGCGGAGGATCTTAGGGTGTTAATTAATGTAGTTGGATATATTTATATATATATATGTTATATATGTTGGTCATGTCATGACAATTCAATATGAAGTACCACACAAACACACACACACACACACACATATATACATGTAAGGATAATATGCATTGGTCCAAATATTAAAACTTTAATTTTAATCGTCATAATTTGTGAACTATGAACCATGAATCATATATAGAACTCATGAACCATATATGAACTCTAAATTATGAATATAAATAAGCGATACTAACAAGTTGGCATCATCGATCAATAAGAATATTAGCTTGTCACACATGACTATACAAGTGAATGTTCATGTACTATGTACTATATACTTTTTTTAATATAATATACTAATTTAATATAGCGACTTACATTTTCTTTAATTATTATGATTTCAAGAAATATCTGGATCGATTTACTTTTCTTGGTCTCCATTTTTTTTAAATGATGATAAGGATTACCCGTAATTGCTACCAGTGATGATGCGTACGGGTAAATTTCGTTAACTTGCAAATTACACAGAAGAAATAAATCATATTTTAAAAATCAAGTGTGACAAACTCATAACTAAATATGTTGGTAGATTTAAACTCGAAAATATTCAGCCTTAAACTATACTACTCAACCACTAAGTCATCTCTAAAGAAACGAATTGGTCTCCATTTATTGAATCATGTTCAGATTTTTCTAGTTTTCACATTCCGATCCGAAGTGTGTGCTTTTCATAATCATCGCATATTTTTTTACCTCGCACGGTCACACCTTTTTTTGATAAGGTTGGTAAATTGAACTTTGCTAGGAAAAAATAATTAATAATTAACGATAACAAATTAATAATTAAAATACTTAATGACCAAACAAAACTACTCATTGAGAAGATCAATTGTTCCTTAATTCTGAGGATTTGCACATGAAATTTGTACTAGAAAGTTGGGTAGAGGAAAAGTCATGTTCCCCTATATTTAGGAAGGGAAGATGGTGCAGATTATGACATATGTAATTGTATGGCTTAAATTCATGTAACACCTTATTCTTAGTTTATTTTTATATATGCATGAGTACGTTCGTTGTATTTGTATGTTCACAATTTCTCTTACATTATGTTCATAGTTCATGAAATCGATCGAGATGTATAGTAAAATTAATGAAATGATACGATAAGACTTATGCACGACTCATATACAACACGACCATTGAATTCGAGATGAGGTCGGTGCACCAATATTACCGCGTGCTAGCTAATATATGCTATTGCAGAAGCAAACTCTTCCTATTTTGGTATTGAAGTACGATTGAAAATCAAGATAGGAGTTGTGCTTTTTTATCCTTGTCTATATAAATGAATAACATATAAACATTCATATATATCTTAGCTCTTCCCATATTTTCTATGTTATGATTTTATGAGAGTAGTCATGTGGTGGGAGATCACGATGTCAGTCTCACTGTTGACATGCTTCTTTATCACAAGATTTCAAATGGAATTACCAGAATCTGTCCTCATCAAAACAATCATTAAATTTATACAACCTAAATTATTACAATGGTTTGGCAGTTGGCACACAGTTTTTTAGGAACTACAAGCCAGCTTGAGAATTTTGCTACCTTTTTTTAGTAAGGAAAAAAATAAAAATTTCTTACTTCGAGGGATCATATCACCACAAGGAATTTTCTATTATACTCTTTGTGTTACACTTCGTGTTACATTTTCAAATTATTAATTTTTCTTGTATTTTTTTCTTTAATTTTATTTTTTTTATAATTTAGTTTGATTTTATGATTGTTTTTAGGGTTCACTCCACCCAATTAGGATTTATAATTATTTTTTAAGATTTAATTTTTGATTTCTAATTAATAATTGATTATTATGATTTATTTTTTGAATTATGCTTTATAATTTTTTAGTTCTTTTTTTTTGTTGACAAATATTGACTACGGTTATTTATGTTATAATTAATTTTTATTTTATAATAAATAACATTAAAATTATAAATTTAATAATGAAACATGGAGTGAAGCACAAGAAAATGTAATAGGAAATTTCAACCCTCATATCTGATATCACGCACAATATAAAATATAAAATTAAGGTATTTTTATATGAGATAGTAGTTATTTTTTTGACCATTTATTTTAGTTAATTTTAAAACAGTGTGTTTTGCTCGAGAGGGAGGATTCTATATGGCCCAATGTTTGATGTTTATTATTGTTTCTAACTATCAAATTTATTATTTTAATAATATTGATAATAAAAATAAAAATTATTACAATATAATCAAACTCTAATTAAAATTTATTCCTAAAAATATACTTTCTTAGTTGCATTATGATTGTTGTTTAATTTTTTATTTTTTTTTTATGTCAAAAATGTTTGTTGTTTTATATATTTTCACACTCTCTCTCCCAATTGTAACCACATATTAAACATTATTTTATGAAAATATAAGTGAATAAGATTTTATGTCCATGAAATAAAATACATTAATATATAATCCATTATTAGCTACAAAATTGAAATAAATACTAAAAAATAATTATAATTAACCTTAATTAATAATTGAAACTTTAAACTAAAACGTAATAAATTAAAATTGAAAAAATTGAAAGAGAAGCTAATCAATTTCATAATGGAACACGATCTGAGACACTAAAAGTTAACGGGAGGATATGATTTAATTTGATTTTGCTGAAGTTCGACCTAATTAAATTATTTATAGTAAATCGAAAATATTGCTTGAGGAAATTACAATAGCTAGCTAGCATTATATATTAATCCTACCTCTAATAGGTACGTTAATGTACCACTAGCGATGTGGTCCAGTCACATAAAATGCCACAATATATTCATTAATTAAGTACAAGAATAAAACTAATAGTAATATATTATATGTAAAATGTCATTATTGTACAACAATTTTAATTTGATTATGCATTCCGACAATATTAACGGTCTAATTATAATCCCATTTAGCAGCAGTGGGCAATTAAATGGTCCTGCTCATTGGTAATTAAAGTTTTAATTAATTCTCATTAATACATTGGTTAATTAAAACTGAAGCAAACTGTGCATACCTGCCGATGACAGTCAAATTAGAGTTTTTGTTTTTCCTTAGCTTACCCACAACATTGGACATACAACCAAGACAAAAAAGACAATCACGACAAAAAATAAATAAATTAATTAAGAGTTTTATTTATTGATGAATGTACAGGTAAAAAGTTTATAGTATGTATATCTACAAATAACGATCGCATATATTTCCTAACAAAATTCACATTACATATAATTACAATTTATTATAGAAAAATGATATATTGGGACAGTTGCTGTCTATATTTTGTATGTACGTGTGTGTTCTTAGACGGATCATATTCATGTATCCAACCGTACTATATTTTATGTGAAATAATTAATTTTTTTTTATTTTTTTAATATATATCCTAATCGGAGAAGAATAAATTCTAAATAAAAATTTCAAATTAAAATAAATCATAATAAATTAAAAATTAAAAAATTTATATATATTTTATAAAACAAAGGTATGGCACGGAAATGCCACCACAAGTGATCCCATTTTGTTCTTACACATATTTAACTCGGACATTAACCTTAAAATTCGTTACATAAAAAAAATCTATTAAAATTCTTAATATCTTTTAACCAATTTTATGAAATCTCAGTATTTCCTCCCCTCCCTAAGGATAGCAACTCTTTTATTTAAGAGAGTCTTTGAGTATATATATTAAATTTCAATCCCCCCCCCCCTCTCAAAAAAAACAAATAAAAAATAAATAAATAAATTCTCACTTTTCACACCTAGAACATCTGCCATGGAATAGTCAAGTGAATGTAACACAAAACAAGTGAAAAGAATATACATCCAAAAACAAGGGGAAAAAATTATGCAATTTATAAATACGTCAGTTTAATTTAATTATTATGTGTATTTGAATTGCTCAATATATATGAGGAATATGATATATATATATATATATATGAATGTATTGTTTATTTTTCATAATTATTACTGTAAGGGCTCGTTTGCTATGTATGATAAGGGGGTGATAGATTTGTATGATACCCTAATATGTTATTTGGTTAGAATCATAAAGCCCATGATAAATGAATGGCCGTCATTCTTATTAGACTTTTGCTTGATAAGGTTTGATTAGGTATCACACCTCCAAGGTGGGATGTGTAATCACAAAATCTGATATACCGATATTAATTTATTTTTGGACTTAATTATCTTTAACTATAAATTAGAGCCCTAATACGCATATTAAAATTAAGGGTAATTTAGAGATTTGTAATTTATATGTAAATTAGTCAATGAAACCAAACAATGGATTACCAATCTATATATCTTAAAATATTTTCTAGTAAACATAATAATGATACATTATCTTGTAAAGTCATCCTAGCCATAGACATCATGATTTATCTCATCAAATCTAGCAAACGAGCCCTAATAGTGTTAATAATATATTATATATACAAAAAATTAAAACAAGTGCAATTACTTACTTTTGCGAAATACCAAAGGAATCTTTATCTTTTATGTTTTGTCCAATCATTTATATCTCTATTTCAACCTTTTCGACCATACCTATAAAAAGTGGATCGCAAATACTCCTATACATAAGATGTACTACTTTCATCCCAATAGCAAGATCTCTCTTGCCTTTTTAAGACGTCCCAATACCAAAGTCTCATACTCAAAAAGAAAATAAATAATGTCCTAATCAAAGTGGACCCAACTTACTTTATATTACTTTTGATTATAATAGTCCTTAATAAAGTGAATCTCACTTACTTTACCAACTAATCTACTCCTCCTTAATCTCCGTGCCCAGTGCCCAATAGTAAGGGGACCATGCTATAGGGACGGAGGTAGTACATCAGACGGTCAACGTGTTGACCTGGTTAAAGTGTTGATCAAAAAAATTATTAAAAAGGGTGATACTCTTTAGGGATACAAGTGATACTTTTTTTAATTTTGAATGATATTTTTTAGTGTTTAGATTGATATTGATTTTAACAGTTTTTTTCTTTATTTTTTTTCTCGCCGATACTTTTTAATGATACAAATGATACTTTTTAGGCTTTGAAATGATACTTTTCAATATTATGAATGATACTAATTTTGACGGATTTTTAATCAACGCATTGACTGTCTGATGTACACCTAATGTGCACAAGATATGCCCAAAGTGGATATATATATATATATACTCCACATATACACCCCTTGACTAAAATAATTTTGAGGTGAAAACTAATTATGGATTGTACAACAAAACCCATGTAATATTATTTTACATCAATAGATAAGAGTGGATAAATAATGGATAATGAGGGTGGTTGCAGTCCAGAACCCAAAAATCTCAACTTCTTCATTGCCACGTCAGCGCTACATCAAAAGTTAACCCCTACCAACTTCTAATACAATTTTTCCACAATGCAAAAGTCAAAAAGTAACTTCTAAGAGGGTCCCACTTATACACATCATATATATATATACATATATATATGTATATATTGATTTTATTTACAATATTCACTTATATAATTAATTTAATTTAATGGCGTATTTAATTTAATTTAATTTAAATAAAAAATAAAAAATATTATTCAAAATATGTTACAACAACAACAACAATAATAATAATACAACAATACTAGAAAATTGAAATAATACAGCATACTACAATATTTTATCACTAATCGCGTTCTTCTTGTGCCCAAATATGCTCGACTAAATCGGTTTGGAGTTGGTGGTGTGTTTCATTGCTATGTAGCCTTGTGAAATTCTGAAGGTAGGCATGAAATACTTGAGTAGAACCTAAGTTAATTGTTGTCGAAGGAGAAGTGTCTTCATCAGACCAAATGATTGCTCCATCTCCTTCATCTTCAATAATCATATTGTGCAGAATAATGCACGTATATATGATATTCCATAAAATATCGATGTAGTGAGGTCATGCAGGACCTCTAACTATCGCCCAACGAGCTTGGAGCACTCCAAATGCTCGTTCAACATCCTTTTGTGCAGCCTCTTGTCTCTCTTTGAATAATTTCCGATTTGCATCTATAGGGCACGGAAAACTCTTGACAAATGAAGACCATTCTGGGTAGATTTCATCTGTCAAATAGTATCCTTGATTGTACGATGTGCCGTTTACCGTGAAATGAACCTCTGGAGCATTTCCTTGTAGGACAACGTTGAATAACGGCGATCCATGAAGAACATTGATATCATTGTAGGATCCAGCTACACCAAAAAAACCATGCCATATCCACAAGTCTGCAGATCCAACCGCTTCTAGAACTATTGTTGGGACTCCATGATCACCTCGAGTATATTGGCCTTTCCAAGCAACTGGGCGATTCCTCCATTCCCAATGCATGCAGTCAAGGCTCCCCAACATACCAGGAAATCTATGTCTTTGCTCGTGCATTTGAAGTAAATGTTGTGTGTCTGCAACATTTGGGCTTCTCAAGTATCGAGCTCCAAAGATTTCGATGACATTTTGACAAAAGTTAGATAAACAATCCAAGGCGGTTCTCTCATCCATCCGTATATACTCATCGAGAGATTCAGCCTGAGAACCATATGCTAATTGACGGATAGTTGTCGTACACTTTTGTAGTGGAGATAAACCCTTCTTGCCCAATCCATCTTCCCTCCACTTGAAATAATCTGAATGGTTTTCCAGGAAATCGACAATGCGAAGGAATAATTCTCTTCGCATTTGAAATCGACAACGGAATATATTCTCAGCATATATTGGATCGTCGGAGAAATAATCACGGAGAAGACGAGCATGACCTTCTTCACGGCCTCGGTCGACATACCTTTTAGTTCTTTTTGAAGAACTTTGAGCCGCATGAAGTCGTTGCTCTTTTTTTTCAAGATGATCAAGCATCATCAATTCGAGCTCATCTCCTTCTTCCAATATGTCATTCCTCACAAAATCACGAATTATTTATTTTTTGGAAGACATTTTAATGACAAAAGAGAATTTTTGTAGAATGAATTTAGCTAGAGTGGAGAATTGATTGAGAATGAAAATAACAGAAAATGAACTTGAATTTATAAATAAAATAATTATTGTAGCTAACGGCTAGTTGGCAACAGCTATTTCTGTATGCCAACATCTCTGCCGACATCAGAAACTAAAGTTGTCGACATCTCTACCGACATCAGAAACTAAAAATAATATTATTATAGCTAACGGCTAGTTGGTAACAGCTACTTTTGTGTTGTTTTATTTCTTTGTCGATAGCAGAAAGTAAAGATAGTATTTTTAATAATAATTGAAAAGTATTATTCAAAATAAATGATGCACACATTAATATAACATTACAACAATACATCAATAGAAAGAAATTACAACATAAATCAGCATTTTAAAATGAAACGCACAATCTAGATTAAGCCACGCCTAATTTTGATGGTTCAACTCTCTTTAAATGCATGGCTAATTGTGGCTCTGACATTCCACTCGTATCCATACAGAGAAGTTTAAAATCCTTATGCTCTAGTTCAATTTGTCGTTGCTCCGCCTCGATTTTTCTCTGTTTTATCTCTTTATTTCTCTGCTTTATCTTTTCATTCTTTAGCTTAATTTTTTCCTCAAGAAGTTGTTGCATTTTTCCCATGCTTCATTGTTTTCACCCTCTTCATTAACGTTTGCTTTGGCTTTAGCTTTGCTAAGTTTTTTTGCCCTCTGTGTTCCTATTGGACGAGATCGATGTGCTTCACAATCTGTATCTAGATTTTTTGAACTATTCTCCCCAGTATCAGATGTTATCGACTTCTTGTTAGAGCTCATTTGTTGGGAAGCCTATTTTTCTAACTCTTTCATTATCTTCCATACGTGCATATACCTGAAGCCTTTTTTTGGGTGCGCGACTCGCCATTGTGCAATTGTAGCTTCCAACACATCATCATCACTCTGACCACTACCTCGATTGCTATAAAAATTATTATACCATCGAGAAAATAAGTTAACTTCATGGATTACCTTATAGTAATGTGCTTTCAACTGTTTCCATTCTCGAGTGGGAGCACCTGTAGGCCGATGCTCGTTGAAGTATGTAGCAGTATTTTCTAGAATTATTTATCCTTTTGTGCATTGCCAACTTTTGAACAAGTGTTGATGGTGCTCCAAGAATTTTCAAGACGAATCTCCTCCTCTTTTGTCCATATCATCCTCACTTAGCCATAAGATCCACCAACGCATTCGTTGTTGTCATCAACAACTTTATCTTCATCTTCAAGTTTGATGTGCTCTAGCCTAGTTTGTGTAGAGTGTAGTAGAAACTGAGAGCCAAATTGTGGCCTTGGCTCGTTGTCGGATACAGACCCTCCGTGACTCGATCGTCTGGATTCATTTGATTGTGGAGGAGAAAATACTTGAGAAGGTTGTGACATAAACTAGCCACCCATTGCTGCATAATAATCACGTGGAGACATGCAAGGGAATTGAGAAGATTGAGAAGGAGGCATGAAATATGGATTAGTAGTGGAAAAATTTGGGGGAAAATGTGACATATAGAAAGGGAATTGTGAAGATTGAGAATTAGGATGTGTAAGCAATTGAATTTTTATAGCTAATCAAATGATGCCACGTGAAAATTAAAATGATTAAATACCAAATTAAATTATTTATTTATATTTTAGGAATTTTATTTAATCCAATTCCTAAATAAAATAAATAATAATTTGATATTTAATGTGTGGAAATTTTCAACCAATAAGCAATTGACAAGTGTCGACCTCATGCATGGAATCCACATATTGATGTATGTGATCACAAATGGCAAGGAACCAATAAAATCAAGCCACACAAGCCCTAACAAATGCACCAATGAGATGTCGCCACCTAAGCCCTAAATACCCTCTCATTTGTCTATAAATAGAGGCCTATGCCAAAGGAAATGGACACAATTTGAAGAGCTTAAGACTTGGAGGAAGTTTGCGTGAAGAAATTCTTTCTCAACCTTCAAGGCGTTCGTTTGAAGAATCGAAGCGTTCTACATCAAAATCATCCAAGATTGAAGTTCGATCCGGAATCAAGGTGCTACACCCTCCGATCAACGTTTCCAAGCTTCAAATCTTCAAGTGTGTTCTTGAAGATTCGAAGACGTTCTTCATCAAGTTCATCCAAAACCATTGTTTGATCCAGAATCAAGGTGCTACACCCTCCGATCAACGTTTTCAACCTTCAAATCTTTGAGTTGTTCTTGAATATTCAAGGCGTTCTTCATCAAGATCGTCTAAATCCACCGTTTGATCCGAAATCAAGGTCTCGACCATCTGAATCAACGTTATAAGTTCCAAAATATCAAATTCGTGAAGATCGAAGAGGTAAATCCACCTTGAAGATCTTAAAGAACATGAAGATCAAATTTCTGAAGAGAAGAATCAGAAGATCAAATAGAGAATCGAACCACAAATTGTAATTTCAATCCAAAAATATTTCTTTGTACGTTTTTCCGGTGTTTATTGATATAAATACACGGAATTTGTGTTACAGGATGATTTTCAGAATTTTGAGAGCTTGAATTCCCTTGCGTATTTAACGAACTAAAATAATTTGAAAATGGACGACCGTATTTGTCAGCCATCTTTCGATTTAAATTTGAAGAGATAGAAAGATATGATAATAGTCGCAAAGAGAGAAATAATCTAAAAGTTGTGAAAAAATGAATTACTTGAACTTCTATTTATAGGAAAAAATTAGAAATAGTCGTTAGCTAATTTAATTGTAATAAATAAATAAAATAATAAAATAGCCGTTATTGCAACGGTTACATTTACATTCAATCAAAAAAAAATACAAGAGTAGTTAAATTCTAAAAAAAAGTATTTTTCTCATATAAAACGATATATGTATGTATATATATAGTGAAAATTGATGGGCAGATGGAATTTGCTATATATATATATAGTGGTAGCCGATAAAAAAGTAAATGAGGGCATGTGATGAGCCCGACAACCACAATCAGAGAGAGCCCACAAATTTTTCAGCTTTTTTCACAATTTACTGTATGAAATTGGGTGCCTCGTTTGGAACCCCATTTTCAAGGACCTAGTCTACATGGCACCCACAGGCCACAGTGCATGATTTCTAATTTTCAAGTTTTTGGAACTCAACCAAAAACCTCGACTGCAGGCACCCTGATGAATTATTAAAAATTGTCCTTTTTGTCTTTTTCTTTTGGAAGACATGTCTTTCACCCTCATAAAGAGACACTTCAAGGAGTGTCACTAATTAAGGTACATGCTTATAGTATTATCTAATTTTGTTCAATATATGTTTCTTTGGATATTAAGGACATGTTTACATTGACGATATATAATTTGAAGGATAAATAGATTAGTGGATATCATGATGGATAAATCATATCTCATCTCTTTAGGTGAGATATATATCCCACAAATAAGCTTTCAAAACTCATTTTATCATGGGTATTGGATTATCCAGTACCATTTTAATATCATGCAAAGTAAGCATATGATAATTTATTAATCCACTATTATCCATCAAAGTAAATATGGGCTAAATGTATGTGTTAAATATCCCACATTAGTTAAAGAAAGTGGCATTCATGTGACAGTACTTATTAAGGTGAGGACAACCCTTTCCTTACAAACTGGTTTTGTGAGGGTGAGTTATGTCCGATATCCATTTCTAATAGTATGGATAAGCCAAGACACAACTTAATTATATTCTAACTAAGTGATTAAATGGATGATACATATGTACCCAACATAATTAAAGAGGTGATATGATTTATAATTTATTTCCTCTTAATGTATCAGAGTATGTATGCATAGATTAGATTTATTAATTATATATCATCACATCCACTATCATATCCACTAAATTATCTATCCATCAAACTAGATATCCTCAAAGTAAATTAACAAACCTGAAATATATTAGGCTCTCTCTGTTTCAAAATATATGTTGTTTTAGAACTTTTAGTTTGTATCAAAATATATGTAGTTTAACATATTTTTAAATTCTCTCTCCCAATTAAGTAATATTAATCATTTTTCGTTACACACATATATATGGTAACTAATAAGCGTTAAATGCACGTAGCATCTGAAAATCTAACATAATTAGCTATATGTATTTTCATTTTCACTCACGTCTGGCATACTTCCACCAGCTACAATATTTCTATAATTAGGTAGAATATATTGAATTAAATCTAGTTATGTGTGTGTGTGATTCTTGATAAAAGTTAAGGTCTAGTGAAAATTACTACTACTTTAATTCAATGAGATAATAATTAAACCCTTTAATTTCCGACATTAAATCCAAAATAATACCTTACAGCTACTTTTTTATCTCTGAAATTATCAGGCAAATTAAATCTGGTAAAAGGGATGGGTTAAAATAATCTAAAAATAATCAAACAATATACAATAATCGAAAGGGGCGGGGAAAAATGTTTTTCCACCCCCATTATGGGATTTACATCTACTTAATTTGCCAGTTAATTTATTTTTAAGTTTTAATTTGCACATTAAGCTTTGCGAAAATTACATCTGACAATCTTATAATGGGCAAGTCTCTTGTACATAAGATGTACATGAGACGGTCAACGCGTTGATCGGGTCAACGCGTGTTGACCCGGCCAATGCCTTGACTAAAAAATCCGTCAAAATTAGTACCATTTATAATACTGAAAAGTATCATTTCAAAGGCTAAAAAGTATCATTTGTATCAATAAAAAGTATTGGGCAGAATAAAAAAATAAAGAAAAAAGCTGTTAAGATCAATATCAATTGACACACTAAAAAGTATCATTCGAAATTAAAAAAAGTATCAATTGTATCTCTAAAAAGTATCACCAATTTTCACAATTTTTTTGGTCAACGCGTTGACCGTCTTATATACATCTTATGCACAGGAGTTTTTGCGTCTTATAATATATACTCTCTTCGTCCCATTTTGATAGGTTGATTGGAGTTTTTCGGGGGATTAAGAAAAGTATTGGAAAAGACAATTAATTAAGAAGTTTCCTAATATGCCCCTATTTAATTCTTTGATATTTAATTAATGACTAATGTAAACATATTAAATAGGGGTATCTATTAGTAAAATTAGCTAAATATATATAGAAACATGTCTATATATTGGGACATATCAAAAAGGAAAACAAGCCAATCAAAGTGGGACGGAGGGAGTATATTGTTTCCGGCCACTTACAATCATACCAAATCATTTATTGTATATTTGGTGTTGCATTTTCCATTGCACACTTGATTTTTTTTTAATTTGTTTTTCTTTGATTTTAATATATTATGTTTTAGTTTAATTTTACAATTATTAATTAGGGTTCATCCTATCCAATTAGAGTTTAATATATTTTTTTAGTATTTAATTTTTCAAATAATAAGTTAATAACTAAAAATTAAATACAAAAAAATTATAATACATCCTAAATTGAGTATTATAAATCCTAAATAATAAGTGTAAAATGAAACTAAAGTATAAGAAATTGAAATCGAATTTTTTTTTAAAACAAAAAACTAAAATAATCGAGTGTGCAATAGGGAATGTAATACCAAATGTGCAATAGAAGATTTCAGTTGAGATATAATGTAATTTTAATATCCATTATAGAGACTATTTTGTAGTGATAACTTATATATCCCTAAATACTCAAAACATATTGAAGTGCAATTAATGGTTTGAATAAAACATGCATCTAATTAAACTAAATTAATGTACTTACACTGACTTATGTACTAACTGAACAACTTCAATTCATAATTTACCAAATTCTAAAAAGAGGTATTTCTTTTCAAGCAAATTTCTAAAAGTCTTTTCTATACCCAAACTTTTAACTTTTTGATATACATTCATACGGAGGTTGAAGGTATGAACTCCGCGTCCGAGATTTCTCCGTCCAATATATAACCGTCATTCACGAGATTAGCAGGAGTGAGAATTAAACGTTATTAAACTAATGAATGGATTAATTAGATACCAACTTTTTTTATTAAAAAAATAAATTAAAAAAGAAAAAAAATGATTTTTGACTCGTAGATTATATTGAAGAATATAGCATTTACAAAAGGTAGCAAAAGTATTTGCATGGGCCTCTAAAGAGCCAAACCATGACCGCCACATGCTTTAAATTTTTTACCAGAAATTCAACATTAGTCAGTAGCAGAAGAAGTCGAGCAGATTTTGAGGCATACATACAAAAAATTATATACACGTACGCATATATACATATATATGTATATGTAGAGCGAGAAAACCATGAGTAAGATTTAGAGAGAGAAGTCGAGTGCAGAGGAGTTTTGGCCGGTGTTGATAAGGACGTAATCTGGTTCAATTAACCGCAAACAAATTAAAAAAAAGTTATTTGGTTTTTTATTTTTGGGCTCTATATAAATCATCCTTCACCCGCATTTCCCACCATCATCACCATCGCTCATCCCTCAAAAAAACTAACTCTTTTTTTGTTTTCGAAATATATAGCTCTGCAAAGTTCTTACAATTTCTTGTTGTAATATTCATCAAATATGAGTCAAGGCAAAGCATTGCATTTGGTGTTTGGAGTTCTCGGTATGTTCATTTCTTCATCCATCATTAATGTCTTCAAATTTTCTTGAATTTCTCTTTTATGCTGCTATATATGCATACATATATATGTGTGTGTATGTATATATCAGTTTTGTAACAACATTTGATCGAGTTTCTACTTGTTGTATGTAATTAGGAAATGCTACGGGTTTGTTTTTGTTCCTATCTCCATCGTGAGTACACAGCAACTGAATTTAATTTCTGCATTTTAAATTCTTCATTATATATATATATATATTAATTATATGATATACCCATATTATTTGATTTAGTTGGAATAATTTAAGTTAAATTGGGAAATTGAAGCGTTACTTTCAAGAGGATCATCGTGAACAAATCGACTGAACAATTCTCAGGCATACCATACGTTATGACGTTGCTCAATTGCTTGCTTGCTGCTTGGTAACTTTTCTCGTCAATGCTCTCCATTTTTTTTTAATGACTAGATATTAATAATGCATTATTGATAGTTATTGTATCTCAATTTTACATGTTTATTTTAATTTATATTTTATCTATCTATATATATATGTATAATTAATGGTTTAATCATGATAAAAATGTCGTTATTTTACATTTTTACATAAGCCAAAAATTGATCACGGATTGAAGAAAATATATAAGGACAGAAACCAACCCCAATGACAATTCCATATGATTTTGCAAATTTTTTTTCACATATCTCTTTGGAATTGAACTCCTAAAAAAAATTACATATATATCAATTTTTTTCTTAAAATAAAAAAAAAAAGACAACATATTAATCACCTACACGTCATCAAGATTGAGATTTCTGACTTAACCATAAAAACACATCACCAGTGTAGTAACTTCACTTAATTACTCTATCTATGTGCATCCAACCACCCCAACCCATTTTGATGATTTATTTCACAAAATTCAACCCTCTCTCTCTCTCTCTCTCTCTCTCTCTCATATTCCACACACATTATATTGCAGGTATGGTTTGCCATTCATATCACCAAACAACTACTTGGTTTCAGCAATAAATGGGACTGGAGTAGTGATCGAGTGTGTGTACGTGTTGATTTTTGTTGTACTTGCGCCTAAGAAGGAGAAGGGGAAGATCTTGGCCCTTCTTTTATGCATTCTTGCTATATTCTCCACCGTCGCTTTGGTTTCCATCTTTGCCTTCAAACAGGAGAAAAATAGGCAGTTCTTTTGTGGCTTTGCTGCCACTGTTTTCTCCATCATAATGTATGCTTCCCCTCTCTCAGTTATGGTAAGATCTCTTCTTCAATTCTAATTTATTTAATATTTATTTATAATATATATATACATTTTATTTAATTTGATGAATATATATATATTTGGCTTGACATGAGCAGAGAATGGTGATCAAAACAAAGAGCGTCGAGTATATGCCATTTCTCTTGTCACTCTTTGTCTTCCTATGTGGCACTTCTTGGTTTATTTATGGCCTCATTGGCAACGACAAATTTCTCTATGTGAGTTATTATTATTATTTTTTTTCAATTGACTAATATATAATGTAAATATTTAATTTTGTATATATATTTTATATTTTTTGCAGATTCCTAATGGATTTGGATGTATTTTGGGAACAATGCAATTGATTATATATGCCATTTACCGGAAGAGCAACGATGATGATGACGTGAAGAAACCTACAGTTGATGAAAATATGGAAATGGGCCTAGCCAACTCACAGCAGCAGCCCAAGCAGCAGCAAATTTATGCTAAATAAAAATGGATAATAATCCTTTCCTAATTAATTTCTTTCAAGAAAATCAACCCCGGCCCCTACTTATCTCATATATCCTTAATTTTCTAATTTTCTAATTAGGGCTGCATATTAAATTAAGATGAGGGGTTTATGTGAGTTGGACTAGCTATTAATTGCTACTAATGAGTGATGGAGTGTGTGTAATAGTTTCATACTTTGAGTTAACGAATCATTAATGTTCTTCACTCCTCTTATTTTATAATACGGTGTTTTGAAGTTATGTCTTATTCAAAAAATATGTATGGTGATTATCGAAAACTCAATTATTAATAGAGAATTGTCGATTCAGGACCTGGAAGATAGATAATTTATCGATTCAGGACCTGAAAAATGAAAATTCTCAATTCAAGACCTGAAAGATGATAATTATCAATTCAGGACCTCAAATATCATGAATTTTGATTTTCTTTTATTTTTAATTAACTTTATATTAATTTTCAATGAAAATTCCTTCATTAATTATCTATTAAATCTAATAAAGAAATTGTTAAAATCAATTAAAAAATGAATAGAAATCAAAATTCGTGATTTTTGAGGTCCTGGATTGAGAGTTTTCATCTTTCGGGTCTTGAATTGAGAATTTTCATCTTTTAGGTCTTGAATAGATAGATTACCCATCTTTTAGGTCCTGAATTGATAATTCTCTATTATTAATAAAGTAAAACACAAGAAGATATAAAAGATATGAATAATAGTAAATATATTCGAAACTTTATAAATACTCCGCAACTTTTTAATGGGCCTTTTGGTTGGGCCCATTTTCCTGCTTAAGCCCAAATTCGTGGCCCATTAAATGAGACACTATTTATTCAATGAATCCTGTGAAGCAAAACATGTGAAATTTATATGTAAGTGGTGCACAACACAATTCATTCTAAAGAAACGAAGCAGTACATCTTGTTTCGGTATTTGACATCAGAGACCATGCTTGTTTATCCACATTAGATGGTGAAATCTTACTCGAAATTGTTGTTTTTAGTAAAAGTTGATGAATGTAGATCCGGAAATCTGCAATTAATTGATTCAGTCCGGAGCAGCGGCCAATCTGTGAAACAAAAACAGAAAACACTGTAAGAGCCAAAGACCGTCGGGGGTTGACGATCGTTGGGCCTCCGACGCTCAAGTCAGGAAAAGAAGAAGTGTAGAAAGAAACAAAATACGGAATAATTAAATAATTAAGGTGCTTAATGACGATAATCTTTATCCAGAACGTGACTAGAAATCTAGGGAAATGTCGTTCGATCCTGGAAGAATGTAGGAAGAAGGTCGGATGTTGAATCGCCGGGGTGGAATTAACCTAGAAAATTGTGAGCTCAGTATTCTTAGGGTGTGATGTGAAGCTTGTGGGTATTTCAGCGTACCTCTCAAATGAGGAGGGAGGCCTCCTTTTAAAGGTGGAGGTAGCAGCTAGGGTTCGTGAGGATCGCGGAGGAGGTTGAAAGACGTGTCGACTCCTCTGAACCCGTCAATCTTACCGGATAAGGCGGAACTGATCGTTAATTCAAATTTTAAATTGAATGCTTATGTATTGGAATACCGATTGTATGCTATCATTTAACCCTTCTGGACCAGCATATCGGATTGACGAAAAATGACCACTACAATGAACATTTAGGATCTACGAGGAGGTTTGGTGGTCGAATTTATTGGAATTTCAGGACTCACATCATTTTGATTTGTGTGTGTGCGCGCGCGCGCGTGTTTTTAATTCCACCCACCTATTCTCCGGAGCGACGACTCAACTTTCAATTGCCGGAAAAAAAATTATGGATGATAGAATTGTGACAAAAATGAAACATTGATGATAAAATTACTATTAAATATAGGTTGTGGTATTATTATTATAAATTGTAAATGTTTGGACATTTAATTAGTATAATTTACCCCAAAAAAAAAACTAACATTCTTTTCTTTTTTTAGATGGAAAAAACAAACAAGTTTAGGGTGTGAACGTATAATACCATAGTGTGGCTGGATAAATATAATATTAATTATGATGTGGAGTTCGACTATTGATAATTCTTATTACTTACCAAAAATATAGGCTATATAGCATTAAAAAAATAGAAATAATTGTTTGGAGGAAATGAAACAGTAGCATCGTTTCTTTACGTATATATAAGAAACAATAAAATGAAACGGTCCCGACTATGTTAGTCTCACCGCTGCAATAAATAGCGGCTTACCTAAAGCCCAAGGCACTCATTTGTCATTTCAACAATAATTCATAATCCCTCATTTCAAATGTCATTTTAGCTAAATGCACACAAATTAATAAATTAATTGAAATACCTAATACACTTATATAAATACATTAATTTAATTAAATATCAATATTTGAATGCATTGAATGAGGATAAATGTGTAAAAAATGTGAATTTTATGTCTCGAATTTGTATAATGACACTTTTTTTAAAACAAAATTAAAATGCTTGAATGACATTTATATAGAAGTGGAGGAGCATCTCTTTTATACATGTTTAGAGAGTATATTTAATTTATTTAAAAATGTAATATTATTTTTTAAAAATTGTACTATAATCTTTTTTACTCATCCAAAATAAAAACATTATTTCACAAAAGACATCAAGTAGCTAAGGGTATATTAATTAGGGTTGGTTTTGCGTACACTAGTTGTATATAAGTTATATCTCATGGAAAAAATATAATTTATACTACTGAAAAGTATAACTTATAATATAAAAAATACCGTGCTTATTTGACTAGAAAGTACTACTAAAAAAAGGTGGTGACATTTGTATAATTATTATTATATTTTTTAAAATGAAAAAAGTATCAATTTTAATAATTGAAAAATATTCGTCTAATATAAAATTTATATGCAAGTATACAACCATTGCACGGAACAATTAATTTGCCTATTAATTAAGGAATAAAATCTTCATGCTCTTAGAGCATCCACTATGGTGCTATCCCATAGTGATGCCACATGTGTGCCACATCATCAATCACTTCTTTTTTTAATTACTCAATATTTTTTCCACTATGGTGCTACCTCACTTTTAACTATTCATGGACCCCACTATTTAATTCGAGAACCAAAAATACAAAAGGAAAGGAGAGAGAAAGCACCAAAAATGCAAAAAGGGAGGAGAGAGAAAATTTTTGGGCCCACTATTTAATTCAAGAACCAGGTACTTGCACAAGGGACTCATTCCTTATTTTACTACCTTGACTTGTGTTCCACTATGATAGAACCTGGTGCTCATTTTGTCACATAGATATAAGCACCCCCCATAGTGGGTGCTCTTAGTCTTACTGAGGAGTTTGTGGTCTTTTTTTTTTAGAGAGAAATTGGGGTCTTTTAGTCTCAACTGATATCGAGTAATAAATTTGATGTTGTGGACCCTAAAAATAAAGGTTGATCTCGTTATAAACGGTAACCTGCTCGCACCGTGTTATTATACCCACGAGTTAACTTTAAAAATATTAATGTGATATTTAACATTTTTTGTACTTTAACTAGTAATATTAATAAACGTATTAGTTATCTAATTAACTTTGATTGTGATAAGAAAATAATTGATCTTAGTAATTATTTATTATATATTTTAGAATGAAATAATTAATATTTTAAAGGAACGATTAATATTTAAATTTTACTATATATTTTTTGTAAAGTTTGTTTGAGATGAATAAGTTACACTAACTTGAACTGTCTTCAATAAATTTAGTTCGAGTTGAATCTTACTAGTGTGGTAAAAGTCACGGGATTTGAATCTCCCCAATATCACTAGATCAGGTGTGTAATTAAAAAAATATAAATTATTCAAGTTTAAACTTGACAATATTTAGTTCTATTTTACATGCGGTCTATATATATACTGATCCTTGATCTTTTTAATTTTTAATTTTTTTTATTTTTTAAGGAACCCTCTTTTTTATATTTTTAATTGTATATTTTTTCACTAATATAATTATCATTACTATAAGTGTAAAATATCAGGTCGATTGTGTAATGTGGGTGTGGCTTATAGCCGATTCCACATTTTAATTTTTGGCCGATCAAATACATTTTTTTGTATTATACACTTTATTACAACACTAGTGTTGACTCTACATTCCTCGGATCATAACCACGGCCGCACCCCATCCACCCATAAAAAAAGAAAATATAAAATAGAAAACTAATTAAATTAATAAAAACTTATAATTAACACTGTTAATTTTACAATCGAGACATGTAAAAAGGATGAGGTGATGGGCTTTCATGAAGCTTCGTAGTGGATTATAAATTGAGGTGATGGGCTTTCATGAAGCTTCGTAGTGGATTATAAATTTATGGTTAGTGCGCGTGGTGGTTGACGGACTAGTGGGCCGAGAGTTCATATTTCTCACCATATTAGTATGATGTTGTCCGCTTTGAGCCAAGCCCGCACGATTTTCACTTTGGGCATCTCCCAAAATGTCTCATACTAATGGGGTAGGTGAACTCTTTATATCCAAAACAACTCTTGGATATATTTCCGATGTGGGATTTGGATTGTCATCCCAACACTATCCTTTCGTTAATCGATCATTCAGAGTTTGGTAATATTGTCAGTATTTGTAAGGATATCATTGAGTGGAATCTTTTTTTATTCTAAAGTGGTTGGATTCTTCGTAATGACAATATTGCGGCAGATCATTTAGTAAGACTCCTTGTAAGTATTTAAGCCATCATTGTTGGGTCAAGTATTTTCTCTGTCTGTGGATCTTTGTTTAATAAAAGAAAAGGTGCAATTGCATTTCTCACGTGGTTGATATTCTATCTGATTGATTCCTAAATTAAATGTAAATCTATGACTATTAAGTTTCAAATATCTTACGTCCTAAAAAAAATTAATTATATATCTTCCGACTAAATTGAGATGATCACATTAATTATAAGTAATATCGCATATGTCACGTCACTTATCATTCAAGTATTATTGCCTTTGCCTTTGCCACGTGACTGATAAGCCCACTTTGAATTGACTCGAATTAAGCTAAACCCAATTCGAGCTATAATTTCTCGAAAATATATAATGGAAGCAGCCATTACACCATAAGTATTTGTTGCAAAATTAAGCTCAATGGCGGCAGAAAAAAAAATCATTTAAATTTTCATTTTTTAGCTAGCTAGTTGGATAAGCTTTCACTCATCAGTCTCATAAATACTGGTGAACATTTGCGGCTGACTCTCACTTACACACACTAATTTTTGCATGAGAACTCGAACGATTCGGACCAAGTGAAGAAGCCCTTGTCTTTACGGCAATGTAATGTAAGGTGTAACGTTGGAAACCTTAATTAATTTCCAGGTTAATTTGATTCATAAATCCACGGTTTTCATAAATTAATTACAACCTATATATATTGATTACATTCTATATTTCTCTGTGTACTCAAAAAATATATATATATTTCTATGCATAATGCATGGCTAGACACTGTGGAAAGGCAGGCAAAAGACAGGTTTCATGCACTAATTAAAATGTTTTAGTAACTGTTCAGCTTAAGCTCACGCGCGAGCCTAACAGTCATCAATTAATAGAGGTTCAATGTTAACTTTTTTTCTCAGTTGATCAATGGGAATTAAATGAGTCGAGTCGGGCTCGAACTTGTCATTTATTTTTTTCGTCGACTCCGGGTTGAGCTCCTAAATATGATGATGATGCTCGGGATAGACAAAACTCGCTTGGATCGGGTTCGGTTCGATCACACTCGTACTATTCCATTAAGGAGTTCATGCAGCACATTTTTTGTTAGCTAGCTAGTTTTCTTAACGCAATATCAGTTCATTTTTGTGTGCGTTTAATTTCTCCAAACGTACAATATCATGAAACGAGTAAAATAATTAAACAGTCCGATTTCATTATATGTGTGATCCCAATTGGATCATAATCGTAATATTACAGTTTAATTAATTAGTGGCTTTCTTTCTGGTCTTGTTATTGCAAGATGAGCTCACGCTGATTCATTTTCCGAGTCAATTTTAATTTTGTTGTCATTATTAATTATATACCCAGAATTAAAATTATTTTCTTCACCATCTTCAATTTTGTTTAGATATTAGTTTTGTTTTGTCTTTCTTTTATTTTTTATGCAGGAAAGATTAATATATGGATGCACATGTGATTTGACCAAGTCTTGAAGTTAAAGTTCAAGATAGGGTTGTTCTTATATCTATGGAAAGTTTGTTGCTTGCGGCTAAAGTCAAGGAGAGATGGAGGGAGTGGTTTTCGTGCAAGATATATGAGTAGAGATCAAGTAATTAGTTTGTATAAATAGGAATCAGTTGTATAGTGTTAGATACGAATTCTTAGAGATATTTTCAGATCTGTATTGAAAGATACTAGTTTTCTACAAGTGTTAGTTAAGACAACTTTAGTCACAACCTTCTGCGAAGGAAGAGATAAAGTGTCTTAAGTTTAGTAAGAGTTTACTTGTAGTGTTTTTGTAATTCACAAATTCATATAGTGAATATTTCGCCCTGAGGCACTTTGCGAGATTATAGAAATATAATCTCGTGAAATTTTTCAATCCATTGTGTGTTCTAAATTCCGCTGCATATCCAAAGTTGTCTCAACTTTAGATACAACTTTGATCACAACTCTGTCAGAACCGAGAGTTCGGTTTCTTCATTTGGCATCAAGAGCATACACTTGACACACTAAGTGGTGATCCTGCTTTTGTGAGTACAATGGATTGTACAAATCCGTTGTTCAACAAACCTCCTGTTCTCGATGGGATGAACTATTCCTTTTGGAAAGTTCGAATGCGAGCATGCATCAAATCCATTGATGCAAGAGCTTGGAATGCTGTTCAAAAGACATGGACGCATCCTAAGACCATAGATGTTGAAGGTGATACTATTCGTACCCCTCCAGAGGAATGGACCAGGTCACAAAACGAAGATGCTACCTTCAATGACAAGGCACTCAACGCAATTCAGTCTTCTTTGGACATTCAAATGTTCAAACTCATAAGAAATTATGAGTCGGCCAAGGAAGCATGGGATATCCTCCAACAACATTGCGAAGGCGATGTTGGAATTAAAGAATCACGTCATCGTATTCTCACCACTAAATTTGAGAACATGAAGATGGTGGAAGATGAGACAGTTGGAGAATATTGCAACAAATTGCTTGAGATTGCAAATGAGTGCACTGATCTTGGTGATCCAATCACCAACAAAAGGTTAGTTTCTAAAGCCTTGCGAACTCTAACACCTCGTTTTGATATGAAGGTTGTTGATATTGACACGGCAACAACCACTGGATGTTTGGACTTCACAAAGCTGATGAATGACCTGAAGACCTATGAAATGGAGATAAATGAGAAGGGTGGGTCAAAGAAGAAGGGAATTGCCCTGACAGCTGGATCAATTTCAAAGTCAACTTCACCCTATGATGAAGATGAGGATGAAGATCTTGAAGAAATCAGTGAAATGAATCTAGACTATGCTCTTCTCACCAAAAGACTCAACACTCTCATTCGAGCTAATAGAGGAAAACAATAGAAGGGAGGTATTGAACAACGTAAGCCTCATCATGACTCGTCCGGACCTTTGGTGATTTATGAAAAGATGAACTCATCTGGAACAGAACCCAAAATCATAAAGCGTGTTGCATTAGATCACTTTAGACCAAAGGAAGTGAAAGATTTCTCCAAAGTCTAATGCTATGAGTGCAAAGGCTATGGGCACTTTGCAAACGAATGTGCAAACACTTTTAGGAAGCTTGGAAAACCTGTCACTTTCCTATCCTTCAGTGATAGTGAGCTGGACACCTCGGGGATCTCAGTGGAAGAAATCTCAGATGATGTAAACTACGAACACGCAGCCTTAACTACAATATGTGCCGATCTGGACAATTCAAAGCTTGCTGAAGTTGAGATAACTTCTAACAGGTATGATGAGTCCTATTATGAAACTCTCTTCTGCTTTAATACTGTGATCACTACTGCAGATGAGGAAGAAGAAGAAGTTACTGAAGAAGAAACTCTGGAGTTACTATTAAAGTTGCAGGAACTCTACAAGGAGCTGTACGCCTTGGATAAAACAGTGCAAGGAAATTAAGTCACTCAATGATGAATCCACTCATCAGAAGGCATCTCTTGCAAAGTTGGAAGTTATGTTGACAAAGAAAGATGCAAAGATTGATGATATGAGGATTCAACTCAATCTTGCAAAGGAAACATTCAAAAAGTTCAACGCAGGTACTTCTAAACTTGATGAAGTTCTTGCACACACTCAGGTAACTTCTCATGGCATAGGTTATGATAAAACTGTAAAAACTGCCTTTAATCAAATTATGTCTACAAGTGGAAAACCCTTTGTGAAAGCTCAAGAAAGTCATCCCACTTCATTAGTGAGTAAGAAGTGTAGGAGATTTGTTTGTCATTATTGTTTTCTCCCCGGGAACATAAAACCCTTTTGTCATAGGTTTCTACAAGAACATAAAAAGGAGATTCATTTGAGGACACAAGCCTCAAAATCAGGTCTTTCAGCCAAAAGTGACAAAAGAAAGAACTTGGTCTGGAAGCCCAAAGCTGTCTCTAAAGACACCTGTAAAGTTGTCTTCACTGCATCAGTATCTGATGATTCGACAACTTGGTACTTTGACAGCGGGTGTTCTCGCCACATAACTGGATCTCAATGTTATCTGACCAACTACCAAAAGATCAATGGTAGCGAAGTCACATTTGGGGGAGGAACGAACGGCAAGATTGTAGGACACGGTATCTTGAACAGTCCTGGTCTTCCAAAGCTGGCCAATGTTTCACACGTTCAAGGTCTTACAGTCAACCTCATCAGTATCAGCCAGCTCTGTGATGACAACTTCACTGTCATCTTTGATAAGCAAAGTTGTACTGTGATTGACACCGATGGAAAACATGTAATCTCTGGGGTAAGATCTTCTAATAATATTTATGAAACTAAAAGAAAAGGTTGCTTGAGTGCACAGGTTAATGATATACAACTTTGGCATCAAAAATTGGGTCATACAAATTTCCGCAACATGGAGAACCTTCAGAGGCTCAATGCTATTCTTGGTGTGCCAAAGTTGAACATATCAAATCCAAGATTGTGTGGAGAATGTCAAAAAGAAAAGCAAGTCAAAGTCTCGCACCCTGTTGTAACAACTTTCGAGAGACCTTTTGCTACACAAAGTTGTTTTGAATTGCTTCACATGGATCTTATGGGGCCTGCAGAGGTAGAGAGCCTTGGAGGTAAACGGTATTCATTTGTGATTATCGATGACCTCTCAAGGTATGCTTGGATAAAATTCCTAAGTAACAAAGGTGAAACCTATAATGCGTTCTTAGAATTATATGCTAAAGTTAGAAATTTCTACCATTCTTGTGTTAAAAGAATTAGATCTGACCATGGTAGGGAGTTTGAAAATCTTCAACTTCTAAACTTTTGCATAAAAGAAGGCATTCATCATGAATATTCTGCTCCTAAAACACCCCAGCAAAATGGTGTGGCCGAAAGGAAGAATAGAACTCTACAAGAGATGGCCACTGTTATGTTGCATTCTAAGAAGTTGTCCAAACATTTTTGGGCTGAAGCTTTAAACACTGCATGCTATGTAAGTAATCGTGTAAACTTAAGAACCGGAACCACTATGACGTCATATGAAATTCTAAATGGTAGAAAACCCAACCTAAAATACCTACATGTTTTCGGGTGTGTTTGCTACATTTTGAATGACAGGGATTATCTGTTCAAGTTTGATCCCAAAAGTGATAAAGGTGTGTTTATTGGTTATTCGCTTAATAGTCATGCTTACCGTGTCTATAACCTCAGAACAAAAACAGTTATGGAAAGTGTTAATGTAAGATTTGATGATTTTGCCAGCTTATACACTCCTGAAGAAGATACTAACGATGTGATTGAGATACAGGGAAGGACAGGAAAAACCGCTGAGATAGAAGGAAGAGTCAACACTGAAGTGGAGCCCACTTCAGAGATAGATAAGGATACAACTACAGAAGGATCTGGATCAAATTTCCACTTAAACGAGTCAGAGATTCCAGAAGTAGTTCAGGGAAGTACCAGAAGAGACCCACCGAGCAAGATTCGCAAAGATCATCCAATTGATCAAGTCATTGGAGATGTACACGAAGGGGTCAGAACTAGAGGTAAAATTCATGTTAACTACAAAGAAATGGTGAGGATGGTATGCATGTCTTGTGTAATTAATGAAGTTGGCGTTGTTGTCTTCTTATCCATGGTTGAACCCAAAAATGTTAATGAGGCATTAAAAGATGAGTTTTGGATAAGTGCCATGCAAGCCGAGCTACTTGAGTTTGTTAGAAACAAAGTCTGGACACTTGTGCCTAGACCTTCTGGGATAAACGTGATAGAAACTAAGTGGATATTTAAAAATAAAACTGATGAATTTGAAAATATCATTAGAAATAAAGCTTGCTTAGTTGCCCAAGGTTATAGTCAAGTAGAGGGGATTGACTATGATGAGACTTTTGCTCCTGTTGCACGAATAGAGTCCATCAAGTTACTCGTTGCCATTGCATGTTATCTTAACATTACTCTTCACCAAATGGATGTTAAGGCAGCATTTTTAAATGGAGTACTTGAAGAGGAAGCTTACGTAGAACAACCCAAAGGTTTTGAAGACTGAATTAATCCAAGTCATGTGTATAAATTACATAAAGCGTTATACGGACTTAAACAAGCTCCAAGAGCTTGGTATAGTCGGTTAACCGAATTCTTACTTGAGTTTGGATTTTCCAGGGGTCATGCTGATAGAACTTTATTCCTCAAAAAAGAAAAAGACTTGCTTACGATCGCTCAAATCTATGTCGACGATATAGTGTTTGGATCGACAAGTGAGAAAGCTTTGAAGGAATTTGTTGAAGCAATGTCCACGACTTTTGAAATGAGTATGGTCGGTGAACTTAGCAACTTTCTTGGACTTCAAGTCAAACCAAAGGAAAATGGTGTTTTCGTCTCACAGACAAAATATGCCAAGAATCTTGTAAAGAAGTTCGGTTTGGAAAATGCAAAGCACATGAGAACTCCCATGAGTACAACTGAAAAGCTGTCGAAAGATGCAGTTGGACCTGAAGTTGATCCAACTTTATACAGATCAATGATCGGAAGTCTTCTCTATCTAACTGCTAGTCGACCAGATATCATGTACAGTGTGTGTGCATGTGCTAGATTTCAGTCCTGTCCCAAGGAGGAACATCTTAAGGCGGTAAAGAGGATCATTCGGTATATGGCCGGAACATGTGAATTGGGTCTATGGTTCACAAAGGACACAACTACAGATCTTGTTGGATACAGTGATGCCGATTAGGCTGGAGAAATAGATGATAGACGGAGTACAAGTGGAGGATGTTGCTATCTAGAAAACAACCTCATCTCTTGGCACAGCAAAAAGCAAAACTGTATCTCATTGTCCACAGCCGAGTCCGAATATGTGGCCGCCGGGAGCTGTTCAACGCAGTTGATATGACTGAAGTCGATGTTGGATGATTATGGCTTGGAAAGCAATCCCTTGGTGATGCTCTGTGATAATACAAGTGCCATCAACCTTGCAAAGAACCCAGTTCATCATTCCAAATCAAAGCACATTCACTTAAGGTATCATTTTATTAAGGATTTAGTTGAAAAGAAGTTATTAAAGTTAGAGTACATTAGTACAGATAATCAACTGGCTGATTTATTTACAAAAGCTTTAAGCTATGAGAGATTCTCAATTTTGAGGAAATCTCTTGGCTTGTGTTCTATATGATAAAGTACAGTTGACCCAACTGTTGTCACGCTTTTGGGATATCATCGTTAACTGTGAAGTTTAACAGATTCGAGGATAAAAAAACCTGTATTAAGGTGAAACTAAGATCGTTCTTATAAAATCATATAACTAGATCAAAGATCTTAGATAAATGATATTTATAAGATTCTTTTGGTTATTCATCTATTCATCATCTGTTTCTCTTCTTAAAAAGTTTTCTATGATGTATCAAAAGTATTCTGATAAAAAAAATTTCTTGACAATAGTTGGATAATTATAAAAAAATAATAATAATAAAAATAAAAATAAAAACGGAAAATTTTGAAAGTCAGTTGAATGTATCTGGAAATGTATCTTACTCTATCTTTAATACATATTTTGACTATATCTTTAATATGTTGATTCCTATTTGTATGGAGGCGGGTATCTACCAGATATATTTATGTTCCTCCATACTAATTTTTATAAATTCACTCTCACTTAGATTCTCTCGTCCCATTCATCTCATTTCTTGTTTCAAAAACCCTTCGTCTCCCTTAAAACCCTTCATCTTCATCTTTTCCGCCATGGATTCTGACAAAATGAAGAAGATTCAAGAATTGCTTAACGATCCCGAAGCCTCAGCATACCTTCGTCATCTCTCAACCTTTCCCCCACAGCCTTCGTTTCTCTCTCCGCTGCAACCTATCATTTCTAACCCTTTTCGATTTCTGTCGCCGGATTCCACTCCAATCCTCCGACCTAAAGTACTTCTATCCCCTTCGAGAGGAAACGCGCTGATGAAGATTTCTCCAGAAATGGCCAGTTGCTCAGAAGTCCAATCGCAACCGCTTGCATTACCAGCTTCATCTCCGACGATTTCTTCATCTCAAGCCATAATTCTGGCTCCTGACGGCGTAATTATGCCACCCCTTGACACTCTCATATTTTCCGAAGAGCCACTCGACACTCCGGTGCTTGCCGAGAAACCCCTTGATCCTCTTTTCCCTTCCGACGAAGAGAACCCTCATAACGGAGGACCTATTGAAGTGCCGTTCTCAGAAGTGGAACAGGAACAGCAAGAAGAAGGGTCAGAAAAGACAAAGTCTCCTCCGAAGAAAAAGCCTGTTAAGGCCAAACGGATTTCTCCGCCTCGCCGGTCTCGACGATTGCACTTTACCGACCGTTCCTCTCGGACCCAGGAAGGCCCTATTGAAATTAGCTCCGAACCAGATGAAGAGGATAGTGAAGGGTCTTCAGAGAAGAGGCAGGCTGAGACACAAGTTGATGTGTCAGAGGACAATCGGGAGGAAACGGAGACTGAAGCTGAGCCTGAAATCGTCTCCACTGTATCAAAGAAGGGAAAGAGGAAGGTGTTGACATCTCCCTCTTCAAGAGCCAAAGGAAGCAAGATTCATTCCTCAAAGCGAGCAAAGTTGTGTCTCGATCCCGATGAGGAAGCCGCTCTTTCCGAATCTGATATAGAGGTATCAAAAACTGAATCTCAACTATTTTATTTTGATGTTGCTAAGAAGAATTGGGAATACTTTAGAAATAGGGAGATTCTGAATGATAGGGCTGTTGATTCCAAGGATTTTGGTAAACATAATTTGATTGATTTTTTCAAAAAGAGGAGGGTTTGGGGTAGTGTTTCTTATGCTCGTCCTTATGTTGCTGAGATTGTACGGTTATTTTATGCTAACCTTTCTTCTGAGTTTGGGAATCCTTCATTTAAGAGGTTTGGGAAAGTATTTGTTAGGGGGAGTATATATGTTTTAACTCCTGTAAAGATAAACAAATTTTTAGGTCTCCCCAATGTATCTGTAATTGATAGTGAGATTGATGATGAACTTGAAGTTAGGATGGCTAATGTGTTAACTGGGGGAAGAGCTGAGGTCTGGCATGGTAAGAGGGTGAATCGGATTGCCTCTGCTCTTACCTCCCTCTTCTCCACGTTACATAAAATCTCTGTAAGCAACTGGATTCCTACTTCTAATTCTACTGTGGTGCCTCTTGAGCATGTTTCTCTTCTGTATAAGTTGTACATGAAAGAAAAAATCAATTTGGGCAGTCTTATGTTCTCTGCTATTGCTGAAATTGTCATGACTAAGAGCAACAAGAAACTTGTGTTGCCATCTCTTATCTTTAGCATGTTGGTTAAACAAGGGTTCAAGCCCAAGAAGAGAGATGTGTTCACTCCCAGGCTCACTTTTCAGACTGTACAAAAAAAATTTCTCACAGATTCACGAGTTGTGGATCTGCCTTGGGTGGATGAGGAAGAAGTTGCCCCACAATCTCCTGGACTTCGCTGCTCTATCCCTGTATTTGTTTTGCAGGAACAAATTGATTTCTGCACTGCACAAATTGAGATCTTTGACAAACAAAGGAAGGTGTTTCAACGCCTTCTTTCTTCCCAAAAAGGGGGAGGTGTTTGTGGAGAAGGCACTAGCAGAGGCAGGAGGAGGGCAGCAAGGGAAGAGGTAGAGACTGATGAGGAGGAGGAGGAGGAGGAGGAGGAGACACTAGCAGAGGCAGGAGGAGGGCAGCAAGTGAAGAGGTAGAGACTGATGAGGAGGAGTAGAAGAAAACAAGATGAAGAAGGCTGCAGTCTGTTGCAGTTTCGGGTTGATGTTTATCAAACAATTTCTCTAACAGTTTCAATTATGTTTGTTTTAAACAACTATGCTTAACAACTATGCTTTTGTTGTTTATATCTTGTTTATTATATTTTTGATGATCTTTTGTTGTTAATGTTTAGTTTTTTTGATGATATCATATGATTATCTAAGTATGTTTGAATATGTGTATGATATCTTTGTTTTGGGAAGTGTGCATGACAGGGAGAGTGTTTGTTCTGTTTTGAGTATGTATTTAGGGGGAGTTTTTAGCTATGTTGAATTTTGCTGCATTCTTGAAGTTGTTTTGGGAAGAAAGACAAAAAGGGGGAGATTGTTGGAACCGTGTATTATGTTAATGGTTTAGATATTAGTTTTGTTTTGTCTTTCTTTTATTTTTTATGCAGGAAAGATTAATATATGAATGCACATGTGATTTGACCAAGTCTTGAAGATAAAGTTCAAGATAGGGTTGTTCCTATATCTGTGGGAAGTTTGTTGCTTGCAGCTAAAGTCAAGGAGAGATGGAGGGAGTGGTTTTCATGCAAGATATATGAGTAGAGATCAAGTAATTAGTTTGTATAAATAGGAATCAGTTGTATAGTGTTAGATACGAATTCTTAGAGATATTTTCAGATCTGTATTGAAAGATACTAGTTTTCTACAAGTGTTAGTTAAGACAACTTTAGTCACAACCTTCTGCGAAGGAAGAGATAAAGTGTCTTAAGTTTAGTAAGAGTTTACTTGTAGTGTTTTTGTAATTCACAAATTCATATAGTGAATATTTCGCCCTGAGGCACTTTGCGAGATTATAGAAATATAATCTCGTGAAATTTTTCAATCCATTGTGTGTTCTAAATTCCGCTGCATATCCAAAGTTGTCTCAACTTTAGATACAACTTTGATCACAACTCTGTCAGAACCGACAGTTCGATTTCTTCACACCTTATACACGTGTACTCATGCATCAATAGAAAATGAATTTTTTTTATTAAAGTGAGAAAAAAATAACTTTGAAAAAGCTAGCTAGAGGCCCACACAAGATACGATCAGTTATTACCAAATTCAAAGAAGATTAAAGACACATGCAATATATAATAAAAAGATATGCAGAAAGTTAATTATTGATTAAGGGAGCAGCATGTATCTTTGTACAGAATATTGTAGCATGCCTTTATAGTCACAGAAATTAAAAAAAAAAAAAAAAAAACATCATCGTCAATTAGTCATATACTCCATGGCTGTGGATGTTTCTAGCTAGCTAACCCCCCAATTCCAAGTTGGTTGATGAAAAAAAAATTAAGGTAATAATAAATCCGACTTTGCTTTTAATTTATGTAGTACATTTATTTCACTAATAAACTCATCAACGTACGCTATAATTTGACCTACATAAAGTGATCACATAAAATATAAACTAAAATGCATATAATAAAATTGAACAAGATCTTACATTTTGTTGGTAGTGTTGTCTTAGTTTTCTTGTAATACATAAACAAAAAAGAACGTACTGCTTTAATTTGATTAGTTTCGAGTTTTATATATGATAGTTCAATTTTGAACCCAACTACATTATCAATGGTGTGTTAGTAATATTCAGAAAGAAAATTAAATGGGTATATAAATTAAAACTTATTTTTTGAATATATTTTTAAGTGGGCATTTCTCCTATATATTTTCCTCGAACCATTACACATATGAATTTGAAACTAGGATTATCATAATGTACGTATCATCGCATTTGAACGTGAGTGATCATTGTTTTTGATGAATTTTAATATAGTTCAATTAGAGGTAGCAAATAAAGCTAGAACTATCGTAAATAAGGAATTAAGCAGCCATGCATTGCACTAGAAAACGAGTAAAAATTAGTTGGTTGCAGTTTCATAGTAATAAGTAGTAGCTAGTTGAGTCATGAATAAATGCATACGTGGCTGAGTCACTCACACACTCATTTCTGCTCAAATATTAGTTAGATTCAGATATATATTTCAGACCAAGTGAAGAACGTACCCTTATGTCGAGGGCAATTTAATGTAAGGTGAAATATTCAAAATCCTAATTTAATTCTTCTTCTGCCCAATTTTCTTCTTTACGTCTCTTGATTGCGATTGCACGTCCTCCTCTTCGATCCATCTCATGCTCATCCCAAATCTAGCTTCATTTATAATATATATTTACTCAGAATTATGATGTTTTATCGATATCTTCTGATCAATTTGATCGATTTCATAGTACATTTGTAATTTTATTGTTTTTATTTTAAATTTTTACCCGTTTGATGGTAAGACTCCTTCTACCTATATATAAATTAAAAAATATATTTATGTTGTACCATCACATTTTGTATCGAGGATGTTCAATCTAATAAATTTCATCAATTATATGTACTTAAGATGTACGTAGTGCTGCACCTCTTAATTAATTGGGTTCAAATTTCATGTTATATTGTGTTTCACCGTACCCACGTTTTACTATCAAATTTATGGTTTTAATAATATTATTATAAAATAAAAATTAATATTTACATAAATGATCATAGTCAATATTTATCAACAAAAAATTAAATTAAAAAAATTATAAATTTTAACTATGAAATAATTAAATGCTAAAAAATAATTATAAACTATAATTAGATGTGATGAACTCTAACTAATTAACCATTATAAAATTAAATTAAAATATAAAAAAATTGAAAAAAAAATCAAAATCTGAAAGTGAACACAGAAATCCCAAGTGTTATTAATTACGTCTGCGAATTGGCATCTAAAAGGAATCATCGCCAACTTTTATATTTATGTGACAAAGTAACAGCCTCACATATATATATATATATATATATATATATAATCATATGGGTTCCTTAAATTCAATGAACAATGGGTGTGCAACATTAATTGCTCAAGCAAGCAACTAATACTTGATATGCAATGGAATAATTATAATTATGATAGTTAATTAGTGGTGCATGCATGGTTAGCGTCGTCAAATTCGAGCGAACCCAATGAAAACCATAAAAAGGAATAAACAAAGTCGCAATCATAATAAACAGTTTTCTCATATTAATTATCGGCTTTATACACACATATATAATTAATACATACATACATACATTAGACATATATGTACATATAAGTATATATATATATATATATATATGCACCTATTTGTTGTAAAAACTAAATGTAAATGAAATGGGACAAGTCATTCATAACTCATAAGATATTCTTTTCGATCGTGGAACAGTATTTATTTTTAAATATTAAGGCAAACAAAGGGAACATAATATTTAAATAGGTTCCGACGCGACACGTTATACACACATATGTTACGAGTTACGACTACGACTAATAAGATTAAATAAATAAATAAAAGGATATATAGAATTAATTTGATTGGAGGGAAATTAAATACTTTAATTCAGTTTGAAGCAAAAGAGATCCACTTAATTATATGTCGACACTCCAAAGCTGCAGTTGTTTCTAGATATAAGCTAGATAGGTCTCAACCCAAGTTAATTGGTTGGTAAGAAAAACTCTTACAGAAAGTATTAAATCTTAATTTATTTATTTTTCAATTTGTATATATATATATATATATGTAGTGCAAAAATTTGTATTAAATCCTCATAACTTATTCTCGAAATTAATAATTTTAGTAATATATAATGTGTACTCTAATAGATCTAACGTAACACACGAGGAAAAATGTTTAAATAATACAAAACAGAATGTAAATATTAATTAATTAATTAATACAAGTTATACACTAACAATTAAAAATATTTTATACCCAAATTATAAAAATTAACCTTTTGAAACCGAAGGATTAGATAAAAATTTACTAATTTGATCATGAGTTTAGTTTAAAGCAATGTATCTAATGTGTAATCTATATTTAATCTAAGTCTTTTTTAATATAATTAATTCAGGTAACAAAATAATATAATGTACAAGAAGAGGACACTTCGCATGAATTTAATTATATGAATATGAGACGTTTGACAAAGTAATTTTAATCAGGTGGCAGAAAATTAATATAAACTAGAAAACATAATATATGTCAATATATTTTTGTTTTAGTATTAATTAATATGTAAATGAAGACGAAAGATTCGTTGTTTAAATAATTGTTTGACCATTATACAGGACAACAATTTTATATTTGAGCAAATTAAATATACATGTAATTTTTATTTTATTTTTTGAGAAATAATATACATGTATTAGATACGATATATTGGTGTGATTTTGTCTTAGAAGCAAGAAAATCCAAATCCAAAATCAAAACTAAAATAAGTGCGAGAGAGAGAGAGAGAGAGAGAGAGAGAGTTTACCAAGTTAATTGGTTGGACGCGTAACACAAACTTTAATTTAATCAGGTTAATTTCATTTTAAATTGTATTTTTTTTACTAACATTATAAATTTGACATCAAAATTCAAAATCGTAGATAAAATATAAGTTTTTTTTTTCTATGTCAACAAGCACGGACAGCTTTATTGTTTATGTGGAGAATATTTAGGGGTGTATTTATTTGATATTTTTTGGAACTAAGCCTTCTTTCTCAAATTAGTGACAAACAATTATTTTTGAGTACTTTTCTGTCGGATGAAATCCTCTGCAACACTCTGTGCAACACTTGGTGCTACACAATTAGATTTATTAATTTTTCTTCAATTTTTTAATTCAATTTCAATTTATTATGTTTTATTTTAATTTTACACATATTATTTTGGGTTCATCCAACCCAATTAGGGTATATAATTATTTTTTCAATAATAAATTTTATTTTCTAATTAATAATTGATTATTTCGTAAAAAAAATTATATACCCTAATTGGATAGGATAAACCCTAAATAATAAGTGTAAAATTAAAACAAAGCAAAATAAATTGAAATTGAATTAAAAAATTGAAGAAAAATTAATAAATTTAATTGTGTAGCATTAAGTGTTGTACAAAGTGTTGTAGAGGATTTCATCCGCTTAACATGATGCAGTTTAAATTTCCAACTACACTACCTTTTTTAATCTCGTGATCTGTTTTTTTAATTGTCGAATCAGGACTTGACAAATAAGTTATGCATCAATTGATGACCTAAAATATGAAAACTAACAATTTAGAAACTCAAATCATCATGAATTTCGATTCCTTTATATTTTTGACGATGTGTATTTCCTTTGAATTGAGGTTCTTAGTATCTGGTGCGCCTGTCACGTACCGTATATCTCAATGTGGTGATCAATTTAAAAAGTGGCCATCAATTTCACAATATATATATACATATATGTTAAATCTAGAACACAAAATGATTGTGCCTAAATTTGTGTGTGCTGTTTATTTCGACACACATGTTCATCTCTGGACCTATTTCGGACCTTTTCACTAGAGAAGGTATCTAATACCTTCTATCTTTTTGCGTCGACATCTTCTCATTTTTTATGCACTCCAAAATTATCATTTATCAAATAAACTACCACTTTAATTTCAGCAACAATAATTGATTAATCATACTAGTCTTGTATCAAATGGCTAGTCACATTAATATCCCGACGAGATGGTGGCTTGCTTCCATTCCTGACATCCAACCCGTGATGGATTCCGATTTTTTTGACGACCGTTATTTTAGAGTTACAGCTAAAGACTGAATTTTATCTTTTTTTTTTCATGCTCTTTCTGGCTTTATTATGGGGATTTTTCCGATTCTCGTCTTTTTTATTTTGGAGTACTCAGTCCTCTAGCTTTTTATTTTTATTTTAATAATACATGGTTCATTTGATATAACAATATCACTTATTGATACCATAACAGTATAGCACATTCATTTTTGACACGTCATATTATCTATAACGGTGTGATTAAGATATTAAATTTCATGAATATATATATAAAATATTGTGGACTGTATAATAAATAAATATGTATGTATATGATAAAAAGAAGAAACGTGACAGATACCGCTGCTCCCAAAAAGCTGAAAAAGGAATGACTCATCCAGCAAAAAAATCAGGCACCTGCAAACTAACCGCCTTCAGCAAAACTTGCCCAACAAAGGCAATAAAAACAAACGGTTCAACGCGCAGTAGAAATCTTGACTCACCAACTCTACTTGCTATGTTTTGGGGTTGTAAACGAATAGAGTCGAATTCGACGCTTGCGGATTTAAAATAATTATTTAATTGCTTATCTTTAAAATAATTATTTAATTGCTTATCAAGTCCGCTTTGAATAATTTAATATTTTTATACATATTTATTCTATTTTTTATTTATGGAATTCAAGTTCGAGAAGAATTTGAAATCTTATCAAAATAAAATGATGTTTGAGCTTGTTTGATATGTTTGTCAAATCGAGTTCAAATCAACTATATACGAATTAATACAATTCAAGTATCGAGATATTTTGTTTGATTTTCAACCCCTCGTTAAAGTACTACCCCAATCACTAATAGATTTTAATAATTTTTTATTACTATCTAACCACTAGAGGGTAGAATTTCCATAATTCAGAAACTATTGTAATTCATTCATATTTCAAATAAAAAAAATATTAATTGTAAATCGGAGTGCAGGATAGTGATCACAATACGTGACAGAAGAAATCAGTAGTGATAAATAAATATAGTAAAAATTGAGTGTCAAACTGTAAATTGTGCCTTCTGTTACTGGCATAAACCAACTTCTTCCTCTCGCACCTTGCTTGCTCATTTTATAAATATGCACCTCCCCTCTGTCTTTTTATGCAGTACAGCACTCTCTCTCTCTCTCTCTCTCTCTCTCTCTCTCACACACACACACACACAGAGCAACAGTTCTTGAGAAGTAAAAACAGAAAAAAGAAGGGGGAAATTTGTTCTTGAATTTTACTTTTATCTGGGTTTTTCATCAAACACTAATATGGGAGATACCGTGCACTTTGTGATGGGAATTTTTGGTGGGTGTTTTCATTATCTTACGCTCTTCATGTCTCATGATTTTAGTTGTTGTTTTTTTTCTTCTTGGGTTCTGATTTCTGGTGGGTTTTTGATGATACAGGAAATGCCTTTGCGCTGTTTCTTTTCTTGGCTCCATTGTGAGTTTTCATTTTCCCAATCTCTACCATAATTCTCTCTCTCTCTCTCTCTCTGTGAATTTAATCACGTTGGGATTACTATAATATTGGTGCTTACCTTTCAGTTATTACATTAATACTTTCCAACTTTCTTTGGAAAAACGAAAATGGCTGAATGTTGGGGACGTACTATTTTTTGTTGTCGTTATTAACTCAAGAACTGCCAAATTTCTTTGGTATATCGTAGATTAATTGGTGACATGTTTTTTAATTAGCAGAAATTGTATTTTAATTTGTTGATAGGATCACCTTCAAAAGGATCGTGAAGAAGAGGTCTACTGAGCAATTCTCTGGAGTGCCCTACGTCATGACTCTGCTCAACTGCTTGCTCTCTGCCTGGTGCCTAATTTCTTCCAATTATTCTCTTACTTTGAAAAAAATGAGTTAATCTAATGTAGCAAGCATGCATTGAGAGAGAATTTGAGTTTGGTTGGACGTTGCATGATTTAATTGTTTCGTGGTTTGCATTGAATATGTATGTATATATATGTATAGGTATGGCATGCCATTTGTGTCGCCTAACAACCTGCTGGTGTCGACCATTAATGGAACTGGAGCTCTGATTGAATCAGTTTATGTGATTATATTTCTGATATTTGCACCTAAAAAGGAGAAATCCAAGATTCTAGGAATGTTCATGCTAGTATTAGCTGTTTTCGCAACTGTTGTTCTTGTTTCTCTCCTTGCTCTCCATTCCAATCCTAGGAAGCTTTTCTGTGGTATTGCTGCTACTGTCTTCTCCATCATCATGTATGGCTCACCTTTGACAATCATTGTAAGCCTTCTCTCTCATCTCATCTCATCAATCTCTCTCTTCTCTCTCTATACATAATTAATTGACATATATACATATACATAAAAAAAATTTGCAGAGGATGGTGATCAAAACAAAAAGTGTGGAGTTCATGCCATTCTTCTTATCCTTGTTTGTATTCTTGTGTGGCACATCTTGGTTCATCTTTGGACTTCTTGGAAAAGACCCTTTTGTTGCTGTAAGTATACACACACACAAACACAATCACACAGAGAGTAATTAATTCAATCACATGATTTTGATCAGTTTATGAGCGCTGATTAGTCATTTTGTCACCTAACATTAGGCACAATAATAGTTTTCAGGTTTGTCTCATCCAAATATTCTGCCTAACAATTTTCAGATTCCCAATGGTTTTGGGTGTGGATTAGGAGCTGTGCAGCTGATACTCTACGCTATATACCGCAAAAACAAAGGCCAAAGCCACGAGGCCGCGGAGGCGGAGAAGCACAATGGCAAACTCCATCAACAGAAACCATCCGACGGTCTGGAACATGTCTGAATCAGCCACATTCTGATCATGCATCATCTTCAACTTGTTTTTTTTTTTTACGTGTAATAATGATGCAGTACTACTCTTAATGCCTTTGATACTATCCTGTTGAGCGTAGGCCCGTGTTAACGACGTCGTCTTGGTATGTCGAAGCTTGACATCGCCATTATCTTTACTTAATTAGTTGAATATCATATCATTTTCAGTTCTATATGGTCCATGAGCATGTATAACGCTTGGCCTTCGTTCCCACCTTGAATAATTGATTTCTCTTTTTTTTCCTTTCCTTTTTCTTTTAGGTTTGATTAATGTTGCATGGTTGCAAGAATTATGGATATAGCTAGTTTGAGAGACATAAATCTAGGAATGTGTCATTTTCACTTTTTTTCAGACAGCCAATTAAATTAGGAGGATGTTGAGTTCTGTCTCTTCCTAACACAGCTCTTTCTTGGTTGTGAATTTCTGATAGAAAACACTCGAGATGGCCAATTCTATTAACAATTTCATTCTTCACTCAAATTTAACTCTACATTAAATCCCAAAACACACACACACACACACAAAGGCCGAATTGATATAATATGATTTAATGGTTGAAATAAAAGATGAAGCACCCTTTTGTGATGGACAGTCTCCTCTAGTTGAAAGATGCTCAAACATAATGAATTTTTTGGCTTACAAGTTAGAACATGGTAAGTGAAAAAATAAATATTTCTCGGCAATTTCTATATTGAAATCGTATTTATTTATCTATTCCAATTCTTCAGTTAAATGCCAAAATTAATTTTTCTTTAACTAATAATAATAATAATAATACCATCATATTAAAAGTTTATATTATTATAATTATTAAAACTGAAATTCATCATCTCACAGGCGAAATTAAGTTGAAGATTAAAAAAACACAACTAACTAAAAAAGCCCATTTCCTCAAAAGCTACAGAAAAATGGGCCGAATCCGGCCCTTTATTAACCGACCCATTCGGCATTAAAAATGTCAATATTACAATATGGCTTCTTTTCTTATTTTCAATTTATTTTTTAGAATAATATTTTTCCGACACAATGCAAAAATGAGATACTGAAAATTTGGGTCGACTAGCCCTACACAACAATTTGTATGAGTCCGTCTCACAGATCAAAATTCAGATTCATACTCATACGATGACATAATTATACTTTGGTTGATGTTTTTAATTGTATTCGTATTTAAATTTTGGCTCGTCTTGCGGATTTCGATCTCACATAAGTCTCCCTCATTGTATTATAATCCGAACAATTATTGCTAGAAATAAACTAGAAAAGGAAGTTAGTGTTTCGCTTTAGGTAGAAGCAAGTCATGTGACTAGACGAGTGGTTGGTGAAAAGAAAATTCTATGGGCCTTGACCCAAGTATATGTGGGCCCGTATTGGATATGTCTATTATGGGCCTTTACTGAGGCCCACCATGACGCCACAACACATTATTGTTAGTACAAGTAGTTGTATTTATTTATATAGTCTAGAGAATATTCACCAATCCCTACGTGCTTTGTCAACACTACTTCAATTTTATTTATTCTTTTTTTGTCCTTTCTCAATTCATTTTTCTTCCACACAAGTACTACGAATGATGTGGTTTAGTTATTTAAATTAGTGTTGTGGTGTTATTTAGGATTATTTTAATATATTTTTTTAGATAAATTTCACTCTAGTAGTTCAATGTTATTGATTGATATGCAACTAAAATTCAACATAGGTTATACATAATATCATGGGATATAATCATATAAGCATGAGCCACACGCCCATATCTTTATTAGTATAAGTTCTTTTTTAAAAAAAGTCTAAAAAAATAAAGTGTGATGGTCATGGCTAATCCATACACAAACAATATCGTGCAAGTACGAAGACTTGGATTGTGTGTGGGTTGTTGTTTGGACTTTGAATTGAATGTCTAACAAATAGTATAAAAATTGTTGATGTTTTGATGACTCGATTTGTTTGGGTCAAGCCTGATAAGCTTCGTGGTGTGATAAAAATTATTGTTGCTTCGAATTATGTTTGAATCTTATTTTCGACTCATATTTAAATTCTTCTATGCATGTAGTTTTTTCTTTGTGTTTTGTTTTTATGTTGAGGTGACGAGATAATCCGCATTCACTACCGAGATACGCACTAGGTAAATCTCATCCCTTAGCACATTACACTTAGTGGTGTTGGTGGTGGAATTCGAACTTGAAACTTTTGACCTCAAGATAACACTACGTCACCACTAAATCATCTCCAAAAGAACCTATGTGTTCTTTCTTGTTCTTCATATTTGCTGTTTTTTTGTCATATATTTAATTATAATAAGAATTATACCCAAGAATGTAATTGGACGGTTGGATACCCTACAAATATTAATTTATATTTTTCAAGTTGGATGTATCATTGCATAGATTAGAGCTAGCGATTGCTAGTGCACTGGTCTATATATGTGTACTCTCCCGTATTTAAACTAATTTAGGAAGCAAGATAAGTGATTAAAAACTAAAATGAATACCGTCAAATAATTTTAAGTATTTCTTGCATGTCTTTTAAAATGAAGATTAGATTATTTATAATGCTCAATTGCTCATTCATATGATCATATCAGCGCCCTTTAATAAATCTTAAGCTTGCGGGCAGTTGCAAATGAAATCTTCTATCCACTTTCTCTATCTCACTTGGTATCTCATTTTGATTTTTATAATATTTACATATATATTTTTTTCTTCAATTTCAATTTGATTTGATTTGGTTTAATTTTGTAATTATTATTTAGGATCATTCCACCCAATTAGGATTTATATTTATTTTTTAATAATTATTATTTTTATCTAATATAATTGACTAATAGGGTTGATTATTCCAAAATTATGGTATATAATTTTTAAAAATTTTAATTTTTAGCAATAAATGTTAAGTATGATTGGTTATACTATAATAAATTTTACTTGTGTAATAAACATTTTAAAAATATTGAATTTGACAGTGGAACGTATATAGAATGTGGACTAAATGATTTTATCCCACATAGTTGAACTTTATCTAAATATTAACCACATATAATCATATATAGGTCTATTTAACTTTTTCTTTTTTCTTTTTTTGAATTTCAGATGTCTATCATTTACACTGGAGTTCTCGTCATTAGTTATATTCGAACGGAATCATAGATCTATTTAATTTTATGATTAAAAAATTGGTATGAGATCATATATTTGTTTTACTCACACATCCGATTTGGTGGTATTGAGGAGATTTAAACACGTGACATTTTGTTGGAGTTCCCAATTTTTTGTTTTTATTTTAATATTAATTTAAAGAAAATATAGCTTTTAAAATATTTAATACAATGCCTAATAAAAAAAATGTATCATTTTTTTTTTGAGACATTACTATTCGAGTCTAACAATTTTTATTTTTGAATATTATTAGTAATTATAAACTGATAACAACAAACTATTTTGTATCATATTTAAAATAATAAGTTCTATTTACTTGTTATGTTTTATATCTCAAAATTTATAATGAAAACAACACTGAATTTTTTCAGAATACTCATAAATATATACATATATATACAGTATATATATAGATTTTTTTTTTTTTTGCCATGAGCCCCCGAAATATCAAGCCGACACTGAGTGTGGTTTGTCTTGGGGGGCGACTAGCTAGTTTAATAGACTGACAATTTCACGTTTTAGATTTAGATATTATACATGCCCTGATGCCCTCATAAGTAGCGGTTGTTAAAGACAACATTTCGATCTAATTACTATACTAATCTAGAAATTTGCAAAATGCTTGAATTGGTCACTAAATTGATGGTGTTAGTGTTATGGGTCAAAGTCTCAACCTGATGATTGATTATACTAACGAATATATAATGAAAACATATGTACTATATGGTTTTAAATATTTATCTATTTAATAATAAAATCGTTGTCAAAAATAATTTTTCTGTCTATATTTATTTCTAATTTTGAAAAATAATTTTTTATTATTAAGTCCAATAATTTTGTTATTAATTATGAACCACTGTACCAAAAGTTTCACTTGTTTTCTTTGAAAAGAAAGAATTGTTGCATAATATAAATATCAATGTATTTTCTTCGTAATTGTAGATCCGAAAATCTGCAATTAATCGTATCAGTCCGGAGCAGCGACCAATCTGTGAAATAAAATCAGAAAAAATGTAAGAGCCAAAGACCGTCGGGGGGTGACGATCGTTGGGCCTCCGACGCTCAAGTCAGGAAAAGAAGAAGAGTAGAAATAGATAAAATACGAAATGACAGAATAACTTATAAAGAGATTAATAACAATAATCTCTAGCCAGAATGTGACTAGAAATCAAGGAAAACGTCGTTTAATCCGAGAGGAACGTAAGATAGATGCCCGGATGTTGAATCGTCGGAGTGGAATGAATTCAGAAAACGATAAACTCAATATTCTTAGGGTATGATATGAAGCTTGTGGGTATTTCCGCATAGTCGTCAAATGAGGAGGGAGGTCTCCTTTTATAGAGAGAGGTAGCGCTAGGGTTCACGTAAATTACGGGAGCGGTTGAGGCATGATCTCATTCGTTTGATCATGTCAACCCATTCAGATAATGCAGATGGCTAATTCAAAGTAATTCAAATTATCCTCGGTTAAGCGACAACGTTCAATTCTCATGGACCAGCGTAGTGGACTGATGAAAAATAGTTACTACAGTAATTACAACTGAATTTGAATTTCAAAATTAAGTTTAAACCATCATTTTATGTACTGCAATTAAAATTATAAACATGCAAAGAAATTTAAAACTAAAGATCACTATTTACTTATATATGATATCAATCCAATTCCCCCTACGTAGACACGTGTGATACAATGCCTTAATTACAGATTGTTACGTATTCAGTTAAATAAATATTTTTGAATTCGAGATATCAAAATCATATAGATACGGTGAAATTCTACCCTAGTATACATCATTTATAAAATAATAAAATTGTATTAAAAAAATAATAAAAAAATAATTAAAATTTATTACTACTCAACCATTTAGGATAGAATTTTCCATAAATATAAGAACCATTAACCTTGAATCTAAAATTATGTATATATGGGGCGTGGTTGAACAGTTTATGTATGATATATAAAGGAGAATTATCAACACTACAATTATAAAAAGTCTTTAAAAACAATATTATTAGAAATGACAAATGTCGTCATTTATAATAGTAAGTGACGATGTGTTGTCTCTAACTAATGACATTTTTTGTGTTGACATTGTTGTCACTTAAAATGATGTTTAATTTATTTGGAACGAACTTTTATGAACGTTCTATTTGAGACAAATTGATGTCGTAGCAAAAAAGATTTTTAAATAAGCGACAACAATATCGTCACAAAAATGTAATTAATTAGAGATGATCTGTGGTGATTTTTAAATAAGTGACATGTTGGTACTTAAAATCTATTATAAATGACGACATTTGTCGTCTTTAATAATATTATCTCTAAAGGCTCTCTTTTATGTAGTGCAATTCAATTCCCAAAAGATATATAATCTATCGATATAGGTCTCAAAAGATGGATTTTATTGATTCAAAGTTTGAAATATCTAAAATTATCGATTTAAGGCTTCATGATTTAACATCGACGTTAAAACTCCATCCTACTGAAGCTTTCATGGATTTTAAATAGGGGAAATTCTATGTCGCACCCACATGTAGTGTGTCATGTGCCACGATAGACCTAATGTGACACATGAAAGTGTCACATTAGGTCTATTGTGGATGTAGCGTAGAATTTCCCGTTAAATAGTCAATTGAAGCTGACGTAGCTATTAAATATCCATGACATCTTTACACATATATGTACTTTACAACTAAATTAAACACAAACTTACACATATTTACTTTAATTAATTAATTAAATTGAGTAAAAAAATAGTTCGATATTTAATCATGAAATGTGGTTCCTTCTACCGGTAATTTTTCCTTGCCTTCACATTTCGCAAATTGAAAACTTGATCTTTAAAATTGCTAATATGTCTTTCATTTCATGATTAAAAAATGGACTAATTTTCTGTTCAATTCAATTAGTTTTATAATTCAAAATCGAACTATATTTCTATGCTTGCTTGCTTAGTTCAGTTAATTAATGTAAATTTATAATTACTTTAATTGTAAGAAATATTATGTGTGAAGATGACATGAATATTTAATAATCACATAAGCTTCTATTGGATGTAATTTTAACAATATTAAATAATGGTGTTATAATTCGATAGTTTTTTAGATCATTTAAGCATTGAATCGATAAAATTCATATTTCATAATTTATATTGATACATAATCATCATTTGGGCTTTGGATTGATAATTCTTTTATAATAAAATACACAAGTGATAAAATATCCTAGACGGGTATTTTTAATTAAATTTGGAATTGCAACTGCAACTGAAGTAATTAATTAATTGAAAAATATAATCACAAAAAGAAAAAAAGCTCCCAACTCCACATAGCAAAAAAGACGTATAATTGTTCGGGTCTTGAATTGCTAGATTTCAAACTCAAAACGTCTTATTTTTCAGATAAAATTATCTATCCCACTTTTCTCTATCTCATTTGGTGTTCAATTTTGATTTTTATTCGATTTTCATCATTTTTTTTCTTCAATTTCAATTTATTATGGCTTAGTTTAATTTTATAATTTTTATTCAAGGTTCATTCCACCCAATTAGAGTTTATATTTATTTCTTGGCTTTTAGTTAATATATTTGATTAATAGGTTGATTATTCCAAAAGTAGGGTATATAATTTTTAAATATTTTAATTTTTAGCAATAAATGTGATTATGATTTGTAATACTATAATAAAAGTTATTTTTGTAATAAACATTTTTAAAATATTAAATTTTAAAGTGGGACATGAAAAGTGAACTAGATGATTTTTTTTTTGTCGAGGTTAACCCACAACCGCTATCGAAGTGCGCACTGGATAAATCCCGCCCCTATGTAATAGGGTGTAAACCACACAGGAGAAGTAAATCACTTGGCCTCGTAAACCCCGCCCCCTAGGTGTGACCTGTTGGTAGTGTAAACCCCGCCCCCTAGGTGTGACCTGTTGGTAGTGTGAATTGAACTTGAGACCTATGAACTAAAGATAACACCACTCCACCACTAGGCCATTCCCTGAGTGAACTAGAGGATTTTATCCACTTCTTTTTATGCATAAAGTTCCATTACTTGGAAAAAACAAAAAAAAAAAGGCTAACGCATCCTTAATCATAGGTGGAAAAGTCTAACTTATCCAAAATTTTCAAAATATTTAAGTAATGTGTAACTTTGCAGTGTTTTGGCATTATACTTGTGTTTTTTAAATTGCACCAAAACTCTAATTTCATACATAAAAATTAAAGGGATTTCATACATCATTTTGATAATACAAACGTTTTCATTTCTGACGCATTTTCCCCATCAAATTACAGCATATGTCAATTAACGTTGATCAACACAAATTCCCTCAAAATAATACTTTTATTTACCTTCATATTTTAAATAAACAATCCTCAAATTATTTTGAATTCAGCTCATTATACTAACAACAGATAAATATATACTTTATATTATTTTAGAGAAAAACAAAAGTAAATATCCAACATACATCTGACATGGAGAAGGCACAAACAAACAAAAATGTTCATAATCCAATGTTGTTGCTTTTTTTTTTTTTTCTCGAACACATTGTTAAATAATATTATCATATAAAAATTTATATTTATTTTAAATAATATAATATATCCACTTAACGCAAATAAAGTACACTAGCCCCTAATTTAATTAACACAATATATGTTGCCAACAAAACTTATATCACCTTTTATAAGACCGTGAATAGCACAATTAGTATTTCTCCTATACGATGCACAAATAATTATTAATTTTTAAAATTTATAATATTATGATTATTTATGAATTTTATATGTTGTGCTTAATTTTTAAAATTAATAAAACGATATGCACATGTGTTAATTAATTAGATAAAAAGACCAATTTTGTGTAGTTACGACAAACGAAAAGAAAATTAATTTTTAGGAACTAAATGAAAATCCATAGATTAAATTGAAATATTTCAAACGATACAATTTTATAAAAAACAATATAAAATTGTCAAAGATTAAAGAACACTTGATTTCTTTGAATATATGATAGGTATAAAAAAAATATAATTATTTAATTATTATAAATGGTGAAATTTAGATAGAAAAATAAATTATTATTATTATTATTATTATTATTATTATTATTATTATTATTATTATTATTATTATTATTATTATTATTATAGTGCAACATAAATGAAATCTATTTTTTTATGCGACAAATGTAGAGTGCTATACAAATCATCCATTTATGCATAAAAAAATAAAATAAAAAATATTATGAATCTCAAATTTCCAAGTAAAAAATAATGAATAAGATTGCAAAAATTTGTTAAAATACAACGGTTATAATGTAAACCGTCATGGAAAAGGCAAAAAAACAAGAAGAAAAATTTACCACAATTAATGTCACTATTGTTATCTATTCACTCAAAACTATTGTGTATTAATTCGGAATCGTTGACAGTTGTATAAAAAGTATTGTCTAAAATATAATTATTAAATTGTATGATAGACAACGGTTTATAACAGAACCGTTGTTTATCACGTAATTTTATCTTAAATTCTTAATATATGTATAGATAGATGATCTCGTAATTAAAACGTGAAAATTTAAAAATTCCTAACACCTTAAATTAAACTAGTCATAATGTAGAACAATGGGCTACATTTAAGTAAAAAAAAAAAGCTTAAAGCAAATCCTTGTTTGTGGATGCACGTCATCATGCTTGTGGATGAGTATATGTGCGCATGTCATGTGATGAGATATGTGCATGCATGCATGATTACGTAACAAATTCATAGAGTATATAGATCTTGTTTTAATAAAAATGCAAGTACAACCATTTAATTATACCAACTAAAGTATATGGATCAAATTCAAAAGAATCCATGTTATTTGCTTCTTTTTGTAACAAGTGAAATTCAAAACAGATACTTGAAACGAGGTTATGGGCAAATTAACATCGCTTACATACGTGTAATAACTAGTAAACTACACATTAAAAATGACCGTAAAAATAATAAATTAATAAATATCAATCACATAGTAACCTACAAATTACAAACCATATATGAAAAGTAAATCACACACACACATATATATATATATATATATATATATATATATATTAACATGATAAAACTCCGAGAACTTGATATATGCATACCCGATTTTTTGGTACAAACATCTTCAGAGCTTCGCCAGCAACCCACCACCATCAACAAGTGGGTAAAAAAACGACGAATGTGTTTTATTGTTCATGCTATCCCATGCATGTAATGGTGAATAAATAGGTTCTTTAATTTTAGCTTGTTTATAATTGAATTTTCAAATTTATGCTATTAGTCTATCATAAATATTCGTACAACTGGATTTAATTATAAAATAATGAAGATTTTCGTCCAACCAAATGAAATTAGAGAACTAATTGTAACAAAATCTTTAAGTTAGTGATCTAATTCAATCAAACAATAATTTGAAACCCCTAAAAGTTCTTGAATCATTTGGTGTTATATTCTTAATTTCATATGATTTTTAATTAGTCCGGCCACTACATGTCACTTGTGAAATAAATCAATGAAAAGACCATGCTTATGTCAGTGGAAAATTTTATATGTTGGGTCCATATACTTTGGATTTATTTGAATTAGATTTCCAATATTTTCAATTTATGAAAATTAGATTCATCCACTTTTTATTTGTAAAATCATATTGTTTTTTATTAGTATTAGAATTAAGCCTAGCCTTGTCAAAATACACATAAAGATAACTAGTGCAAAGGGATATGATATAACTTTTTTTTAATAAATAAACGCACATGGATCTGATTAAAAATGGAACTATAAAAACCTAATATTTACCGTTCAAAACGTATATTTTCGGCAAAATTATCTCTAGCCCCTTCAAACTTTTCAGCTTTGTCACCTTAATTGTGTGTGTGTGTGTGTGTGTGTTTGAGATAAATGTGTGTGTGTTTTAATTTACCACTTCAACTTTAATTTTTTATCACTCCAACTTACTACCCTGTCCCAATAGCAAGGTTCCCCTTCTATTAAAATAGAGAGAGTAAATAATAAAAAAAAGATCTTACTATTAGGACGGAGGGAGTATTTTCTTTCAATATTATGCCACTTTAACCACATTTTCAAAGTATCATTTTCCATATTTTTCTGCATTATAGAAGTTTGAAAATTTTAAAGCATATATCCCTGCTGATTGCAAAATTATATTGGATGAGATATTTGTCACTTTTATACTTAGTTTTTTTAACTAAATTTTGAAATATGTGATATAGTAATTAATTTGTATGTGTGTTTAAATTTGAAAATGTATTAAAAAACACATCAAGCAACAAGGGAATTTTAGAGGGCGTAATGAATCGAAGATATATATGGATAGGAAATCAATTCACTTTTAAACTCTCGAGAATGCCTCAAATATTAAAAATATACAAAAGCAGAAAAATAGATAAACGAAAACAAGAGTGACTAGAAAAACGATGAGGTTCCCAAATTATTAAACTAATAAATTTCCTAATAATTTAGACTATAATCTATTTCACGAGGGGGCAAAATTTCTTATCTATTAAAATGTTCATAAATCATATATTTATAAACCTCCTCAGTCTAAAAAACGGGGGAAAACACCCGAACAATCTTCTATCAAATAATCTGACAATCTTCAATTCTTCATAATCGGATTCAAGTCATGTGCAAGAAATTTTTTTGACACTACATCTAAAAACTAATAAATTCCATTATAAATAATGATATTATTCGGTACAAGTACTTATATATATATATATTTTTTATTTTGTCGATCAAATTTTGACGAAAAATTACTGGTCACCGTGTTAGGGGTATTTATGTAAACAAACCCTAGAAAAACAACGTGCTCTAGATGAAGATGGTAAAGAAGTAAAGTGATGCAGCTGTAAACCTTCTGTCCTAATGAATGCATGATGCATCACACATCAAACACATAAGCAGCATCATCATCATCATCATCATCCATTCAAATACATACATGCTGAATTGCTGATGCATAACATCATCATCCAAAAAAATAACATAAATCCACATATAACGTACCCACGGCAAAATCTAACTATTTTGGCTCCTCTATATATTGATTTTTCCATCCCAAATATTTTATTTTGTAATCTCATTAATATATTTAATACAAATTTTTCATAATAACACATGGAGCTTAGTTGAATAATTCATTTTTCAAAATAGTTTTGAATTTAGGTGAGAAGACCAAGTGAACTAAATATTTGAGACGAAACGTGTATAAATTTTTATTGTTTACACTATATTGAAATATGGCGTGTATTTATGCACGTAAAAAATATATTGAAATGTTCTAAACAAATCGCAAGACCAAAAAAATAATGAGATTCGAGAATCTGTGAAATAAGATTTAATAAATATATATTGATCTGCTGAAAACATATTAACAGAAAATGGATTATAATATCCATTTATAAAGAGAAGAAGAAGATTCGACTTGAATAGAGAGAGAAAAGCTGAAGAAAGAACGAAATGAGAGAGAAAATATTAAATCCGATCTAATGCCGTTTTGACGTCCGCAATAAAAGCCCAACACACAGCACACACTCTCCCTTCTCTCTCTGTTCCATCTTTCTCCCTCTAAAAAGTTCACTCAATAAAACTGTGTATTTGATTTTGTGGAGACTTTTTTGGCAGCTATCTATACTTACACACTTAAACAATATCTAATCTGTATAATTGTGTGCTCTTAATTTTCTGTATTCGAGGGAAATTAAATTGATTTTTTTGATTAAGTGTCTCTTAATCTTAATAAGAATAAAGAATAGTGAGAGTAAACTTAACCTCAATTTTCGTGGATTTGACTGACGCCAGCGTTGAAGTCCTACTTCGGTGTTGAAATCCTACTTTGGTAAGTTTCTGTTTTGTTTCTATGTTTTTTTTTTCTTCTAAATTTGAATTTTTTTTTATATGAAGTTCTGATTTTTTTTTCCCAGTTAGTGATTTGCTGTATATTTTGCATGTGTAATTAGAATCTTCAACTTTGGAGTAATGCTTTGGATCGGGTGCCTTTTTTCTTTTCTTGGTAGATTTAGGGTTTGATCGAGCTATCTTCTACCCCATTTGTTTCTTGGATATTTTCTTGATTTTATCCTTGTCATTTCTCATCTGTCAGATTTAATTTAGTTCCAATTTTGTTTTTTGTTTTGTTTTTGTTTTGACCTTAATATATTGCTTCACTGATATTTTTCCTTATTATTTTTGAGTTCTTATTATAATCAGATTTATGCCATTCACTTGCTGTTTGGGGATGTTGATGAGAAACCTGACTTTGAATTGACTGTTTTTATGCAGTGATTCATAGGAGTGTGATGTAAAGATTATGACTTCACTAGAAGAGGAGCAAACTTAGAATGTTTGGCGACAAAGTTAGCTTTTTTTCGATTTTATAGATTTTTATATTCAGCTTGAATTTTGCAAAACACAATAAGACGCCCTCGTGCATGGGGCTTATCCCCATTCTTTTTAATTTTTCCTTACAGTAGACTTCATGCTAACATTAGTCGATTCTACGTGTAAATTATATATAGCGATTTGTAGCATTTTTCTGAGTTTTTAGTCATCGTCACACATGCATGCCGTGAAGGTTATTAATGCTATTGAGGTGGCGTAATTTTAGATGTATTAAGAGTATTGTAATTTGAAACGTGTTGATTTCAGCAAAAAATGGTGCCGCAGGGGCCTCCAGCCCCACTTGGTGGAGGCCAATCAGTTACGCCTTCCATGTTAAGAACGAACTCTGGGATTTTGGGAAGTCAGGGGGGTGCCATGCCATCTCAAAATGCATTTCCATCTTTGATGTCACCACGCAATCAGTTCAATAATATGAACATGATTGGGAATGTTCCCAATGTATCATCTTTGCTCCATCCGTCTTTTGGAAACGGGGGACCAAGTTCTGGTCTCTCTGGTCCTGGCAGCTCCCAGCGAGGGCTTATTGATGGCGGGGCAGAGTCCGATCCACTCTCTGGTGTTGGAAATGGGATGGGATTTAATCAGCCTTCCTCGTCTTATATGTCTTCGCCTATCACATCAAACCCAAATTCATCAGGTCAAGTTCAAGGCCAGCAGCAGTTCTCGAATTTGACAGACCAGCAACAAGCTCAGCAACTAGATCCTCAGAATTTCCAACATAATCAGCACCAGTTACAGCAGTTTTCTGTTCCGAGCAATCCCCAACAACAAGCACAGCAGCAGCAATTTCAAGCAATGCGAGCTGGATTAGGAGGCGTGGGACCTGTTAAGCTGGAACCACAGGTAACTAATGAGCAAGCACCACAGCAGCTGCAAGCTTTGCGTAATCTTGGTCCTGTGAAATTGGAACCACAGCAACTACAAAATATGAGAGGCTTGGCTCCTGTCAAGATGGAACCCCAGCAATCGGACCAGTCTCTGTTTTTGCATCAGCAACAGCAGCAGCAGCAGCAGCAACAACAACAACAGCAACATCTCCTCCTGTCTCGACAGTCCTCTCAGGCAGCTGCAGCTGCACAGATTTTTCATCAACAGAGGCTTATGCAAATTCAGCAACAGCAACTCTTAAAATCCATGCCTCAACAAAGATCCCCGCTGCAACAACAGTTTCAACACCAGAATTTGCCTGTTAGGTCTCCTGTGAAACCTGTGTACGAGCCTGGAATGTGTGCCAGAAGGCTAACTCATTACATGTACCAGCAGCAACATAGACCTGAAGTAAGACAATGATACTGAATATTAATTGCTTACTTGTCAAGGAAAAATACTTTATTTAGTGTGCTGTGTGGATTTAACTGAAGAGATGTGCAACCCTTATTTTGTAGGACAATAATATTGAGTTTTGGAGGAAATTTGTAGCTGAATATTTCGCACCACATGCCAAGAAAAAATGGTGTGTCTCAATGTATGGAAGCGGTCGTCAAACTACTGGAGTTTTCCCTCAGGTCCGTTGGATTACAGACTGAATAATGGATTGATCAATTTATTCCATTTTGGTTACTATAATAACCATTGCACATGTGCGAAAAACTTTTGATAATTTAGAATGATTTAGCTAAGCACCTTAAAAAATATTCCCTCTGTTTGCAATTATGTTCAGTTGGCTACACCACAAAATCGAAAGTCTATCTTTTGAACTTCTGTAATTTTTATGCATTCAAATTGTAGTATTTGTTTTATTGCCTGTGATTAAGGAACATTTTGGAAAATCATCTAATTATTATAGATATTGCTTTTGTAAAAGTAGTTGATGCTCAATTCAGTTCTTGAAAAATGGTAGCAGACAAAAGTATTATAATTATTATCCAGCTTTTTAGATTCGTTGTTTAGATACTTCGCCTTAAACCAATGAATGCAATTTAACCATTGGTTATGTGTGCAGGATGTTTGGCACTGTGAAATCTGCAATCGCAAGCCTGGTCGTGGATTTGGTGTGTTTTCTTCAATTTTATGCATCATGTTTATTGTTCCATAGTGTCTCTACATCTACTTGTTTGGCTGGTGTGGTTTTTGCTGCTTCATTTTGTATGGTCATCATGGTTTCACATGCTCCAGCTTGGTGCTTTTTTTTTTTACTTCAGAATGTCTAATCCTACCCCCACCTCCCAAACTCATGGCTGGAAATGGAAAAATTTATATGCAGATAGATTAATTAAATTGTTTTTAATCTGACATTATTTTGTGTGATCTGTCAGAGGCAACTGCTGAGGTACTGCCCAGACTCTTCAAAATAAAATATGAAAGCGGTACTATAGAAGAACTACTCTACGTTGATATGCCTCGGGAGTATCAGAATTCCACTGGGCAAATTGTTCTGGACTATGCAAAAGCGATACAGGAGAGTGTCTTTGAGCAGCTTCGTGTTGTTCGGGATGGTCAGCTTCGAATTGTTTTCTCTCCTGACCTTAAGGTTACTCTACAGACAAACAGCTACTGTCCTTTATGTTTTACCCGTATTGGGCTGCTATTTGTTTACTCTCTCTCTCTTTTCCTTTTAACTAAATGGCAGATATGCTCGTGGGAGTTTTGTGCTCGACGTCATGAAGAGCTTATTCCAAGAAGATTGCTGATTCCCCAGGTTAGCTATGCTACAGTCAAATTTGAACAACTTTTTCTGTTATGATTGTAAATGATCCTTTTGAAATAGTTGGGTCAAGGCCGGATTGCTTCATCTATAAGTCTTTTTGTTGGCTTATTCGCCAAAGTAGTGTCTTCATCTCCTACTGTTATATGTACTGACTAGGTTGTTTATAAACTGCAGGTTAGTCAACTTGGGGCTGCTGCCCAAAAATGTCAGGCTGCTACCTCAAATTCGTCTCCCAGTCCATCTGTTTCCGAGCTACAAAATAACTGCAATATGTGAGTTTGAACTATTTATCTTCTACATTAATTGCAGCATTGTGCATTTAGTCAAGGTGTATTTTTTTCTTGTGTTCAGGTGGAAACTCAGTTCTATCTTCTAATTATTCTGTTTTTTTGGTGTATTTCATTACTTAGATGGATCTATGCTGAAAACTCTAGTATCAATGCTTTATTATTTTACTCCCTCAATTTTTATTTTTATTTATTATTATTATTATTATTATTATTATTATTATTATTATTGTTATTATTATTTCTTTTACAAAAAGCATCTTGTTATTTATGTTTGACGGGATAGTCGATCTCATGTTAAATGCATTGCGGCTTCACTGTTTGGTCACTGGTTTATGGTATGATGGCATAATGATCTGGAAAAAATGATTTCAATTAAGCTCCTCCTGCAGATCTTCATGGCCTTCAATTAGAATTTTCTTCTCATTTAGGTCTGATATCTGATATCTGTGTAATCCAGTTATACTTATTGGCCTGAAAATTTTCTCTCACGCTTCATTTAGAACTTGCTGTTGCATTTTTGTTCATATTGGTGTGCTTTTTGTTGTTGCTGCTGTTGCTGTATTTTCTCACAGCATCATCCCTTTGCCCGCCAGGATTTATCATAAACATGTTTGTTTTCTAGGAAAATACGGGTATTACATTAAAGAAACTGCCTGTCTAGAAAAAATGCAACAGCAATATATTTGTTACCGCCATTTATTTGTTTCTCTGCTTTGCTTTTCCAGGTTTGTTGCTTCAGCTCGTCAGCTGGCTAAAGCATTGGAAGTTCCATTAGTAAATGATTTGGGATACACCAAGAGATATGTGCGGTGTCTGCAGGTAACATGATTTTCTCTTTCCTTAGTGTTCTTGCTGGGCCTGATGGAAAACCTTGATTGAATTTAGAAGCACTCATCTTGGTTCACCGATAGTAGAACAATGGGATGTTTATATGGTAGATATTATGGGAAAACAGGTTCCTATAAAGTTTTGTAGTATAAAAGTATAGTTAAAATGGCTCAAAGCACAAACACCTCCTGGTACCCAGGCGCAAGGTGTGACTTGCATGCATGAGGTACAGAAAATTAAAAAAAAGAAAAGAAAAAAATGTGAACATTGTGGATTTTGTTGCAAGTTTACTAACAAAGTAATATAATGACATACCTACTAATAATCCATATAATATAAAACACACAAGCCACAAAGTTTACCAGAACCGACAAATTATAAACCCATATGAAACTGAAACATGCAAGCATGAGGTTTTCTGACTTTTGCTTATATTTTCTGATAGCATCACCTGTGTGATTGTTGAATAGCATCAAAGATTTCTATCACTGTTTGTCCCTTTTAGATCATTTGCCTTATGTTTCCGTTACTGATCAAATTGCAGATATCAGAAGTGGTGAATAGTATGAAAGATCTTATTGATTACAGCCGTGAAACTGGAACAGGTCCTATGGGTAAGCTCGAATCTTTATTCTTAATTCTTTTGATCTATTTTGTTTGGACAACATGTTAAGCTAAAGTAAGGAAAATGTGTTAGCTGTAACAACTGATAAAGAAGAATGGTTCTAATGACTAGTGAGTTTGCAATAGTTGTGCATTGCATTTGAGTTAAATCTATGATTCATTAGAACTTTGTAGTGTTCTCTGTTTGTCTCCATAATGAGTAGCTAAGAAACCATCAATTTGTGGGATCCATGTGAGCTGAGTGTACGAAATTCATTTGAGCCATAGTGAGAAACACAAAATAACATGTGAAGTTTTCTTCAAAGAACCCGGTTGATTCTGGTTAACAATATGTTAAATGCCTTTCCTATAACAGCGCTACTGCTATCAATCTGGTTACCATTTCCATAAACATGGCAATAGATATGCCCTGCCTTAAGGACTAGTAGTTGGATCTTTGTTGACTGAAATGATGTTTAGTGATGTGCCTTATGACGTGCTAGTTAAAGAATAATTTGAAAGCAAATTTGGGAAGAACTGTAGCTGAGTCAAAACTCCGTGGTTGGATTTCTGTATTTGCTAATTTAGAGCCATTTTCCTTTATCTTGGGACGGTAGCCCCTATCTAGTTAACATGATGATGCCTTCATCTCTTCACGATTATCAACATTCCCTATTTTTTCTATCAATTCTGGACTTTCTTGCAGTTAATGTGTCCCAGGAGTTATTATCTGATGACTTTCATTTACACTACTTATTTCGTGATTATTATGGATAAATTTTGGGTTTCCAGAGAGCTTGGCCAAATTTCCTCAAAGAACAAAACCCGGGTTTCAAGGTCAACCTCAGCAAAATGAGGGTCAGGTACAACAGCAACAACAGCAGCAGCAGCAGCAGCAGCAAACAATGGTCCAAAACACAAGCAATCCTGCTCAGACTGCTGTTATGCAACTTGCTGCTAGTAATGGCATGCCGAGTGTGAGCAACACTATGAACTCAGTGCCTGCAACTTCATCTACAAGCACCATTGCTGGCCTGCTTCACCAGAATTCAATCAACTCTCGACATCAAAACCCAATGCCTAGTGCCAACAGTCCTTATGGAGGCAATAGTGTCCAGATGCCATCTCCAGGCTCTTCAAGCAATTTGCCGCAAAATCAACCTGCTCCTTCCCCTTTCCAATCCCCCACGCCATCATCTTCTAATAATCCACAACCAGCTCAACATGGTGGTTTATCAGGAGCTCCCGTGAACTCAGTGAATTCACCAAATGTTTCGATGCAACAACCTTCTCTATCTGGTGATGCAGATGCGAATGATTCACAAAGCTCTGTCCAGAAAATTTTACACAACATGATGATGTCCTCACCACAGCTTGGTGGGGCTGGTATGATGGGTGGCATGGGAACAATGAGCGTTGACATGAAAAATGTTAATGGAATATTGTCGGCAAACAATAGTGCTGCTATGAATGGCATCAATAGTTTGGTAGGTCACGGAGTAGCCAATGGCAGCCCCAGTCATAGTGGTTCAGGCTTTGGGAACTTCAGCAATGGGCATGGCCAATCCACCTCAGTAAACGGGGTTCGATCAGCAATTGGCAATAACAACACCACCCTGTCTATGAATGGGAGAGGAGGCTTGACGATGGCACGGGAGCAGAGCTTGAGCCAACAACAGCAGGATTTAGGTAGCCAACTACTGAATGGTCTTGGGACAGTCAATGGGTTCAATGATATTCAATTCGACTGGAAATCATCTCCTTGATTGGTTTCATTTTATCTTGGTCTTGGGCTTGACCTTTTAAGTAATAGCTGTTTGTGCAGCTGAAAAACATCAGAAGTTCCCAGCAGGTGCAAAAGGAGAAAACAGAAAATGATAATTGGCTGTACTGATTTAAGATAAAGGAACACGAGCCAGTGTTTCTTTATGGCTGAACTGGCCTCATAATACACCCCTCCCCAGCGCTGCCGCTCGTTGACCGACTCTTGGTTACTCATTATGTGAGTGTATATAGTTTGGATTGCCATTTAAACGAAAGGTTATTGTAGAATTTTCGTTACACTTCGCCCCCCCCCCCCCCCACCCCAAAAATTTTTCTATGCTCTTATTCTACTAGTTGCAGAAATGCTATGTTGTAGGTAATTTGAGTTGTAAGTTTTTAGGTACCTGTAGTCGAGTACCACCCACCTCAAGAGTGAATCAAACAACAATCACTTATATGAGGACAAAGTTTTATTCTTTTCAACTTCCTTGCTAATCATTAATCCATATTTCCGTTTTTTTTTTCTGTTACTTATTCTCGAAAAATATATCATAATTTAAGTTATCATAAGTTAAACATACATCTAATTCAGGGAGGTGAATAACATATTTTTACAATTAAATACTAATATTACCAATGCACGGTGAGATATATATATATATATATATATATATATATATATATATATATAATTGTTCTGTTATAGTGAATTCCACAGCTTTTTACAACAATATTGTGCTTATCAGCATCACTAACTGAAAGACAGATAAAGGAAAGAGGAGAGAGCCCTGCACAAAACGATACATTAAAACAGATACGCGTCACCCCAACCTCACAATCTTGTACAAATCACCCATGTCTTTTTTCAAGTGTTTGTAGTAGTAAGTAAACAAAACCTCCTAGTGACTATCAAATATACTCCACAAAACAAAAGCAATTCAACAAGTCAAAAGGAATAGTTCTTCAGATCAGCTTTCGAGTCGCCAAGTTCTATGTCGCCCATGCATTCTTCAGCAGTAAGAGGAGGAAGTTGCCTCGTCTTTCGTCTCAGGTTGTGCTTGTGCCAGTCACTCTTGAAGTGCTCTCTGTATTCTTTTGCATCACCAACAAAAGCATTGCAAGTGCTGCATTTTTGCTGTTTCACCTCTCCCTCAGAACTCCCCTCTTTCGATGAAATTGTCTGCTTCTGCAGTTTTTCACTTAGTTGAGTAGTAGCAGGGCCTGCGGAGTCCTTCTGAATGCTTGATGATTCATCCTCCAGATCATCATAATGATCCACATGAGTATCACTATCCAAGTGCACATTCACTGCAAGAATGTCCAATCTTCCTTGCAGACTCCGCACTAAAGCATCGCAATCACGGAAAAAACTTGGTTCTAGTTCACAAATCTGTCACCGAGAAGGAATAAATTTAGTTAGTGGAACTTCCAAAACAAAGTTCACAATGCCACCAACTCACATTTACGTGCTACTATATAGATGAACATTTATATAGGCTTGAAGAAAACAGAACCATATTATCAGTATAAAGATGGAAATACAGAACCCAGTTAACAGATGATGCATTGGTCTCTCATTTTCAGTTTACTTTTGGTAAAACGAAACCATGATATCTATTTTACATCATTTCATCAGGACATGACTTTCTCTTCTTTTCCTGGCATGAACTTTGATCCCTTTTTCCTTAATCTTTTTATATGAGGTCTGCTATTTACCTCAGAATTCAGAAACAGATCTGGAGATCAGGACTGCTGAGATCAATGACGTCAAATATTTATTTAACAGAAATGGATATCAGGGTAGGAATTTTCAAATCTTAGTACAAGTTTTCATATGGCCTTAACAGAGAAAGGAGGTTGTAGGTTAAGATATAGGACTTACAACAGACAGCTGACTTCCTGATTCATCTCTTGAAACAATGGTAGAATTCCAACCATTGATCTTTTCCATGACAGATGGCATGTTCTGTTCCGGTACAGTTAGTCGCAGTCTCATGGGTGATCGTTTGATTGGATAGTGCTTTTGAAGCTCACGTATGACTTCTAATGCCTGTAGGACATTTGGAATTGTGTTCCCAACATGACAACCAGTTTTTCATTCTTTTGTTTTTTGAAAGAAATCATCAAGCAACAATAAAAGAATAAGAATAAGTGAATAACAGGGCAGAGAAGTTGATCAAACATTTATGTGAACTACAAGCTCCATGACAGCAAAGATTGAACTGGAGCTCTGGGAATATAGCAGAATTACAAAAAAAAAGGTCTGGTATAAATAAAAATAAACTAAAATGCACCTGTTTCTTTGAGCTGCTATTTGGCTCAACAGCAAAATGTATGTCATGCATTAGCCGCTCAATCATGCTTATCGTATAAGGTCGTTGAGTTTCAGGATTATAAGTCTTCTGCATAACTATAGTTGCAATATCCCTAAATTGACTAGATAACTGGGAATCCCTCTCCTTCCCTGCAACTTGTAGCTCTCCTTTCTCCAAAATCTGCAGTGAGAAAGCAGAACACTTATTCAACACATGCATCACCATTCATCACTTGTCTTCCCATCTTGCAAGGGGCCAATTTCAAGCAGAAGTTACGCAATGACATGACAAAATAAACCTAAAGTTCCTTTAACAACTAAAACCAACCAATTCCAGTGAGCAGAAGCCAATGAACATAGTCATACAATTTTACAAAACTCATATAGATACCATCATTTGAATATTTAAGAGAGTGGATCAATTTGTAATTGTGTTGAGCATGACCCTGTTCATACATGATTTGCAAGCATTTCCATATATCCATCAATTTACAGTGCTGCCAAACATTACTACACTCGAAAGCATGAAATACGCACACAAGATGTTGTCAGAATTCTTGAAGCGAATCCAATGTAACTCCTATCAAGAAACTCATATGGAACATGCAAGCAGAACACACTAACCTCCAAGCAAACTTTAGTTTGATCATCTGTCCCGAATGCTGCAACTAAATCTTTCGACTTCGCTAGAACACCTTTCGAAACATTGGTGTAAACTGTATGTGACTGCAACACTTCATCCAAATCTTTCTCTCTGCGTTAGCATCTCAACAGGATCAGTACTCAAACTAAAAACACTAAGAAGCTAAAAAAATAATTCGAAACCTAATCTTTGCAACCAAGACTTCAACCCCACCAAAAAGTTGCTCATCGTTTTCATTTTCATTTTTTTTTCTTTTTCTAGGTTCACTTCGAGATCAATTAACAACAAAACGTAGGTCACAATCTATATTTAACTTGTTTTCTTTGATAAAAAAAGATTAAAAGTAAAGACATATATTAACAATCCAATTTACAATCAGAGTACAGATATAGAAATTCCAAAGCCTAAAATTTACGATCAACACCAAACAACATTAAAAAAAAGAAAGAAATATAGATATAGAAAGCTATACGTACACGCGAGAGCGCCAAGAGAGGACTTTGTTCTTGTAGCAAGCGATTTCGAAGCGGTTGCCGTGTTTCTTAAGGCGCACCACCGCGACGTTCGTCAGCCTCTTCTGGCCTATAGGCTGCAGCAGTGTTTTCGACATCTCTCCGCCGCTAAGTGGAAGCGCCGCTGGTGGTTTACGGTGGCTGGATTTTCTAGGTTCTAGAATCCGCGAAAATGATTTGTTTGTTAAAACGGAAGCGGAAAACAATTGAAAAGCTCTGCTGAATGGGCTGTAATTATCTTTTTGTTTGAAGCATTACATTTGGGCGTAATTTTGGCCCAACTATAAATAGATTTATTACGCTTTTTTTTTTAAATATATATATGAATACCCTTTTTTTAATTAAAATAGACATTTAAAAATGTTTTGTTAAAAAATAATTGGGTACACATATTGCGAGATTATAGAGGTGTTAATTATATTAGTCCAAATTTGCTTAATCTCAACATATAAGAGGATGACTGGTATGTTGGAATATAATCAAGTGGAAATGAAATGAATTTAGTAATGGAATGATGATGAGAATGAAATTGAATGACTATTAAGATAAGAATGAAATTTACATTTTTAAATTGTTTATTATAACAAAATCTAATTAATAAATAAAATGCACGAATTGGCTTATTTAGTTCTAAATAATAAATTACTCTTCTTTCAAAGATACTATTATATTTAAATAACATATTGTTGAATATTATCTGATTTTTTTTTACTTTATTAACATTTGTTAAAAAAATTGAGTATACTTTAAATAAGTATTTCGCTAATGATTAGCAGGTTTGTATATTTTATGTAATCCTACAATATCATTAGTACTTTTGTGAAATTTTATAAAATTTTATGAATCATTAATAAATTATTAATGATTTTTTAAGAAAAATTCATAAATTTATTTTTTTAATAAAATATTTTATAAGAATATAAGATTTTATTTGTCAATACAAAAAACAAAGTATAATTTTACAAAATAAAAAATAAAATTTATTTTGATAATCAGAAATACATAATACCATAGGAACGAGGAGTAATGGCTAATCATATGTTCATGATAATGTGATTCCTTCGGGAATGACGATTCCCAATTGAAAAAATCATAGCAGCCATAGGAATGAGAATGGACATGGAAATGTGATTCCATTCCCATTCCATTCTATCATACCAACCATGCCCTAAGTCCTCAAATTTCTTTTGATAAAATATTTTTAAAATATGTCATTTCAATAAATTAAAAAAAAAAATAGACCGTGCCGGTAGAGAAACATTTTTGGCCTTGTTTGTTTACATTTCTAAATGAAAATTTTCCACTTTTTACTATTCAAAACACCGAAAATATGTTTGTTTTACTCATTTTCAATTTTAGATTTCACTTTTTCAATTCTATATAACATATTCAATCATATACATATAATTACAGTGGGACCCATTAATTAAACATTCATCATAACCACACAAATACTTATCTTTTCATCTCAACCACACATTTCAAATTGAAAATATAATTAAACAAACATATTTCCATTTTCCATATCTATAACTCTAAATATTAAATCATTCATCATAACAAAATCATTACATTTTTTCAAAAATTAATACACCTCGTAAATTGAACTGAAAATACTAAAAATTGAAAATTAATGTTGGAAATAAAAATAAACAAGTCCTGAATGTTTCTCTTCTATAGTAAAGTGCATTTTGACCGAATAGGTCAAATGGGCTAGCCCGGCCTGTCCAATTTTCATGGGGATTGGGTTATGGATATAGTGGCCCGACAAAAAATGTGTTGAGCCAGGCCATACATTTGACATCTCTAATTTTGACGGATTTAAATTCTAGGCAATTTTTTTCCCCTTTTGTAATTCCATAACGATGAGGACTCATGTATAAAAAGAAATGATCCACCACTCTCTTTTTCTAACTCAAAAAAGAAAAGAAAGATACACTTGTATTCTATAAAAAATAATATATAATTTTTTTTATGCTTAATTAATTGCCCAAAGAATATTCTTAATTACTGCAAATTTTTGGGAAATTCTTATTTCCGTTAAACATAACTTCGTGTGCAAAAGCACACACCCCGTTAATGTTGTAACACAAATTCCGCGTATTTAAATTAATAAACACCGGAAAATCGTACAAAGAAATATTTTTCGGATTGAAATTACAATTTGTGGTTCGATTCTCTATTTAAATCTTCTGATTCTTCTCTTCAAGATTTTGTTCATTGTTGTTCTTCATGATCTTTAAGTTGTTCTTCCTCTTCGATCTTCAGAAACTCGATGCTTTGAGGTTTACAACGTTAATTCGAAGGATTTTCATCTTGATTCCGAATCAAACATAGCTTCTAGGATGATTTGTTGAAGAACGCTTTGAATCTTCAAGTTGTTCTTAAGGATTTGAATTTGATAATGCCGATCGGAGAGTTGAACACCTTGGATCCGGATCAAATGTTGAATTTGGGATGATCTTGACGAAGAACGCGAAGAACGTCTTGAATCTCCAACTTTGATGCCTTGAAGATTGAAGAGAGCTTTCTCTAATAAATCCTTCTCCAAACTTGAGCTCTTGGAAGCGTTGTGTTTTCCTTAGGCCAAGCCTTCTATTTATAGGTAAATGAGGGTGTATTAGGGTTTACGTGGCATCGTCCCATTGGTGTGTTCATTAGGGCTTACGTGGCATCGTTTCATTGGTGCCTTGTGCCCTTTGTGATTCTCTACAACATTATGGCCATTTCTTGTGTGAGCTCGTCATGTGTCGCATTTCTATTGGTCGAGATTTTTCCACATATTGAATATCAATTTATTTATTTAATTTAGGAATAAAAATTCCTAAAATATAAATAAATGATATAATTTGGATATTTCGTTTGTTTAATTTCCACGTGGCACCATTTGATTGGTGATAAAAATTTAATTGTTTACAAATGCCCCCATGAGACGAGTCTATGAGCAAGTCGTCTTGAAGATGGACGAGTCTCATATCTTGAAAATTTGTTAGATAGTTTTAACTCGTATCTAGGAGTTTTTCATTTCAATTAAAATTTACTAGATAGTTTATACTCATATCTAGGAGTTCTTCATTTCAATTAATTTTTACTAGATAGTTTATACTCATATCTAGGAGTTCTCGATTTATTTTCATTCTTTCGTTATTTTTTTTTTATGGACTTGTGCTTGCAATTGGACTTCCAAATTCATGTGGAGGCCCAAAGTCTCAAAAACTTGCAAGAGGATTTCTTCCTTTAGGGCCCAATTTCTTTTATGGCCCAAGTTCTACTTAATTAAACTGAAGCCCATTTAAATGGTTCATTTCTTCAAAATCCAGTTTCGAATTTTTTTTTTGAAATGAGGTGGACTATGAACATTAATGTTACTGCAGGAGGCTTTTTGTTTGCTTTCCAAAAATGCTACAAACCATTCTTGGGAGTTTTACTGCCCTGGATGACCTTTACCATGTATGTATATGTATTTTTGGCAGCAGCAGAGGGATTTTGTTTGCATGTTTCATACCTCCAACAGCTTTATCTATGCTTTTGCAACAAGAAATGGTACGAGCTCTGTGGTGCATTTAATGGCACTCTTGTTTTGCTTGAAGGATATACATATATGTGTGCATATATATATACATATACGTATCATGGACTGGTTTAGGAGCACCTGTATTTGAGAGTACGAGTACGCTGCTTTGCTGCTTATTTCTGTGGAGTTTGGCGGTGAAGTGGTGAGTTGCCATGCCGGGCTCTTCTTCTTTTTTTTTTTTTTATTCGATCTTCCGTCGATTTCTAAACTCGATTTACTTCGCTGTCACAGGTAAGAGAAAGGTTGGGGCGACGTCGTTTTGCTCTTCACCGTCGGCGAACCTTGCTGCATGCGTTGGAGGGGGAGAAGCAAGCATTTTCAAGATTTCAAGGTTGTAAGTTTATCATTTCCTTCATGCCACTTCTTACTTCCTTAACTGCAGTTACTTCTCCTCTTTTTGCCTGGTATATATATATTTCTTGCCTTGGAAATTTTGCTCAAATATCATGCGACTATGTTTCTTGTTTGATGACAATTTTGCTGGAGGAATTTAAACCTTCCATAATCTGAGTATATGAATGGGTTTGTATTGAGCTCCATATTTCTTTGCTCTTTCTTTCTACTGTTCCTCGATAACCTCGGTCATTACCTTCGAATCTCCTTCCGTCGAAGCAATCTTCTTTTGCGTGGTTTCCTCTTGCGAAGAAGAATACTGTGATTCATCAGAGGCAAAGTTAACAACATAAGAAAGGGCAGTGGCGTAGTCTCCTTGCTCCAACTTAGTGCAGAACATCTCTGTGACGAGCAGAGAAGGGGAAGCCGCTCAGTTTGTACCAGGCGTTTCCACGTCATTTCCAGAAGCAATTCTTTTCCAGCACGATGTGCATCAATATTAATCGAAGATGGCGTTGGCTTGTTGTTTTCTTTTCCTTAGTAGCGGCGGCACAGATGAATCATCTCCAGAATCCATCACTTGAACGGAGACAAGTCAGCTCCCAGAGCCTCACACGATAACGCTGCAACTTCATCAGTGGCAGAAGAGCGGTGACCAGATTGGCGGCTGAAGAGGACGAAGCAGGGACGAAGGAATCATCGGTCGCCGGCTTCTTGACGTCGGTGGTGGTGTCATCTTTGACGACGACGTCCTGAGATTTGGAGAGTTCGACGAGGAACATGGCGGGGCTGAAGGACTTCCATCTTGTCGAAATCATTGAGAACGGCGAGGAATCTTGCCGTGATGCGCGTCGCCTTCCTCCACGGCTTTTCCTTGTTGCATTTGCTCGGGAACGTCGAGGTTTTCCAGAGCCGAGCTTCTCGGAGTCACCATTGTTGTAGCTGCAACCAGTTCGATTTTGAAATTCGAAACGAAAGTCGCTGTTTGTATAGAGAGAGAGTTCCGACTTGGTCTTAGATCTGTGGCTTTGATGGAGAAAACGTAGATCTGTAGCTTCGTCGTTGCTGCTAGGGAGAGAGAGAAGGGGAAAAGAAAGGGGGTCGTTCCTTTTTTTTTTTGCAGGAAGGAGTTATTATTTGATCTAGGTTTAATTGGGCCATAGGTTTGGGCTTAAAAAAAAGAAAATAAAATTTGGGCTTCACTTTCCTTCCCCTTTTTTTATATTGGGCCTCCCTATCTCTTTTCTTTTCTCCCCCTTTTTTTATATTGGGCCTCCCTATCTCTTTTCTTTTCTTCCCCCCTTTTAAACTTGGGCTTTTTCCTCCTTTTGATTGGGCTTTAACTTCACCCCCTTTTTTACAGGAATTTAGACTTGATTGGAATTGCTCATGAATTTGATTGAGACGCTCCAAATTTGCGTCAAAGAATTTTTTGAGGATTTTTTAAATTTGGAGGTAGAACTTTCCCATTTTTTAGTGTATTTTATGCCTCCTCTTTTTTCGAGTCTATTTCATACTTCATTCATTTTTTCTTCTTTTGGTTTCTAGGCATGGTTCATTTTCAAGATACGAGTATCTCTGAGAGACAATACTTAGCGATCACGGATGATGATCAGCAGCCCGTGAAGAGAGATACTAGTCTTCGAGCTCGTGAGCCACTTATCGGGAACTATGCATGCGAGTGGCCTAAGCTTACGAATCTATTTCACAAGACTCATTGGTGTCATGAGGTTTCCTTGACAAAAATGACGAGGGTGTGGGCTTTTCAATTAGCTCATCATCAACAAGGCAACGGAGCTGACTTCTTCCCATTCCTAGGGCGCCAAATAGCAGAGGGCAAAGCGAAATGGCACGAAAAAGTCAAATTACTTGGGAATCCCGTCATTTTGGGGGCTATTGGGAGTGGACTGAGGACGTGCTTAGTCGCTGCAGTGATAAACTCCACGATGCGGATATATACGACCCCGTCTACGCTTCTCTCTTCATGTATGATTGAAATACCGAGGTCGTCAAAGCCTTTTGTGAAGCATGGTGCCCTTCGACCAATACTTTGCTGACTTCCTTTGGCAAGCTGTCTATCTCCTTATGGGACTTGCATGTGACGTCCGGTCTTCCTTTGACCGGGATCCTTTATGATGAGACGGTGCCCTAGATGGATGAACTTACTGGAGTCAACAAGCGGGGCAAGCTATTCGTTTCCGCGAGCTGTAGGGACTTGTTCCATGCCTATCACCTCCTTAGAAAGGGAGACGATGAAGCCTTGTATCATTCCGTGTCGATTGAGAGATGGGTCGAGTTCTGGTCGAGACGAAAATCAAGGTATCGACCACCTCCACTTCGTAAGGAAAAGAAGAGTCAACGCCCCAAGTCGACGCACAATCCTTCTGGAGAAATCAAGGATCACAAAGAGTAGACTATCACTGGAGTTTATATAAAGCGATACGCAGAAGAGAGAGAATCCATCTATCTTTATAGTTTTATAGTGCGGATGGACTGACCGCATCAAAGCTTTTCGGTTCTATTCCTTTATGATATGAAGAAAGGTTTGTTATCACCTTCGGTTAGCTCTTTCTACTTCTTTCCTCCGCTTAACACAAAAAAGCTCCAAAATAGTCTACTCTTTGTGATCCTTGATTTCTCCAGAAGGATTGTGCGTCGACTTGGGGCGTTGACTCTTCTTTTTCTTACGAGGTGGAGGTGGTCGATACCTTGATTTTCGTCTCGACCAGAACTCGACCCATCTCTCAATCGACATGGAATGATACAAAGCTTCATCGTCTCCCTTTCTGAGGAGGTGATAGGCATGGAACAAGTCCCTACAGCTCGCGGAAACGAATAGCTTGCCCCGCTTGTTGACTCCAGTAAGTTCATCCATCCAGGGCACCGTCTCGTCATAAAGGATCCCGGTCAAAGGAAGACCGGACGTCACATGCAAGTCCCATAAGGAGATAGACAGCTTGCCAGAGGAAGTCAGCAAAGTATTGGTCGAAGGGCACCATGCTTCACAAAAGGTTTTGACGACCTCGGTATTTTGATCATACGTGAAGAGAGAAGCGTAGACGGGGTCGTATATAACCGCATCGTGGAGTTTATCACTACAGAGACTAAGCACGTCCTCAGTCCACTCCCAATAGCCCCCAAAATGACGGGATTCCTCAAGGAATTCGACTTTGTCGTGCCATTTCACTTTGCCCTCTGCTATTTGGCGCCCTAGGAATGGGAAGAAGTCAGCTCTGTTGCCTTGTTGATGATGGGATGATTGAAGAGCCCACACCCTCATCATTTTTGTCAAGGAAAACCTCGTGACACCAATGAAGCTTGTGAAATGGATTCGTAAGCTTAGGGCCACTCGCATGCATAGTTCCCGATAAGTGGCTCACGAGCTCGAAGATGAGTACCTCTCTTCACGGGCTGCTGGTCATTATCTGTGATCGTTAAATATTATCTCTCAGAGATACTCGTGTCTTGAAAATGAACCATGCCTAGAAACCAAAAGAAGAAAAAATGAATGAAGTATGAAATAGGCTCGAAAAAAAAGAGGAGGCATAAAATACACTAAAAAAGGGGGAATTTGATAAACATGGCTTTTACATGCATTTGAGGAGTTGTATGGTTCATATTCGTAGAGTAATGCATGCATTTATTGAGTTTTTATACTAGTTTCGAGTTTCTGTGTGCTATTTGATGTTTTCGTGTTTCTTGTGCAAGTTTGAGCTGAATTTGAGATTTATTCAAGATCCAATTCAAAGAGGAAAGTTACTAGAAAGATAGAGGATCAAGAGAGGGTCGCAACGCAACTTGAATCGGGTCAATCGGAAGAGAAACGAGGGAGAACGGAGCGAAACGGTGGAGGCGCGCGGAGCTACTGACCAACCCGCCGACCGGCGGCCAAATCGCCGGTTTTCACTTTTTTGGCCGCCGATCTGTGGGTGGGGGCCATTGGTCGGTGGGGCTTCACTTACGGGTCGGCGGGATCGACGTTTTTGGCCTCCGAGACGCATTTTCGGCCCACGAATTTATCTTTCGGCCCGAATTTTTGATACCTAGTATAAATAGGACTTCTTTGGATGTTTTTCTTACACTTTATTCATTATTTTAGAGTTCCAAACTTATTTTACTTTCAAAGTTTGCTGTGAACATTCAAGAAAGTAGAATTCATGTTTTATTCAACGAATCGTCATTTCGATTTTTCTATTCTATTGCACATTTATTTTATGTCAATGTTTATTGTTATTTCTATTATTTCTATGGTTTTAATTATGCGTGAGTAGTCTTTTATTAATTCTAGAGTTTGCAAAGCATGATTGAAGCTATGTATTTAATTTAATCTTGCTATTTTTCCCTTCCGATTATTGTGTTCAATTGTTCAAGAACTTTTGATTTCATGCTTAATTACTGATCACAATTGATGCATGCTAGCTAGTTAATTTGAGTCCTGACGGAGATAATTAATTAGTGGGATTAATTGAATAATTTGATACACATTCTAAGGAATCTGTAGGAGAATTTAAATCTGTGGTTCTATCGGGAGTTATTAAATTAACCTAGAGACGAAAGTAATAGGTTGTTTGTTAATCTGCTTCTACCTTAAGACCTGGCGGAGATAGGTAGATATATTTCTGATTTCCCACCTTTAATCGGATTAAAATTGGGAAAGATTAGGATTAAATTGAATCATAGTGGATACATGTGTGCTGCATTCCCTAGGATTAGTATTTCATTAATTGTTTGAGTTTGAATATTTGCTTAGATATTTATTTGCATTATTTGGTAATCTTTATTCTCTTTTAATTTATTTAAATTCGTGCCTAGTTTTAGAAGTCTTATAAATGGATAGCCTGGATAATAGAGAGTTGTCAGCTTAGTACTCAATTGTGTCAAATAGTCAGTCCTTGTGGATACGATACTCGATTCGCTTGCTATATTGTATTGTCCTGTGTTAGTTGCAGAATTGTGCATAATAAATAGTGCATCAGAAGTTCTACCTCCAAATTAAAAAAATCCTCAAAAAATTCTTTGACACAAATTTGGAGCGTCTCAATCAAATTCACAAGCAATTCCAATCAAGTCTAAATTCATGCAAAAAAAGGGGTGAAGTTAAAGCCCAATCAAAAGGAGGAAAAAGCCCAAGTTTTAAAAAGGGGGGGGGGAAGAAAAGAGATAGGGAGGCCCAATATAAAAAAAATGGGGAGAAAAGAAAAGAGATAGGGAGGCCCAATATAAAAAAAGGGGGAAGGAAAGTGAAGCCCAATTTTTTTTTCTTTTTTTTTCTTTTTCTTCTTTTTTTTTGTACACTTTTTTTTTTCTAGGGGTAGTAGCGCTTCAAGAATTTCCCATTTATCGGGCCAACCCTCACGCGGTCTTCATAGATCAATTTATAAGCGCCATTCGTGTACACTTCTGTGACCACATACGGACCGTCCCATCTAGGAATGAACTTATTTCCAACACGGTGAGTGGTGACGATTGGCCTCCTCATTGCAAGCACCAGATCCCCGACTTGGAAAGAACGTGGCCGCACCTTTTTGTTGAAGGTTCTTGAGAGGTGAGCCTGATAACATTCAAGCCTTTGTTACGCTTCCAGCCTCTTCTCATCTAAAGCTTCCAATTCTTCAAGGTGCAACCTTGCATTTTCTTCTTTAGTTAAACCTTCTTAGATTGCGATCATCAAAGATGGGATTTGTTGTTCGAGGGGAATGATGGCTTCTACACCATATACTAACGAGTACGGAGTTGCTTGAGTAGGAGTGCGATGAGTGGTTCTGTATGCCCACAATGCTTCTCCAATTCTTTCATGCCAATCACGCTTTGATTTTCCAACCACCTTTTTGAGCAGATTGCACAGGGTCTTGTTGATGCTTTAGCGAGCCCATTGGCGGCGGCATTGTACATGGATGACTTTCTTTATTTGAACCCAAACTTCTCACATAACTTATCTATCAAGGCATTACTGAACGACTTCCCATTATCGGTGATGATGTATCGAGGGATCCCGTATCGATAGATTATATTGCCTTTGATGAAATCAACAACATTCTCTTTCTTTACCTCTTTCAAGGGAACGGCTTCAGCCCATTTAAAGTAGTCAGTCGCTGCCAAGATATATAAGTGTCTTCCAGAAGACTTAGTCATCGGGCCTACCACGTCTAATCCCCAGGCGTCAAATGGCCAAGAGGTGACTGTGGGATGCAGCGGCTCCGGAGGTTGGTGGATGAGGTTCGCATGAAACTGGCAGGGTTAACATCTTTGTGTATAGTCCATGCAGTCTTTGACCATGGTCGGCCAGTAGTAGCCCATCCTCTTAATTCGAAAGTGCAGCTTCGGACCAGACTGATGTACCCCGTAAATGCCTGAGTGTGCTTCCTCTATAGCCTTAACTGCTTCTTCGTCACCTAGGCATCTTAGGAAGACTCCGTCGAATGAACGCCTATAGAGTGTGCCTTTAAAATAAACGAAACGATTGGCTCATCGTCGAATGTCAACTCTTCGACGTGGGTCACTTGGCAGTTTATCGTATTTCAAGTAATCAATGAATGGTTGATGCCAATCTTCTTTATCGATTTCAAATACTTCAATGGCACAATTCTCTTCTTCTTTATCACTTTCATTTTCAAATAGAGGGGGGACAACCCAACTTTTGCAAATTGGGATGTGAATTTTGCTGTCAGACATGGCTATCGTAGAAGCAAGTTTAGCTAGTGTGTCCGTCTGTTTGTTTTCCTTCCTTGGAACATGTTCAAGTTCTACATCTCCAAGCCACCCGATCATCCTTTGAGTGTACTGGACGTAGGGTATTAACTCAGGTTTCTTGACATCATACAATCCAAGTAGTTGGTTGGTCACTAGCTTGGAATCCCCGTAGACTTTGATTTGAAGTCTCTTAGCATCCATCGCCATTTCTAACCCAAGGATGAGTGCTTGGTACTCAGCAACATTGTTGGAGCAATTTTCAGTCAAGGTGAAAGAATATGGCAACACCTCCCCTTCAGGTGTTATGAATACAACTCCAGCACCGACTCCTTCTCTGTCAGAGGCTCCGTTAAAATACATTTTCCATGGAGGCAGAACTTCGATTGCAAGAACATCTTCATCAGGAAGGTCATCATCTAACTCCCATTCAGCCGGGATCGGGTGGTCAGCTAAGAAATCTGCTAGTACTTGCCCTTTCACAACCTTTTGAGGAACATAGATGATCTCAAATTGTTGGAGCTGAAGATACCAACGTGCTAGTCGATCAGATAAAACTGGTCGCGTTATCACGTACTTCAATGGATTTTCCTTTGAGATCAGGCGAACTGTATGAGCTTGAAAATAATGCTTCAGTTTTTGAATGGAGAAAATCAATGACAAGCATAACTTCTCAACTGGAGAGTATTTTAGTTCATTTGGTGTCATCATCCTGCTCAAGTAATATAACGCATTCTTCTTTCCATTTTCATTTTCTTGCGCAAGCAGTGCCCCGACAGAACGCTCTTGGGCGGTGATATATAGAATCAGTGGCCGGCCTACAACTGGTGCGACTAATACCGGGGCTTTCATCAAATATTCTTTGATACTTCTGAAAGTATTGCGGCATGATTCATCCCATTCAAATGGGACCCCTTTCTTCATGATTCGGCTAAAAGGTTGACACCGCCCCGCTAGATTTGAGATGAACCTCCGCAAGTATGCTAACCTTTCTTGCAAACTCTTGAGGTCATGAATATTACGGGGTTCGGGCATCTTCAGTATTGCATCAATTTTTGCTTGTTCAATCTCTATTCCTCGATGGTGAACAATGAAGCCAAGGAATTTTCTCGATTTCACCCCAAATGCACATTTTAAGGGGGTTCATCTTAAGCTGATATCTTCTTAAACGTTCGAACACCAATCGTAGATCTTGCAAGTGACTATTCCGTTCTTTTAACTTTACTACTACGTCGTCTACGTAGCACTCAATATTCTTGTGGAGCATGTCATCAAAGATACTTTGCATGGCCCTTTGATATGTGGCACTGGCGTTCTTTAGCCCGAATTGCATCACTTTGTAACAATATATGCCTTTTGGGGTACGGAAGGCTGTCATTTCTTCATCCCTTGGAGACATGCGGATCTGATTGTACCCAGACGGTCCATACATGAATGATAGTGCTTCATGTCCAGTTGTAGCATCGATCATTAGTTCAGCAATTGGCAGTGGAAAGTCGTCTTTAGGACATGCTTCATTCAAGTCCCTAAAGTCGACACAAACTCGAATTTTCCCATTCTTCTTTCTAACAGGAACGATACTCGAGATCCATGTAGGATACTTGACTTCCCTAATAAATCCGACTTCAATAAGTTTGTTTACCTCAGCTTCCATCAGCGGAACCAAGTCAGGTCGAAATTGACATTGTACTTGCTTGATTGGTCGTGCCCCCTTCTTGATAGATAAGTGGTGGACAGCTACCTTAGGATCTAGTCCCGGCATTTCTTTATAAGACCATGCGAACACATCTTTGAACTCTTTCAACAGCTCAACATAAGACTCCTCTTCTTCGACGGTCAGTAGTGCATTGAGTGGTATTGCGTTCACCTCTTTTTTGCTTGTCGTCTCTTGGGAGATGCTCTTTTACCTTTTGGTCATACCCAACTTTGAGAAGAAGAGGAAATGCTTTTGGACCAAAATTTTGAGGGATCGTATGTTCTGAGAGCTCGCCATGCTCAATCAGGCTTCCTTGCACTGGTCGGACAAATCCTTCAAGTGGTGGAGGAATTGGCTTCTTTGTATCAACTAGTATTTCTCCCGTACGTTGTACGGATTTAAATATTTATAAATTAATATTTAAAATTTTAAAGTGATCACACTGTAATTTAATGAAAAAAATATTGTGTCTCAAATGTACTCAAAATATTTCTATGTGATTATAGAAATATTATTTGATTGGTTAGAGACCTTTTTCATATATCCCAATAATTAAATTTAATGATTGAAAACATATAATTATATACATAGCTTTACCAAATAGCACAACATGATCAGTTAATAAGTTAAAGAACATAAAATTAGTAACAATGATTATTGGTATCATTTTAATAATCTTTCAAAGTGCACAAATAAGAGTAGGATATTAATTAAATAAAATATATATACCTTGAGTTGTAACAAACTATTAGGCCCAATATAATTTTATTATATTGTTTTATATCCATCATATATTTTTCAACCTATAAACAATCATAATCAAATGTTTGTCAAATAATATATAAAATTTATATTATTTTTTGGTGCTTCAATCATTTTATTTAAACCTTATATGATTTTTCTTTAAATTTTGACATAACAATTTTTTATGCCATATTGTGACCTACTAATTCATGTAATCGTTCTCCTAAAAATATATTAAAAAATTCTATAATTGTTAGTATTAAAATGTTTAACTTTGCATAAATATTTTTAATATTGGGATTGGCCAAAAAATACATTACACAAAAGAAGGTTAAATACATGTTGAATAACAAATTTCGATAATTTTAACATAGAATGAAAATTTTAATTTTGAGCGGAATGTTTGAGGGAGTCCAATTTTCTTCCAGATGCAACATCTTTATCATTCATCCCTACTAAGGTTGGTATAAATTAAATCACCAATACATTCATCTCTACATCCTCAATGTATGTACTCGGGATAGAGAGCTTTAAGGCACTAAAGAGCATTTCAAACTATGAAAAATAACTAATTTGAAAAATATTATTAAAAGAAGTAATTTGTAAAATTTCCAGAAAAATTATATTATAGATGCAAAACAATTATGATTTGATTGTTTATAATTTTCATAAGAAAATGTTATCACTTAGAGTGATTAATTTTTTAACATTTAATATGGAAATGATAGATTGCCAAATCATATATATATATATATGTATGTGTATATATATATATAAGTTCAGAAAATGAATACATAAGTAGGTGACCAACTATAATATTAAATAACGAACGATTATAATATTGAAAATGTAGAATTAAAGTTAGTCAATAAATAAATAGTCGACTTAGGTACTTGACTATATCTAGATATTAAAAAGAAACTAATGAAATAAATAAAAAGGTTACAATATTGAATAAATAGAAATAATGTTACTCATCACAATAATGATGGCCTTGATCATGTACCTAAAAAATATTAAGTACTAAAATAAAAAAATGGAAAGAGGTAGAAATAAAAGAAAATATCGAAAAGAAAAATAAAAAAAAAATGAAAAAAGAAATAAAAAAAATTAAAAAGGAAAAAAGTTAAAAAGAAAAAGAAAAAGAAAAAGAATCAATGTTAATCATGAAAATAAATGGTAACCTTGATCATGTACCTAAAAAATAAAAATATTAAGTAATAAAAGAACAAAAATAAAAATTAATAATAATTATCAAAATAAATGGTGGGCTTGACCATGTACCTAAAAAATATTAAGTAATAAAATAAAAAATAGTGAGGAGTAGAAATAAATGAAAAATACGAAAAGGAAAAATAACGAAAATTTAGGAAGCAAAAAAATTGAAAAAGAAAAAGAAGTTATGCTATTCATCAACATAATTAAATAAATAATGGGCTTAATATGTATCTAAAAATATTAAGTAATAAAATAAAAAATTGAAAATGGTAGAAATAAAAGAAGATAAAAAAAGAAAAAAAGTAATGTTAATTATCAAAATAAATGATGGTCTTGATTATATACCTAAAATTTATTAAGTAATAAAAGAAAAAATTGGAAAGAGGTAGAAATGAAAGAAAAGATAAAAAAAAATAAAAGAAAAAAATTCCCAAAAAATTGAAAAGGAAATAAAAGAAAAGGAAAAGAAAATTAGAAAGGAAGATATAAAAAAACAAAAAAAGATTGAAAGGAATAGAGAAATGATTCGATCCTGACCCAACACAATTTCAAACCTAAAATTGCACCACTGAAGAACTTCACAACTTTTGAAAATTTTCGGCAAAAGTATTAATTTAAATAAATTTTTTACTGACTTTTTTTAATGACAAATTTGCCCATGCGATTTTACTTTAATATATGTATAGATTTTAGTCAACGACATTATTAGCCTTTCCAAGGATTCTTCTTTGATGGGAGGTGTTTCATTTTTGCTCTTTTGGACCTCATCATTTTTCGTAGCTTTTAATGACTTCTTGCTCGGAAGGTAATACTTTGCATCTGCAAAGTAAGATTCAGACTCCATAAAAGGCTTATTATCTCTGACCACCTTCTTCACACTACGACCTTGACAATATTTGAAGCATTGGTGCAATGTTGAAGGGACGACCCTATTTTCATGCAACCATGGTCGTCTAAGAAGCATATTATAGTATGTCTTAGCATCTATCACATGGAATAGTGCTGCCGAAGCCATATCATCCATCAGTAGATCCAATCTCATTGAGCCGAGAGCCCTTTGTCCTTCATGGTTAAAACCTTGGATCATCAGTCGGCTAGTTGAAAGTTCATCAGTTGAGATTCCTAATTTCTTTAACGTGCGTAGAGGCAAGATATTGACTGCAGATCCCCCATCAACGAGTATCCTATTCAACTTTTGTTCATGAGCATAGCCACTGACGAATAGAGGTCGATTGTAAGGGTCAGAACCAAGCTCCAAATCTTCATCAGTGAAGGTTATACATTCATCAACAACCGCAGATATTTCCTTCTCAGGTTGGTCTTTTGCTTGATTCGCAACTTCTTCATCACTTATCACATTGCTGGATTCTAACGTGACGAGATTAGTGGTAGCGCCATCCTCTTCAAGTGATATCTTTCCTTGGCACGACAGCTGCATAACCTTATCTTTAAAGATGAAGCAATCTTGTATAGGATGCCCAACCATACGATGGTATTTGCAGTACTTCGGATCATCAGTTCGTCCTGATTCCTCAGGTCGCTTCATTTTGGGTAATTCGATGAGTTTTGCTTTGAGCAAGTCCTCGAAGATTCCAGGGATGTCTGAGTCTAAGAAGGGGTATTCTCTCTGCTTCATTTCCTTTAGAGTAAACTTCCTTTGTATTCTTTCTGGCGGAATGCTGTTTTTTTCCTTAGCCTCTTCTTTCTTCTGGAATTTGACGGGCGTTGCTTTCACTGCCATGGATTCCTTCTTTGGGTTCTTATCAACTGGCTTGCCCCCTTTCTTGAATTCTTATCTTTCCTTTGACTTTCGGGACTCTTGGATTGGTGGTTCCTTAATTCCACTAGCGGTCATGCTCAACTCCATATCATGAGCCCTCGTAGCCAAGTCTTCAAAGGTCCTTGGTTGGATCCCTTTAAGGATATATTGAAGGCCCCATCGCATTCCTTGAATGCACATCTCAATGGCGGAAGTCTCGGATAAGTGGTCTTTGCAATTGAGGCATAGATTTCTCCATCTGTTGATATAGTCGATGACAGGTTCTTCATCCCACTGATGAGTATTTGTGAGTTCTACCATGCTTACCGTTCTTCTTGTATTGTAGAAACGGTTGAGAAACTCATATTCCAACTGCCTCCAACTGTCGATCCAATTGGGTTCCAAGTCCGTGTACCAGTCGAATGCATTTTCTTTGAGTGAACAGACAAACTGTTTCACCAAACAATCCCCGTAAGTTCCAGCGTTGTTGCACGTTTCAACAAAGTGAGCAATGTGCTGCCTGAGGTTGCCCTTTCCATCGAATTGCGTAAACTTGGGAGGTTGATAGTCTGAAGGCATCTTCAGATCATCTATCCTTTGGGTGTACAGCTTGGAATAAGCCGAGGATGACTTAGAGCCTCCATCAAAACTGCTCTTGATGGTCCCTTCGATGAACTCTTTCAGCTGGTTGATTCGAATGAATCCATCGTCGGAGACTTGAAATCCTTTGGACGCAAACGTTTCCTCCCTATTTGTCTGAATCTTTGCGGGTGTTTCTTCGTCGCCATTTTCATCGTTCACTTCGTCATTTGCATGACTCGCCTCACCCTTCTCTTTCTTAAGCTTTGAGATTTCATCGTCTTGATGCTGCATACGCTTGTGAAGTCCTTCGATGAGCTTAGTTGTATTTGCAAGTTGATCATCCATAGTGGAATCGTTTGCCATCATGACAGTTGCTTCGAGTGAGCCGTTTGCTTGTGATGGGAAATCACCTTCCATTCCTTCATTGCTCGCATCGACTCCCTCAAGATGGGGCACTTCTTCCTCAACAGTAGTCATCTTGGAAGCTTCCAATGCTTGCTTGGCCATATTCCTCGTAGTCACTCCGACACTTTTTGTGATGGATTCTGAAGTATTTGAGACGTTAGACATCTTTAAATTTGAGACTTGATGAAGAGAAGAGATGAGAAGTAGAGAAGGTCCCACTGGGCATGCCAGAATTTGTAACACAACTTCCGCGTATTTATATTAATAAATACCGGAAAATCGTACAAAGAAATATTTTTCGGATTGAAATTACAATTTGTGGTTCGATTCTTTATTTAAATCTTCTGATTCTTCTCTTCAAGATTTTGTTCATTGTTGTTCTTCATGATCTTTAAGTTGTTCTTCCTCTTCGATCTTCAGAAACTCGATGATTTGAGGTTTACAACGTCAATTCGAAGGATTTTCATCTTGATTCCGAATCAAACGTAGCTTCTATGATGATTTGTTGAAGAACGCTTTGAATCTTCAAGTTGTTCTTGAGGATTTGAATTTGATAACGCCGATCGGAGAGTTGAACACCTTGGATCCGGATCAAACGTTGACTTTGGGATGATCTTGGCGAAGAACGCGAAGAACGTCTTGAATCTCCAACTTGGATGCCTTGAAGATTGAAGAGAGCTTTCTCTAATGAATCCTTCTCCAAACTTGAGCTCTTGGAAGTGTTGTGTTTTCCTTAGGCCAAGCCTTCTATTTATAGGTAAATGAGGGTGTATTAGGGCTTACGTGGCATCGTCCCATTGGTGTGTTCATTAGGGCTTACGTGGCATCGTTTCATTGGTGCCTTGTGCCTTTTGTGATTCTCTACAACATTGTGGCCATTTCTTGTGTGAGCTCATCATGTGTCGCATTTCTATTGGTCGAGATTTTTCCACATATTGAATATCAATTTATTTATTTAATTTAGGAATAAAAATTCCTAAAATATAAATAAATAATATAATTTGGATATTTCGTTTGTTTAATTTCCACGTGGCACCATTTGATTGGTGATAAAAATTTAATTGCTTACAAATGTATCTATGATGTTTTAGACTATTTTTACTACCCCTCAATTTCATAAATATTGATATTTTAGTCTTTTAATTTTATTGTAAATTATTTGATGTTTCATACTTTTTAATACCCCTACTCCCAATTTTATCCCTATAAAATCTCCAATATTAAATATGTTGAGAAAATTAACGAGAGATATAGAGGCATACAAATTACTCTGAGAGATAAATTAAAATATATTAGAAAAATATAACTTAATAGTAGAGAGGATATATTTGTCACATTTTTTAATTTTTAATTTTGTTGTAAAACCTAAAATATCAATTTTTTAAATTGAGGGGTATTTGTAATAACAATTTTTGTCTTCGTCAAATAGAAACACTAATTTTCAATTTGAAAATATAATAAGGATAAAAAGGGTTAAGGTATTTAGCGAATATGTGCGTAATAAACACAATTGAGAGATTTTTTTCTTTTTTGAAGTGAAATGAAATTTTAATAATCAATGAGCTCCTCAATCAGCGAAGAATATTTGTTCCACGGACATAAATTCTCACATCTAGCTCCAAATTGTGCTAACATGTGAGAAATAAAATTAACCTCCCTTTACGTATGTCTGAAAACAATAATAAATTTGGCTCTAACAAAAGGGGTATAAGTGTATCAAGACAACTTGTAAACTACTCGGAAAAAATTTGAAATCGACTTAAAGTTAATCGAGTTTAGCTCGAGCTCAATATTACAAAACTCGATAGGCTCGCGAGCCTAATCGAGCTCAAACTTCAGGTGAGAATCAACAATTAGGGTTTGAGGGTATTCAAACCAGCCATGTAACCTCAAGGAGTTACCCAACACCATTACTCCAGCATTGAGACCCGTTACAGGAGTTACTAGCGCTCATTACTCCAGTATTGAGACCAGGAGTCGGTTACACCACTCTAACAATGCTGCACATTGACTCCCCCAAGAGTTACAACAGTTACTCTCTCCAGCCCATTAAGTCCACCAGCTCCAGGTGGGAGTTACGGATTTGAAGTCAAATGTGAACCATCAAGTGCACCCATGGATCGATTGTCTGACCAGATTTGAAGTCAAATGTGAACCATCAAGTACACCTGTGGATCAATCGTCCGACCCGCTGTTTCGTTGTTGACCTGTCCATTTATGAGTTGTAAAATCATAACGGATAGACCCTAGAAGTCTACGTACGCCCAAAGTTCAATTGTCAAGATCTAAATCTGAGCACTAGCACTGGCACGAGCAGGGGTAGGCGTGCGCGTGTGTGGGCTCATGGCCCATATCCTTATGCACTTTAGATATTGCACTTAAGTGTTAATACACTTAAATACACTTCTTAACTAGGTTAAGAAATTAATGTGAGATCATTAAATGTGCCTTAAGCACATTTTTTCACACACTATAAATGCCCAATCGTGTGACAGATTTCAAAAATTAATTTCTCACTCACCGAAAATCAGATTTGAGAAAATAAAATTACTACGATTATCTACTACAAATATAGAACAATCGTACGCTATTTCATTCCTCCAAAATTAAATAACTTGGTCACTAAAAATCGGATAAAATGAGTCATGACTCAATTTATTACATCCAATTTTCCAATAGATTCATCTCAAATTTGCAAAATACAACAAGAACAAACTACTAATTGAGAAATTTTTGAAAAATGGTAGTGGGGGATCATTTTAGTCAATCATTGCCATTATAGAACTCTAACAGTGAGATCTTGGTAGTAGTTGTGGGTTAATATTCAAAAATATTTCTTTGTGGATGTTGTCTGTGAACTATCGAAGATGGAAAGAGATGATCTGCACGATCAATAAATGCTCAACCACTAAAAGTGAGTGAACAATTTTTGTTGTTGCCCTCTGAGAAAGAAGAGATAGTGAGAGAATAGAGATGATTGTTTTTGTTCTGCATTTATGCAGTCGCCATGAGAGAGGAGATGAAAAATGAGAGTAAAAAAGACAGAATAAGACCTAAGATTTTTCTTTCTATCTTTTATATTAAAGTGTAAGTTGTAAATAAATGAAAGATTAGGGGTAAATTTGTGGACTTAGTTTGAGCTCGATTAGGCTCGTGAGCCTGTCGGGCCTTGTAATATTGAGCTCGAGCTCGAGCTTGACAACTCCTTAAAAAGCTAGAGCTCAAGCTCGACTTGACTAACTTCGAATTAATTTTATATTTTTTCCAAGTCAATCATGAGCTCGTGAGTTGGCTCCATTCACTTACACCTCTTATTCTTAGTCGACATCCATCAAGAAACACTTCTTTTTGAATCTCCACCCACAACTGCTACCAAGATCTCTCTATTAGATTTCTATAGCGATAATGACCGACTAAAATGATTCCCCACTACCATTTTTGAAAAATTTCTCAATTAGGTAGTTTGTTCTTGTATTTTGTGATTTTGGGATGAATTTTCTTGTGTTTTTGCGATTTTGAGATGGAACTTTCATATGTTCTTTTAATTTTATGATTCTTGGTTAAATTATGTTAGTGTTCTCGTGCTTGTGTTTGTTGGTTGAATCTTTTTAACTTTTTGGCATTTTTTTGAATGATTAAAATACCAAAATTGTAATTAGTTTAATTCTAACTTGCTTTGTAAAGCTTGATTTTGAATTAAAGTGCCCCAACAAAAAAAGTTTGAATTATCAAGTCGAGCTCGAGAGCTTAACCGAGTATGTCATCAAGTCGAGCTCAAGCTCGAGCTTCAAGATTTTCCAATCAAGCTCGAGTTCAATCAAGGTACTACTTGGTTTGACTTAACTCATTTACATCCCTAGCTCTAACAACTTCAGCTAAAGGAGAAAGTTCCATCTCAATATACTATTTCTCTTATTCCTCATTCTCAAACAATCGGATAGCCAACATGGAATCTTAATAACCTACAAAAGCGACAAGACCCTCTTGCAAACATAGACCAACCCCATAAAGCACCGCATTAATTTCAACATCAAGAATCAGCCAGAGTTACGTGAATCCTTCATTTCCAATATGGAACTATCTTTCCTCACGCCAAAACAATCTACCTACCCCTACCTTCACTTCATACTGTATCTACATCAAGGTGGAACATCCCCTCTGTAGGAGGATACCCATCGACTCCATGCGTCATCAACATGAGGAGATCTCATTGAGTTTTATAGAAAGCTTCCAACAATGTCTTTGAACACCCAACTCATACATCTACCTTCGGGCTATGAGGGTCATGTTTTTCCTTGCAGATGATTAATCATACCGATGATAAAGTTACATCCCATACCTCATATTCCGCCTTACTGAATCGTTTACAGAAGTCGGCATCAATCTCCCTTACGGAATAGTATTTCCCCCACCTCATGTGATTGGGCTATATTTATATACATATTTTGGGCCATTTTTGGTATTGTTTTGATATGTTAATTGCCTCACGATCGTGTTTTGTGGAAGAAAATGTGTTTTGGGAATGATTTCAGGTGATTAACACATATATGAAGGAATTGGCCAAGATTGTGGAGAGTCTAGAAAGCACGTCGTATGGGCATACTGCCTGGAAGCCAGACCGTATGGGCATACTGCCTGAGTGAGGTACCGAGATGACAGATTATGGGCCTGAGCGCGAAGAGTTTGGGCCTGAGCGTGAATTTTACTTAAGCCCACGACCTGGGAGCGGAAATAACCTTCTCCACCACCTCAAGAGTCCTCATCTTGGCAATTACCTAGTTGAGATAGACTAGGATTTTATTTCCATGTTAAATACTATTTTATTAAGGATATTATATATAGATTAGGACTTATCTCTATTTTGATATTCATTCAACACGCCACAACGCAGCAGACCAGAACGCGTTTCTACAGATTATTTTTCTTCTTTCCAGATCGTGATTTTCATCATTATTGTTCAGAATATTTTGTAGTTCGAATTCATAATTGAATTCGAGCTAGACTCGCTCTTATTCCGGTGAAGATTAACGAAGCCCTGGCGTAATTATACTGTGAGATCTAATTGTTCTTTTTATTTTGATTAATTGCATGTATCTGTTATTCTCTGTAATTCGAGTCGTTATTTGTTTCGATATTGCTAGGTAGGTGCACATATTTAGTAATTCGAAATTAATTAGTAGCCAATTAAACCGACCATTCGTAATTATGGTTTAAGTTTAATTAGTGGTAAAACGGTTCTTCAGAACCAGAGGAATAAAAGTCTTAATTCAACGGTCCTGTGTCAGAGTCTGTTGGTTTTGAATCGGGTTTCTCTAGTTCTTAATGCTGTCAGCTCATTAAATCTATAGAGTGTCTCTTACGGTTGTCAGTCGATTAGGAAAATAATTGGTGAAGTGTCTTCCTGATTATCGAGAAACTAAGGAGAAATTAGGCTGCGCCAGTAAGTGTCTTCGGTGGCTATAACTGGTTTGCATGTGTTAATTGGAATTATCTTTGCGTCGAGGATCGGTATAATTAAGCTAGGGTGGAGTTAATTGGAATCCGGAATACCTTTTATAATCTGTTAATCGTTAAATCTCTATTTTTATTATTTATTTTCATTCTTTACTTTACAACAACAAGTTTCATTTGGAAAGTGTGATTTCTGCAGATTGGAAATATAGAGTAATTCTCGCCGGTCCTTTGGGAGACGATCCTGCTCATCGCTGTACTCTGCAGTAAGGGCTTACCGACGGAAGTCGGGACATTTATTTTTGGTGAAAAACGACGCACCAAATTTTAGCGCCGTTGCCGGGGATCGGTTCTAAAGCAGTAATTACTCTTGTATTTTCAGTTTGTTATTTTTCTTATTTGTGGTTTTATTTTCCAGCGCATGACTCGGTCCTCACATGAAGAAAAGCTAGAGTTCAATCCAGAGCCAAAAAGAATTTTGCATAAGCTGATGAGAGCTGCCAGGAAGTCTAAAGAGGCTTCCGTATCTGATCCAGGAACACTTGATATTGATCAGATTTTTGAAAAAGACATGGCCAACGCGGGAGAGTTAGTTCTTAACCGCGAACCTGAACGTGAGCCTCTTATCAGGGAGCTCGGTCGCCATAGAAGTAACAGACCCATCTGCATCGTGTTGCCTACTATTGCAAACAATTCAGAGATACGACCTGGTTTCATACAGGTTCTGCCCAAGTTCAGTGACTTGCATGGCGAAAGTGCGCACAAGCACTTATCTGAGTTCGACCTAGTCTGCTCCACCTTGCGGCCTCAAGGATTTTCTGCTAATAATCTGAGGCTACTGACTTTTTCTCATACTTTGCAGGGTAAGGCTAGAGAGTGGCTATTTGATCTCCCATCGAGCTCTATTTCTACTTGGAATGAGTTAGAGGAACAATTCCTACGCAAGTTCTTTCCTGAATCAAGAGCTGTAAACTTGAGGATGGCGATTAGCAGCATCAAACAGAAGCAGAACGAGAGCTTAGCCGAGTACTGGAAGCGGTTCCAGCAGCTGTGCCGCAAGTGTCCAGACCACGGGTTCACAGATTATCAATTGCTAACAAACTACTTTTACCGTGGCATGTCTACTTTTGACAGGAAAATTGTTGATGCTGCGAGTGGAGGATCTCTCACAAACAAGACTCTGGCCGAGGCTAAACAACTCATCATTGACATGGTTTCTGGAGGGCAACAGTATGAGGATGAGGACGATGATCGATATCAACATGTTGAGCGAGCAGACAGCTCCAGTGTCAACGAAAAGATTGATGCTCTGACTTCTCTGGTTCGAGGTTTAGCTGTGGCACAAACGCATAATGTCCGCTGTGGAGTTCGCTCAGAAAAATGGCCACTTTACTGATGCTTGCCCAACTTTGCAAGATGCGTTAACCGAGCAAACCTACTATGGGCATGGTGATGCACAATTTGATGCCCAAAGACAGAGGGATTCTGATTCGTACTCATACACATATAACCCTGGTTGGAGGGATCATCCTAATTCTAGTTGGATGCAGCTGCAGGGTGGCCCGTATGGGCATACCGACAAGCCTACGCCCAGTATGAGTGAAATTATGAAGTGCCTAGAGCAGAGCAGTGCTCTTGTCAACAATTTGGCACAAAGTCAGAAAGCATTCCAGCAGGAGACGCAAACGGCTCTAGGCAGTATGGGCACACAGATCACTCAGCTTGCCACTCAAATGAACAAGATGCAGGCGAATCAAGGCAAACTCCCATCCTAAACTGAAATGAATCCAAGAGTGTATGTCTGCACTGTCACCTTGAGAAGTGCAGAGGAGTTAGCCGAGTTGGAGGCTAAGATGAAAGAAAAGGAGCCGGAAGGGCATACTGAAGGGCCGAAAATAGAATCTGGCGAAAAGAATGAACAACCTGCTATGTCTCTTTCCTCTCAAACCGAGCTGAATCCAAAAATGAACGTTAGTGTCATGACCCTTCGCAGTGGAAAAGAGTTGGCTGACATGGAGGCTGAGAAGGAAAAGAACCCGCAGTATGGGCATGCTGCACAGACTGAAAACAAATCCAGAGCAGAAAAAGAACAGCCAGCTACCGCATCTGCCCATACTGAGGTAAAAGCTGAAACTAAAATCTCTAACCCACTGATTGCAGCTCCTTTTTCTTTCAGGTTGGTTCAAAATAAGAAGAAGGATGATGAAAAGGAGATCCTCGAGCTATTCAAGAAGGTACCTTTTGGTGGGCTGACTGAAACCGATACAATGACAGAAGAAGATGAGGAGATTCGAGATATCATAACGCATCTGTATGCCACCAATGAATTTCCAACTCGGAATCTGACGAGCCGTATGCCCTTACTAACCAACTCGGAGCCGTTTTTACCATCTCATGTGAAGACCCCAGTGCTGGAGCTGAAAGGGCAAGAAGTAAGGTTGGTCGAGCTTTTGAAGAAACATAAGGGTGCGGGGATGGAGACGATTCCTTTCGACATGGGTAGATCTGCTACCTCCGAAATTGTCTCATGATCGAGTTCTACATGTGTCGAGCCTCGGACGTTAAATAAGGGCACTTCTCGGGAGGCAACCCGAGCTTTTCTTGCTTTATTTTATTTTTTCTTATTTCAGTTAGTTACTCACTTGTTCTGAAAAAAACAAAAAAAAAATAAAAAATTCTTGTCCAGCTTTTTCATACAGGTACCTCTTCTAGCATTGCCCCTACCCTTGCCAAGCTCATGGAGTTGTTTGACCATCACACACCAAGCTAAACTGCTGCACTTGAGCGTTTTCTGTATGCCCTTACTGACCGTCTTCTCCCCTTGATTGCCAGTTTGCCCTCTCTATCCCTTTGTTTTTATTTTCTTTCATTCATGTTGTGTTCGTTTTGTTGACTCTCTTCCCTGCACAGTAAGGACACTGTGTTGTCTAAGTGTGGGGGGGGGGAGGAAGTTGCTATTTTATGTCTGGTTCTTTTCGGAAAAAAAAATTATTTTGCTTGTTTTTGTTGAGTATTGGCTGCCTGAGATTGAATTATACAAGGAGGACGGGTTATAGCATGGATTGTCTGGGTTTGTTTGATTGACTCTCTTGTGATTGAATTGTGCTAATGCTCGTATGTGTTCTTGGAAGATGAAATGTGCAACTTGATCAACTTTTGATGAGCTTATAAACGTAAGATTTGAACCTTTTGAGCATGTTATATATATTGAAAGCTCAATTTCATTCTTTTGATGAGTGTGTCGGATTTGAATGCTGAATTTCTGATTTGCCTTGTTGTCATGATCATACTGCTTGTGAGTTTCCTTTTGCATGAAAATGATAAAGGCATGTAGGATTAAACCATTGATTTGGCCTGAATAAATTATCCATACCCGGCAATATCCCTTAGTGAGCTCATTTGTGCCTGAATCCTTTCTTTCTTGATTAATAGCCTCTAAATAATTAAGCCTTAGCCCTTTTTAGCCTGCTCTTGTCCCTTGAAAGCATGTGAGTTATATTGGATTGTGTTGAGATGAGTTCAAAATTTACTTGAAAGAACAGTTGGTGCTGGAAATTGAAGAAAACCTGTGAAAAACTCCTGTCCTATTCCAAGAACAAGAACAAAAGAAAAAAAGGAGAAATAAGCAAAGCTTCAAGAAAAAAAGAAAAGAAAAGAAAAATGGTCAGTATGCCCATACTGGAGTGGGAAGGATATGGAGGAAATAAAGGGCTGCACTTAGTTAATTTTTCTTTTGGTGCCCTATACTGTTGGAGATTAGCACACAACTTGGGAAATATTGCAATATCTGAAAAAGTAGCTGAAGAGCTCTGTGATCGAGTTATAATATGCTTACATGTTTTCACTTATTTGAGCCACTTATCCAAATTATCCTACCTAAGCACCCTAGCCCCATTACAACCCATTTCAAAGACCTTTTGATTTGTGCATAGTTCTTACTTGCTTGGTAGTGATTTTGACATATGAGCAAATCTATGTTTGAAGGTATCAAGTCACGACTTGAGTGAATTTAAATTTGTCCTTATCTACTTTTGAGAGAAATTGAGTGAACCTTGGTGAGGCAGGATTAAGTTGCACGTTTTTAACTTGAATGAAGAGCGTGTGTACAGTTTTATGAAACAAGAGAAGGGTTAGTGGATTGTGGATGGTTGTGTTGTAATCCTAACTTTGAGTGTGTTCAGTTTAAGACATCCGGTGCTTGACGTCTCATTTTCTGTTTTTATTTTTGAGTCTATTCTTTGTTTAGATATGCTCGAGGGCGATCATTGTCTAAGTGTGGGGGGATTTGATTGGGCTATATTTATATACATATTTTGGACCATTTTTGGTATTGTTTTGATATGTTAATTGCCTCACGATTGTGTTTTGTGGAAGAAAATGTGTTTTGGGAATGATTTCAGGTGATTAACACATATATGAAGGAATTGGCCAAGATTATGGAGAGTCTAGAAAGCACGTCGTATGGGCATACTGCCTGGAAGCCAGACCATATGGGCATACTGCCTGAGTGAGGTACCGAGATGACAGATTCTGGGCCTGAGCGCGAAGAGTTTGGGCCTGAGCGCGAATTTTACTTAAGCCCACGACCTGGGAGCGGAAATAACCTTCTCCACCACCTCAAGAGTCCTCATCTTAGCAATTACCTAGTTGAGATAGACTAGGATTTTATTTCCATGTTAAATACTTTTTTATTAAGGATATTATATATAGATTAAGACTTATCTCTATTTTGATATTCATTCAACACGCCACAACGTAGCAAACCAGAACGCGTTTCTTCAGATTATTTTTCTTCTTTCCAGATCGTGATTTTTATCATTATTGTTCAGAATATTTTGTAGTTCGAATTCATAATTGAATTCGAGCTAGACTTGCTCTTATTCCGGTGAAGATTAACGAAGCCCTGGCGTAATTATACTATGAGATCTAATTGTTCTTTTTATTTTGATTAATTACATGTATCTGTTATTCTCTGTAATTCGAGTCATTAATTGTTTCAATATTGCTAGGTAGGTGCACATATTTAGTAATTCGGAATTAATTAGTAGCCAATTAAACCGGCCATCCGTAATTGTGGTTTAAGTTTAATTAGTGGTAAAACGGTTCTTCAGAACCAGGGGAATAAAAGTCTTAATTCAATGGTCCTATGTCAAAGTCTGTTGGTTTTGAATCGAGTTTCTCTAGTTCTTAATGCTGTCGGCTCATTAAATCTATAGAGTGTCTCTTACGGTTGTCAGTCGATTAGGGAAATAATTGGTGAAGTGTCTTCCTGATTATCGAGAAACTAAGGAGAAATTAGGCTGCGCCAGTAAGTGTCTTCGGTGGCTATAACTGGTTTACATGTGTTAATTGGAATTATCTTTGCGTCGAGGATCGGTATAATTAAGCTAGGGTGGAGTTAATTGGAATCCGGAATACCTTTTATAATCTATTAATCGTTAAATCTCTGTTTTTATTATTTATTTTCGTTTTTTACTTTACAACAACAAGTTTCATTTAGAAAGTGTGATTTCTGCAGATTGGAAATATAGAGTAATTCTCGTCGGTCCTTTGGGAAACGATCCTGCTCATCGCTATACTCTGCAGTAAAGGCTTACCGACGGAAGTCGGGACATTTATTTTTGGTGAAAAACGACGCACCAAATTTTGCGACACCATAACCGATTTTTCTTTTAGAAACCCTTAATCCACTCACAGGAGATCAGACCATGAGTCATCATTTCCCATCCATTTCTTCAAACCTCATACACCCCAGCAACTGGGACATGATGAACCCACAAATTCAACGCCATTGTTACAAATTACATGAGTGCTCTCCACAAGGAAAATCTTTATTTTGAGAGGTTTATTCAGTTTCCAAACAAGTGAATTCCAATCACTCATAATATCCCCATCGTAGACTCATGCATCTCAAAGAAACTTACCTCCTCCAAATGCCCCATCTTGACTACATAAATTTATTTCTCATGAAACTTCTAATAATACTTGCCATCGTCCTCCTTAAGAATAGGAGTACGATATATATTCTCAACCATATATTAATGAAAAACTCCCTTAACTTTTCCAAATTCCATTATTTGTTTTTAGTCACAAAAGTTCAGTACCACTCCATTAATAACATTAGGAACAAACCCATCATGAAAAACTTTCACAGTTTTACTAAAGACAATTTTCCATCTTGTACTTTGAAAATAATTGAACGGCTCCATATAGACCGCCAAATAAAATGACACATTAAATTCAACTTTTTCATCCGAAATCCTTCCCTATCGCAAGTATTTAGATCGAAAAACCCTTGCTGGTAGTGAATCCGTCTTCTTAAGAATCATCCAAACTTATTTTGCAAGCAACTCTTTATTGAAACTCTGGAGGTGTCTAGGTTTGTAAAGATCCCTCTATTTGGCCCAATGCATTCTCTGCTTATCTACCATATCCCCCACCATAATTCCAATACATTCTTTGCTTATCTACCATGTCCCTCACTAGAATCTTGCACACGCTCGGTCTATATCCCTAAATCAAGAATATGGGACTCGAAAACAGGACATTACATAAGTCAGAATAGCCCAAACCACTTATTCAAGTTCAATAAAACCTCTATACAGTAATATCGTTGGGACTAGAGAAAAATATTATTATAAAGAGGTTATTCTTATATAGAGTTTACATATAAAAATTATTATGTTAAAAAAAAGATATTATACAACAATTGGAAATGTCCCTTCATATATAATTTAAAATCATGAATTCAAAAGGTATATAAGATTCATTCATGTGCTTTAATCGAAAAAGACATTATTATAGAAATCAAGCAAAAATCGCAAGATGTTCATCCAAAGGATGATAATGTAGAAATAGAAAAAGTCTCATGTTAAGAAGTTTATAGTATGTTGGACAAGCTGAAAATATTTTGGATTCAACAAGAAGGTTGTCACACCTAGGGGTGTAATCGAGCTGAGTCGAGTCGGGTAATAGCCTTATCGAGCTCGATAAGAAAAACTTGAAGCTCAACTCGACTCGAGCTCGGTCGAGCTTTATATTTTCAATCTCGAGCTCGACTCGATTATGTATAAATATTAAATAAAAATTATATTTATTTAATTTTAAATAAATATAATTTAATTATTATGATATATATATATACATATATAATTAAATTATTAAGAGTAAATTTGTAATTACACTAAAGCTCGATAAGGCTCGCGAGTCTATCGAGCTCACTATTATGGAGCTCGAGCTCGAACTCGGTAACTACTCAAGTAGCTCGAACTCGAGCTTAACTCAACAAACCTCGAGTCGATTTTGAGTTTTCACCGAGTCGATCTCGAGTAGGTCACGAGTAGGCTCAACTCACTTACACCCCTAGTGACTCACGCCCTAATTTTCATAAAATAAAATAATATCAATAATAAAGAAGGGACGCCGGCCACTTTTATTAAAATATAAAATATTTAATATCATTACAGTGGAAGCTAAATAATAAAAGCTCTTCAGAAATCCATCATCACATATCACCACGCACATCGCTTGATAATAGCTTTGGAGTGAGTGTTATTGACTAAGTGGTGAATGCATTTATCCAAGTTATACAATTATAACAAATTATAATATGGGTAACGACCCGTGGCTAATAATATATCAGGAAAGATATGCAACTCGTCAGCCAATAATAATTCTTGTAACCCGTAGGTTAATAATTGTGAACCTGTATAAGAGCATAACAACGATAAATAATAATGTGCGTCACATCGTATTCCACATCTGAACCTTGACTTGAACTTTGACTTTGGAACATAATACGGGTTAATTAAGTTCACGCGCCGCCTAATAATATAAAATATATAATCATTAACATAAATAATAAAAAAATAAAATAAAATAAATAAATATAATAATTAAATAAATAAGCATGGATGTAGATTAACGCATTTCTCACTCTCAAGTCTTAACCCATTTACACAACCTAGCCCAATTTTAACTATAACTCTAAGTTGGCCCATTAGAAAATACAAAAGTCAACTATCATTTCGCTTCTCCAATTACTTAAACCTCTCGACTACTTCACCCATATGAAGAAAAATAATTTCTTCTCTTTCTCCTTACTCTCTCTCGTCTATCTCACTAATCAAAGAAAATAATTCTTTTTCTCTCTCCTAATTCATTCTCTCTGTCGGCCATCTCATAGCCCCCAAATTTTTCATGACAACAACCCAGAGTCTTTCCAGCAACCTCCTTGTTCCTCTATACCCCATCACTGACAACACCTTACACATAAACTGCCTCGACACCTCCCCATATGAGATGCAAAAGTATGAAAATAAATTTTTTACACACACCTCAAAATGCTTCAACTATCGAAATGCTCCAAAAGATGTTTTGAGGGATGATTGGTGTGTTTAAAATGATGCTCATTTTTTAGTGTTAGAAATGGAGGTGGAAAGATTGAGGAGGGGTGTATTGGTTGTGGATTTTGATGGATTTCATTGGACTTTTAAAAGTCCATGGATTTATAAAATCCATAGACTCTACACAGAGTCTGTCAACTCCACGCAGTCTGACGGATTTCGGATCGATTTAAAACGATTTCAATGGATTTGAAATCCTACTTTTCAATGCTCGTTGGAACACAACGAGCGGTGGACATGCGAAAAATCCAAACCGAGCTGCCGCTGAGTAGCCAAGTTGAGAGGCCCAGCGACCGCTGGGCTCAACGGCCGCTGGAGAGTCGAATTACACGATGCCAACGACCGTTGGCACCCAGCGGCCGTTGGGAAATAAGTTTGTTGCTTTGGTTGACAAACTAATATTTAAAATTGGATTTGATCGAATAATAGTTGGTGTTAAATTTGAGGCATCGCCTTCTTCCACTGTGGATTCTGTGGATGACATGGCAATTACTCAATCACATTATTCTCAGCCTTGGCTTGCTGTTGAAATTTTATGCACATCGAAATGTTTTGGCGGCAGTTTTTTCCATTCATTTTTACTTTCTTTTCTCAACTATGTGAAGAAAGGAGATTATGGGTTTTCAGATTCCATTTTGACAATTTTGCTAGATGGTGCTCTTGTTCATGGAGCTGGAAGTGGGTTAAATCTCTTATGGCATGCTTCAATTGATGAGTTAGAGGCTGTTGAAGAACCCTTTTTAAGAGCGCTAGCATCTTTTCTCTCTACTTTTTTCCAAGAAAATGTGTGGGTGAATCAAAAGGCTCTATCACTCTTTAAATTAAATCTAGAGAAACTCTACGCCGGTGATACTGTAAATTCAAATTGTTTGAAGATTCTACCATCTGTTGTGAACATACTTGTCGGCCCTTTGGGCTCTGGATATGAAGATTATGCGAATGATCAGCATGATTTATATAGGCAGAGTGAATTCCATAATGTGATAGTAGACTGGCTCATTCCCTCCACTGAATACATGGAAAATAATACATGGCCGTTTGTAAGAATAATTTTTTTTTATTCTTATATGCAATAAATTCAAGACAAATTCAATCAATAATAATGACACGAGTAAAAAATAATAATCATAATAGAATAGTATAGAGAGTACCTAAAGAAGATTGTAGCCGTCGTCGCTCGGGAATAAAAATATAGCCGCTGCCGCCGCTGCTTTGTGAAAAAATTATGGATGAAAAAAAGTGATTGTGATCGATTTTTTATAGCGGATTGGGCCAGACCCAGCGGCCGCTGGACCCCAACGGCTGCTGGGTTGCCACCGTCTTAAACCAAGTCGCGGTTGGCACCCAGCGGCTGCTGGGGTGTCATCATCAGCGAAGCCAGCGGTCGCTAGCTTTGGGTGACGGCTGGGGTGCCAATTTTATCTACCCAGCTGCTGCTGGGACACAACGGTCCCCAGGTTTTTCAAATCCATCGAAATCTCGTGTCTGGTGGTCGGATTTCATCCTTCATAATTTTCACGTGAAATCCAGCCGAGATCCAACGAAGTCAATGACTTTTTAAAGTCCGTGGATTGTTGAATACCTCAGAATTTTAAAAGACTTTTAAAAATCTGGATTGAATACACCAGAATTTCATTGGACTTTTAAAAGTCTGGATTGAATATACGCGGATTTTAAAAGTCCAATGAAATCCATCAAAATCCACAACCAATACACCCCCCGAGTTTAATGATGGAATTAAATTTTGAGAGGGTGGAGAGGTTCTAAAAAAATGAAGGGGGGAGGGTTTCAGAATTTTAAATAGGAGAAGCTATAAATTGTGATTTGCCTTGAAGAAGACAAGAACTAAAATAAATATTCATTTGTGAAACAAAATAATTGGTGGGCTCAAATTAAATGAATATTGGGTTAAAATCAATACATATTAGGCTACACAAAATAAACATAGGTTTTAAGTTTTGAGGGATAATAATAATTATAATAATAATGATGATAATGATGATGATGTAGGCGCGACTTATAGGAACATAACAAAATAATTTAACATGCATTATTAAAATCATTTTTGAAAAAGAAAATGTAGTAAATGTTATTTAAAAAAATCGGGTCGCTACAAAGGTGATTGTGTTGACGAATTACTTCAAAAGCGCAAGTTAAAGGATGCAATATTAACCCAAAAAATTAAAATATTGTCACAAATAACTTTAGATAACTATTTCATACAATCTTAAGTTTAATGTAACATATATAGTTAAATAGTTCTATATATTTTAACTAGATATTTAAATATATTTGAAATTTAATATCATTTTATTACTATATAGAGGTAAATTTATTAAGAATGATTCGAAAAAAATACTGAAATATTATAATGTAGAGGTTTTATTGCAACACCTTATTTCCCCTTGCTGATATCATCATATTTTGCCAACTCGCCCATTTGTGCACAATATGATCACAAATATAGCCAAACTGTATTCATTTATTCCAAATAGACATGTTAGGTATTCTTGAGGTTTTAAAGGACGGTTTTAAGCTTCAAGATATTTACCCGTAGGCTCACGAGGAGTAAGCCTCTAGGCAAACCGAGGTGTAAGGCTCACATTTAACTCACCAAATTCACAACAAGCAACATACAATTCAAATATTTAATAACCAAGATCTAAAACACCATAGAAATATCATAATATCACTCCCAAGTCCTAACATCAAAATTTTAAATACTCAATCATCTTATCCTTGACTTCTTGAGGCACATTGGGACATGTAAACACATTTTTGGTATGTTTGAGCAAGAAGATGATTCATTGTCTTCAGCCCCCTCCAACTTCATTGCTACAAAATTTTAAACTCAATTATGTGTAGTCCTTTATTGTATTTTAGTATTATTAGCACTAACACTAAAATACAAACAAGATAAGCTATTTTTTTAAATTAGCACTAAAATATAATAAAGTAAACTATAAAATCATAGTAAATAAGCACCGTTCCTAGTTCTCACACGAAGACTAGTACTTATTTGAACTAAATTCATATATATAGCTTCGAGAACCTGATTTTTTTACCAATACCCGAACACCGACTGATATACCATCAATTATATTACAATATCATCGACAACCGACCAAAAAAGATGCGGCACCAAATTGAACCAAATCGAAACCGATCAGTTAAATCATTTTTTCGGTTCTGATTTGGTTCTTGCTCACTCCTACACCCTTTCATCCAATAAGCACCCTCAAAATGAACTCAATAACATCATCTCCAAAGGTCGGCCAAAATTTCTAAAAAAAACCTCACATAGAGCCCATTTAGACCCCAAGATTTAGATGGACGAATATCAAATAGTGCTTGTTTCACCTCTTTTCACATTCCCCATGATAAAATTGACATCAAACCAGAGAAATTGGAGAATAATGTTATTGTGTTTATTGTGTTATTTCTCAATAAATGGGGAAGATCCTAATATACATAAAAAATAGATCCATTAATCAAGGGATCCACCTACTAATTACTAAAAACTGAGATATATTTACCAAAAATAAAATAATAAAAAAGAAGAGAAATATTCTGTCGCGTAGACTTTTATACTCCCCTCAAGTTAGAAGATGAAGGTCATGAATCCTCAACTTGCCAATTAGTCGTAGGAATTGATCGGCCCCTAGCACCTTAGTGAAAATGTTAGCGAGCTGTTCAGAAGTGGCAATCTTCCATGTCTTTACATCCTTGGACTCAATACGTTCCCGAACAAAGTAACAGTCCATCTCAACATGCTTTGTTCTCTCATAAAAAACTGGATTATTGGCAATGTGTCGTGCAGCCTGATTGTCATAATGAAGTGGTGTGGACTGCATTTGTCATGCCTCCAAATCAGTCAGTAGCCAACAAAGCCACAAACTTCACGAACCGTGGCTGCCACGCATGATATTCTATCTCGGTGGAGCACCGAGAGACAACAGTTTGCTTCTTGGTTCACCAAGAAATAGGAGCTTTCCCAAGAGAGATAAAATAACCAGTTCTAAAGCGTCTCGCCATCGGACATCCACCCCAATTAGAATCACAATATGTTTCTATTGACAGGTCACCAGCTGCTGGAAGGAAGATACCTTGTCCATGTGTTCCTTTGAGATAAGTAGAACAACATTCATGTGTGATTCCCATGGGTAGGAAATGAATTGACTTAACATATTGACAACATATTGAATATCTGGTCTGGTCACTGTGAGGTATAATAGTTTGCCAATCAAGCGACCATACTGCATAACATCCACAACACGACTATTCTCATCAAGATCGTAGCAAGCGTTTTGATCCATGAGAAATAAACTTGGATGGCAACCCTTCATGCCACAATCCTTTAAGATATCTAGCGTATACTTGCGTTGACTAAGCACAATTCCATCAGCTGATTGCGCAACTTCAATACCCAAAAAATACTTCAAATGACTTAAATCCTTTATGCTGAATTTGTGATCAAGATATGTCTTGAGCTCTTGAATTTTGATCTCATCATTACCGGTGAGAATGACATCGTCCACGTATATGAGTAAAACAACATATAAATGACCTTGTTTAAAAATAAAAAGGGAATGATCAGCACGGGACTATCGAAAACCAGCATCGAGTATGGCCTGAGTAAACTTACAATACCAATTTTGTGATGTTTGGTGCAAGCCAGAGAGACTTGCACAATTTGCACAATTTGCACAATTTGCACAATGGCACATTTTCCCGGTGGTAAATGTTCCAAGTCCCAAGTTCCATTTTCCTCTAATGTTGCAATCTCTTTTGCCATAATATCTTTCCAATAAGGCACCTTAATGTCTTGAGAAAAGAACTTTGGCTTATCATGTTTATTGATGGCCACTAGAAAACATTTGTGGGCATAAGAGAATTTATTATAAGAAACATAGTTAGCGAGATGGTGTATCGTCAAGGATAATGAGTTGGATGTGGGTTGCGTGTGGTCTATAGAACTTGGCAGATCAACTTTGTAGTCTCGGAGATGCGATGGTTGTCATTTCACTCGACCACTTCATCGGGGATTTACAATTTCCACTCGGCCATTACCCTCATTACTATCAGATTGATCAACATGAGTGCTGTCATTTGAAACATCTAATGCCTCTTCATTTGCATCCTCTCTATGATGCATTTCGTTAAGGGGCTCATCACTATCGATGAGAGTGTTCCATGCTGCGTTCCTTCTCTTCGGATCTCATCAACATGAGATGTATAAGGAAATATATCTTCAAAAAATTTTACATCGCGTGAAGTATATATTTTCTTGCTCTTTATGTCATATACCTTGTAACCCTTTTGCCCATGTGGATAACCAACAAATACACACATCCTCTCCCTTCATCAAACTTGTCACCTCTCTTTTTTGTATCTTTTGCATAAACAAGACCGCCAAACACCCGTAAATGTTCATAACTTGGTTTTTTGCTCAATAAAATCTCATGAGACGTGCGATTTTGGAGGAGTTTGGAAGGACGTCTATTTATAATGTAAACAGTAGTCAACACACATTCTCCCCAAAATGCAACTGGTAAATTTGCTTGAAAACGTAATGCTCTAGCAATTTCTAGAATATATCTGTGTCTACGTTTCACTACCCCATTCTATTGTGGTGTATGAACACAATAAGTTTCAAGAACAATTCCAACCTGTATATAATAATTCATCATTTCATTCAACTGAAACTCCCCTCCATTATCAGTTCGTATACGTTTTACCAGTTGACCAAATTGTGTTTTCACCATTTTGCAAAATAATTGAAGATATTTGCATGCTTCAAACTTAAATTTCATCAAGTAAACCCAAACACCTCGACTATAATAATAAACAATAGTAAGAAAATAATAAGCACCTGTGAACAAAGCAGTTCTATATCCACCCCAAATATCACATTGTATTAAATCAAAACATGCAATAGTCTGAATAGAACTTGAAGGAAAATGAATTCTAGTCTGTTTTGCTCTTACGCAAGAATCACAAAAATTATCCATAGTCTTAGTAGGAGGGCAAATACGCTGGAGTTTCACTTTAGAGGCGTGTCTCAATCTTCTATGCCATACTTCTAGATCAACAGATACCGCAAAGGCCTTTCAATTACCAGCAACGGGCTCAAGAAGATATAGACCATCGTATTGCTTACCCACTCCAATCAGGTTCCTTGAAGCTAAGTCCTACATGATACAAAAATCAGGAGAAAAAGATACAAGACATTTTAGATCTTTAGTAAGCCGACTGACTCAGAGTAAGTTGCACTGAAAATCTGGCACATGCAATACATGCTCAATATTCAAGCCATCAGGTATATTGACATCGCCAATACATCGAACATGTACTTTATCTCCATTAGAAATTTTAACAAGTACCTCAGTATTAGCATTAGTATGAGATTTAATGATACCATCTTCATGTGTAATATGCTTAGTAGCTCCAGAATCTATTATCCATGGTGTGTTGAGAGTGATCTTACTAGCTATGTTTATTAAGGTAGCTTGAGCAAGATTTTCGATATTGGCATTGTGGCTAAGATCTCTCAACTGGGCCATCTATTCTGCGGTGAAACTTGACAGAAGGTTTGGCTCATTTGAGAGTTTTTTATCAACGTGTGTAGCTCTATACATAGGTTACTTCTCTTTCTCCTTCAACTTCCCTGATTTATTACCTTTCCATGACTCGGGATACATAATTATGTCATAGCATTTCTCAATGGTATGCCAGCTCTTCCCATAATAATCACATCGTGGTGAAGGACTTTTGTTGTTATCTCTCTCTTGATTCCCTTATCGTTGCACTTGAAAGGTAGCTCTATTGATAATTAGTCATCTTGAAGCCGACATCAATCATTGTTATTCATTATCTGCAATTAAGTGATAAGCTATACCAAGGCTTGGTATCGGTTTTTTGCTTAAAATCTGAGTTTTGATGGTGTTAGAAACATCATCTAGACCCACGAGGAATTCATAGATCCGCCCCTTCTCTCTCTTTTCGACTATGAGTTTGGTCAAGTTGCAAGTACACTTACCACAGATGCACTTTGGAACAACGGAGACTGAGTCCATCTCATCCCAGATCCCTTTTAATTTTGTATAATATGCAGAGACTGATGATTTGTTTTGACAGGTGAGGGTGAGGTTTCTTTTCAGTTCATATGCTTTCAGTGCACTCTCTTTTCTAAATCTTTCTTCAAGATCACTCCAGATTTTCTGCGCGGCCTTTGTGTGTTTCACATTGTTTTGAATTTCCTTATCCATGGTCACTGTCAACCATCCTTTGACCATGGCATTGCAATGCCTCCATATGGGCAAATCAGACGAACCTTCATTAAGCACTAGTATGGATCCATCAATGAAACCATATTTATTTTTCGCAAAGAGGCAATTGCACATTTCTTCAGACCAATCTCCATAGTTTCCATCACTAAAGAGATCAGTAACAAACACATGGCTCGGATTATTAGATGAGCCAATGTAATAAGGGGACATCATATCAATGGTGGTTGCAGTTTTACCACTTTCATCATCTTTCACCATTTGATGTGTTCCAAAATAAAGAGAAAAAAATATGCGGAAGCTTTATTATCTCAGGATCTTAATCTGCTCTGATACCATGATAAAATTGATATCAAACCAGAGGAATTGAAGAATAATGTTATTGTGTTTATTGTGTTATTTCTCAATGAATGGGATCGATCCTAATATACACATAAAATAGATCCATTAATAAAGGGATCCACCTACTAATTACTAAAAACTGAGATATATTTACCAAAAATAAAATAATAAAAAAGAAGAGAAAAGATTATGCTATGTAGACTTCTATACTCCATGACTTTATCCAAATCTTCATATATTGGTTTATTGGTAATAAAAAGAACTTTTCCAAAAACTGTGAGACAACCCCAACCATCTATGTTTCATCTGTTATCCACACTCCACCATCCCTCTTTAAACCACAAATTGTATTTTTCCCTGTTCTTGTCGAGGCATAAACTTGAAAAGCAGGAGAGTAATCCAGCTAGTTAATTCTAGCTAGAAGCTTCCAGTGAATCTCTTCTATTTCTTTTCCATAATGATGTCTTGAATCTTTTGCTCGATATTCTTCTCCTCCATCTAGTTAGGAAAATTCATTCGATGCTTCCTTATAACATGTTAATCATTTTTCCAGGTCATCAAAATGACTTCCGACCCACTTCAAGAAGCAATGAGAGATCCCTTATCTTATCCAATTGGAGTAAAAAGTCAAGAACAAACGATTTCTCAATGAACCATTTATCTTTAAACTGAAATTTTTATTTCCCTTCATCACCTTATTGGTCGCAACACTACTAAACTGAAGTGATATCGGTCTATGCTCTGAGCCATAGAAATCAAGCACATTAGTTCAATATCTTGGAAACAAAACTCTCCACTTTTAATTCACCAAATACCTATACCTATCTAGCCTCGTACACAACATCCTCGCGTGATCTTTTGTTATACCAAGTTAAAACATTTTTATTCTCCAAAACTTCACCCAGATCACAAGTTGCATTCCTAAATCCTTCCATCTGAGAGATTAAGACGATCCCAACCCTCCTTCTTTTCCCAAACATAAAATATTTCATTAAAGTCTCATTCTACTAATCACGCCTCGTCCCTATCTAGGCATCCATGCCAATTTCCTTAGTGACTCCCATGAGAATTTTTGAAGTTAAGCATCCGAGTTCTTGTAAAATACTGTGAATCTCCACCTCATATCCTTCAACTTCACCATACAATCCACATTTATGATCGGATTGAAGTATCCAAGTGATATTTTCACATAAATATCCTGAATTGACAATTCTCCAAAATAATAAAATGTTATTTATGTTATTTCTTTTCATATTTGTTTCGGTGTGTTTTTTTAAAAACTAAATACTCTCATAAAAATATGAAAAATAAAAATAGAATGAGTCACAAAAACCAATGGTTCAACCCCGAATAAAAAGGTTAGAAAAACCTATAGTAATTTTAATCACATGATGAGCCATACCATTGTTTATATTATTTCTTTTCACCTTTTATTTTTAATTACTACCCGTATTCATTATCCGCTGGTTGACATAGGTGAGATGTAAACCTAAAGTAGTATTACTTAGAAATGAGATCACCTGTTGTAAATGTTGTTGCATTCTCTGTTACAACTCTTCAATAATTTTTTTTAAAAATTATTTTTTTTATTTTTTAATTTATTATAATTTATTTTTGTTAGTGCCATTTGCACTCAAGTGTTCAAGATTGTCATGATCTGTATGACAATATCAAAAAGACACAAAAGGTTTTAGTTGTTCAAGATTGAAAACCATGTTCTGGACAATTTTGTGAATATTCTGCTGCCAATCTGATTGAAGATCAAGACATGTACTTAGTCATGTTCAGGAACATGATCATGCACATGGTTGTCCAGAGAGTCTACAAGAGACGTATCATGTCGGAATCAAAGAGCTGGTGCTACAGATTCAAGATAGACGTTTCAGAATAGAAGCTGCCTTATTTGTGATGAAGATCAAGAAGAAAAGAAGGAGTTCTATTCAAGGATGAAATCTAAACTAGGAAAGTCCAATTTGATTAAGGAAATTATTTCCTTGTTGAATCCTAGTTAAAGTAGGACTTCTGATTACCTTATTAAGGCTATAGCTATTGTTTATAAATAGCCTGAGAATCAGACTAGATTAGATGACACGAGTTTTACGAATACACAAAGGGTAAAGAGTCCAAAAGACTTTATATTTGAAGTATATAGTATTCGGGTAGACTAGGTTTGATCCGCGTGATCATTATATTTCTAGTCTGTGTTTGAAACTCACTTTCATATACACTTAAATGAGTCTCGAGAGAGATTTCCTGTGGGAACTAGAGGGAATCTAGGTTGTGAGAGGAGCTCACAATTCAGTTCAACGAAAGAGGTTGTAGTGGGTAGGAAAGGGATCAAGTGACGGGAGTCTTCGTGTAATAGCCTTTGTAACCATTCAACAGAGTAGTGAACTATTTCTCACGGACTTGTGAAGTCCCCCTGACGTAGATCAGTTGATTGAACAGGGTTACCAACCTCGTGTCCTTTACTTGCTTTCAGTTTTTATATTCTGACCTTGCATGTTCACAACAATGTACACGTACATGATAATGAACATGAGCGTACAATTTAGGTAACTTCAATTGGTATCAGAGCAGGTCGTTTTTTTCAAAGAAAAAAGATTCTCGAGTTGCTAATCTGTGTGCATGCTTGTTTCTGCAAATGAGTTCTACGCTTGAAAGAAGTTTCATAGAGCGTCCCCCAATTTTGGATGGACATAACTACGCTTACTGGAAAGCAAGGATGAAGGCATTTATCAAAGCATCTGATGTCAAAGCATGGAAAGTCGTGTTAAATGGATGGAGTCCTCCTACCAAGTTGGATGAATCAGGTAAAGTTATTCCAAAACCTAACACAAGATGGACCAAAGAAGAGAACATGAATGCGAGCCTCAACTCAAGAGTCCTCAACTCCATATTTACTGCAGTAGATCTGAATACATTTAGCCTTATATCAACATGTGAATTAGCTAAAGATGCATGAGATATCTTGGAGACTACATATAAAGGTATCAGCGGTGTTCGTCTATCGAAGTTACAAAATCTGACCACTGATTTTGAAAAGCTTCGCATGTCCGAAGAGGAAAACATTGATGTGTTCAATGTAAGGCTACGGAAAATCACCAATGAAAGCTTTACTCTAGGAGAGATAATGTCAGAAGAAAAGTTGGTGAGAAAAGTTCTCAGATCCTTGCCAAAAAGGTTCGCATATAAAGTTGCTGCGATCGAAGAACCAAAAGATATCAAATCAATGCATTTAGATGAGCTGATGGAATCTTTGAGAACATTTGAGATGAGTTTGAGAGAAGATTTGTGCTAGAAAGTGGAGGAACCTTGCTCTAAAGACAGGTGTTAAATCTGGTGATTCCCCAACTGTTGTAGAGTTGCTGAACACCATAAATCTGCTTATGAAAAACTTCAATAAGATGATGGAAAACACCAACAAACGACCATTCCAACAGGATAATCAGAATGATCAATCTGCTGAAAATACATCTCGATTAAGAAATAAGAGGATGAAGATACGCTGCAAAGAATGCAATATATTTGGCCATGTTCAAAGTGAGTGTGCTAATTAATACTCTCAAGAAGAACAAAACAAGTTACGAAGCCTTTTCAAGTGATGAAGATTCAGAAAAAAGCGAGATTGATCAAGAAGATGGTGACTTTGGATATGTTGCTTGCCAAACAACTTCAAAGGATGATCAAATAGATGGTCTACTTACTTGAGCACAAAAGTTTTCTAAGGAAGAAAAATACAAAGACTTTTCTGCCAAGGATATGCACGCTGTTCAGAACACCAGATATATTCCAAACACTGGAATAAACACCAACAAAAGATTATCTACCAATCCGAAAGTTGTGATCTGCCACTATTGTGAAAAAAAAGGTCATATTTGACCAAACTGTAAGAATTATTTAAGCAATCTCAAAATGATGAAGAGAAGGTATATTCCAAAGAAGATAAATCAAGCTGTTTAGAAGCAGTTGCACAAGGAAAAATATTCATAAAAAAGGTGGGAGTTCAAAGAAGAGTCGGGCAAGAAAAATGAAGATCAGCACGATATTCCTACTGATGTTCATGAACAACCGGATGAACATCACCCTGAAGTTCAGGCAGAGAAAAATAATTTTTCTCAAAAACGAAATAGTGATACTCATGGTTCTGCAGTCGTACAAAAAGAGTTGATGCAAGTCAAAAAGATTGATGTTGCTCAAAATGATATTCTATACAGTGTTCTCAAAAAAGAAAAAGAATGGAAATCGGTCATTCCATATTGGGTTGCTGCTGTGTCTATATCCAACATGAGATCAAAGAAGACCAATGATCAGTTTGCAGGAGATCCTGCAAACGTGGCGTGAAGTGTTCGGCTTCACAACCCCATTTTTCGGACCCTGTCTTAAAATCTTTTTGATAAAAAAGGGGAGTCTGTACTCATTTGCCTTTATATACTGGCAAATAGGGAGAGATTTTGTGTCTTGCCATGTTTTTGCAAGATTGTTTTAGGTTGTTGCCGCACTAGTTCATCATCATTCAAAATATCAACGTAGCAGGATCAGATGATGTTCATGAGAACATACAAGAATGTTTTAAGGTACATGGTCCTTCAGTTTAAGGATTGTGTTCTTTAAAAACATGGAGCTGATTTGCCAACAGATAAAGACAAAGGGGGAGATTGTTAGTGCCATTTGCACTCAAGTGTTCGAGATTGTCATGATCTGTATGTCAATATCAAAAGAACACAAAAAGTTTTGGTTGTTCAAGATTGAAGACCATGTTCTGGACAATTCTGTGAACATATGGCTGCCAATCTGATTGAAGATCAAGACATGTGCTTAGTCATGTTTAGGAACATGATCATGTACATGGTTGTCCAGAGAGTCTACAAGAGACGTATCATGCTGGAATCAAAGAGCTGGTGCTGCAGATTCAAGATGGACATTTCAGAATAGAAGTTGCCTTGTTCGTGATGAAGATCAAGAAGGAAAGAAGGAGTTTTATTCAAGGATGACATCTAAACTAGGAAAGTCCGATTTGATTAAGGAAATTATTTCCTTGTTGAATCCTAGTCAGAGTAGGACTTCTGATTACCTGGTTAAGACTATAGCTGTTGTTTATAAATAGTCTGAGAATCACATTAGATTAGATGACACGAGTTTTACGAATACACAAAGGGTAGAGAGTCCAAAAGACTTCATATTCGAAGCATATAGTATTCGGATAGACTAGGTTTGATCCGCGTGATCATTGTATTTATAGTCTGTGTTTGAAACTCACTTTCATATACATGTAAAGTCCTTTTGACGTAGATTTTACTTGCTTTCAGTTTCTATATTTTGACCTTGTATGTTCACAATAATGTACACGTACATGATAATGAATATGAGCGCACAGTTTAGGTAACTTCAATTTTAGTTTAAATTTTATATTTATGGTTCATCCATTTTCAATTAAGATATATTAAAAAAATACAAAAAATAAAAACTTAGTTATACAACTCTGGTATTACTTATTATTAGTAGTCAGGAGGATTCGAAGAGGCCACCTCCGCTGGGCTTAAAACTCTGTTTATGTCCGACTCCCAGAAAAATCCTTCCTTTAGGTTACGCATTCAATCTAAATTTAAATTGAAGTCTATATGAGCGAGCAGAAAGATTAGGGCTTACACAAAACTAATCACAGTAAAAAGAGAATTGCAGTTCTTTCTTCATCGAACTGTGACAACATGAGTTCCACAGACGATGAAATCCAAACGCACAATGAAGGAAATTCCGAAGCCAACAGCGATGCAAAATCCTTCTTTGATGTCTATGGCCCAGAGGTTTCACTCCTTTTCATTTAAAGCTTCATGAAAATCGTTCAAGATTATATGGAAAACCTTATTTTTTTTGCAATTTGGATGTGTGTAGGCGCTTTAGCTTAGTTCTTGGGGGTATCATAAGGAGCTGTGTTTTGGGGGTAAATGGTGTTAAAACTTGTGTATGCAAAGTGGAAAGAGAAGGGTTTCTAGGAAATATGGGGACATGGGTTTTTGAGCGAATGGAAGGTTTGTTGAAAACTTATATTTAAGGGGATATATTTACTTGTCTTGCAAGAATTTATTTTTATTTGTTGAGTGTGCTTATAGGCATTTGGTTTTCTGAATGCGCTATTGTTTGTAGAGAGCTGCTTTGATGTTGTTAATCAGAAAATTATTGATATGTCCCACTGATCCTGTGGGGGAGTTTAATCTCATATTTGCCTTTTTAGCTGTGCAGGCGAGAGCAGATGTCGTTATCAAGCAGCCAGAATCTAACTCAACCTTAAATCTGCAGGTATTCTATGAACCCTAACTTTATTTTCAATTTCTACTTATTCATGTTTAAAGTGGCATTATTTATTGGTTTCCTTTGTCGTTACAGGATGTCCAAGGACTTGCCACCTGGGTGCTTGCTGAGGGCTTCATGCCGTCGTGGGTTTTTATTAAAGTAAAGATCTCATCAGTTGCTTCTGAGTTCTGCATAACATCCTCTTGTTAAAGAGCTTATTATTTTTATAGTTACTTCAGTGAAACTATAAGTATAATTTCTCTTTGTTAATTCACAAGTTCTTATGCTTGTTATTTGCAGAACAAACCCTTGATTCCCAAAGTGGTCATGCTTTATGTCCCTGGTCTTGATGCAGCACTATATTTATCACAGTCCAAACTACTAAAGAGTTTTAAAGAATGCTGTGGAATTCCTAGAGCAGTTTTAGCTCTCAAGTAATTAGCACACATTCTGAATCAAGATTCTTGAGTTCATGATTATCTTCACTATTATAGCTAATGTTTCCCTTTTGCTATGTGCTAGCTGTGCAGCAGATGGAATGCAGACTATAGATGCTTTGCTTACATGCAAAGTCAAAAGAAAAAGTGATGAAGCTGAACACATTCAAAAGAAAGCCGCACGGGCATCTTATGAAGGTTTGTTTTTCTTCTAGACGACGTCCGCTTGTGGTTTTAGCATTATACAACATGGTTCTAGCTGCCCTGTTGGATTTATTGTGGCTAATACTAATAGTTAATTGAAGCTTTTTCTAAATCACACTTTTAACAGGAAATTGTGTCTCTCCGGGTGATGCATCTGCTACTGACTTAAAGGAGAAGTTGCCATTCCCAATAACTTACTACACACTTACTTCCAGGCAATTGGAAGATAATGGATACTGTTTTAAAAATCCAGGTGATGCTATAAAAGGGATTTCTTGGGATCTTCTCTTCTTGATGGATATCTTACTGTATTTGGGAAACACTGTCTTTTAAAATCTTTGGCGCTTGCAGAATTTCTTTCAACACTTCCTGCTCCTTCTGGAACTCCATTGCATGGGATGTTGGCACTTGACTGTGAGATGGTACGTTTACGGATATTAATTTTTAAATGAAATTATATTGGTGAGCTTTAATAGATAAAACCTACAGTATCTATAATTGAAGCAGCTACTGGGCACTAAAGGCAACATGAGCTCGTTTCATTGTCAATATCATTCCCTATTTTTCTTAGTACTACCTGGAAAAAGTCACCTGTCCCTCAAAATGTTTACTTTATTTTACAAGAAGTATAGAAGTTCTTAGGGGTTATGTCATGCTGTCTCCTTTGTACACAATTCTAGAAGAGCCTCACCAAGTGTTTGGGCTAAGACTGAGGTTGTATGCTTGTCTGCTAAAGTCACACTTTATATTCCTTTCTTGACTTTGAGTGCATTCTTTAAAGTCATTTAGCGTTGTCTATAATTCTAGTTTTGTGTTCACTAATTCGTTTTGCCAGTGCATTACAAGGGAAGGTTTTGAGCTTACAAGAATCACGCTGGTCGATACTACCGGACAGGTAGGATCATCTTCATGCATGACAAATGTGCTTGCATTTTCTGCTTCATTGGCTAGTTGTAAACTATAGCTTATGTTTTTCTACTGGGTTACATGCTTGGCTAATTTTATTTGACATGCAGGTATTGTTGGACAAACTTGTTAAACCAGCAAATTCTATTACAGATTACAATACGAGGTACTTAATTTCTTAAACTCTTTTGTGAAAGTGCTTGTACGTGTGCTTCCTAATGGGGCATGAAGTATCAAGTATGGTTGTAGAATATTTTCAGAAAATGAGTCTGAATTAGATAAATGATGGAAACTGATAGAGTTAAAGGTGAAATTACTTAGAGAAAATAAATAAAGTGGAATAGAACGAACAGAAAATAACACAACCTCAGGTCGAAGCCTGCCCAAGCGCCAAGTGCTGATCAGGAAGAAACTTCCCGCCTAAAGCCAAATGGCTTCCTCAATTTTCTAATGATCTTTTCGATGATCTCAATGACGGCTAACCTACTACTTAAATAACAAAAGAAATAACCTAAACTTGAAGCCCAAGCTGGATTAGCCCCATTTCAATATTCTAACCCTAAAAGTAACTTAACCTAAATAACTACATTAAATAAGGAAAATAAAGATAATAACGGAAATACAAAATATAGAGACCATTCTAATAATCAATCTAAAACAGAAACCTAACAACCTAATCGGAACCTAAGATTAAGCTTGGCTTGAGTCCAGAGAATATTTTTAAAGCATTATATGATTTTAGTTTTTTTTTTCTCAGTGAAAGTTTATGATTTTTCTTTTTCACTTTTTTCAAAACTTATTTCAATTTCAATTTACAAGTAGTCAACCACTAGTCTGAAATTTCTGATTACGAGTGTTTGGACTCTTTTTTTTGGTCAAGTTATTTTCTAAGATATTACTTGGGTGTATCAAATATAGTTATAACTGTTTCCTCTGGTCATGGAATGGTCATAGAATATTTTGGGGCATCTGGTGTAGCGTGATGGATTTTTTTACACTGGCTGTAGAGCGTGTTGCTATTTGCAGTGGTTCTGGGAAGTTAGCTTGGTTCCCAATCATTTGGTAGCTTGGTAAAAGTAAAAGAAGGGAAGCTCATTGTTCAAGATCATGATACATGAACCTCTGAAGACTTTCCTATAGAATATTCTTAATCATGTTGTTGATTAAGGAACTAGAACTATAGCTTCTACCAGGGTTAAAATTAAGCATATTAATTTTTTTTAGGTATTATGCAATGCAGGTACAGTGGAATTACATATGAGATGTTGGAAGGCGTGACTACAACCCTTGAAGATGTTCAGGTCTAGTTTGACCTTTTGCCTTTTCTTATTGCTATACGCTGAATGACTATCTTATCTAAATAAAGAATTTTTAATTATTCGAATGATTTCAAAATACTGCCTTGTGTAGAAGGTATTCAATATGTAGTTTGTGTTTTCTGCTTGACTGTCTGATACTATGTCTAATGACCACCTCATGTTGCTGTTAGAGAGGGAAATCATGAAACATTTTATTAACATCTTTGTAATATTCTGATGACTTTTTTCAACTTTCTGGACTGGATTTATAACGTTGAGCATATTTTATTTGTTTTAACAGTGGCTTCTTTCTTCAGGAAGATTTTCTTGAACTTGTCAACAAGGAGACTATCCTTGTTGGACATTCACTCGAAAATGATTTGTTGGCTTTGCGCATCAACCATGATTTGGTGATTGATACGGCGATCCTGTATAGACACCCACGAGGCCAGTCTTATAAAACAGCTTTGCGTGTGTTAACAAGGAAGTTTCTTTACAGAGAGATACAAGATTCAGGAAACGGACATGATAGTGTTGAAGATGCTAGAGCTACAATGGAGCTTGCGTGGCTAAAAATTAAACATGGTTTGTACTTCTCGTGTTATATATAGATGTCAAATGACGCTAAAGCCTATTCAGTTTTCTTAAAGAAGTTTGATGGCTTGCAAATATTACATTTCCTGCCAACTGACCAAATAATCAGTTGTTAGGAACAAATAATTTTACAAGCTATATCTGGTCTGTTTATAATTTCATCTATAGACTTTTGATCACATTGTTACTGCATTGGTCTGCCATGATATGCATGTCAACTGCTGAGGTGCATTTCATCTTGTAAAGGTAGGTAGTTTTCATTGTGAGGACTCTATGATGGATGAGGCCATATTTTTATAATTCTATTAGTATTTGGGATTTTGATGGCTAGTCCTATTTCTTTCTTTCTTTTTTTATAATGGGTGCTGGGTGGTTTCCCTTTTTGCTCAATGTGTTCCATATTTGGTTGCTTCCTTTTGTGGATAATGTAATGAGCCCATTGAGTCCTGTTGATCAGGCTTTAATCTGCATTCATATTTAATGGTGTTTTGATTTCTTTTGTCGTTTTGTAGTATAGATACCATTGATGCCATTTTTCGGGGGAATCTCATTCATGTTTGTATGTTATTATATTACTTTGTATGATGGGTTCTATTTCTTATTCTTTGCTGTTTCTTTGGTATCAGGTCCTGGTTTTGGCTTACCCCCAGCACTTTTGCGGAAAAAGCTCCTGACAGTATTAAGTGATTCTGGCAAAACGTCATCTTTGATTGATAATGTCTCCATAGTGAAGCGATATTCCTCTGAATCATCTCATTCAATTCCTGTATCCTGTGATGATGAAGCGCTTTCGAAAGCCAGAAAAGAGGTATTATAACTTCTATCTTTCTAGGACTAAGCATGAACTTTATCCCCTTTATCTCACGTTTCTGTGAATGCTCAGGTAAAAAGTGACAAGGTGCATTTTGTATGGACACAGTTTTCAGAATTGTTTTCTTATTTCAAGAAACAAGCAGATGATGATAAGACCTTAAATACAAAGATAGCAGAGATGATCTCGTTGCTTACATGTAGTAAGCCTTCCAGTAGAAAAAAAATTGCGTACAGTGTCACTTCAGAGCTGAAGGACATTCTTAGTCGAATTGACAGCAGAGTAAAGAGCCTATATTCTTCTCTACCGGGCAATGCCATGCTCGTTATCTGCACGGGCCATGGAGACACCGCAACTGTACAAAAGTAAGCTTGCATGGTGGGGAAAATGTACAATTTTCAACACTGTTTCTAGCTTTTCAATTCTATTTTCACTATGATGAGCTGCTCTCTAGTGCTAATTTATCCTGTTTTAAACTGCAAATGTATACCTTATCAAGTTAGCTCACTTGTGCTTTTTGGTTGAAGATTTCGGAAAATTCTTTCGGAGCAAAAAGAAACACTGCATTGCCGAGAAAAGATGGTGAAAGTGCTGGAAGAGTTGCAGGCTCAATCTGAAGTAGGTCTGTGTTTTCTTGGCATTAAACACTAATTACACCTCTCTCTCTCTCTCTGTTAGACTCGACTTCTTTGTTGTATACAAGTAGGTTAAACTCTGATTCAGTCGGTAATGTTATGTAATCTAGACAATGAGGTTTTATAAAATCTGCAAATTTTGATTACAATTCTGGTTTCATGTAGGCTCTGTTACACTGAGTATATTTTTTCCTAGTAATTTTGGTATGAAGAAAAGTCAATTTGTTCAGAGCCCTTAAAAATTTGAGGCAAGCATGCAAAGCTGAAATTAGCAGGAACCCTTTTGGAAACAAGAAAAAAGGAAAAGAATTTAAAGGTTTTACATTGACAATCACAAGGCTAACATGTTGATTTGAACAGTCAATTAATTCCCCAAATTCCAATTACAAGAAGGTTAAACACTTGAACGCAGTGTCTCACTGTCTATTTGCATATAAACACGCAGATATGCAAATAGATAATAGATATTGTACTTGGTGAACTACACGAAAAAACAGACCAAAAGCATTGTTACATTAGTTGGTGCATTGAACACAGTTACCTCCATGCTGAACTGAGTATCAACATCTTGTCCTCCCACCCGAAATGGAGCGCGCCTGTCTCTTCTTTCACCTTGTATCGGTCCGAGTACTGTTGTATCAGCTTCTGGATTTCACTGTACACATTTCCACTAATCGGGCGCGGGTTGAAACCAGCCATGCTCATCCTTGCTCTCCATTTCCCAGCAACTTCGTAGCGCTCTATTCTTTCCTCTCCTTCACATGCAACAACGTTGATAATATCACGTGCCAGACAGTGCTTCTCCACGTTGATCCGGTCCTGGTTATTCCTTCCAAGAGTTGCATCTAGAGATGCAAACACTGCAAGGTAGTAATTGTATGCCTCAGCAAATCTTGATAAGAATGGGCTGGTGTTTGTGTTCACATCTTGCTCCACGAGGGTAACGAGTTTCGGTTTTAAGCTCTTGACCATCCGGAGAAGCTGGTCTCGCATGTTCATGGTTGACACACTCTCATCAGGCATGTGGTGGAGCTGAAAGGCAAAGTTTACTATAAGAGCTTCTTCTCCTGGCTGGCAGTGGAGCATCGATGGAGAAACCAAAGCCGTCTCAGCAGCCACGGCATGGAACTCGAATGAAAGCTGCAAGTCTTTGGCAAGTTGCTCAAGTCTCTGCCCTATTATTTTCAGGCCACCTACACCGCGTTGAACTGATTCCGGGTCATCTACACCAGTTAGTCGTACATGAGGTCGGTTTCCGGGAGTGCTGGACAGCATTTGCAGCAGTGTGTAATACTGACTTCCTTGGTTGATGTCAAAATCTATGATATGAACTCGCTTTTCATCTCTAAACGCCTCCAAAATCGCCCCGTTTGCAGCCATGAATCCAAATCTAAAACACGGGCATGCCTCAAACAAGACTTGCATTGCAGAGAGCCGATCAGAAGAGGGAGGGCTTTTGCATTTCAAAGCTTTATAAAGACCTCTTCCAGATGTCGCCATTCGAGCTACCAGTGCCTCTACCATGTATGCTGCAATCCTTTCAGAAGGTTCTCCCTGGATTGAGACCCTCTGCCTCAGAACATCTATCATCCGCGATGCCTCCTTGAAGCTCCCGTTTTGGATGGCAGCAGCGCATTCAAAAAGCAAGCTCTTCGGAGTTAGAGTTGTCGTAAATGACAACTCCTTAGCAGTACTTATGCTACTAAGAATGGAATCTGAAGAGGAAGACTCCTTTGGCGAGTCATGAAGTAAAGCATAACACGTGGTGTCAGACATTCCGCCTTCTATTTCCATGCTCTGGCTATCATCATTGGCACCATTATCATCAAGAAGTGCCTTCTCAAGTTCTTGAAGCTTTAGTTTCATCGTATCATTGTCATAGTCAATCATGTCTCGACTTTGACTGTCCAATTCATGATCGAATTCATGAGCATTTTGTCTTGAGCTAAGATGAGAGCCAGATCTGTGCATCAAGTCTTCTGATGGCGAGCCAAGGAGATACTTTTGGCCATAACTATGATCACTGAACGACTGACTGGTACATGTAGCGTCCGAGCCAAACATGGATGTTGATATCCCGGAGCTGCTATCACCATCCTTCTCCGAGTAAAGCTCATGGTTTCCAAAGACTGCAGCAGAATTGACTAAAGACATCGTTCACTCTGAAATCCTAGTGGTAAGAAAATAAAGAGTACTCGTAAACAAGAGAGAGCTGGCCTAGCCTGTCTTTGATGGAAAGCAATGCTATACAGAGCACCAGAACCAAGAATTTGCTAAATCTTCCAGCAAATGGCAGGATCTTGTTGGTTCCTGTATTCGGAGGGGAAGAAGATAAAATGAACGAGGAAAAACAAGTTAGTCGTAAGAGAAACTAGGGATTTGTCAACATACTGATGAATCAAGCATCATACATCTAAACATATTGGTAGATGCTCAAAATGGGAAGAGGGTGATTCTCCCATTTTCTTCTTGATATAAAGAGTGATTAATTACTATGTACCATGTTTATATAGCAAAAATGAGTCGAATAGATTATAGGCTAAGACATGATTTCTGTTTCTCTTCATAGACATTCTTCAACTACAGTCTATCCAGTTAATGCAAATCTTAAGAAGGTCCAATGTTTTGATGTTACAACACATATTATGCTTTCTTATTCTGGTTATCGCAATAAATAAGAACACGACTAATATCCAGTCTACGAAAGGTTTCGAACAAGTACTGCATTAGCAGATCACTTCATTTACCTAAAACAAACGGTTGAAGTAAAAGACGAAACTGCATAAATTCAGCAAAACTTTAGTTCTACAAAGGGATATGGGCTAATCAGGCTCAAATTACTGCATAATTTATGCTTCTAAGCTTGTTTTTTCGTACGTTCAAGGATGCAGCATCTCTTCACAACTTTTTATTACTATCTCCATTGAACTCCGAGAAGCAAAACACAGATGCAAAGATAAACAGCATACAAGCAATTTATTGAAGGAGATCTCCAAAATTATTTTCAGCATAGAACAAAACGATGTATTTCTTTCCTTGCTTGAATCAATCACAGAATTCCCACCATTCTCTTTTCACAGAAAGAATCTCAAAGCTCTCAAGCTTAGCAATCATTACCTCGAGATTACTTTCACAATCTTTTTTAAATCAAACTTTTCATCATTAGATTCTCCCATTTAATAATCTTGAAACAAATAAGAGAGATGTAGTTTTGATTTCAGAAAATCAACCTGCTCTCCAAAGTCATCCTCACTGAAGCAGAAACCTCCACCATAAAGGGACACATAATTCATAGATAAAAGATAAATTTACCTCTTAAATCAAGATAAGCCCACAAATCAAAAACTGCAAATTCAAGAAACTGGTATATTTCGAACTTCAGAACTGGGGTTAAGGGGAAGGCAGCATCAGGGGTTTTGACCACTCAAAAATAGTAAACAAAGACAACCATCCCACAAAATATATCATTTTATGCTGATATTTTTTACATTAAAAAATTTGCAGTTTGTCAGTTTGGTAAATTGGTTTGGCGAATAAGCAACCAATAAGGATGTAACTTGTAAGAAAACAAATCAAAAGTCCACATTAGTATTAAAGACTCAATCTTTACCAACAAGAATGGTGACAACAATCCTTCAAAAAGCAAAGCTAAAAGAAACAAAAAAGGGGCTTAAGATTATACACTAAAGAGAGATTTTTTTCAACTCATACCATTCAAATTCATCACATATAATATGAAATGATCAAAATTCCAAGACTAGTAGAACATTCCAATGCAAAAATTAAAGTCTTCTAGAAAATCCAAGAAATTAAATGAGAACTTACCTTCACTATTCCCTCTTTCTTTTTCAGAACCTTCTTTAATTTTAATTCAATAAATATTTCTTTGTTATGGTTTTTGCCTGCATTAATTCTTTGTGTTAAGCTCTGACTTGGACTAGTTCATTTGTTATCCATATAGGGTTATAAATGGCCTATTAATTTCATTTCTTAAGATTTTTTTTTGGATGAATTGTTTCTTTCTGTCCCAACTACTATACTGTTTTTTGCGTTTGCTATAAACACTAATTTTTTAATAGCAATATCGTCATCTTATCCAACTAACAATTAATGGTAAACCCATAAAATAATCCAGCTGAGAATAAACAGAGTAGTTGAGAAGATCAAATCTACAAATTAGAATGACTAAATACAATTTACTTATTTTTTTTTTATTTTCTTGTTCTGTGAAAGAATCATTTGTTTATAAATTATCTACTACTGCATCACAAAGCAGTTTGGCCGATGACGTGCTAAATATTATCTTGGAGCCAGACGACACTCCATATAGACGTGTTAGATTCCCATGCTTGCAGATAAAAAACAATTGGGAAAAAGACATTTATAATAATTTCTTCATTTATTAGATGCTTATCTTTTTTTTTTGGCTTTATTTTGTGCTTTCCTCTCCCCCATCTTATGTTAATAGTTCTAATAAATACTCAATTCGTTTCTGATTAAGTGTCATTTTAAATGAATGCACACAGATTAATAAATTAATTGAGCTGTCTAATACACCCTTGTGTAAATACATTAAATGAGTTAGATATAAATATATAAATGCATTAAATGATGGCAAATATGTAAAAAAAATGAGAATTTTATGTCTCGAATTTGTAGAATGATACTTTTTTTGAAATAAAATTAAAATGTTAGAATGACATTTATACATAAACGGAGGGAGTATGTGATAGAGCTGTCAAATGATCCGATCGACGGAAAATTCAATGCTAGCGTTACAAATGCATGCCTGAATTTTCTTTTTTTAAATTATTTTTAAAATATTTTTGTAAAATATTTTTTTTGGATATATATTATTTCTTAAGTAGATGTTAATTATGTTCATCCCAATTTTTTAATTACGCCTTATACTATGTAAACGACAATGTTGTTAAATTTTTTTACATAATATCGTAAAAATACACACCTGTATCGTTTACATAATAGGAGACGAAAAAAATCGCGATGAACATAATTAACATCTACTAATATTGCCATTTACATAAAAAAAACATTGCAAAAATATTTTAAAAATAATTTAAGAAAATAAAAAGAAAAATTCGGACATGCTACTCTTACAAGTAGCATCGAATTTTCCATGATGCGACCAGGTTTTTATCGGGCTACTAAGAGCCCAAACCTGGCTTAAAAGCAGGTTGGTAGTTGGGAAAATTATGATGCCCCTTATACCTCAATTCATACTTTTAATTAAAAAAAATATTTGGAATTTATTTTTGTAAATAATTTTTTAGGAATATTAATAGCTATATTAGTAGATAATAATTATATTGGTCTCAATTTTTTTTCCCGCTTTCTACTATGTAAATGACATTAACATGTTTTTTTAATGGTATCATGTAAAAAAACCACAATATTATCGTTAACATGGCAGGAGTTAATTTTTTTTTTTTTTCACGACAACATGTTACACATTTTTTTAACTAATATTTGAAAATTGGGGGATGGTGGCACCATCCAATCTTCCCTGGCGGTTGCTGGCCAATCGGGCCTCTGCAAAACGAGTTGGGCCAGCTCAGCCCAATAGACTACTGGTCTGACGGGCAAATCCAAAAATTAAAAAATTAGGATTATGATCAAGAATTTTCGTAAATTTACTCATCTGAGAGGCAAACCTAAAACCTGAAAAGTTTAGATTATGATCAAGAATTTTTAACCCGAATAAAATCTAGTTCGAATAAACCTGAATCAAATCGTCGAATATGGTGGAATCAGAACCGAATGGACTGGTTTGATTGACATCTCTACTCTTAGCCTACAGTTAACTAAAGTAGGCTGAAGCCCATAGATAAATGGGCTGATGGTTATACCTGCTTAGGACAGTAGAAAATGTTGTTCCATTTAGGTCTGATTTAGAAAAATATTTATAATTAAATGATTAAATTATGACAAAGTATGTTGATAAGTCTGAGAAGAATATTTTATGGTAGGTAAGATGTAATGACCTATTCAACTTCCTTATATATTTATATGTTTTTATAATAAAATATTATAATACAATGACTCTTACAAGAGTGTGGCGGCGTAATACGATTAACCAACTTTGATTTTGGTAGCGCAAATCATCATGATTCCTCATGAATCAATCTTTTTTTCAATCTTACTGTTAGACTACTAATTAATTAAATACGTGACTTCATGATGATGATGATTTTTGTGTTAATCGAGAAATTATATGCTATCTCAAGGAGTATTATCCAAGGTCATGACCACAAAGAATTTGACACATGACAATTATTATGATGTAAAATGTTAATTATATCTTCATTTATTTATAAGAAGAATCGTCGCAGTTTTCAGTTCTTGTCAAGATATTTGTGATCGTGCATGGAGTGCCATAGACTTCCCCCATATTAATCTTATAACATTATTGTTAGCTAGACTACTAATTAATTAGTTTCAGTTATATTACTCGTAAATTAGAAATGTAAAATTAAAATGAAAGTTTCGAGCCGCTTGTGTGCGTATATCAAATTGCAAAACTAGTAATTATGTGGCGTCGAGTTTAACTGATCATAAAAGTTTAAAAAGTTTAAGAATTTTGTATATACATATACATATATATATATATGTCATATATATACATACATATATATATATATATATATATATATATATATATATATATGAGTAAAATTAATAAGTCAGAGAAGGTGTTTATTTACTCACACTACCAAAAAAATGATTTTTAGCGACAATATTATCAGCGACAACAAATGTTGTCACTAATAATAGACTTAAGTAACGATATGTCTTCTTTAATAATTATATGTCATTTCTAATGACATTTTTTATGACGATAATGCTGTCACTTAAAATAATTTTTAATTTATTCGGAACAAACTTTTAGACACATCAAATTTAATGATCACTAAAATTGTAATCATTTCAATCTATTAAATTAGTATTTCGAATTGTACTAGATACTCGGTTGGTTCATTGACTGATAGTCACATACTTTGACATTTATTATGACGCATTAATTAAACTTTACGTATCGTCTGATTATTCCTTATCAACGGAATTGTTTCGACTATCTAATTAACATTGCATAAATAAATATTTATATAGTTTTATTATATTTTTATTTGAAGACCGGATCTCATCTATTCGCTACTGGAATTCCTTGATTTTATTTTGATTGATGTTTTAGAAATTTTCACATAATAATTAAGATCTAAATAACTGTAATAAATATCTCTGTCACTCCACCCACATATAAAATCATGATATTAATATATATTTTCCTACCAAATGCAAATTAATTTTCCTATTTAGATATATAAAATGAAAATAAACTCTAAAACATCAATTAAAATGAAATAGATGAAGTTACTAATAGTAGTATATAATTTTGTATTGACATAGAGCATAATAATGTGAATAATGCTAATATTCATCTAGTGCTGACACTTACATAAGCGCCTAATGTTATAAGCTTAAAATAACGACTAATGTCATGTGTTATTTGCCTATTGTCTTTTTACAACACTACTACTAGCTAGATGCACACGAGGTGTGTCGACATTACACACACACACATATATTACCTATACATTTGTTAGTTATATATATTAGTATTAAATAGACACACACACACACACATGCCTTACACAATAATTTTTAGTTATTTTTGGATACATGGAATTCACAACCTGCAAATCACACGTAAGAGAGACATGCAGTTCGCACTAGAAAAAATCATGTGCGATAGGCAGTGGCGGAGCCATTAATATTGATCAGGGGGCCCAAATTCATAATGTAAAAATTTATAAATAAAACTGGTACAAGTCTAATATTCTTAAAATAGCATCACAACGTCTGAAAATAAAAAAGTTAAGCATAGCAACCTCATAATATTTCTCTTCTATTCTTCATATTCTGAAATCGCTGCATGATAGTTTCATTAAAACATTCAAAAATACATATTTTTCGATGTAAGGTACCAAACAATCACAAATACAAGTGACATGCCACATTACTAATCAGTTTATGAGCAATTCAATTTCAAATTTCCCATAAATTCGCAAGCTGAATTTAAATAAGTTGAATTTAAACGATGTCGAAGATTTCTGGGAAAAGAATCAACTATGAAATCGTCAAATCAAGGAGAGAAACTGAGTTAAACTACAACAACCAAATCTTCTAGAATTGCAGCTGCTTAATAATTATTTAGCTGATTAAATTGTTTTTGCTATATAAAATTCGGCCGATTTCAATTTGTTCAAATAGGCCATAGTAGAGTCTGATGTCATTGCTCTATTAAATCAATTCAACAAAAAATGCATAATAGATTCTACAATTAAATCAATTCAAGAAAAAACAAATTATAAATGCCTATGTAAAGAATATTAGCTTCACTCAAGTTTGATTTTTATAACCTCCACTATAAATCTTCAATGAACCCTAAAGTTTAAATATCAACACTAGAATGAAAGAATTGAAGAAGAAAATGGGAGGGGAGATCGGAATCGGGATTTATGTATTTTGAATTGGGGAATTCATCGCTGGAACTAGAAAGAATTGGTATTTTGGGAAATTGAGGATGAATTGAGGGTTGATCGTGAGTTCTCTTGGAGGGGAGTAAGTTTTTTTTTTCAATTTTTTAATACTAAATTAAATACTATTACTATATTAACTTTTTTTAAAAAAATTCTAGGGAGCCCAGTGCCCCCTTGCCCCCCCCCCCCCCTCCACCAATGGCGATAGTCTTCTTATAACATATTAGTGAGATTCGAATTTGAGATATTTGATTATAAATCATTCCAGTACTCCACTAGCCATATAGCTAGTTCCCAATATATAATATGATTTATTTTAATGATGAACCGAGTGAGATGATTTATCCTTTATCAAGATTAATATTGATTAGGCTTTGGCTAAATATATATGAATTTACCTTAATGACTAGGATTAATTATTTAATTTGGGCAAAACTTGTGTATCTAAGTAATAATAAAAAAATGTCTTTGTATAAATAAAACCAAATCCCAATTGCCTTAATTTGAATATCTACATTCTGCTGCAACCCGAATGATTAATTATTTCTTGCCAGCTTAAACTAAGTGACCAACAACAGTGCATAAATAAAGTCAGAAATATGTTGTCTAAAAACTTATGTTTTTACTCGATCAAGACATCCAAATTCATTATAAATTAATAGTTACACAAAAGTTAGCTAAAGTGTCACAATCTTAGTTCCAATACTCCACCTTAAAATTGAGAATTAAAAGGTATTGTTAACCGAAAAGGAGTGGCAATCTATCGAAATGATAGATACAAAAATGCCAACTAACTGTACTTAGATTTATCATTAATTAACTAAACATAATAATTTATTAATTAAGATTAAATGGGGGTTGGTATTAACTGAATTTCAACAAGAAAAGTCTGTCTAATCCATTTAAGCGCACACATTAATTCTTATGGGTTACTTCATTTGGATTTTCTTCTATTTTTTAATATCTAGTTTTTGCGGTGGATGACACGCCACCTTTTTGTTCAGGTGATTCATTTCATTTGATTGAGTTTAAAAATGTCTGCTAATTAAGTGTTAATCATACGCTAATTCAATTAATAAAACACTAATTTTTTAATTGTTGCTATTAATTGACTGGTGGAAGAACCTAGTCACCAACTTATTTAATTTGCATGTAATTATCTCCTCACATATATAGAGGCGTCCCACTATACATATAATCCAATTAATTAATATTTTGTACTTACGTAATAGAGATATATAATATTCCTAGCTATATATATTGATATTATTATGCATATATATACACACATTAATCAAATATCAAGTTCAAATATTTAGAACAGTATTAGAAAATAAATACAAGAAAGCATTAGGAAATTGACTAATTAATTTATTGATCCGTTTTGACAATTTCACATTGATATCGAGATAATCTATCATATCATATAGTATTGTATGTATGTACTTAAGGTCAGTCGATATAGTATTGTTACGAGAAAAAGACTATCAACTACACATGCATGCAATTAGCGACTATATATATAATGATCATTTTGTGAATAATTAATATTTCCTACACAATTAATATTAGAAGTAAAGTGATTAGTTATAGAGAAAGGCAGGTTGCCCCATTTTCAGACACACAGACCCACACGCACAAATTAAAAGTATAAATAGTAAGAAGTTGGTAGTATATATGAAATAGTATTAAATAATTAAAAAATAAACTCTTCAATATATATATATATATATCTATATATATATATATATCTAGTTATCTACACACACACACACACATTAATTAGTAGATGGATGCATGGAGGGGTACTATATATATATATATATATATATATATATATATATATGTAGAATTGAATATGGTAGAGGGTTGGGTCAAAGTTTGTTTGTTGAGGGTTTATCAGCGTTCGTTGATGTGTTGCTAAAATGGGTTTCTTGGAAAGATGAGATAATAATAATAAAAATAATAACAATACATTAAATAGGTATATTATTGTTTTCATTACAAAGACATTTTGGCATGATCAAGCCGATCGTCTTTGATTACTTTCATCTTTATTTACCTTTGCAACTTATAACTCATTTGCGTTTCATCTCAGTGAAAGCTATTCCAAACCTTAATTTCTAGCTAATTCCCTTTTCTTTTATGTTCACACACACACACACATGGTGTGTGTGTGTACATTCTCACCCTAGCTTGCTTCATTAGGATTTATTGTATCTTTTTCACCAAAATAATAAAAAAAAATGTTGCAAATTAACGCTCTTTCTTTTATCCTTCTGCGTATGTGTGTGGAACTTGTTCTACAACTAAAAGCTTCGCCAACCTATATTTTTAGGTTGAAAGTAATTTGCAATATTGATAAGTAGTTAATTACACACACACACACACATATATTGAATTTGGTTCAAATATGGACTAGTATTTAGTGTGTGAACGCGAGGACGTGTCTTGTTTACTGTAATTTTAGTGATTTTCTTATTGTATTTTGGTATTATTATACATTAACACCAAAATACAGTAAGAAAAACACTAAAATTACAGTAAACAAGACACGTCCTCACGTCCACACACCAAACACTATATAATTAATTAATTAATCAAATTCGAACAACCAGAATATAATTTTAAATTAAGTTGCCGATATGATTTTCCACTTGAGATCCTCTAGTCTTAATTTGTGTATGCCAACTGTGTACCAAAGCTTAAAATTATTGCTTTTTCTTTAATTTTTTCTTCAATTTTAAATTTCTTTAGGTTAATTAATTTAGCACAATTTTACAATTTTATTTATGGTTTATAATTAATTTTTAATATTTCATTTTTACTTTTTAGTTAATATAATTGATTTTTAGGGTTGATTATTCCAAACTTAAGGTATATAATTTTTAAAAATTTCAAATTTTTAACAATATATTAATTATGATTAGTTATAATATAATAAATTTTATTTTTACAAAAAACATTATTAACAATATATAATTTTAATGTTGGCACACGATTAACACACAAATTTAGAACTAGAGAATCTCTACTCCCAATTTTCCCTCTTTTGCAATTAGTTTCGGTACACCACCCGCTACTCTAACTAATTTGTGTTTAAATTAATCAGATAGACGGATAATATAATTTTTACTTTTTATTTAAGATAAATAACATAGTAAAATACCCTGTTTCTTATCATGATAAATGTTTTAATTTTAGTATTGAATTTTTTAAAAATAATATGACCATATTTACTAAATTGCCACTTTTTTTTAATCAAATAGCATATTGCATATTTTTTTAACATTATAAATTTCGGTTTTTTGGCATTGCATTTTTCAAAATAATCAGACTATATTTACGAAATTGCAAATAATTTTTTTTTATAACATGACATTGCATATGATTTTTTTAGCATTATACATGTCGTCTTTTAACATTGTATATATAGTTTTTAACGTTGCATTTTCTATAATAATTTATTTATATTTACGAAATTTTCATCTCTTTTTCAATCCATTAAATTATTCAATTGAATGGTTAAGATTGATTCTTGCTCAAGTCAATTTTTCACATGGATCAACCCCTAGTTCCTATATGATTAAAGAATATATAGCTTATTAACAAAAAATATAAAAAATAGTAAAAAAATGCAACAATTTAATATATATACGATTTTGAAATATTTGTTCTTATCTGATATTATGTCATCTCCTATATATTTCGCTTAATCTATATTCATTTAAAGTATATATTTTCATTGTCAAGATTATTAATGATGAAATACAATAAAATAAAATTAGATTAGAAAAAAAAGAGAGTGGTAATGAATAAGTTGATGATTGAAGTTGTGATTAGAACACTTGTTCTTGATTAGACAGTGGCTACATATGATGGGAAATAAAGACATATTACCGCTTGTTGATTAAGGGTTGGACACTGATTTTGCACCCACCATTTTGATATGGCTATTTGATAATTGATATATATATATATATATATAATGTTTGATGTGAATTGATAAACTATTTTGGAGCCCCTCTTTTGAAATTCATTTCGTGGGGTATGGAATAATCAGTCAGTTAAGAAATCAATTTTTTAAGTTTTATTGCTTGTTTCTTTCTACGTTTGCTTTTGACTTATCATCTGCATGGAAACTACACTTGTTTCAACTCTATATCTCTATTTCATTTCTTTTTTCTACTTATATATATACAGTATATATATATATATATATATATTGATAAAATGGAATATAGACTGAAACACGATAGAAATTATATCGATCAAACTATATATTTTGACTAACGAAATTCATGAGGTGGTAATTGAGAAAAGAAATGTTGTCGGTCTACTAATTTCATTATTGTTTTAATTAATGGGGACTAGGAGGAGGCTATTTTCTAAACATATAATAAGCTAATTAATTAATTGCAGATCGAATGCAGATATATATATATATATATATATATATATGTATGTATGTAATCTCAGTTCACTTAATTAATTAATCGACACAAAATTACAATAATAAGAGATCGATGAATATTAATTATATATATATATATATATATATATTGATATATTATATTTGAACCCATTATCTAATGAGAAAGATCACATTATAAATTAAGAAGGCAGAGAGTCAATTTTTCCAAATAAATGCCACCCCCCCCCCCCCCCCCAAGATTATATGTACAGCTAGCTTGAACTATAGCTATTTAAAATAAATTGTGACACAACTATATAATATGGAAAACGTGAAAATCTTAGCTTGCAAAATAGCAGAAATTTAGTTAATAGCAAATAAGAATCTGTCTAACCTTATATATACGTTTGAACAAGTAAATAATTTCTGATCAGATCGATTAGATTGTTGGTTATTAAAATTATTTCTCACGAAATCAAAGTGCATTTTGTAAATGCATGCACTGATCAGCCTAAATAAAATTACTTTGTCTTGTTAAAGACGTATGGTATAGTTCATAATTTTATAATATTAAACTATCAAGTGTATCTATATATATATAATTAAAACATGGAGAGGTCACCAACCATTACAATAATTCAATAACAAGATTTTCAATATTCCCCTGGCCTGCTCGAAACTTTAAATAGCCTCATAATTATTAATTTTTGATAATCTTGTTGCTACAGAAAAATCTTTCTGTGCAGAAAGAGCTGAGCTTTATCTTCCTCCTTGGACTCATCGATCGATCTCTCTATACCAAAAACGCTTCGAGTTTTAAGACAAATTTGTTGCGATTGGAGACTGACCCGACCGTCGACTCTATTTTGGTTATTCTCTTCTTAAATTCAAGGTACGTAATATATGTACACCCTCTTTAATTTATTAATTAATTTTCATGTTAATTTGTTTAATTTGGGCTAGCTGTTGATCATAAAAATATTTCCCAAACTTATCTTGAAATGAGTTCTTCATGGCATTGCAAATTAAAAGCTTAAAACTTCTATTCATTAATATCACATTTTAAAAAACCTCTTATAATCCCACTATTTTGCAATATAATTCCCAGTTTTATATCTATTTCCTCCTTCTTTATTTTATTTTATTATCATTTTAGCCTCTAATTTGAGTTTATTTTCAAATGAAAGGAACATAAATTAAAATGCTAGTGCTACGAACTTCTTAAGAACTTCATATGTCTGAGTGTAAATTAATGATTATAATCTAGTTTTCGACCATATATACATGCAGTACGTAGTGTTTAGGATTAGTGAATGATACTATGAATTAATGAACTCATAAATTTATTTATATATTGTCTTAAATTGAACTTCGCTCAAGAAAACTAGAAATTGGCTTGTTGAAAGTATATAGCTAATTAGAAAAGTGACAAGTTCTCTAGGTGGTTGTGATGAAGTCATAAACACAAAGTGCTAGACTAGCATACACCAATTGTATATAAATATTAAATTAGATGGGAAAAAATATTGCTAAAAATGACATGTGTCATTTTTGTAATTATACTACATTTTTTGGATTGAAAAAAAATATTACTTATAATAATAAAAATTTATAAGTTCTAACACTATATAAGGATTATATACAAACGCTGTATAGAATAATTTACCAAACTCAAATGGTATGCATGATCATGTCACCCGGCCCAAATATGTAATCAAGTGCATATTAAACATACATACATATATTATAATAAGTAATGGTGATAAATGACGATATATGTACTTACAGAATGAAGCAGGAAAAAAAAGTCATATATTCTCACTACAACAAAAATATCTTTAGAGATAATATTATTAGAGACGATAAATGTCATTATTTATAATAAACTTAAATAATTACACGTCGTTTGTAATTACCACACGCATCTCTAATGATTTTTGTTACAACACTGTTGTCACTTAAAAATGTTTTTTTGCAACGACATCATGTCGTCTCAAATAGATCGTCCCTAAAAGTTTATCTTAAATAAATTTAACATAATTTTAAATGACAACAATGCCATCACACATATGGTAATTAGAGACAATATATCCTTACTTAAGTCTATTATAAATGATGACATTTACCGTCTCTAATGATATTATTGTCTCTAAAGATCATTTTTGTTACAGTGATTGAAACAAATTAAAAAAAAAGTATGTCTGTGTTGACTGTTGTGTGTGCGTGAAGTATAAACTTAACCTTTCTGACAAGTACACCTCAGTAGTATGAAGACATTTAATTAATTCACAAAACCAACCTTTTACTATTCAAGGACACGGCCATTATCAAAACTAATTAAGAAATGTTTTTTTTGTTTTCTTTTTTCCTACACGTTAAAGTCCATTTTGTGGTGCAAAGCTGATTATAGCTTTTCATAAAACCACCTTTCCCCTTTTTCATTTATCTGATCAATAGATTATTTACCCTAGTTACACATGATTTAGATAATTTTCTGGAGATTTATTCTGAAAATTTTGATAAATTTAGATAAAGTTGAAGTTTCGATGGATGAAACTACTTGTCGAGGCTCAGGCGATGATCCTAGAACTTGTCCTAGAGGGCACTGGAGGCCTGCAGAGGATGAAAAACTCCGGCAGCTCGTCGAAAAATATGGCCCTCAAAACTGGAATTCGATTGCTGAAAAACTTCAGGGAAGATCAGGTAAGAATATACAACCATATATTTAAACTTATCTTCAAATTTTCATTTCAATCAATTTTTTGGGACTGCATGTTTCAAGATTAGGGTTCATCCTTTAAGGAGAAATCAAGTTCAATATTTGTCAGAATCCGCCCCTTCTAACAAAGTAATATATATATGGTGAAAATAATTTTAAGATTAATAATATTTAATGTCAAGGACAAGGGGCTCATCTAAACGTTTATATTATTATATAACTATATATATATTTTAGTTTGCCACATGTTTTTGGCTTATACGTCCTTTCAGCCGATTCAAAACCCTAAGCAGGTTTCACTTGTACGTTTCTCAAGTTCTCAACTAGTTAACTGTGTTATTAATTTTCCATTTCTAAACTATTTTTTCTTGTACTGATAATTATATTGTTGAAATATGAGATGAAATAGATTGAGGATCTTATCCGCGACTACTTGCTCTAGGTTCGCGGAATTGATCATAAACCACACAATAATTATTTACATAATCAATGTGCATGGGACTTTGTCCAACTAGCTTCTTCTTGGTTTTTTTTTTAGTAGAAAGACACGCAATTTATAACTAACATGTCAAATCCAAAAGGTTAGCGATCTGAATTAGGGTTTGCGGAGTACTGATTTTGATCTTTCATATATGTGAATGTAGGTAAGAGTTGCAGATTGAGATGGTTTAACCAGCTAGATCCAAGGATAAATCGACGGCCTTTTTCAGAAGAAGAGGAAGAAAGGCTGCTTGCAGCTCACAGAATTCATGGAAACAAATGGGCATTAATTTCAAGGCTCTTTCCTGGTAGAACTGATAATGCTGTGAAAAACCATTGGCACGTGATAATGGCAAGAAAGCAAAGAGAAAAATCCAAGATTTCTGGCAAGATCAGAGCCCATCAAGATCATAATAATGCCGCCATTAGGGACTCCAAATCCCCCACTAATTACATTTTTCGACGAAGGAATAATGTTTCAAGACTTCATCAAGAGGAGTATGGATCAAAAATCAGCTTCGAAAACGGGGCGATTTTCGATCTGCAAAGCCAAAACAAAGATAAGATCTTCTCTTTGTCGTCCTTCTCTGGTTGGCCTAATAACTTGTCTTCTGAACTTCATGGTAGAAGAAATTATAAACTGCAACATCATCAAAGCAAATTTTCAATATTAAGTCCCTACGATGACTCATTTGAGACTCGAATTAGTAAGAATCTCTTTAATTATTCGGCAAGTGGGACACTAGACAGTGAGTGGACAACTACTAGGGAAGGGTCGATCCATTTTGGCAAGACGAGGACGAGTGCAGAGCAGGAACTTGAAGAGAAATCAATCGAAAGGAAAGACCTTCCTTTCATTGATTTTCTTGGAGTGGGGATCTCTTCTTGACCAATATTTATTATGCTATTTGGTTATTTCCCGATTTGATTCAGATATAGCATTTGTTGATGGAGGAAATTAAATATGTCCTAAATAGGGTTGCATATATAGTGTTGTGTGTTTGCATGGATATATATAGCTTCGAAGATCTAAGGTATAGCTAGGTGATAGCTGACCATATTGATGAGTGGAATTAGGGTTTTTTATGTGTAGCCGAAGTCTTGTTGAGGTTAGTATATATATACGAAAATTTTAGGGTATTGATCAAATATAATGTAGGATTTGTATGTGTGTTGATCTATTTTTGCATCCTTTTGGGAAGATTTTATTTTGTATGATGATATATGCATGACATACAAATTGATAGGGATTTTTGAATATTTTCCATTTTATTTGATTTTTTATGTTTTAAATTATAGTTAATTAATGAAGAAGGGACTTGATCGATTTTAAGACCATCGAATGGCACGTCGTGTTATCTTCTAAAGAACCCGATCATATGCATTCTGGTAATTAACTAACTATATATCTCGTATAATGAGTATGTATATACGCGCGCTCTCACACGTACATATATATTTATTTATTACTGTTGCAAAAATATCTAACAAAAAATGTGATGGAATATTGTAAGATTTGCGTTATTTGCATTCTTTCATTTTTGTGGAGTTACACCATTTGGTTTAATGGTAATCAAGTGAAAAGTCTTACTTTGGACACTATAAAAGGGTGCCTCACTCCACTTCTTCAAACACTCCAATCATTCTCTCTTTCTCCTCTTCTCTAGCTCTTTGCTCTCTCTTTGAGCAAGCTCGAGTTCTAGTCCCTATTCTAGCTCTTTACTTTAGTTCGCCAGAGGAAATTTCGGTCTATATGTTGTATCCTGGGAGTCAAATTAAACGTCCGTATGGGACGAACTTGGTTTAAGGAAACTATGATCTTCACCAGCCTCGGGTTTCTATAATCTTGTTCCAATTATTTCGATATTAAAATTATTTCAAGTTGTTGATATTTTGATTTTCAACTATAGTTATTATTACGTTGTTACATTGTTTTGTTCAACTAGATTCAACAATTACATCATTATATATACATGATGAATATTAATATAATTGATATTGATGTTGTTGATACTATTTTTTTAAATGATAAAGTCTAAAATATGTATGAAATGTATCTATTGGTGCAAGCCATATAACATATATAAAATTATCAAATGTATCTTTAATATTTCAAATTTACTAGGTATATATATTTTATGTATGTTCATTTTTGTAATTACATTATCTATATGAACTTATGATATACAGTACTACTAATATGTTTGCATGCGTAAGCATATATATATATATATATATATGTATGTATTAAGAAAAATTTAAGAAATGTACTTTTATCCAATTAATTAATTAAATGAAATTTATATAATCAGAGGATTGTTCCTGATGTATATCTAATCACTTTATCTTAATAGTTAGATACATAGAAACTATAACTTTGTACTTGAAAATATAACTTTACACTTTAGAATGAAGGGATTGAAGGAATTATGAACGCTATAAATGGAACTAAAATCAATAAAATTTAAAACACATTAATCATAACCTTCTTGTTTAATTTAATTAGAATTCCCCCGAAATGTAAATGTCATGTGGGGAAAAGGGAAAATATTAATCCTAGCTAGACTATAATTTAATTTTGGTAGAATTGATATTGTAATTGGGATTCTGTCAATCCAATCCCAGATGAAACTTATCACCTCCAAATATGCACGTTAGTAGTTTATATACTAGCTACCTGCTACACATATATAATCATTTTTCAATTCTCGTTCACTTTTTCCATTGATATATTTTATTTTTCATCTAATTAATCAGTGAAATAATTTCCTAAAAATAAAAATAAATGTTTTATACCTAAAAAATATTCTCATCCACTTTTCTCATTGATATATTTTATTTTCCTTCTAATTAATCAGTGAAATAATTTCCTACAAAAAAAAAAAAATGATTTTTACCTAAAAAATATGTGACCCGAAGAAACGCTCCGTTAAATTCCAGTATATGAAAAACATGAGTTAGTATGAGAAAAGCCCATTAATCTGAATAAGACACGTAAACATGGAAAATTCCAAACCCCAATTCTTTCTTTTAATTAAAAAAATTAATTTTCAAATGTTTTTTTAATTATATTTTGGGAACATATATAACGACATTACTATGTACATATTAATTACATTGGTTTGTATTTTTTTTTTCAGCTCCTGCTATGTTAATTACATTGTTATTTTTTTAACGATATCATGTGAAAAATACACAACATTGTTACTAACATAGTAGTAGGTGAAAAAAAAAAGAAAACAGGACCAAAATAATTATTACCTACTCTTAAGAATTAAGATATATCCCCAAAAAATTATTAAAAAATATTTTTAATTTTTTTATTTAAAATATTTAAATTGGGGTTTAGCGCCCACGCCCAATATCTCAAACCAAGCGCAGAGCCCATTTTCCATAATCGACACATTTTATTGGGCCAGCCTATACTTTTCCAAGTGTTCCATTTAAAGGTGATACAGATCATAATTTTTTTTTTTTTTGAGAAAATCATCATATTTTTTTAATATTAGTTAAAATGTGTATTAAACAAAATAAGATATAAGTATACACGGGTCTTAGATTTAATTTTTTCGGAAGTCTGAGGCGGTCATATCAAGGGGAAAAATCGATCTACCGTTAAGGGTATTTAAAAATATTTTTGTAATTTTTTTTGGGAACATATCTTACATCCTTAGTACGTCGTTCCAATTTTCTATTTCTTCCCCTACTATGTAAAAGATAATATTATAATTTTTTTCACACGATATCGTTAAAAAATACATACTTATGCCGTTTTGTATATTATGATACAAAAAATGGCGACGGACATATATAATTAACTATTTTGTAATGTGATATAAATGCTTTTTTGCGACCATAAATTATTATTTTTGCCAACACCAACAGTTAAGAGTTTATTTCGATCAGTGCCGATGTGGCTAAGTTTAGTTATAATGTCGTAATCAAAAGTGATTGGGACTGAAACTCACAAGAGGATTGAAAATTTCCAATATATTGGCATATATTAATCCTAGCTTGAGCTTAATGATGATAATTGTACTGTTGCTATATTACAAAGACACAAAAACTCCTGTACATAAGATGTACATCAGACGGTCAACGCGTTGACCGGGTCAACACGCGTTGACTCGGTCAAAGCATTGACCAAAAAAATCGTGAAAATTGGTGATAGTTTTTAGGGATAAAACTGATACTTTTTTAATTTTGAATGATACTTTTTAGTATTTCGATTGATACTGATTTTAGCAGTTTTTTTCTTTATTTTTTTTTCTGGCCAATACTTTTTATTGATACAAATGATACTTTTGGGCCTTTGAAATGATACTTTTCAATATTATGAATGATACTAATTTTGACGGATTTTTTGGTCAAAGCATTGACCGGGTCAACACGCCGTCTGATGTACATCTTATGTATAGGAGACATGCCCTTACAAAGATATTTGAAATTAAAAAAAGAAAGAAAAAAAATGGTTCATCCGGACGTTGAACTATATATTTGTCGTGTTCCTGATGGACACCGCACTCTTGTTTGTCGATCCAAATAGACCCACAAACTTTCGAAAACAACTTAAAATGACCGTCTTGTTACCCTTTGGACTAGTGGAAATTAATTGACAAAATTGTGTGCGAAAGTTATCATGTCAAATTTCTTCTAATTCCAGCGATGCTACAGTGTCATGAGAGTTTAGTTGGAAAACTCTTATTGTAGACTTTTCGATGGTACAAATATCGATTTGTAACTTGAGTGTTGATTGATCAGAGTAATTCATAGCTTAATCAGTCTTGAAATTTGGACATTGAATATTGAAATTGAATGAGATGATTGAAATTTCATAACGTGAGTTATCTAGTTGTGATGTCAATTCACCCGATTGGTGACCAGGGAGAGACATCTGAAATTGACCTTGAAATTTCACTTCCAAATTTTTTGCGTATACTTCAGTCAACTTCCATTAAGTCAAAGGGTAACAAAGTTGTGGACACATAAAAGTTCAAATATCCACTAGGATCCCCGAAATAATTGAGGGTCCTCGTTAAACTTTAATTTTTTACTGGAAAATAAAACCTGCAAAGCAAAACGTAGTATTTTAAAATTACTATATATGTTGTCATTTTTTCTCATAAAAAAATTATTTATCTTTGGTAGTGATTTGTATCTTCTTAACTGAGTTTACTTTTGATCTCATTATAATAAGGTCAAAATACTTTTAGTTCCAAATAATATTTTTTCGACAATTTTGGTCACATAAGATATTATTTCGATAATTTTGGTCCCATAAGATATTTTTCTGATAATTTTAGTCCCAAACTAATTGAGATATTTGGTGTGCTAGATAACACAAATTGATTTCAGATAAAATGACATGATGCCTTGAATTTTGGAAGGCATGTTGATTGTTTTCATATGTATGAGACACAACTCAAATTCACCAAAATTATTAGTTTGAGAATAAAATTGTCGGAAAAATATCTTATGAAATTAAAATTGTCAAAAAAATATCTTATGAAACCAAAATTGTATAAAAAGTATCATTTGAGAACCAAAAAAGTAATTTTTAAAATTAAAAGTGCTTTGATCCTATTCTAATGGGAACAAAAATAAAATTTAGCCCTTCTTAACTAATGTACCATGCACATATATCAATAATAGGGTCTACGAGCCACGCGAATCACAGTCCTAGCTCATTTTTCATTCAATTTTTTTAAATAACATGCTTCGTTATGTTGTTTCTTTTATATATAATTCCTTTTCTAGGCCATTCTGGCTGAAGATCATGTAAATGGGATAAATTAATTAATAACATAATCGAGTGCATTTATTCAAATATATATATATATATGTATATATATTTAAAGATATTCATGGATGGAGTATGGTTTCATAGTTGGTTGGATATGCAAATTTAGAATTCATATCTTCTATTCTTCCAACTTATTTTCCCCACGTTTTATTAAAAAGTCAAGTTCCTATCCATACTGAATTTTATCACCACATCTCTAATTGATGTAGTGCATGCCATGACCCATGCATGAATACTCGAAATGGATCACTTGTGGAAATTAAACTATTTATTTGCTATTTATTATTATTATTATTATTATTATTAGTTTTTTTTTTTGATGATGGTGGTTTGCTCGATAATGCATGTGTACTGGTCTCCAGGTGCGAACCACACAAGAGAGGTAAATATTAACAATAGAACTCATTTCATTTACTATTTTTTGTTTTTGATTATACTCGAAATCACTTTTGTGAATTGGTTGAGAAACTTAATATATAAAATTCAATTTTGTTAGTCTTCATTCTTGGCCGCCCTTATTCTGGAAGTACTTATGAGTTTTGGTTGGCCATTTGTGGGATAAAACGTACGTGTTAATCTTATCTTGATTATTTTTCTTGTTACTCCACATTTTTTGAAATTAAATAAGAGGGAAACTATTCATTTAAATTGGACTTTTGATTGTGATGGCTAAGGATATGAGACATTTTCTTCAAAATCTAAAATGGATGAACTAGATTCATTCCTAGTCCTCTAAATTCCTTTGTTTGGACTTGACACTTGGATTAGTTTTTCGTGGCATATCGCCTCTAAACCATAAAAATTGATGAATGATGGGAAAATTCTATACTAATCTCATGGTCTGCTACATGCGGGATCGCAACGATCGTTCAACATTATCATTTTTTTAATATAAAAAATACTGACGTGACATGATTTGTGAAATTTTTGAGTAATATTATATACCCGTGAGGTGTAGTGGAATTTCCTGGAATGAGACTACTTTAATTTAATGTCGTGCACGCTAAGCTAAAAAAGTAGAAGAAAAAGTCTCCCAAATAATTGGATTAAAAGTTCATAATTAATACATTTCCTCGTTTCCTATAGTTACCGAAATTATCTCAAAATCAACTATAATCATATGAAACAATAATATAAAAACTTGAGGCTGCATATAAAAATGAAAGAAAAATTAATAAATTTGATAGTGAAATTAAACACGAAATCATAAACACTGTTTATGTAACATATAAATTCGGGCGGACTTCGATAATAATGTGTAATTTGAGCCGTTGCACATTTCACTATAATGAGTATTGAGTAATGACGACTATTTAATTTATGTATAACTCTTTAAGTGGGGAGGTTAGAAAATGCCTTTTTTTTAGGGAAATGTTAGAAAAGGATTTGATACGTAGACTTGAAAGGAAATAGGAATGATATATAGTTACAAATAATAAATTGCATGTTTAGCCTCTAAAAAAGGAGTAATATTAATTAAACTGGCTGAAAAGATTAAACTTTTGGGGGCTGCTACCACAAAATGGAAACTAAATTATAAGTGGCTCACGCCATCAGATTTGCTTACGCGTTCAATTAATATATTTGCTAACTTACTCATGTTATTCGATCTTGTGCGATTAATTATAATATAATTAATCAGTCTTAATTAATGGATTAGTTACAATGTTAAATAATTTTCTAGAACAAAAGGCCGGTTACCGTGATCACGTCTTTTTCTTGCACGTAAAGAATGGTGTTTTAGTTATAATCAATTGCAAAAATACAATTATTTCGATCAACTCGTGTTATTTTATTAATGTATCTAGCTCATGCATACATTGCTTATTTTTGTAATATATATCTGATCAAACCCTATATATGAGATAAATATCGTAATTAAAAGCATTATTTAGTGTTTATACATACAATTATATATACATAAATTGTTATATTTTAACTAATTAGTATATACGTACATATATGGATATTAGATTCAGATTAATATAATGTCGTTGACCAATTTATTTTATTACTGGTGGGAATATTACCTAAATGAATAGAATTAATTTAGAAGCAACAAAGATATTAATTATGAATAGAGGTTTTTAGTTTTATGAAATTTTAAAAACACATTTTTTATATCGATCAGTTATATTATTTGTGAATTGTGAAATCTACCTGAGATAGAACTTCGATGGTCTGAATATGAACTGATTTTGATCTCATGTAAAGAAATTAAATATTGTTATTTTATGCTTAATTGGCTCATCAAACAGAGTTTTTAATTAGTTAGCAATTAATTTTAAAAATGAGCAAACCATGATTTTATCGGTTTGACTTTAAACCTCGTTTTTTTTTTAAATAAAAAATTGACCAATAATAGCTCCAATAAAATTGAAAAGTCAGCTTGTAGCAGGTTGGAAATTGGAAATAAAAAAGAAGAGTTTTCAAAATTCTTGCCCTTTGTTAGCGCGTCGGCTTATTTATACTAACATTTTTTTCTCTCAACTATTTCTTCTTGACTTCTTCTATAAAATCTAAAACATTTCATAACCTGATCATTATTAGACTACAGCTAACAACTTTCAAGATTCATCAAGAATTTTTTTTTCCCAAATTCCACAAATTACAATTCATCAACCTACGTAAATATAGTATTCAAAGTTTATTGAATCGATCATACAAACTTTGGTAGAAACAAACCATGTCTATCACCAGATCTTTCATTACCTTTGGTTCTCTGCCTCCTCCCAATAATTCACAGACCTTCCACAGCTCAGAAACTCGAAAATCGATATCGTTGTTGTGTTCTTCTTCAACTCTTGCTGCTCTCAAGAATATTCATCAAACCCGGTTATGGGATAGTAAAATGAGATTGAGAAAGTGTTGCAGAAGTAAAGGGTACGTAAACATATATGCCAGCTAGCTGATTACATTATAATTAAACAGTCACATCATTTTCTTTATTAATTATATATATATATATATATATATATATATATATATATTTTGAGCCAGATTATTATATTAAATATTACTACTGATCGTGGAATTTGTTTGGATTTTCAGGAGATTTATTGTACGCAGCGTTGTTCAACCGGGAGCTCCACCGCCTTCTCCTTTCAATTTACTGTACGTACAAATAATATATCATTGCATTTTATTTTTAATAATAATTTATATATTTCTTAAGTTTGTAGATATATAAATAATATAATTTAATTTTCGATCATGTACTGAAAAAAACTGAATGCAGAAATTGGATTCTGGGAATAGCTATAACAGTAGTTCTGCCTCTCTTCAGCAATAAATGGACATCGCTTCTGAGAATCAAAAGTAAGTTAATTATATAGATACATCCAATTAAGAAGCGTTAAATTCTTAATTTCATAATTATTTATTGATAAATAGATTGCATAATTGTTAATATGACTGTACGTACTTTTCCAGATGAAGTGGAGACAGTGGTGGAGATAGCGGAAGAAATAGTGGTGGCGGTGGAGAAGGTGGCGGAAGGGGTGGAGAAAGCAGCGGAGAACCTCGCCGAGGATCTTCCGGAGGGCGGAGGACTGAGAAAAGCGGTGGATTTTGTTGAACATGTGGCTGAAAGAGCAAATAAGGACGCTCACATAGTTGGAGACTTTATAGATAAGGTACATTCATTAATTACCTATAATTATTTCAATTTCTTCATGATCAAACTTGGACAAGAATACATAACTGGTTTGATTGGTGAAAAAAGAAAAAGGAAGAAATAATTGGTGGAATATTGAAGTAATCATATGTACTAATTAAATTGCATGCATTTTGTTTGTAAAAATGCAGGTTCAAGAGGTAGAGGAAAAAGTAGAGAATTATGTGGAATGTTTAGTTGAGGGAGCCACCACCAACCACGAGCATCGCGGAGAAAATCATCAAGAAAGTGAAGCACAAAAAGATGAACAAGACTTACCCAACCCAGAAGAAAACATTAATTAATAATGATGACACGCATGCACAGACATTAATGTAATTAAATTAATATATATTCAATTCGTTGGAACAATTGAAATTTATGGGTTGGAATTTTAGTTCCTAACACTTTTTCATGTTTCATTCCGTGTTTTACCACTAAATTTATTATTTTAATAATACATTTTATAAAATAAAAATTAATTATAATATAAATAATTATAGTCAACATTTATCAACAAAAAAATGAATTAAAAAAAATTATAAAACACAATTTTTAAAAAATCAACAAAAATAATGAATTATTAATTGGAAAGTGAAAGTTAAATATTAACAAATAATTATAAACCCTAGCTGGATGAAGTGAACTCTAAGAAACAATCATGCATAAAATTAAATTAAATGAAAAAAATTGAAGAAAAAAATACAAAAAAAATCGAGAAAAGCGCAATACGGAGGTTGAAGTGTAACACAGAGAGTGCAACATGAAATTTCATGTGAAAATATATAGCTAGAATAGTAATTAATGACAATAACATATATATTGTATAGATCATTTCTTTAATTCTTTTCCACTTGTACCAAATTTCTACTCGCCCATTATCGATATTCCTCACAAAGTAAGTGTATATTGTAATTGAATCATTTTTGTAATTTTTTAAATGAAATGTATAAATAAAGAAAAGAAACATGACAAACCTAAAAGTTCCGGAAATCACATGCTGATATCTCAGGGGATCGGAGTCTCATCAAAACCCACATGGAAAATCCGAAATGGGAAAAATCATATGAGAAAAAGAGTACCCCTCTAATGAAAATGGAAAAAATCAGGACTATATAAATCCGTCGAATAGCATCCACAATACAAGAAATATAATGTCATGAAACAAAAAACCAGCATCTACACTAACCGAATCATTTTTGTAATTTTAATATCATGTTATTTTTTATAATGTTCAATTAAATGATCATTAATAAAATTGAATACATAAAACAAAAGTAATAAGAACACAAGATACAATAACTAATTAATTCGATTTACACACATACCATGAGGGATCTTATCCAATAGAGAATCAATTGACTCCTTCAAAATAAAAACTAACAAAGGCATTTACACTTTAGATATCCTTTAAACGAACACCTACTGAACCTTCACACATTCATCAATTGATTGAAAAAGTATGATATACTCACGCCCCAAGTTCCATACTAGTCTCCCTTACAATCTCCATGAGAGGAGATTGTCTTCAACGAAAACCCAATTGTTTGTACAAGACTGAATAACTACTAGAACACTTAGTTGAACTCAAGAAATAACAACATTGATAGTATATAAACGATACTTGAAACAGTTAGAGTATATATCAAATCATTCGACACATTCACCTCTTCATCTAGGAGTTCGTAAACCGCCTTCACGAAGTTTCCTTGTAGACGTAGTATTTGTTGCCTTCGAAATTGACAGACTTGCCTTATAGATTAGGGTGAATTTTTAAGATTGGTCTGGTACTCTCTTCAACAACAGCAACCAAATACCTTGTTTAATCTCCAAAAGATCACAAACATCTTGTCTTCTACTTCAAGTAGAAAACTGTTGGAATAGAAAAATCATATTAAATTTTGAGTGATGCCAAAGGTTTAATTTAACAAGTCTAGTAATTAAACAACTGATCAAGTCATGTAACTGTCATGTATGAAAACTGAGTCATGTAAAATAAGAACAAGTTACGACCCCAACTAATTAGAGTGTGAAGAAATTCAGTTGAAGAACTAAAGATAAGAAGGAAGACATTGCTGAAGAACTGTTGAGGCCTAAAGACAGCTAACTGATGAAGATTAGTTGAGACGAAGAAAGCCGGCTAAAGAAGAGAATAAATCAATGTTTTTAAACTTGGACCGCACATCGAACTGTTCAATTTACTGGGTCACTTGATTACCAGTTCCAATAGTTGAACTGTTTAAAAAAACTAGATGAATGGTTATATGATATTCATTTATATTATATGCATATGTAAACATTAAAATGCAAAAAAAAAAAAATTAAGCAAACAAATATCCTCAAAAATATATTATATAAATTAAGTTTAAAAAGTGCACCTAATTTATATAATTGCAAATTAAATAAAATGTTTAGAGATAGTTCTTCTATAAGTTAAGCAGATCAAAGTTTAGTATTTATTAAAATAAACATAAAACATATATAAAATATTAGGTTATGAAAAGATATACAATTAAATCTCAAACTATTAAATATTAAGTTTAATTATAAAGAATAATGTACAATTAATAATAATTAAAAATATTGTTAATCATTATTTCATAAACCACTACACTTTGTGTTGGTACTAGCCTAGGTTTTGATGATACATCAAATTACTACAAATTTATTGCATTTGATGATATGTATTATGAAGAGTGAGCTTATTATCCTCATGTCACCGACAAGACACTACAAGAAACGCACTCATACATCACGGTTTTTAACCGTGGTGTATGTCAATCCAAAACCGTGGTGCGAAAAGGCGTCGTGATTGAGCATGCTCAAAGACCACGGTTTTTAACCGTGCTCAAATTACCACGGTTTTGGTAAAACCGTGGTTAAAAGAACAAAGAATATTTCACCTTGTTGTTGATCAAATTATGTAGGGCAATCACACTTCTGATAAGGGATGATAGATATATAACCAGCATCATATCATTTGCTTTGATTGTAGAGAGGCAGATAATAGTTATCAAGAAAATTCCTAAACTCACATAGCAACTGACTAATGAAGCAAATAACATACAAATATGAAACAACAACTAACTTATTTACCCACAAAAGCTTGGACAAGTTCAGCTACATTTAGATTTGGGAGTAGGTTGAACACATCATGCACAAGTCAGGTTACGTTTCAAAATGAGATGCAATTCCAAAATTATCTGTCCATATCACAACCGCAAGAAAATAGATAGAATTGCAATTATATGTGCCGTTTACAGATTAACATTAACAAAATGTGAAAATGATACCTGGAGATGTTAGAGGATTTTGTGGCTCAAAGGGAGCTTTCCTTCTATAACTAGGTTAAGATAACTTCTAATCTCTTTCAATCGTGCATCTAATCCCTTCAGAGCAGCGAGTTTCTCTATCACCTGAGAAAGGTCAAAAACATACTCTTCCATTTTTATTAAAATCCAGCACTTTCAGATCATGCTTACACAGGAATATAGGTGAAGTGTAAGAATCTGAAGAGACACTAATCATGAGTAGGCAGAAAGGAAGGAAGAAGAGAATCAAAACCTCAGTTGTAAGGGTGCTGATAGTTGTGTCCTTTATATCCCTTAGCAAGTGTTCAACTCCTGTGAGGAAGTGGCAAGGGGTTTGCATGTGGCATCCATATTATACCTGTACAATAAAGTTTATATCGAAAGATAGTATTCCAAAGAAGATGAACATTTCTTATGCAGCAATATACCAATTTCTTCAACTTCATGTGCAACAATTTTAGAAGGAACATGCACAAATACCTTATGGCTTTTCTGAGTGGCATTCTGCAAGATTTCAAGACATTACCAAAAATCCTCCAGTTATGGTTTCTGCTAAATGAAGACATATCTTATTCACAATTGTCCTCTTCACATTACATTCTATCTTTGCATTACATTCTAAGCGTTTGTTTTGTTCCTAGAGAAGGAAAAAAATTGAAATACATGGAACATAAAAAAGTGCTGGCTACATACATAAGGAATGAAACAACAGTATTTTTTAGATACCTCTTTAACCTCTTCAACAACATAATAGGCTTTAGTGGGAATCCCAAATTCTTTTAGTTGGACATCAATAATGACCAACACTACAATGAGGACATAGCTGCAATATGAATTAGCATTGAGTTAGTACAGTGATACAATATACATCCTTTACACAAATCTACTGCGCTTTGGAACATAATACATATTATTCTTAGTTTCTTACTATTGTGGACAGACAATTAACTATCCTACGTCATGATACCTTTCATAATCTTTAAACCTCAAATGTGGCAAATAGTGCTCGTAATACCATAATCGAATCTGTTGAGAAACTTTTTATAATGGTAGACTGGGTAATTCTTAACAGTTACAATTATGATCTCCTAAGTAATACTACAAGCAGAGAAGTGAAAGATCTTCAAGGAAATTGAGCAAACAAAAGAACGTTTTTGGTTCTCCATTTTAGATGGTATTATGAGGGGGCTTTCACTGACATAATTTCCATATTTAAGGGAGAAACTAATCCACCAAATAATAGATAAAAATAATACCTTCCATAAAAAAGAACTTCAGCTTTTGTGGCATTCTGTTTCAACTAATGAAAAGCATCAACTCTAAATGTATCTGTACAAATATGAGATGGTTTATAGCTTTTGCTCCTTACAGGATTGTACAAACATCTCTCAGTAATCATTTTAATTGTCATGATTTACTTTAGATGCAGATTAAAAACACAAAGGAAGTGCAAGATCAATAAGATTCTCTCTCTCTCTCTCTCTTGCAAGAACTCTTATTCTATCCTTTGTAGCAACTCAAATTTACTAGAAAAGCTAATTCCACTACCATAAATGAAGCAACATAGAAATAATAAAAATAGAAAATTGATACAATGCAAATGGATCGACAAGTTTAACATCGGACAAAATCTTCTCACCAATGAGAGACTGAAAACAGTGAAGAACAATATCAGTAGAAAAAAAAAGAGATTAACAACTACGATTTTATCCCCCTTTGCCCATCGTCTGGGCCTAGGCTCATTTCCTCCCCCAAAATTTTTCCACACTCTAATTTTTTTCAGACTCAATGTCGAAAATTAGAAAAAAGAATGAATTTTTCTGTAAAATGGAAAAAAACCCCAAATCGCTTTCCAGGTTCGATTTTATTTTTCCTAATTATCGATTATTTTCAACAAAATTTGTTATTACCATTGAATGTTCTATTGATTTATTTCCAGAAATCACAACCATCAACGATGGTACCTTACTCTGGAGAAACGCCTGAACCACCGTCATTCATGTCCTCAAGACGACCAAAGAGATTTCTTCATTTATCAGTCACGGCGAGGGCGAGGAAGACTCTACACAGAGACGGCAACAACAACGAAGATGGTGATGGGAACAATAAGTTTAGGGTGAGGGATAATTCCAGATTGGTTGAAGTGAGAGAAAAGAGAGAAACGGCGGAGGAGAATTTCAGCGATTCCGATTTGATTTTTTGATTTCCCCCTCATCCCTCAGCTCTCTCTTTTACATTTAATTAATTAATTTAATATTTAAAAATATGAAAAAAGTGTAATTTTATGCTACCACAGTTTCATTTTTAAAACCGTAGTGATTGACACCTTAAGCACAAACACCACCGATTTAAATAACTGTGGTCAGTAAAAACACGCACATACACCACCGTTAGGGAATGCCGGTGGTGTATTCATGAATACACACGACATAAACTCCAAAACCGTGGTGCTATAATTGTGAAGAATGCGCTTATAAAACCGTGGTTATTAGCTAAATTACCACAGTTTTATACCAAAACCGTGGTTATTCAAGCGTGGTGTATGAGTAGATTTCTTATAGTGAGATTGTTCTTTATTCACTGAAATACAATTCATGGAAGAAAATTCAGTACCTTGGGCCACGTAATATATTGTATGTAGATTGTTAGGAAAAACTATCAAGGAACCCCTAGATTAGGTTTTGATGAGATGTCAAAATTAGTTATGAAAAACTGACTAAAATTCAAGTTGTAGATCGGAGCTGACCAATCCAGGGCATCAAAAAGGAACTCAAGTAAAGTCAAAGTCAACCAATCTGAAGAATGGTCTACAAGCTGAAGGACACGTCATCCAGTCAAAATTCAACTCAACTGAGGAGTTGAACCAATCGAAACAAACTGACATCTAAGTCAGTTGAGCTGAGGAAGAAAAGAATTTATTAAAGACTGAAGAAATTGATAAAACATCAGTTTAAGCTAGAGACTGGAAGTATCCAACTGATGACCAAACTGAAGCAAACGAGATAGATCAGCTGAAAGGCCAGAACTATAGTCAGCCAGCTTGTAATTAGTCAAGCTGACAAGAAAGCTTAAGAGAAATCAGTTAAGCTGACAAGATAGCCAAGAACTTGAGATCAGTCAAATTGGAGAAACAAAAGCTCGGAACTGCCACCTGGAGCAATAGCCAAACTCAGCTGACAAGCTCGGAACTGCCAACTGGAGCAATAGCCAAGCTCAGCTGACAAGCTCAGAACTGCCAACTGGAGCAATAGCCAAATTCAGCTGACAAGCTCGGAACTGCCAACTGGAGCAATAGCCAAGCTCAGCTGACAAGTTCAGAACTGCCAACTGGAGCAATAGCCAAATTCAGCTAACAAGCTCACAACTGCCAATTGGAGCAATAGCTAAATTCAGCTAACAAGCTCAGAACTGCCAACTGGAGCAATAGCCAAAATCAGCTGACAAGCTCGGAACTGCCAACTGGAGCAATAGCCAAACTCAGCTGACAAGCTCGGAACTGCCAGCTGGAGCAATAATCAAACTGAGCTGACAAATCCAGAACTGCCAGCTGGAACTCAAAACTGCCAAGAAAACTGAAGCTAGAGAACCCTGGAGTTTATTGCTCAAACCGGCAAATCTTGGAATAAATGCTTCACCAAAGATCCTGGAATTAAATATCTAATAAAGATCGATTGGGAGAGTAATGCCTACTTCAACCAAAAGCTCCAAGAGATCATTAAAGACCATCTTCCATTGATGAGCCAACAGAGCCACCGATCAATGGAGAATGGATCTCAACGGTCATAAAATCACTCCTCTTTAAAAGATGAGTGAATCAGAGGTTAAAATACTCTTCGCAAATCCTTGATACAAAGAACTTATCGCCTTCACAACTTTCGCATATGCAAGCAAGAGCTTTTTCTTTCTCCCTCCCACTCAAGCTCAAGCTCAACATTTGACAGAAACTGCGAGAGTCCAACTGAGAAGAAGAATTCACAGAATCAAGATACTCAGCCAACTGTTAACGATCCAGCCAAGGCAACCTTCTTAGTTCCAGCTATACAACGATCAACTACTCAGCTCAATTGAAGGAGCACATCAGTTGATACACCCCTGTTCAAGACTAACCTCTTGAAGATCGAAAGAGATCTAAAACCTTGTAAAGACGACAATAGCACCTACCTTCCTAGCGAGCAGTTAGGGACTTCAAGTGTGAGCCGTCGACCCGCTGAGGTAGCGAGCAGTTACTAGGAGAATGAAGGCGCATCTCTGCTCAATTCATGAGAATATGTGGGAAGTCATCGAAGATGGTCCAATCATTATCATGATGGACAATGATGCTCACATAGTTGATATCAATCAACCGACAAGGATTCCAAAGCCAACTAATCTTCTCACCAGTGAAGAGAAGAAGCTGAAAAATCTAGAGTTCGTCGCTCAAGCCGCATTATTCCAAACTCTAGATGAAGACAGAATGAAGGACACAAAGAACTGTACAACTGCCAAGGAGATATGGGACTTACTAGCAGATCTATGCAAAGAGTCCGAAGCCATCAAAGGAAACAAGCTCCAACTGGCAGTTGACATGTATAAATCCTTCAAAATGCAGGCAGAAGAGTCCATCTCAAGCCTTGAAACCAGATTTCTAGGCATCATCAGTGAGATGAACAACCTTGGAAGGCGTTATCCCAATTCTGAGATGAATTCCAAGATATTGGACAATCTCACTGAAGAATGGGATATGAAAGTGATAGCTACAAAGGAATCAAGGAATCTAAATAGCATCACTCCAAGAGAACTATTTGGTTCTCTCAAAGCTCATGAGTACAGTCTAAACTGAAAGAAGGAAGCATCAATATCATCAGCTCAAGATACAACGTTCTACCGTGAAAGGAACCAGTTTAGAGACACTCGAGGAAGGAACAACTTCCGACCTAGGAGCTCACCAGCCAAAGAAAATCAAGGCGGATCTTCAACTGAACGAAAAAGGAAAGCAATTGAAAAGAAGGAGAACCTAACTGATGACATCAACGATCAAATCCAATCAGTTACCAGGTTGTTAGAAAAGTTGAAGAGAGTTCGGGATAAACAATCAGTTCCACCTCAAACTGATGAAATTCCAAAAGATGAGAGAACTCATCAACCAGCTGAACGGTCAACTGAACCATTCAGGAGTGGCAACCGAAATCTTGGAGAATGTTTTCACTGCCACAAACAAGGACATTACAGGTTTGAATGTCCAGAACTCCCTGAAGACAAGAAAGCCAAGGTGAGGAGGAGCTTCTTCAAAAGGAAAGCAATGGTTGCAAATCTCGAGAATGCCGTGCTAGATGATTCAGACTATCCTTCTGGAATTGATTCTGACGGCTATAGCTCAGATGATGAAGCTCTACTCTGCCTCATGGCTGACAATGATGAAGAGGTTAGTACAGCTGATTCTCAAACCTCTTTTTATCATATCAATGAAGCAACTGTCTCTAGTAATGAACTTGATATGAAACTTATGATGCTAGAAGATCAATTAGCTTCAATATCGTGCTTGCATGTTGAACTGAAAGATGAAAATGATGAACTGAGAAATAGAGTTAGGAAACAGTATTGATCATGAAATATTGAATTATCTTGAGTCTCAATTTATAGAATTTGAGAAATTGAAATTGAGAACTGCTGATCTAGAGGCTGAAAACCAAAAACTCAAGCAAGAGATCCTTGAGAGAGAAAAAGTAAATCTGAAGTTCAAAAAGGGATCTCAAACTCTAGATGAGATATTAAGTCATCAAAGAACTGGAACTAGCAGCTCAGGGCTAGGATATAACAAGTTCACTGCCCTAGAGAAAGGAAAAGCAGTTGCTCAACCCAGTGATAAGGGAATTCTAAAAGGATTCACTAGATCTCATGATCAGCCAGCTGAGTCAACTAAAGGGAAAGGAATATTGAAAAATCCTCAAACTCAGCCCAGACAACCTGGCCAGTTCTACCAACCAAAGACATCATGTCATCTGAAGCCCAGTTTCCAGCCAAGACCATCAGTTCACTTAAGTCAAACTAGTCATTCAAAGCCCTCAGTTCAGCAAAGGCCACCAGCTCAATATAGAATGCCAACAAGGCAAACTGATAGGTCAGTTCATTTCAAAAAGAAGGACCAGTTTAGATCTCAAGCTTACCCTGCCAAGCAGTCTAATCAAAGCACTTCTAGGAGAGATCAAAGAAACTCATTTCAACCTTATGATCATTATAATGAGTTTCTGGATTCAAGAAATGAACCAAGAGCTGATCCAAAAGGGTTCAATCCAGTAAACTAGAAACACACAAGGCACTGGCCTGATAGAAGAGCTCAAAAATCTCGAGATAACTGCGTATTAGTTGAATTGTTTTATCCCACTAACTTTCAACGCAGATATCATTCAACTGATTCTAGCAGAGTTGAAAGAAAGTCAAAACTGATCAAACGATCCAAATCAGTTGACTCTCTAAGTGATAAAAAGCCAAAAGTTTGGCAAGTTTGGATTCCAAAAAGCTTGATGTATCAACAAGGACCCGATATGAAATGGGTCCCTAAATGCTAATCCTTGTTTTTGCAGGAAAAGAGCATCCTATCTATGAAGAAAACCAAAGATATTTGGTATCTAGATAGCGGGTGCTCCAAGCACATGACCGGAGACAGAGAAGATCTCGGCGGTTATGAGGAAATCAAAGGCCCACTTGTCACTTTTGGAGACAATTCCAAAAGCCGAACCATTGGAGAAGGGTTCGTAGTTAAAGGAAAAGTAGTAGTAAATGGAGTCTCCCACATGGATGGATTGAAGCACAAACTACTCAACATCAGCCAGCTGTGCGACAATGGCTACTCAGTTGACTTCACTAAAAACTCCTGCAACATAAGAGACAAGTCAACTGGAGTAATTCTGCTCACTGGCATAAGAAGAGGCAACATGTATATTGTTGACTGGTCAACCGGCTACTCATAAGCTTGCTTTCTTTCTAAAGGATCAACTAAAGCAAGCTGGCTATGGCATCGACGACTGAACCACCTCAACTTCAAAACAATCAACTACCTAGCCAAGAAATAGTTAGTTGAGGGGCTTTCCAAAGAAATATACAAGAAAACGGGTGTATGTGGACCATGTCAAAAAGGGAAGCAGGTGAAGTCATCCTTCAAGAATAAGAATCATCCACCAGGAACAACTGACTGCCTCCAACTGCTACATATGGATTTGTTTGGTCCAGTTAGACCTCAAACTCCAAAAGGCAAAAGATTCACTCTTGTAGTAGTTGATGATTACTCAAGATATACATGGGTGGAATTCTTGAGAAGCAAAGATGAAACTTTTGACAAGCTAACGGCGCTGATCAGAAGGCTACAAACTGAAAAAGAAAGATCAGTTCAAAGGATTCGCTCCGACAATGAAACTGAATTTGTAAATCAGCAAATGATCAGTTTCCTCAACCAGCTCGGAATCACTCATGAACACTCAGCTGCAAGAACTCCACAACAAAATGGTGTAGCTGAACGGCGTAACCGGACACTCAAAGAAGCAGCTCGAGCAATGATAGCTGATGCCAACATAGCTGAAGGGTACTGGGCTGAAGCAGTCAACACAGCTTGCCATACTCAAAATCGAAGTGCCATTGTAGCCGCACATGACAAAACACCTTATGAGCTATATAAGGGTCGAACAAAGAAAGAATAGACACATCAGCTCAAGTACTACCTAGTGAAACTGAGAACTCGCAGGACTATGTGGATCACATTGTTGCAGAGCGGCTTGAAGTTTCACTAGAAGATGGCAATGAAACTGGTACCAAACCAGTTGAGAACAACTTGGTCAATGAAGACAAATCGTGCTGAGACCATAAACCCCACAACAGAAGCAGGGGGAAGAACTGATGAAAATGCTGAACCAGCTGATGAAAGGGCGACTGACGACGTCACCACAGAAGAGCCATCTGAAGACCCAACTGAAGCCATCTTGCCCAAATGGCTCCGAAGCCACCCAACTGACAAGATAGTTGGTGATCCAAGAAGTCGAGTCCAAACCAGGAGTTCAACTGAGCATGTATTATTCACATGCTTCATATCTCAAACTGAACCAGCAAACATCAAAGAAGCCTTAGAAGATTCAGACTGGATCATGGCCATGCAAGAAGAACTGAACCAGTTCACAAGAAATGACGTATGGTTTCTTGTTGATAGGCCAAAAACCCATAAGGTCATAGGTACAAAATGGGTGTTTCGCAACAAACTGGATGAACAAGGAGTGATCACAAGGAACAAGGCTAGATTGGTAGCCAAAGGTTACTCACAAAGTGAAGGGATCGACTTCGATGAGACATTCGCACCAGTTGCAAGATTGGAAGCCATCAGACTGTTCCTAGCCTATGCAGCTCACTTCAATTTCATAGTCTACCAAATGGATGTCAAGAGTGCTTTTCTTCAAGGAATGCTCAGGGAGGATATATATGTCGAGCAACCGCCAGACTTTGAAATTGGTGATCAAGTCTTCAAACTAAAGCAAGCTCCTAGAGCGTGGTATGAAACTCTCACAATATTTTTGCTGAAAAATGGGTTTTAAAAAGAAGTCATTGATCGAACTCTATTCCGAATAGAATGATCAACTGAGATCTTAATGGTTCAAATTTATGTGGATGACATAATTTTTGGATAAAAAATTAAAGATCTATGCACATGATTCGCTCAACTTATGCAAAGCGAATTTGAGATGAGCATGATGGGAGAAATGACATTCTTCCTAGGACTCCAAGGGAAGCAGCTGAAAGATGGGATCCATATCAGCCAAGCGAAGTATACCAAGGAGCTAGTCAAGAAGTTTGGAGTAAGTAAAGGAAAAAACTCTCAAGATTCCTATGAACACATCAGTCCAACTGACTCTTGATGAAGAAAGAGAATCAGTTAGTCAAACATATTACAGAGGAATCATTGGGTCGCTACTTTACTTAACAGCTAGCCGGCCAGACATCTCTTATTCAGTCGGTCTATGTGCACGGTTTCAAGCCAACCCAAAGAAAAGTCACTTGAAGCAGAAAAGAGAATTATCAAATATCTCAAAGGAACCATAAGTCTTGGACTATGGTATCCCAGAGATGATAATTTAAGTCTAATCGGCTATTCAGACTCAGACTTTGGTGGATGCAAGATCGACAGAAAAAGCACCAGTGAAACATGTCAGTTTCTTGGAAGCAAACTGATATCCTGGTTTAGCAAGAAGCAGCACTCAGTTGCCACGTTAACAACTGAAGCAGAATATGTAGCTGCAGGAAGCTGCTGTGCTCAAATACTCTGGATGAAGCAACAGTTGAAGGACTACAAAGTTGAAACTGAAGAAGTGTCTATCTACTGTGACAACAATAGTGCAATTGCGATATCTCAGAATCCAGTTCTGCATTCAAGAACTAAGCACATTGACCTAAGACATCACTTCATCAGAGATCACATCGAAAAGAAAGACATATGCATCAAATATGTCAACACTGAGAAGTAGATAGCTGACATCTTCACCAAACCATTGCCTGAAGCAAGGTTCATGGAGCTATGCATACAGTTGGGACTACTTGAGCTAACCTCACAGGATGAAGAGGATCAACTGGAAGAAAAAGGCCAGGAATTCATTCCAGCTGAAGAGAGGAACTGAACCAAAAAGGTGAGAAACTGATCAGTTAGACACATAAGCCATCAGTTTGAAGTAAAGGCAAGAAGCTGTGGAGAGAAAAGTAAACTGGAGATGATCAGTTTACCCCATCAGTTCAACTAAATCATCAGTTTAGTTGCTCAAACTGATGATCTAGTCAGTTATGCAGAACATACCAGCTGCAAATTGATCAAACTGATGAAGGAGTTATAGGAACTGAAGAAAACTCAACAGGAGATATCAGTTCAAAGACCAGCTGAAGGAGAATAGCTGAACTGGGAAGCAGCTGAATAAAGGACCAAGCAGTCAAGACCAGTTCGGAACTGATGAGAAGATATCTCAGTTGGAACTGATCAACAGAAAGATCATCAGTTACACTCGAAGCTAACTGATGACGTAATCAGTTTCAAGCCAAGGAGAAACTGCTAGAGAAAAAAGATAAGTTTAAAAGTTTGAATAGTGGAAACGGTAAAAACACGTGTCACTTGAATGTTACCGTTGAACCTTTTCTCTCTCTCTCTCTCTCCTCATTTATCCCCAACGGATAGAAAAGAAAAGCCAATCGACGGGTCAATTAAGTTAATCCGACCGTTGAACTTAGGCATACGAAGCGTCACAACCGTTGGATGAACCCCATCATATTCTATAAAAGGGATGGCTGAACTTTTATTTTTACTTTTACCAATCTCAAGCACAGTAAAGAATTAAAGCATTTCTCCTCCTTCAATTCTTGAAACTGTTCTGCAAAACTTACGAAAGTAAAAATATCCAGTTCTGAAATTCAGTCAAAGCCAATTTACCCTTCCTAAATCATTCATCTCAAAAACTCCATGGCTGACAGACGCACACCAGCTGTTCTACAAAAGTTCGACTTTAAGAGAACTGGCGAATCTTCACGAGGATTTCAAACGAATCTCTACAGAGATAAGTTCCTGGATATAGGCGCTTATAGAGAAAAGTGCTCAGATTCCCCTCTTTGCAACTCACTAATCTCAAAGATAGAGCAAAGCGGTTTGAAAAGCTTCACTGAAGAATACCCATCAAAGATCTACCCAGAGGCCGTGGTTGAGTTTTACTTAAACTCAAAACGCTACGATGACAGAGTAGTGCTGAAGTTCGTGGAGTCGAACTAATCATAACTCCAGAACTGCTCGGAAGATGGTTTAAACTTCCAATTACTGGAACACGGCTGCAAGATGTTGAAGTGGATCAAGAGAAAGTCTACCGCCAGTGGAAGCGGGAGAAATGTGCAGATCCTTACAAGGGCAGTACACTCATGTCCCTCTTCCAAGAAGAATACAGAGTTCTAGCATCAGTTGCTGCTAGAATGATTACTAGGACAACTGGAAGCCACTCGGAGATGTCGGAGCACAAGTATAAAATCTGTGCAGCAATCATCAGAGGCATCAACGTAAACTGGGCTCAATACTTCTTCGAGCAAATAAAGAAGTATGTCAACATTATGGAAAAGCACTGGTCAGCAACTGAGTTCCGTCAGAAGATGTGTTATCCAAGCAGAATAAAAAGCATATTGGAGAACATTCTTGACTCCATGTCAGAGGAAACTGACACGCTGATGATCGAGAAACTGGATTTTATACTAGTTACCGGCAAGAGGCAGCCAGCTACAAAGTCCATATCCATCAAAAGCAGTCAGCCAACTGCTGCTTTCTCAAAGAGAGCTGAGGAGTCTACAAAAAGAAAAGACAAAGAAATTGTTGTTGAGATGCCGCAAGAAGACTCCGATTCAGAAGACAACCTCCCAATAAGCCAAATGTTGGGAAGCACAATTAAAGCTAAGCCTCTGTGCCAAGTTCGATGTGGATCAACCATTGATTCACCTGAAGAAGAGATTTCTACCAAGCCAGTTCAGTTCAAGGAAAGAACTGGCAAGTCGAAGAAGAAGCCCGCAGCAGTTCAATCAAAAAGGAAGAAGAAGAAGTCAGGGCCTCCACCTCCTCCAAAACTGCCTCCTCACAACATCAAGGTGTTTGATGTTGCACTAGTTGAAGGAGATGACATAGTGCCTGATAGAGGAATTCCCCCAAAGGACTCAGGAGCCGACTTTTTCAGAACTGCTTGCCCTCCGATGGGAGAGACCGAAGAAAACATAAGAGCTCTATCGAGAGCTGAAATCATCAAGTGCTGGGCTGATGAACAAGTTCAGAAGTTCATAGCCGAAAATTTCATTGAAGATGTGATTGGAATAGCCGCCCTCTATGCAGCTCTATCAAGGTATGTCTACTGGTACCTTTGGAGACACTGCTTCAACTCCGAAGCCCATTTCATCCTAACTGCCTTCCACGGGATGAGCTTCTGGAGAAGGGAAGAAAGGTGGAGTATGCAGTGGGCTGGACAGGAGACCCCTGAGCAAAATCCAATCATCACCTTGAAGAGAATGCTTGCCATTCGACGGAACCACCCACATCCTAATCAACAAACCCTGTTGGATGTGATGAATGATCTACTCAACTGGGCCAACATCAGACTGCCACCTCTGCAAACTCAAGCTGAGCAGCAACAATGGAAATTTCCTCAAGTTCAACAACATTGGTTGCTCAATGAACTGCTAAAACTCATGCCGCAGCAGCTTCGGCAGGTGCAGGACCAGTTCAATAAAGAAGCTCAGAGCAGTCAGCAAAGGGCTGAAACTTCTGCAACTTACAACACAAGGCAAACTGCCATAACATCTGTGGCCAGACAGTTAACATTCGAAGCATCTTCACAGCCAGATGACATAATCATCGATCTCCTTGATGATTCTCCTGAGATGCAGGCAGTTGACGAGCGAACAACCCACGATCTGGAATTTGAAGAGATGCTCAAGTCTCCCATTCTGCCAGATCTCCCGAGTAATGAAGAGTCACAGGAGCCAACTGAAGAGACTCGACTGCCCGAGGAGCCAACTGAGACTCAAATTGCTCCTCCCTAAGAGTCAACTCCAGAGCCAGCTCAGTCTGACCAGCCAGCTGGACAGGGTGCTATAGTAAATGACCAGTCTGCATATCAAGGTACACTAGCTTTAACTGTGTACATTGATCCAATCCAAAGAGCACTGCAAGCTGCCGCTCAAACTGTTGCACCAGAGATCTCATCAGAGTCAATTTATGATGAGACCATCATTATAGAGATGGACGAAATATCACACACAGTTCCTTACGAGGAACTTATTAGAACTGAAGAAGGAGAGAAAGCGGACTCTAAAGCAGTTCAGTTCGTTGCTCAACCGAGCAGTTCCACAATCCAGCTCCCTCCATATTATGTGGAACTGATCGATACCCTGCAGCAATAGGTTAAACTGCACACTGAGCAAATCAAGTAGCTGCAAGCCCATCAAAGACTCCAGTTAGCTGAAACTGAGTCAGCAAGCAGCGATGAGGATGAAGAAGATAACATCTCAGAACTGCTGGCCAAGAGCAGGAAAACTGATCACAAGAAGGACTAAGTGGCTGATCAAGTTAAAACCTGATTAGAAAAGCCCTAAGTGTACTTCTTGTTAATCAGTTTGTAATTATCTTTTAATATATTTATAAAAGTTTATTCTTTTGATTTCAAATAAATGTTAAGTTTCATATTTATTTTGAAATTTTGACCGTTGCAAAACAATGACACGTGTCAAGGTCATTAATTACCAACGACAAAAAAAAATCAGAGGCTAGTACCATTCCAACCATCATATCTATGAGCCTGTCCAAACACTCATAAAAAGCCTCTCTCTTTCAAACCTCTAAAAAAAAAGCCTCCTCCTCCTACAAAATCAAAAATATCTCTCTCAAAGATCTTGAAAATCCCTAAAATCTCAGCCAATCCCAAAGATGGCCGAATTATCCAGATCTTCAAATTCCTTCAAGGAACAACTTATGAGAGATAAATTCCTTGATAGGAAGAAACTTCAATTAATTCTAGATGAATCAAACAATCCAACCCTTCTGTCAAATCTTCACAAAACAGGAGTTCTTAACTACATGGAAACACCACCAAAATTCTTTAGACTAAATTTGGTGAGTGAATTTTTGCTTCAAGCAAAATTATCTGCAGATGGAAAGATGATCTCATCGGTGATTCAAGGAAGAATGCTACACATCAATGAGAAAACAATTGCTGAAGTGTTTCAACTTCCACAAGAAGGTTCATCCGTTCAAGATCTAAAGGAATCTGTAGAGTCATACTGGAGAGAATGGAAAGCTTCAACCTGCGACAAACAATTCAGTTTTACAACCGCTAAAACTGACCTGAAGCCCGAGTATGGAGTTCTACTTGACATAACGAAAAAGATGATGTTCGGGGCCATTGGAAGCCTAAGCCAACTCACCCAAGAGAGATACAAGGTCATGATTCACCTTGCTGAAGGGAGACAAACAAACTGGGCAGAATTTGTCTTTCAACAATTCAAGCATCAAGTCATCAAGGCTGCAGACTCAAAGAAATCTGATAAATTTGAGTCCAAGGTAGGACTTGTTCTAAGGATGAGCAAGATGCTTGAAGATCTGCTGAAACTTCCAAGTGATGAATCACTACCAGTCCTTATTTCCGACCGGATTCCCAAGAAAGGAACTGCTCATCTTCAGTCACTAAATAAAAAGAGAAGAGGCAAGGGCAAGATGAGCAACCAAAGTTTGAGCAACTCAACTGCCAATGCCGTTCACTCTCCAAAATCAAAGAACGGATCACGAGTTGATTTCCAGGTTTGCTCTGATCCAGATGAGCTTATTCCATTCGTTGGAATCCCTCACCTAAACTATGGAGCGGACTACTTCAGAGGCACATGCCCTCCTCTCCAGCTGACTGAAGAGAATACTCGCACTTTCTATAGTGGTGAATATGCAGTCAAAGGTGCACAAAAGGAAGTGACCAGTCTCCTTCTCACTCACTTTGCTTTTGTTGCACAACGTGACCAAGAGTTGTTCAAATAACTTCACCGGTACTTCTACTGGTATAACTGGAGACATTCTATGTCCATCCAGTCTCATTTTCTTCTAACTGCCTTTCATGGCATGAGCTACTGGCAACGAAAAAAAACTTGGAGCATCAAATGGATAGGTTCATCAAATCCATTTTCTCCAACCATTGTGCAAGTCCAGCACATTATGAATCACCGGCTTGTTAACAAGATTCCAGCAACCGCCTTACTAGCAGAGTTCACGACCAGCATTATGTCTCAAACAGTTGGGACTGCAGATCAACCAGTCAACTGCCCAACTGGCTCGCTTTGTTGACAGCTGAACTTTGATAATTTATCAAGTCAGTCAGCTGAGCCATCACGACAAACTCCACCTGTCATCAAAAGGAGGGAACCTCATCTCCCACACACTAAAGCCGTGGCTTCTCTGAAGAACCCAAGGCGTGCTGATGAGAGCGAGAGTGATGATGAAGACACTACCGCATCACCAAGTCTCCTATCCAAGAGCTATGTGACTCCACTGCTCACATCCAGCTTAAAAGGCATGCAACTGCCTATGAAAAGTGATCAGCTTGAGTCATCACCAAAGGGAAATTCACACTCCCTTAGTCAAAGGATGAAAAGCTCGTCAGTTGCTATCCAGCTTCACCTTCGCCAAGCTAGGAGGACAACAAGGCCTGAACTGTCAACGCACAAAACTACTTCCAAAGGAAGCAGTGCAGCTAGTCCAGCTAGGCCCTTCAAGAAACGAAGACTGTCTACAGAAAGCCAAGCAACTGATCAAGCTAAATGATCAATTCAGTTCAGTTGCAGCTTCAGCTTCATCCAGCTCATCAACTACAACTGTGAATCAAGGCTCAACTGATCATCCAACTGCCGAGCAATCAATCAGTTGGACTGTATCCCAACTGAATCCGGATAAGTTTTTTTTTAATTTTTCAAAGCTTATCATAATTACATCGTTACCGCTGTGATTATCAAATTTTTTATACTATATTCAAGCGTTACAATTTGAAAATAGGGTTCTATCTCACAAAGTTGCCATTAATATCTCTGCATTGATATTAAAATAACTCTTTAAAGAGAAAAAGAAAATATAATTTTTTAATGAGATATAAATAGAAAGATCTGCAGAAAATATTTCGCTATTTATGGCAACTACCTCATTTTCAAAATCGCTACATCTCAGCCACACGATCATAAAGTTACTTAACCATTAAATGGCTAAGATGCAAGTATCATTAATTCAGCTAATCAACCATCAAATCGGATGGCTGATCAGCTAAGAAAAGCAATCGAGTGCCCTCGATTCCTGCATGTAAAGATGAATAAATATGTGCAAAGAGATGAAGGATCCGATCATCCGCACACTCTTTCTCTCTCTTACTTTGATCATCTGTTAGCCTTCTCTTTATCCTCAAAAACTCTTGCATATCTAAACTAAAACAGTATCTTTTTGCAGACATGAAGCCCCCATTTCACATGGTGGATATAAAATCTCTGAGCGCAAGATGAAAAAGGACAAGTCTCTAAATCTAGAGATGCTTAATGCACATCTCGGCCCAGATGCTTTTCAAAAGATTTATCGACCATTGGAGGCTACTGGGTTGCTACCCTTCTTAACACTCCTGCTAGTCAAGAACATACTCACTTATGTTGCCGAGTTCTACTACAATGCAACCATCTTCGGCGACAACATCATCTCCACCGTCTAAAATCAAGTGATCACGGTGATAAAAGATACGATGATGTCCACTCTTCACCTCCCCGGCAAAGGCCCAGACGTAATAGACCTGAAACTGCCATGCAAATACGCACTGTGAGATGCTTGGAAACTTCCCCACGTGCGCCACCATGACAGTTCACACAGACTGAAGGAGAGCATGCCAAGTGATATCATCCAACTCTTGGATATCACCGGCCATATCCTATATGGCTACTTTGAGATGGTCCAGCTCTCCGAGCTCAAAGCCCATCTCACAGCCGCTCTATACTTTGGATGTCAAGCCGACTGGGCCTCCTTCATCCTTGCTCAACTAAGAGCCAATATAGAGCGAGCGGCATATGATCCATCAACTGGCACATTTCACGAGAAGGTCGGGTTTATGAATCGCATAAGCCATATCATTCAAAGCCAGTTTGATGAGGTCATCCCAACTGGCGAACAACTCGGAAGAAGAGACATGCTCCCAACTATCTACTGCCATCAGATCCCGAAGCATTCACAACCACAAGGGCCTTCCAACTCAGATCGTGGAAAGGCACCTCTGGAGGCACCCGTCAGCTCCTCTGAAGAAAGAGAGCTGATGATTGAGAGCGAACCTCTTTCAAGGCTGAGTGATCAGCCTACAATATCAGCCAGCTCCCAACCTCTATCTTTAGTCCAACGTGACTCTATTGAGGTTGATTTTGAAGTAGTTCTAGACCATCAGCTTAGAAGCTGCTTCAGTCTCATTGAGGATACAAACTTCTTTCTATTCGAGCAACTCCGACGGTACCTGCAGTACCACATATGGAAATTCCAACTGGATGAGTTAACAATGTTCCACCTCATCCACACTCGTGGCTCCACCTTCTGGATCAACGAAGGCACATGGAGTAGAAACTGGATGAATGATCCACTCTCCTCGCCACCAACGCTCTCAGAGATAATGGATTATATGATCAAATGAATCCAGCTCAGTATACCAGCCGATGCTCCTCTCCCCGACAATGAACCGGCCAACTCCTCATGCACACCTTTCATTGATGATCCACCCATCCCTTCAACCGATGAGATCATCAACAACTTGGCCTCAATGAACTTCAGAGAGCAGGACATCTCTGATCAAGGTCAGCTCATGACAACTGAAGACGCCTATGCATGGCTCTCCTCACCCATGCAAATTCCTTCAGTTCCCTCAGTTCATGATAACAATTTGGCAACTGCCTTCACCTTCCTGCCAAACTTGTCACTACCATCATGCGATCCATTCCACCTTTTGGATGATGCCAAAAAGGGGGAAGATGGACAATATGATGATGGATGCTTGACTCTTTGGGATCAGATTCAAAGAGAAATTCATCATGAGGGGGAAGATCAGCTTCAGGCGGAAGCATGGAGAACACAAATAGTCCAAGAAAGAGGAGAATCGAGCAGAAAGAAAAGGAGCAATTGGAGCAATTTTCAGGAAGTAGATTAGTAGTTTTAACTACTCTTAAAAATATAATATGCTTTAAAGTGAATATATAATACAAGTTTTGATCATGTTTATACTTCAAGTTTGTCATGATTATAATGCTCATGCTCTAATTCATGCCCTGATACTTTATGCTCTGATACTTCAAGTTTAAATGCTTTGACATGCTCTGATACTTTAAGTTTGAATGCTTTGACACTTGAATGCTTTGACACTTGAATGAAAAATGCTCTAATACTGGAATGAAAGCATGCCTAAGTGAAAGAATGCTCTGAAATTTGAAGTCCAATTGCTTTAATACTTGAATTTCATGCATATCTCAAATGCTTTGATACTTGAATGATAACATGAATGACAAATGCTCTGATGCTTGAATGAAAATCATGAATCAAATTTTCTCTCAAACTTGCTCTGAATTTGCTATGATTTTAAGAATCTGCTTAAGCATTTGCTACACTTGCAGTTTTTCCATCATCATCAACAAAGTTTTGACATCAAAAAGGGGGAAATTGTTAGGAAAAACTATCAAGGAACCCCTAGATTAGGTTTTGATGAGATGTCAAAATTAGTTATGAAAAACTGACTAAAATTCAAGTTGTAGATCGGAGCTGACCAATCCAGGGCATCAAAAAGGAACTCAAGTAAAGTCAAAGTCAACCAATCTGAAGAATGGTCTACAAGCTGAAGGACACGTCATCCAGTCAAAATTCAACTCAACTGAGGAGTTGAACCAGTCAAAACAAACTGACATCTAAGTCAGTGGAGCTGAGGAAGAAAAGAATTTATTAAAGACTGAAGAAACTAATAAAACATCAGTTTAAGCTAGAGACTAGAAGTATCCAACTGATGACCAAACTGAAGCAAATGAGATAGATCAGCTGAAAGGCCAGAACTGTAGTGAGCCAACTTGTAATTAGTCAAGATGACAAGAAAGCTCAAGAGAAATCAGTCAAGCTGACAAGATAGCCAAGAACTTTAGATCAGTCGAACTGGAGAAACAAAAGCTCGGAACTGCCACCTGGAGCAATAGCCAAACTCAGCTGACAAGCTCGGAACTGCCAATTGGAGCAATAGCCAAGCTCAGCTGACAAGCTCAGAACTGCCAACTGGAGCAATAGCCAAATTCAGCTGACAAGCTCGAAACTGCTAGCTGGAGCAATAATCAAACTGAGCTGACAAATTCAGAACTGCCAGCTGGAACTCAAAACTGCCAAGAAAGCTGAAGCCAGAGAACCCTGGAGTTTATTGCTCAAACCGGCGAATCTTGGAATAAATGCTTCACCAAAGATCCTGGAATTAAATATCTAATAAAGATCGATTGGCAGAGTAACGACTACTTCAACCAAAAGCTCCAAGAGATCATTAAAGACCATCTTCCATTGATGAGCCAACAGAGCCACCGATCAATGGACAATGGATCTCAACGGTCATAAAATCACTCCTCTATAAAAGACGAGTGAATCAGAGTTTAAAATACTCTTCGCAAATCCTTGATACAAAGAACTTATCGCCTTCACAACTTTCGCATATACAAGCAAGAGCTTTTTCTTTCTCCCTCCCACTCAAGCTCAAGCTCAGCATTTGACAGAAACTGCGAGAGTCCAACTGAGAAGAAGAATTCACAGAATCAAGATACTCAGCCAGCTGTTGATGATCCAGCCAGGGCAGCCTTCTCAGTTCCAGCTATACAACGATCAACTACTCAGCTCAATTGAAAGAGCACATTAGTTGATACCCCCTTGTTCAAGACTAACCTCTTGAAGATCGAAAGAGATCTAAAACCTTGTAAAGACGACAATAGCACCTACCTTCCTAGCGAGCAGTTAGGGACTTCAAGTATGAGCCGTCGACCCGCTGAGGTAGTGAGCAGTTACCAGGTTCAGCCAACTGTCCTTCATTGTGTAATTTGTAAAGAAACTCAAGTTATATAGTGAAGTTGCCCTTCTACGGAAGGAAGAGAGGACGTAGAAGTTTGAGACTTTGAACCTCTATAAATCTCTTGTGTGCTGTACTGACTTGTTTATTGCATATCTTTGAATTGTACACAAGCTGCACCCAAACTGCCTTAACTGATCAATAAGGTTGTGCATAGATAAGTCTTTCTAAAGCGAGTCAAAAGGGCCTCTGTTATTCCGCATCTAAACCAAAAGTTTTTGAAGTTCTTAATCAGTTTATTCACCCCCCCTCTAAACTGATATCGACTCACCCGGGACCAATATAGATGGTAGTTGCGTAAAGGATGGGTTTTGTTACCGGAAATATGATAATCATATTGTTTCATTTTTGTTCGTTACTGAGAAATTTCTTACTCTATTTTACTCGAACATCGTCATAAATGGAAAAGAGAGAGGTGAAATAGGGAATATGTTCGTTAAATATAATCTTCTTTTAATAGAATCTGAGGGCTCACTTGGTGTTGTGGTTCACCCAAAATATATCTGACATCACATACTTTCTGGTGGCATCAACTTTTTATATAATCCTGTTCAGCTAGCATTGCTTCCATAGAAACAATTCTACCAACGGCCTATGGAGATAATATATATATATATATATAGGATTAATATTATTGTTACCTGCAATAAGTACCACAACTCAAACAACAAGAATTCTAGAAATGTTCATAACAAAAGAACTCTACTCTTATACGACAATGAATTCTATCATAAAATTTTGATCAGTTTGAAATCAAGACATAAAATAGAAAGAAGTGAAGAAAAATGACACTAATTTTTTTTTTCATGCATACGGACCTTGATGGAAAAGCTCAAGAGAGTGAAAAAATATTGTAGTCTTGAAATGGAGATATTTTATCTCCAACTATTTTCTTATATGTACTCTGGTCTGAAATAAAATAACGAAAAACGCATGATCATGTGGATACATATGGAATAGTTTTGGAAGTAAGGATGTTTCTGGGAAGTACGTTGTAGGACAACGCATATGCTTCACGTTTGCCTTCATTCTTTTATGGAATTGTTTTGAGGGTTTTCCGTCACTAATCAAATCAGATTTAGCCAAAATATAATTCAAGATTGTAGAAATTTCTAGTAATTTGAGCTTTAGAGATTATAATATATTGAGTTATGACTCATATTAATCAAATTGAACTTTGGTAGAAGTAGAATAATTTTGTAGCACCTCGGCCTGTAGGGTCAAGGTGCTAAAGCATACGTGAAAAGAAAAAGAGATCTCATATGAGATTGTCTAACGCGTTTTAATCCGTTAGATGGATTGTGACGCTCTATGCTCGAAATGGGAAGCGTCACTCAAGGATTTTAACTGATATTTTTTAATAAAATAAGATAAAATAAATCACAATATTTATTTCATGATTGTAGACACAACCAATTGCAGCATCAACCGTACCTTATAACTCACCGGTGCGTCGTTTTACACCAAAAATAAATTTCCCGACAGCAGTCGGTATGCCCTTACTACACACTACAGCGATGAGCGAGATCGTCTTCCAAAGGACCGGCGAGAATTACTCTAAAATTTCAATATGTAGAACCAAACTTTCAAGGGGATTTTTGTGATTATAATAAAATAAACGAAATTAACAAATAAATAGAGAAATGCACAATTGAACAAAATGAACGGATTTGAAATATTAGAAGAAATATTCTGGATTCCAATTAACTCCACCCTAGCTTACCTAAACCGATCCTCGACGCAAAGATTAATACAATTAACACATAAAAATCAGTTATAGCCACCGAAGACACTTACTGACGCAACTTAATTTCTCTTTAGTTTTTCGATAATCAGGAAGACACTTCACCAATTATTTCTCTAATCGTCTGACAACCGTAAGAGACACTCTATAGGTTTAATGAGCCGACATCCTTAAGTTCTAGAGAAACCCGATTCATAATTAACAGACTCTGACACAGGACCGTTGAATTAAGGTTGTTATTCCCCTGGTTCTAAAGAACCGTTTCGCCACTAATTAAACTTAAACCACAATTACGGATGGCCGGTTTAATTGACTACTAATTAATTCTGACTCACTAAATATTTGCAACTATCTAGCAATATCGAAACAGTTAACGACTCGAAATACCGAGAATAACAAATGCATGCGAATTAATTGAATGAGTAAAGAGCAATTAGATCTCACAGTTTAGTTAGGCCAGGGCTTCGTTAGTTGTTACCGGAATAAGAAGAACTTAGCTTGAACGCATATTAGAATTGAATCGCCAACAATATTGAATAATCGAAATCATGAAAATAACGATGAAGATGAAAATAAAATATGCTCCAAAGAAAACATCTCTCTCGTTCTTGCGTCGATATCGAATGTATCATAATAGAGATAAGTCCTAATCTATATATAATATCCTTAATTAAAATAGTATTCGCATGGAAATTAACATCCCAATCTATTCCAACAAGGTAATTAACAAAAGATGGACTCCTAAAGGTGGTGGAGTCTTTGCACAGCCGCATCCTTAAGTAAAATCCCGCATATGAGCCCAAAAACACACACTCTGGTCCATTCTCTGAGTTCTCGGCCCAGTCTTCTTGTAGTATGCCCATACGGCATGGCTTCCCAGAGCTTCCAAATCAACTTTCTTTACTCAGTTTGTTCTTTCATTAAAAACATGCCAATTCATCCAACTTTGTGCTAGTTCCCTGTAATACACTCAAAGCACAACATTCTTCCAAAAAATACATGATTACAAGGCAATCAACACTAATAAAACACTCCAAATTGGCCCAAAATATTAAATAGAAATAGCCCGATCACTCACCTTATCAAATGAGATGCACTTTCTGTTGGTACTAGCCTAGGTTTTGATGATACACCAAATTACTACAAATTTATTGTGTTTATGATATGTATTATGAAGAGGGAGTTTATTATCATTATGTCACCAACAAGATTGCTCTTTATTCACTGAAATACGATTCATGGAAGGAAATTCAATACCTTGGGCCATGTAATATATTGGATGGAGATGGTAGTGGCGTAAATGATGGGTTTTGTTACTGAAAATGTGATAATCATATTGTTTTATTTTTGTTCGTTACTGAGGAGTTTCTTACTCCATCCTACTCGAACATCATCGTAAATGGAAAAGTGAGAGGTGAAATGGGGAATATGTTCGTTAAATATAATCTTCTTTTAATAGACGACTCTCTGAGGGCTCACTTGGTGTTGTGGTTCATCTAAAGCTTGAAAACTTAAAGCTTTTCAGCTTTTAGGTTTAGAGGAAATAATCGTGGACTAGGAAAACTGAATTAGATGTCCGTTTGATCAGTGCTAGAAGGCCTTTGAGTTGGTTTTGAAATAATTTCCTATTTGAGGGAATGAATGTAGAGCTACTTAAATATGATTGTAGTAAACAAGAGTTGAAAAGGATTGATCACTTGTATGATTACCCACTTAAAATGCATGTCTATCCTTTTTCTCATTTTGCAACCACCACGCCCCAACTCAATGAAAAAATTGATGCCTCTACATTGGAGAGAAAGACGCACAAAGAGATCAAGAGACAAAAAAATATGTAACATTAACTATTCCTAATTAATCTAGAGGCAGAAAAAACTAATGCAAACTGAATTCACATTTGCAGCATCCCAACCATCCTCTTTAGATACCAATGAGAAACTTAATTAATTTATGATATCATAATATAATGTGGTCCTTAAGAAATATCAATTGCCAACTATAAAAAAAATAATATGTAGATCGTGATCATAGATTTATGAAATATATCTGACATCACATACTTTCTAGTGGCATCAACTTTTTATATAATCCTGTTCAGCTAGCATTGCTTCCATAGAAATAATTCCACCAACAGTCTATGGAGATAATATATTTGATTAATATTACTGCTACCGACAATAAGTACCATGACTCAAACAATAAGAATTCTAGAAATGCCCATAATAAAAGAACTCTACTCTTATGCGACAATAAATTCTATCATAAAATTTTGATCAGTTTGAAATCAAGACATGAAATAGATAGAAGAGAATAAAAATGACACTAAAAAAAGTTTTTCATGCATACGGACCTTTATGGAAAAGCTCAAGAGAGTGAAAAAATATTGTAGTCTTGAAATGGAGATATTTTATCTCCAATTATTTTTTTATATGTACTCTGCTTTAAAATAAAATAATGAAAACTGCATGATCATGTGGATACATATGGAATAATTTGGAAGTAAGGACGTTTCTGGGAAGTACGTTGTAGGAGAACGCATATGCTTCATGTTTGCCTTCATTTTTTGATGGAATTGTTTTGAGGGCTTTCCATTACTAATCAAATCAGATTTAGCCAAAATATAATTCAAGATTGTAGAAATTTCTAATAATTTGAGCTTTAGGGATTATAATATATTGAGTTATGACTCATATTAATCAAATTGAACTTTAGTAGAAGTAGAATAATTTTGTAGCACCTCGGCCTGTAGGGTCAAGGTGCTAAAGCATACGCTAAAAGAAAAAGAGATCTCCTATGAGATTGTCTAACGCGTTTTAATCTGGTAGATGGATTGTGACGTTGTATTCTCGAAATGGGAAGCGTCACTCAAGGATTTTAACTGATATTTTTTTAATAAAATAAGATAAAATAAATCACAATATTTCTTTCAATAGATACTAGCAACATTTTTGCTTAAAAATTAATTTTCCCAACACATTAACTTAATTTGATTAGTTTTTTTTTTAAAATTGTCGCGGAGATAATCTCACGTTGCTAATGAGTTCTTTCCGCCGATGATTAATCAAGAAAGAGAGTGCATTTAAGTATTTTTTGAGAGTATCATTTTTTTTGGTGAGGTGTATATGTTAAATTCTTGAAATTAGGGGAAAAGAATACCTACATGCCTCGTTTAGTTAACAAGGAATCTGATCTTAGAAAGTAATTTGATTCTTTATTTTCACACAAAGTCTGGCAAGGAATCTTAAGTTAGAAAGTAATTTGATTCTTTACTAGTGCCCGTACAATGTACGGACACGCTATACTATCTATATATGTATAGATAATGTAATAATTGAATGACTATACTTTTAAATTTAATGAGCTTCATATAACATATAATAATAGCCAAATTGTATATGAAAGTAAATTACAATAAAAATAACACAATCGTGAAATTTCATATAAATTTTGTAAGAGGCACACTCCTGTTAGACGATCTAACGGATCTCTTTACGTTAGACGGATATTATTTGACCCATCAAAGTGGCCCCCTCCTTTTTCTTTCTTTTTGATTTTTTTAATGATCTTCCCCTTCCCTTTTTTTAATATTCAATTTTTAATTTCTTTTTTTTCTTTTCCAAAAACGTGTTATCTCTCTTCTTTTTTTTTCTTTTCATTTCCAGAAATGTGTTCTCTGTTTTTTTTTGCAGAAACGTGTTTTCTTCTTTTTTTTGGCAGTTTTTTCCTTCATCTTTGGCAGTTTTTTTTTCATTCTTCTTTGACAGTTTACCTTCTTCTTTTTTTTTGTGTTTTTTTATAATGATTTTGTTAATGATACTTCATTCATAATTAATGATACTTCACATCACAGTTAATGATACTTCAGCATATAAAAGTTATATTTTCATTAAAATAAAAATTACTGATGATTAAGCACATTAATTATTAAATTAACAACAGAGAAGTATTATTAATTATGAAGTAAGTATCACTCGTAATAAAAAAGGAAGCATCACTAATATAATGAGTAGTTACTACTCACTATCATGTTCAATTTTTGAATTGCAACATTTTCTTTTATGTAGCTAATGATTTAATTTTTGAATTGCAATATGTTTGAACTGATACTTTTCTTTCTAATTAGTGATACTTTCTTCCGTAATTAGTGATACTTTTCTTCTCATTAGTGATACTTTCTTCTGTAAATAGTGATACTTTTCTTAAATTAGTGATACTTTCTTCTGCAATTAGTGATACTTTTCTTCTAATTAGTGATACTTTTCTTAAATTAGTGATACTTTCTTTTGTAATTAGTGATACTTCATCCCTAATTAATGATACTTCACACACAGTAAATGATACTTCACCAGATATATATATATCGAATGATAGTTCACTTAATAGTTAATGATATTTTGCCAAATTTATATCTAATGATACTTAACTTCACAGTTAATGATACTTCATTTCATAGCTAATGTTACTGATACTTCTTGTTATTGGTTTGATAATTAGTGTTTAATTAACCTCAGAGCTACTGATACTTTATATCATAGATAATGATACTTTACCTTATAACTAATGATACCTCTTTTTTTTTCTCAATAATTAGTCAACCACCAATATATATATATATATATATATATATATTGAAATAAATTTATACCCTAAATTGAAATTAGTGAACCTTAAAATTGAATTGAATTATTTTATTTTTTTAAATAAAATTTATTTAAACATATATATTGCGCTTGATATACAATAATTATTAAAAGAGAAAAGAAATAAAAAGAAAGTTAAAACTAACGAAAAGGAAGAAGAAAAAGGAAAAAAAAGCAAAAAAACTGCTGCCCAGCCGCCCAAAAAAAAGAATGAAAAACAAAAAACAAAAAAGAAACGAGAGAAAGAAAAAAAAGAGAAATAAAGAAAAAGAAAGGAAATAGGAAATGGGCCCAGCAGGTTGCTGGGCCAAAAAAATGAAAGAAAAAAAAATAGAAATAAAGATAAAGAAAGGGAATGGGAAATGAGCTCATCAGGTTGCTGGGCAAAAAAAAAAAACAATGAAAAAAAAGAGTGGGCTTAGGCACGGATGGGTGGGTTTTGTGGGGCAGGTCAGGTTATATTTGACTCGTCTTATGTAAGAGACCCATTAGACCGTCTCATACAAGTTTTTGTCATTTTGTAATACTTCTTTATATATAACATTTTAGTAAAAGTGTTATCGACATCGTCATCATTACTTATAAAATCATAGTAAAATGATTTATATAGATTTTATATATAATAATTAATAAAGATGTGACAACATATTTTGAACGCAATTTATGTATTACATTTTTAGGGGTTATAAATATAGATTGTGCTTACTATGGAATAAATTTTTTATCTTATTTATTTTCATTGTGTATTTATCACATATTATTTGTACAAATTTTAAAAGTTTAGCAAACTCATAATTTCTCTGTGATAACTAATTATTATATTTTTAATCATTACAAATTTATTACTTTTGAATCGTAAACTCAAAATTTTATAGTAATTCTATTATGAAGATGATTCAAGCTCCAATATTAATATTGTAATTATTTTGAGCAAACGCTTGTCATTATAATATGTTGAATACGATACACTAAAATTAAATTTAATTAAAAATTATCATGCGTGTTGAAATGTCAATGATCTTCAATATTATTATTCAGTTGCATGACAATGTCTAACCTATAAATTAGGTTAAGAAAATCTGAATATGAAAATTATAGGCCAACATTAAATATAGAAAAAGACATGGCTCAAACGGAATGAGTAATATATAGAATTTCAATACTCAATTTGTTCAGCCAATAAAAAACTTAGAGTCATATTTTAATGATTGTTAAAAGAAAACACATGATTGAATGAATTTGCTTAACCTTTAGCCTAATGAGAACTTTTGAGTTGAAAATTCAAATTAAATATTTTCATATTTTAAATGGTTGAAAAGCGTCATTTTTTTTAATTTAAGTTTCATCACGTCTTTAATACACAAATTAAATGCATTGATTATTGTTTAAATATAAATTAATAACGTAAAGATTAAAATGAAATAAATGAAAAAAATCGAATAAAAGGGAAAGGTTGAGGAGAAGGAAAAAAAAAGAGAGTTAAAGACACATAAAAAAAACACAAAGGGCTAAAAATAAAAGAAAAGAAAAAATCAAATAGAAGGCAAAATAAACTTTAACCGTAAGTTTTTGTCAAACTTTTAATACACAAATTAAATATAATAATCAATACTTAAATAAAATTTAATAACCTAAATGTTAAAATAAAATAATAGGATTTTTAAAAAAAAAAGAGTTAAAATGAAATAAAAGAAAAAATTGAATAAAAAGAAAAAAATGAAACAAAAGGAAAAGAAACACGATGATTATTGCTGAAATAAAAATTAACAACATAAACACTAAAATGAAATAAAAATAAAAGAGAAAATGGAATGAAGGAAAGCTACTAGAAAAATAGCCTTTCATTACACTAACTTTATGACACTTTATAGCAGATGTCATGATAAATGCTCTTTCGGTACAAAGGCTTGTTACTACGTTTCTATTGACACACTAATGCTACATTGATATATAAATGTCATCACACAACTCATTTACTGACATATAATTTAAAATGTCGTCAGTCTATATTAAAAATAACTGGGCTTTTAATAAACTTCAATTATAAAAAAGAAAATAGAGAAAGAAAAAGATATATAGAAAAATGGGATAAAGTTTATTCCATCTAAATTGGTTAATTAATTTTAATTAGTCGTGAATAAAAAAAAATATAACACAAAGAAAGGCGGTAAGCTAAGAAAAACAACCCGCCAACGCGAATGTTGAAATATGAAGAACCGCCCACGATGCCATACTTCATCTCTCATCTATGTGTTTCTCCTCAACCCCCAACACTTGCCAAACCCAAATTTCATCCCTAATCGTTCATCTAAGGTAGTTTCTATCTTTAATTACCCATTCTATTTCTACAGGTAAAGTTATTGTACTTCAACTCTGCAACAATTTTTATTTTGGCATATGAAATTGTAAAATTGGTCTTCTTATTTATGTTTACCATGCAGTTGAATTTTCCGAGGAGCATTATCTCAATACTGACATAGCTCTGGTACAATTATGGATTCATATAATTGAATTTTAGAAATTTGGGGTAAGATGTAAGATTTTTTTTTTTGTTTGTGTTATGAGATTTTAGAAACAAATGTATGAGAAAGAAATAGTTTTATATTTGCGAATTAGGTATTCTTCCGTCAAATTATTATGGTTGAAACCAGAACTACATAATTGTCTCCAAATCGTATTTGACTATTTGTACATCCACTGTCTACGACATATAGATGAGTTCTTCCAAATTTCAATTCGACTTATTGTTTTCTGATTTGTCCAGCTGCTATGGACTTGTGGTACTTCTTCTATTTATAAGATTACTGTTTCTTTGCTTGTTATGATTATTTTGAGTTCAACTTTTATTTTATTTATTGGAACTTGTATGTAGTTAGATGCTCACACTCACACTTCGGCATTCTTGCGCCCATCAATTTATTGTACTGATTCGCATTCATCCCTTTCAGTTGACCTTGGCATTTGCCTGAAGCTTGATGGGCTGAAAATAAGTTAAATCGTGACATCTATCAGTTTGTATAGGTATAACTTCATTACATAGATTCTTGATATGCTAATAATGTTTGTTTTTACTTTTAATTTGAATGTTATGTTATAGAAATAATAAGAATATGCAGATACAAGTTGTTTGAATGAATTTTGAGGAGAGATTGGGAAAACAGTGGTGGGTTACGAGCATAAGGAAACTTATAAAAGAGGTAACTTAAAGGAATATCATATACTATTTTGGTTGATTTGCTTAACTTGAAGCCCAAATATTTTACACAATGATTTTAAGTGAATAGCATGGTATTCTCAATATTAATGAGTAATTATTTGGGAGCAGACTTTCTTAGGGGGGTTTTATAAACTTGTATCTTTCAGAAGTATGTGATTAATTAGCATTAAATAAATGTCTTGATTCATATGTTTAAATTACTAAATGAGAACCAGAATGCCTTTGTGTTCAAGTTGATTTTGAATACTAAAAACCTCACTTTCAGATTTAGCAAGATTAGTGCCCAAGATACTTGGAAAACAATAGAATTTGACAACTTTGTAAGCATTAGCCATTTTACCAATCAAATGATTTAATACACAAAGTCTCAGAGTTACTTGACCAACTGCTTGAAATTTTCTTGTACTAAACAAGCTTGTCTCTTTTCAGGACATCAATTTATCTTAGGAAGTTCATCGGTACCAAGTGAAGCAACTAAATGGCAGAGTACAAAATCCACAAAAGTTGAGAAGGTAAATCCTTGAATTAATTTATGTTTTTGTTTACTTAAATTCGGGGAACCAACAACAAGGACAACTGTCCCTATGCACGAAAGTACACCAGAAAGAAAAGAGTTGAATCACAATGGTGATCCAACAATAGCTGTGTAAACAGCCTGCATAATCACAATGGTGACGACGTCGAACAGAATGTAGATATCAATGATATTGAGATGATTATGGATAGTGTCATAGAGATGTAGGTGAAGCTGAGAGAGTGAAACAGATGCGCATCATTTGTCGTTGCTGCCAATCTCAGAAAATGGAAAATATAACTCGTAGAATGATACCTGATGTTAATGGCAGCTAGCAGTTGTATGATGGAACATAGAACTCGTAGAACGAGTTAGAGTTGTATAGAACATGTTATGCTTAAAATATTGTTCACTTTGTGTGACTGCATATGTTATTAGAATACTTTTGCGAATGAATGATTTGTTTATTCGCATATATAGTATACATTTTGTTTACGATGTTTATTTTTCAGGCTTCAATATGGATTTTTTTTTTAATTTTTCGTTGTTATTATATTGTTAAAATTAGGTGATAGAACATACATAAAATATAAATAAATGAATAAAATAATAATAAATAAATGAAAAAAATTAAATATAAATAAATTAACGAAAAAGGGAATAAATAAGTAAATAAGCGAAAAAATTTCTCAAAAGAAAAATACAATTATCATATGTTGTGGCATCTTTGATTGCCTTAAAAAGGTATTTTCACATAATTTTAATGTCTGATACGACTTTTTTAAACGCACCCACAGAAAACATATTTGATGGCATTTGACCTATCATGACATTGGAATATATGGCATTTCTCGTAGGTGTGGTAACAACATAAATGTAACAAAACCTGATCTTCCGTGACATTGTTGAGTGTCATCAAAAGCTAAATTTCTAGTAGACCGGGGGGGGGGGGGATAAAGAACAAAAACAAAACAAAAGGTGAGAAACGAAAAAATTGAATGAAAAGAAAAGAAAAATAGAACAAAAGGAAACTACCACAATGATTATGAAACTAAAAAGAGCGAGCGGGGGAATGAAAATAGAAAACAAAACAAAAGGGCAAAAAGGAAAAAATTGAATAAAAAGAAAAAAAAATCGAACAATAAGGAAAAAAATACAATGATTATTGCTTACATAAAATTTAACATAAACACTAAAATGAAAATAAAAATAAAAAAATTGAATGAAGTAAAAAGAGGCAGGTCCTGTGTTACCCAAACACGACTTTTATACAAACCTACAACCACTGCACCAATGACTTACTTTTAAAATTTTTCGGCCAAGATATGTTGTAAATAAATTCTGGGCTGACTTTTTTTATTACAATTGTATCCCTTCGATTTTGTTTTAGTATATGTACAGATAGGTAGATAGATATATTTTTACACAAAGTCTCCCTATCAGACTTATGTACACTATTATTATTTCAAATGGGCGGATCTCGGGTCCAACCCGACCCACTTATATATATATATATATATATATAGGGGTTCAATTTTAATTTTTAGGATCCATGCTTCTTAAAGCAATATGGATGTTGTGTATCTCTCTCTATATATGTGTATATATATGGAATGTGATCCTATACTGGGCTAAAAATCACAGTACAGGATGCTGTGTGGTTTCTTGTAATATCCCGTAAATTAATTACTGCTTAATTGCAGTAAATTGTTGAAATTACTATTTAGTATAATAATTTCAAGTCAGATTAGGGTCGAAAGTATCCGTTAAGTTCCATGGAATTCATGATCAATTAATTCCCATAGGTGAATTAATTATTCCAGTTGGGGTTTAATCCTCTTTTTAGTTATGGAAAGCCGGAATTGCAATTTCAGATAAATTCAATTCCTATTCTTTTAAATTTGCGGTGTGTGTTTATCGTGAATTAGATATTCCGATAAATATTTTTAAGACTAAGAGAATCAGATATTCTCCAGTCATTAATGTTTAAATTCAGATAATTTAAACATGGTGATTTAAAATCCAAGAGAATTAGATATTCTCTAGTTCGGATGTTTTAATGGTCGAGAAATTTAAAACCAGTATTTGGAAGTGGTATTTTAAAACCAAATAATTTTAGATAATTGATTGTTTCAAAGTAAGTGAACTATTCTTAGTAATATCGGTTTAAGTTCGGGATTTTTCTGAAGACGGAAAATATCACGATAGTCGAACAATCGGTATTTGAACCGGGTAGTTGATTAGTCAACCCAAGGCATGCTTTTTTTCCTTCACCTCACCCCATGCCCCACGTCTTTATTTCCTTGTTCCTCAAAAGCCAAGCCATACTACCCAAAGCTGTTGTGGCTCTAATGGGAAAAAGGGAAAATCTGCAGCCTAGCCTACGCTCATTTAATGGTAAAGCCTTACACAAGCATTTATGTAGAGGTTGAGAGAGAGAGAAAAGGGGCAAGACATCCAACTTATCTCTTCATTCCATTTCACTCTTTCATTTGCCATAAAATTTTCGAGAAAGGGGGAGAGGAAACATAGCAGCTCCTCATTTCTTCTTCTCTATTTCATCCCCATTTTCTGCACAAATTTTTGAGAGAGAGAGAGAGAGAGTGGTAGAAGCAAGAAGTTACAGCCTTGTGGAGAAGAGCTCAAGCTATCCTTCATCCGCTCTTCACCGTTGGGTTTCCGGCGTCATCGTTGGAAGCTTTGTTTCATTCGTTTCATTCGTTTCATCTCCTTCAAGCTTCTTCCAACTCTCCTTCTTTGTTATTTTAAAAAGGTATTTTCGAAAACCATGAGCTTTTTAGTCATATATTTTCAAATCTAAGCTTAAGAAGTATGTGTGGATTTTTGGTGTTTTAAATGACGTTAATGTTTAGAAAATTAGTTGGTTATGTGCAAGCATGTGTAGTCCTGTTTGAGATGTTTTGAGGTGATGAAAGCTTGGTATTTGAACTGAAATAAATCTGTCCTAGCTTAGGCTAATCAGTTCCGGACTGAAGCTCATCAGTTGACTGATGAAGTGAATCAGTTGAAGAATCAGTTCTGGGAACCAGCTGACTGATCAGTTCTGGGAACCAGCTGGCTGATCAGTTCTGGGAACCAACGGCTGATCAGTTCTGGTAACCAGCTGGCTGATCAGTTCTGGTAACCAGCTGGCTGATCCGTTCTGGGAATCAGCTGACTGATTCGGAGTTGTTTGGAGTTCGCGCAGACGGCGCGATGCGCAGCTTGGTTTGGCAGTTTCACCACCCTTCAGTAAAACGAGCATAACTCCCTCGTTCGACATCGTATTGAGCCGTCGTAAATTTTTCTGGAAATTAGACTTAAGTGGCTTTCCGATGGTATATGTCTCATTTTCTAATTCGGTCTGGGTAAATTATGAAAAATCGGCGAATTTGGATCTTGTTTCTGTTTTCAGAAATTCTGGCAGTTCTGCCACCTTCTAGTAAATCGGTCATAACTTTTTCGTTAGTTCTCATCTTGAGTCGCCGTAAATTTATCCATAAACTAGACTTCTGTGGCTTTCCATTGGTGTATGGCTCATCCCCTACATCTTATCGAGTCAAAACAGAATTGTTTTCAAATATAGACGTTGTGCAGAACGTTGTTTTGTCTACGAACTTGGTGTTGACCTTGTTCTTAGAATCTAGTTGTGATTATGTTAAGGTATTTTTGATACCTTAAATGATAATGATGTATGCCTTAAGATGTTTAATAGATAGGGTTGAGATTAACCCTTAAGCTAAGAGAAAATTTAGAACGGATACTAGACCCTAATAGGCCTTCGTGTCGTGTTGAGTCCTATCAGATTTAGGATCAACATGCTAAGTATATTTTTATATATTGAAGGCTAGCAGATCCACAAGGGATAAGACCAGTGAGGAACTAGCAGCTGCAATTTCAAGTATTAAAACATTGGTGAAATGTGGGCTTTCTTTTCAACGGAGTCTTAGTCCAAATAATGATTTGAGTTTTTACTCACCCGCAGTTAATTATTCTGATGCAAATAAATTATTGTCATGCATAAAATGTTTTGTTTTGTATGATATCCTTATTCATATTTAGTTAGCTCGCAAGGGGCTTTCTAACTCTTAAATCGATCGGGCCTCGTGCTAACTTAGCGTGTTAACCGAGGTTAGTGTACACTTGGGTCGGTGATATTAGGAAGAGGGAAAGGCTAAGCGGAGCTATTCCTGACTAAGACATCGACGATGCTAAATGTTTGTGGAAAAGGCTGAGCGGAGCTATTCTTCGACATTTAGTTATGTTAAGCGTTCGAGAGAAAAGGCTGAGCGGAGCTATTCCCCGACGTTCGTGGAAAAGGCTGAGCGGAGCTATTCCTCGACTTTCAGTGGGATATGGATGATCATACAACAGAAAAGTGCGCTAAAAAACAGAAAGAGATTTAGTAAAATATAGGGCCTTTTTAGACAAAACCCATGTGTGTTTACTCAGATGCATGACAAGAAAATGAGTTTTCAGTTCAGAAATATTTTTGGCAATGTGTGTTCACTGAGTACCCTTGTACTTAGCCCTGCATGTTTGTTTTTAAATGTGCTGGTTGAGCTGGTGTGGAAGGGAGAAGTGCTGAGAGTGGAGTTCTCTTTAGTACAAGGCTCAGATGACCTTGTGTTATTATTATTATTATTATTGTTATTATTATTATTATTATTATTATTATTATTATTATTATTATTGTCTTTCTTTTGCTTCCGCAACTCAATTATATCACAAGTCCAACATTTCAACTTTTGTTCTGGATGAGTCCCATAACTCGATAATCATTTAAGTACTATTATTATCCAGTCGTTTGTGAGTACTTAAAATCAGTCTGGAATTAGAGTTCTCAGACCAAATATCGGTCATGGAAGATAGTAGTTCACTTCCTTATTTAATTATTTCCAGTTCGCGTCTTGATCCATCCTCCATTGGGGTCGAGTCGTGCCAGTCACACTTTGAATTAATCAGATATTAATTTGGGGTCGTGAAAGAGTGGTATCAAAGCGCGTGTTTTGCTCTGAACTCTAAGTTCTTTCAGCTAAGTCTAAGATTGTTCCTTAGACCATTCAGTGATCAGTTAACAACTCTCAGCACTCCCTCACATCAGTCTCAATCAAAGAAAGAAAGGTATGTGATTGTCAAAATTACAGTATTCAGTTCAGGCCATTCAGATAATGGCGAGATTTCGAGAATCTTTCAGTTCAGGCTATTCAAATAATGGCGAGATTTTGAGAATCTTTCAGTTCAGGCCATTCAGATAATGGCGAGATTTTGAAAATCTTTCAGTTCAGGCTATTCAGATAATAGCAAAGTTATAAAAATTTTCAGTTAAGACATTTAGATAAATGGTGAGATTTTTATAAAAGTATTCAGATCAGGCCATCCAGATGTTGGCAAAATTTTCAGTAAGACCATTCAGATAATGACATGGTAAGACCAATCAGATATTGGCAAAAGTTTTGCATCAGAAAAAGTTTTTGAAAGCCCTTTATGTTTAAAAGAGTTTCAATTATTTTGTTTCATTGAGGCAAGTTCACGATGTAACAGTTAAGTAGGCACCCAAGGTTGCCAAATTGCAGCAGTGCAGTTAGATAATTACAAAGTTCCATTAAGTCAGACTTTAGATAAGTCGGGCTTTTACACGATCAGACTTCAGATAAGTCAGGTTGCTTCATGAATTTAAGCCTCAGAGAACGTAGATGAATTTAGAGGAATCTAGATTGCCTTAGTTCCCTTTAAGTTGGCTTTCACTAAGAAAAGACTCAGCCTTTGGAACCTGATGAAGAAATTCGGCAAGTCCAAGAACTTGAAGGAAAAAGGCAAGTTTCAGAAGCAGATCCAGTTTCAGGAGGCATGATGATCAGGAATTCCCGTTTCAGTAGCTGGTGCATCAAGTCCTCGTTTGAGTAAGGTTTCCGAATTAGCATTTCGAAACCTCGAGCCGAATTTATTTTGAGTCAGCATCTCAAATAAATCAGTCCAGGAACATTCAAGATAGAATCTTGAAAATTTTAGTTCGAGTCAGCGTCTCGAACTAGATCCATCAGACATTTTACTTTTCGAGTCAGCGTCTCGAAAAGGGTAACCTCAAAATTTTTATCTCGAGTTAGGGTCTCGAGGTAAAACTTCAGTATTTGAGTCAGCATCTCAAATAGTAGGTTCAGAGTTTTTAAGTTAGAAACTTGAAAAGTAGCCAGAAGTTTTCTATTTCAAGTTAGCGCCTTGAAATAGAGTTTAAAAGTTCAGGATTTTCCAGAAGATGTTTCGAGAGTTGGTCGGGAATGTTTAAAGGAGTTAAGAATATTCGAGTCATAATACGGTTGTAGGTATACTTTTTAGGCGTGCCTATATAAATGAGTTTCTCACGAAAATTCTCCTTTATATTTCAGATGGCGGGACAGAGATGTACGGCACGAAAGAGTGTACCCCATTCGATACCCGTAGCATAGTATACCTTTTGGTTCAGGACTTGTGAGCCACAGAGCGGGGAGACCCTAGCAGGGTTCTTGTCACGCTACCACAAGCTATGGTTGCATGCGAGGCTCAGTGATGTGGAGGGCATTCATCGCCTGCTTAGAGTGCTTCCACAGTTGTGGCGTGGATGGGCGACAGAGGCCTCATACTATTACATATGCCAGCACTCTCAGACTTTTGAGCTGATGGCGAATTTGCCTGAGTTTATCGCCCTACTCATGCATCAGTACCTTACTCAGCGTGTACCTCCTCCAAGACCATATGCTCAGATGCACGGCTATCTTCTCAGGGATGAGTCACCTAGGGGAGTTTACGACCGTCTTGTTCCTCCCGTTTCTGCAGCACAGACAGCACCACCTCCAGAGTCAGCAGTACATGTGTAACATCCCAGAATTTCAGAATACCTTAGTGAGTTTTCTAAATTTATTTAGAAGACTAAAGAAAATAATTGGAGCTAAAATAAAGTAAAACAAATGTAAGTCGCGACCTTTTTTGTATATTTTATGTGAAAATCGATTATAAGATTTTGCATTTGCCGCCAGAAGATAGTCAATATTGGTCTTTTTTGGAATGTAACGACCTAAAGGAAGCCGTTGGTGCTTTCAAAATTTTACTCTGACCTCTACAGAAGTCCCGTAATTAAAAATCGTAAAGGGAAAACCTGTGAATAGTAATTTATGCGAGCGTTCATGATTTGAAAAATTTACGAAATCCTCCTCTTTAATCCGAGACTTGTTCTATCAAGCCTATCTTATAGAAAATGACCAAGGAATCCATTCGCGTTCACGGATTGCCAATCTGAGGTCAATCGAACGCTCGGGAGCAAAATCTGTCAGTCAAAATGAATAGTAAAAGTAATTTTTGAAAGGGAATCTTTCTTCGTTTTTCTTCAAATGATTTCCTCGTCATCATGAGTTAGGTTGGTTCAATAGTACTTGAGCCAACGAGTCTCCCGGTATTTTCGGATTTTGTGTCTGAGGTCGTTTGGACCTTGACATTGAATAAAGCAACTTTTATTGAATCCGGAAATCACTTTATCAGTATTTTATATCCGAAAAAGTTATACCCGCCCAAGCCTTGGTTTTCCTATAAATAGGGGATGGGGGGCTTCACTTTTTCCTTGCTCATTCTCTCTTCTCTCTTTTTTCTCTCTCGTTCGTGTTGACGAACGAGAGAAACCCGGGCCTGCGCTGAGTAAATCGCGTATGCGGGCCCAGGTTAAGTTTTATTTGGGGGGAGGGGTGCTGCAGCTGCGGGAGCAGCTATCGAGCGCCGGAAGACTGTCGGAGAGCCGCCGCTGCCGTGGATGGCCGGAATTGCCGTTGTCGTGCCGCCGTCGCGACGCCGCTTCGGATGTCTCGTTTCGGTCCATTTCTCATCCTTTATAGTTGAAATTTTAATATGTTGTGTGTTTTAAATAGTGCTTCATTTCGTATGTTGAGTGTGTCGTCGTCTGGTGGCCGGAAACCGGCGAAAATGCCGGAAAACGTGAAAAATAAAGGGGCGCCGATCAATTTCGGTTTTGGCCTATTTTCACCCGTTTCGGGTCGTCAAATCGAAAAAGTTTCTTCTGTAAAGTTGCTCGAAAAATTATTTTCTATAGGACTGTCAAGTTTCGTAATTTTCTAATAAGTTTTGATTAAAGTCGATTATTTTAATCAGGCGGTTATTTTTATAATTAAAGCATGTGATTTCAGAAAATTCCCAAAATTGTATAGTTTAATAAACATATATATGGGGTCATGTCTGATTATTTTCGTAATTTTTGGACAAGTAAAAAGTGCAATCGAAGTTTGTTGTGTAAAATTGGATTAAAATGACAAGTTACGGAAAGTGACCTCTGTCATCTTTTGGTCTCATTAAATCAGAAATTATATTTTAGAATTTATTTCCTCCTGTGTGAAAGTTGTACGAGGTCTCTAGAGTTGTGCATTCTTAGTTGAAATATAATTAAAGTAAATAAAAGCTCCAATTAAATTAAAGTCGAGTTCTGAAAATTAGAGTAGCAGTCCTAAAATAAGGTTTGACCTTTTAGGACTTGTTGAGCCAGTCAGAGGAGCTGACAGATGGGTATCGAGAAGTTTGATCACCTGAGTTGGTCTAATCGAGGTGGGTTTATTTGCAAAACCTATCTATATTTGAGTTATTAACTCATAAATGTGATAGTCATAGTTAGAATATCCAAACAAAATATTTGATGAATTATCTGCTCAAGTCTCTGCTAGAGTAATAGTATTATACTGTTGTATAATTAATGAGAACATAGTATTATACTGTTGTATAATTAATGAGAACATAGTATTATACTGATGTATAATTATTGAGAACATAGATTATGTTGTGCCATAATTATCGTGAACATAGATTATGCTTTATCATAATTATCGAGAATATAGATTATGATTTATCACAATAAACGAATATAGATTATGCTTCGACATAATTAAATAGAATAGATTATACCTTGTCATAACTAAATTAAAGTCTATGACTTAAGAGTTAAGGTTAGAGTTTAAAGATCATAGTATATAGATTAAGGTTAGAGGTTATATTTAAAGCCTAAAAGTCATAGGTTAAAGTTACAGTATATTAAATGTTTATTTGGTATTGATTATACTTGTGTATAATGAGTTATAATTTTTTTAGCTTGTGCTTTCAGCATTAAACTCAAGTTATAGAATGATCTCTATTTAAGGAATAAGAAGCTTAATTGAACTAAGTTGCTAGAGGAATTAAAGGTTAGCCTAGTTGCTATATTTAGAGGGTGACATAGTTTTTATGCTTATGTCATATTACACGCTTTATAGAGAACATAGATCAAAGGATAGGCAAGAACTGTGATTCTTGCAGTTGTGATGTTAATCACTAAAGGTGTCACTGTGAGGTAACCCCTGCACATACACGTGATCTGAGCATCACTATAGGGAGTCAATGCTAGGTAACCCCTGGTATACTCAGGGTCAATGCTAGGTGATCCCTGATACACTCTTCTCGGATTAGCGAGGTAACCCCTCCCTTTTCCTATCAGCGACATGTCATAGAGTGCAGTAGACGATAGAAGGAGCTACAGGGTACCAAAGAGAAGTAAAGGTTTGCAGAAATGGAAAGGGCTTTCGCGTTTTGCTTTCCATTATCTGTATTTATATTTTAGATATTCTGTTACAGTTTTTATTATAGATTGAGTTAAAAGTTTAACCCACTAAGTGCTTTAGTACTCACGCCCAAAATATTTTCAAAATGTTTTTCACAGGTTGAGATGCTGGAGGTGATGGCTCGATGTACTGTTGTGGGTTGATCATGCCTTGCTGTCTCGTTCAGACTAAATTATTGCTCATGAGTATGTTGTTATGTGATACAATATTACTCCATTGTTTTCCACTTAAACTCTGATACAGTTGCCTCATAGTATGATTGCATGCTATGTTTTGTTTTTGGGCTTATCTGAATTGTATTCTTTATTAAATCATGATAAATAAAGTCCCGCTTCTTTTCATAAATCCAAGCATATTTCATTACAGTTTTCGACCTATGAGTTGGTCATATTTAGTTAAGTCTTAGATTTTGTTTATTTTCCAGTTGACCTATGAATGGGTCTTATCTTGATTAATTGCTTCTGTCCTATGAATGGGACATAAAATAGTCTATTTGCCTCTGACCTATTGATGGGTCTTAGTTGTTGTGACCTATGGAGAGGTTTTGCTTATTTGAAGAGTCAGAATCCTATCTATTAATTGTTGGATTCTGTTTGAATTTGATTAGCCTATGAATAGGCATTCCTTGAACTTGTTTGAACCTTTTGACCCCTTTGATTCGTTAAAAACGATAAGTTCTTCCTAAACATAAAGTTATGTTGCCTAAGTTTTTGAGGCGCTAACTTAGTTTAATTCTAGAAACACCCCCCTGGATTTCCAATATTTCGTGCTATTTTACGCACAACAACCCCGTCCCCATCCTCGGGACCGGGCTGTTACAACATGTGGACGCTGATCTCCTGCCACATCAGAGATGCAGGAATGATGAGGAGGCTGGACCCTCGCGAGTGGGCGAGCAGTCTCGGGAGATACAGATGATGAGCTTCCTCCCAGAAAGCGTCAGACAGTGATGGGTTCTCCGGAGAGGACCATAGAGATTGTGCACGAGGTGCGCTGTCAGAGATCTGAGGAGGGAGGTGCAGCAGCTGCAGGCCGTCTAGTACTGGCAGTTGGGGAGGTGTCAGAGGAGGATCCCTCGGAGGATTTACAACCAGAGGAGGGAGATGGCACTCAGAGGATCCAGGATGGTCGGTTGACTGGTAGCTCGTCTGACTAGTTTAGCTTTTGTGCTATGATAGTGTATTTTGTATCAAGACGACTATCTATTTTGTTATGTAGTCGAATGTGTTCCCTAGAGGACCATTCTTGGGACTTAGGTATTCCCACCTTTTGAGACAGGAATGCGTAGTTTGTAAGCATTCTGTCGTCTAGGCATGGCTGGTTTTGCAGAACCCATGCATTAGGAAATGTACTTGTAAGACCTCGTTGGAGGTGATTTTCCTGATGAATAAATATATAAGACTAGAACGGTTGTTAGTTATGCTTTAGAGTTTCAACGCGTTTTGCATGCTTAAGATATGTTAAGGATCAGTTAAAGCATGAGTTATTATACAACGGTGGGCAGTGGCCTAGTTATTAATTATAAATTGAAATTAAAATTTACAGAATGGTACCACCCAGAGCAGCACGAGGAAGAAATGCGAATGCGAATCCCGTAAGACAAAATAGGCCTAGAGGGAGACCTCCAAGGCAAGGAAGACAGGAAAGAGTAGAGGAAGAACAACAGGAAGAACACGATGAACAAAGAGAGCAGACACCTCCCCCATCTCCACAGCGCAGAATTGAGGAGCTCTTTCTGCGACAGAACCCTCCATCGTTTGATAGGGCAGGAACCCCGGCCGATGCTGAGGCGTGGATCCGAGCAATGGAGCAGATTTTTAATTTCCTCCGCTGTGATATCCAGGAGCGACTCTCCTGTGTAGCATTCCAGTTAACCAGATCTGCAGATTTCTGGTGGGAGTCTAGAAGGAGGACCATGACTCCGGAGCAGCTTGATACTTACACGTGGGATCAGTTCAAAACTGGATTCTATGACAAATACATTCCTAAGACGTTCAGAGTCAAGAAGGAAGCAGAGTTTCATACTCTGAAACAAGGAAAGATGTCCGTCACAGAGTACGAGTGAGTATTCTGTGAGTTATCACGGTATGCATCTCTTCAGGTAGATACTGATTAGAAGATGGCATCTAAGTTCAGATCAGGACTGAGGCATGAGATTGCCATGTCTTTGGCAAGTCATGAAGACCTAACCTATGCCGAGTCGTTGAATAGGGCATTGGATATCGAGGCAGTAATGCCTGAAGAAAGAAAGGCCCCAGTACAACTCCAATACCTACTTCAGCACCAGCACCAGCCAGGACTCCATCACAGAACTTCCAAGGGAAGAGAAAGTGGAATGATGGAGGTAACCATAACAAGAACCAAGACTACAGAAAGCCTTGGCAGGGAAATAGGCAGCAGGGCCAGCAGAGTGCTCCTGCTCAAGGAAGAATTGCGTCATCACAACCCAACATTACTCTATGCCCAAGGTGCAACAAACACCACCAAGGCATGTGTCAAGCCAGAAACACAAGTTCCTATAACTGTGGCCAGGAAAGTCACTATGCGAGGCAATGCCCGAAGGCACAACAGGGATGGTGCGTCGTTTTTCACCAAAAATAAATGTTCCGACTTTCGTCGGCAAGCCCACACTGCAGAGTACAGTGGCGAGCAGGATCGTCTCCCAAAGGACCGGTGAGAATTACTCTTGACTTTCAGTTTGCGTGACCAACTTCCAGAAGGGTGTTTTGTGTGAATTATACAGCAAAATAAATTAAAGAATTAAATAGACAACTAGCGAAAATACTTGTGCAAAGAACGGATTTAAATCAATGACAAAAAGGTATTCCGGATCCAACAAACTCCACTCCACTTATAACACTGATCACAGATGCAAGAATTAATTAATCAAACCATGCAAATCAGTTATAGTCATCGAAGACGCTTCTGACAGGACTTAATCTCTCCATACTGTTTCGATAATTAAGAAGACGCTTCATTAATTATTCTCTAATCGGTTGACAACTGTAAGAGACGCTCTTTAAGTTTCATGAAGCAAAAGCAATTAACACAAGAAAGACCCGATTCTTAACTTACAGACTTTGACGCAGGACTGTAAAATTAACTCTGTTATTCCCCTAGTTTTTGAGCAACCGTTTTACCACTTATTAAACCTAAAACTACGATTATGTATGGCCGATTTAATTAGCTAGTAATTAATCACAACCTACCAAATATTTGCAACTATTCAATAGACTTAGAATAATTAGCAACTCGAAATCCAAGAATAACAGATACATGTATCAATTAATTATAAACGAACAATTAGATCTCACAGTTTGTATAGGTGGAGCTTCATCGTCGTCACCGGAATATGAGTAAATTAGCTACTTTGCATGCTGGAATCGAGTAACAAGAAATTGTGTAATTGTGCAATGATGATATCGAAGAAAAGAAGAAAATAAAACTGAATTAAAACCGTTCACTGCTGCGTTTCTTGTCCCTAACGTGCGTCTATGATAAAATAAGCTAAATACCTAATATATATTTACAATCCATAAAAGATAGAGTTCTAAATAGGAAATAATATCCTAAACTAGGCAAATCCCATTCAAAAGACTTTTAGAGGCGGTGGAGATGGTATTTCCGCGTCCAGGTTTAATCGTGGGCCGAGATTTGGTTCAACAAGCCCAAAACGCGTATCCAGTCCAGCTTCAAGAATTTTGCTTCAATCTTCCAGCTGCATGCTCTTGCGGCTGGATCTGCTCGAACTTTTCCCTTTTTTCTTCACTTAGATCTTTTACACCGAAAACATACTCCTTTTCTCCACTCTTGCACCACATCCCTACACAACTCAACAACACATCATTTATCCAAAACACACAAGTATAGGGTAAATAATAAGGAGAAAAGGTACCAAAAAATAGTAATAAGAGCAAGTAGAATACGTCCTATCAAGGGACGAAACCCTCAGTAGCTAAAGGTCCTGCAGGTATCGGGGCAACAGAGTCAGCAACCCCAACAACAACAACAGAGGCAGATGCAGCATGGAAATCCCAGGTCTTATGCAATGAACCCCAGTTCCTCTGGGAAAGGGAAGCAGAAAGGTAATCTTGCAGGTATGGGCAAACTTCATGGCATGCCTTTAGTTGTTTTATTTGATACTGGAGCATCACACTCCTTTATTTCATTAACATGTTGTGAAAAGTTAGAGCTTAAAACTGAACGAGCTAGTCATAAGAAAAGATTTTAACACCAACTGGCGGAACCATGACTACGACTCATGTTTGCTCAAACATAGAAATAGACTTGGGAACAACTAGGATTAAGGCTGATAATCTTAGTGTCCTACCGATGTGGGATACCGACGTGATCCTAGGAATGGATTGGTTGTCAAAAAATCATGCCACGATTCTATGCAGCGAAAGGAAGATATCATTCCAAGTTCCAGGAGAAAAGCCAACAAGTTTTCACGGCATAGAAATGGGAAAGTTCATTCCAATGATTTTAGCACTGCTGGCCAAGAAGATGATCAAGAGAGGAAATCAAGCTTTTCTGGTTTATCTAAACAAGATAAATGATATAGAGAGGACAATGGAAGATGTTCCAGTTGTGCAAGAGTTTGAAGACGTTTTTCCAGAAGAATTGCCAGGATTGCCACCAAATCGACAAGTCGAGTTTGCAATAGATTTGGAACAGGGAGCGGCTCCGATTTCAAAAGCTCCGTACAGGATGGCCCCAAAAGAGTTGCAAGAACTCAAGATTCAACTTCAAGAGTTATGAGACCTAGGTTTTATCCGACCTAGTGCGTCACCATGGGGAGCACCAGTCCTGTTTGTGAAGAAGAAGAATGGCACATTGAGGATGTGCATAGATTACCGTGAGCTGAATAAGCTGACATTGAAGAACAAGTATCCGTTGCCAAGGACTGATGATCTTTTTGATCAGTTCAAGGGGGCAAGTGTATTCTTAAAAATTGACCTAAGGTTTGGGTATCATCAGTTAAGGATCAAGTCAGAGGATATACCCAAGACAGCTTTCCGAACCCGGTATGGTCATTACGAGTTTACGGTAATGCCGTTCGGATTGACAAATGCCCCAGCAGTATTCATGGATCTCATGAATAGGGTGTTTCATCCATTCTAAGATAAGTTTGTCCTTGTATTCATAGATGATATTCTCATCTATTCCAAGAATGAATCAGATCATGCAGAACATCTGAGGACAGTGTTAGAAACACTAAGAAAAGAAAGGCTTTACGCCAAATTCAGTAAGTGCAAATTTTGGTTGAAGGAAGTAATGTTCCTTGGGCACATTGTGTCAGCAGAAGGAATCAAAGTGGACCCCTCTAAAGTAGAGGCAGTACAAGAATGGAAGTCTCCAACTACTCCTAATGAAATCAGAAGTTTCTTGGGATTAGCTGGATACTATAGAAGATTCATAGAAGGATTCTCCAAGATAGCGAGGCCAATGACACAATTGTTAAGGAAGGGAATTAAGTACCAGTGGACAGAAGAATGCGAAGCCAGTTTCCAGGAGCTTAAGAAAAGATTAACAACTGCTCCAGTGTTAACCATTCCAGTTAGTGATAAAGAATTTGTGATTTACACGGATGCTTCGAAGAATGGATTAGGTTGTGTCCTAATGCAAGAAAGTAAAGTCATAGCGTATGCGTCCAGACAGTTAAGAATTCATGAGTTGAATTATCCTACACATGATTTAGAGTTGGCAGCAATAGTGCATGCCTTGAAAATCTGGAGACACCACCTATATGGAGTTACGTGTGAGATTTTCACAGATCACAAGAGTCTGAAGTACTTTTTTGAGCAGAAGGATTTAAATATGAGACAGCGCAGATGGCTCGAATTAGTAAAGGACTACGACTGTGGAATCAGTTACCACCCAGGCAAGGCTAATGTGGTAGCAGATGCCTTGAGTCGTAAAACAAGTAGGTTGGGTTTTCTCCTCACTCAGGAGGAGAAACTCATCATGGATTTTGAAAGCTTACAGCTAGAGGTGGTTTACCCACCTGAGACGATTATATGTCGTGTGGCAACATTAGTAGCTGTATCAGATCTCCGAGAAAAGATAATTGAGGCACAGAGAAAAGATCAAACCATGGAAGAGATGCGCTTGAAGATCAGATCGGGAAAAACAGAAAGCTTCAAGGAAGCATCAGATAATGCTATCCTTTATGAAGATAGGATATGTGTCCCACCCTGTATTGAGCTCAGAAACGAGATCATGAGCGAGGCTCATGATACTCCGTATACAGCACACCCGGGAAGTACGAAAATGTATCAGGATTTGAAGCAGAAATTCTGGTGGGAAAGAATGAAACGGGACGTAGCTTCCTATGTTGAGCGATGCTTGTCATGTCAACAAGTTAAGGCAATGCACCAAAGGCCTTACGGTACGCTACAACCGTTAGAGATTCCCGAGTGGAAGTGAGAACACATAGCGATGGATTTTGTGACAGGCCTACCCACATCAAGACGAGGGAATACGGCCATATGGGTCATTATTGATAGGCTCACAAAGTCCGCTCATTTCCTTCCGATCCGCGTGACGGATGGATCGAATAAGCTAGCTCAGATTTATGTCAGAGAGATTGTACGCCTTCATGGTGTTCCGGTGTCGATAACATCGGACAGAGATTCAAAGTTTACCTCAAGATTTTGGATTAGCTTGCAGAAGGAGTTGGGAACTCAACTCAATTTCAGTACAACGTTTCACCCACAAACGGATGGACAGTCCGAAAGGACCATCCAAACATTAGAGGACATGTTGAGAACCGTGGTACTAGACAGGGGTGAAAGCTGGGATGAAATATTAGCGTTGATTGAGTTCGCTTATAACAAAAGTTATCAAGCAACCATTAATATGGCGCCTTACGAAGCGTTGTATGGGCGAAAGTGTCAATCACCACTTTATTAGGATGAAGTGGGTGAACGAAGGATTCTTGGGCCAGACTCAGTGTCAGAAATGATTGAAATTGTTAGAAAAATATGTCAGAGGATTCAAGAAGCCCAGAGTCGGCAGAAGTCATATGCGGATAAACGCCGTACAGATTTACATTTTGCAGTAGGAGACAAGGTTTTTCTGAAAGTATCTCTGTAGTGCCCCGAACCTTTTGTATATAATTAATTGTAATTATAGACTATGGGAGTCGCGTCATTTTAAAATTTTCGTAATTCGGTGGCTTAACCGAACTTGCGATGTGTTGTATCGATGAAAATCAAAATATATTTTAAATATGTTTATTAATCGATTTATTGATTTGTGTCACTTGGTGTATTTAAAATATTTCAAAAAAAAATATGTTTAATCTATGGTTTTAAAATTAATGAATTATTTCATCCGTTTCGATCCAATTTGGGATTTTTCCGGAGACGGAAAATATCACGATAACCGAACAACCGGTATTTAAACCGGGTATTTTTCAAGTTGACTCTCAAGGCATGGGAGGCCATGCCTTCCCCTCACCTCTCCCATGCCTTCACGTCACTTTTGTCCCCCAAATCAACCAAATAGATTTATGAAAATACCATAGCCATTTTCACCATTTCATCTTCTTCTTCGTTCCTTTCTTCTTCTTCTTCTTCTTCTTCTTCTTCTTCTTCTTCTTCATTCTATCTTCTTTTCTTCCATTTTCTGAGAGAGAGAGAGAGAGAGAGAGAGAGAGAGAGAGAGAGTAGTAAGGAGTTGCAGCCATTGTTGAGAGGAGCTCAAGCTTCGTTCCACCCGTTCTTCACCATTCTCTTTCAGTGTTCGTCTACGTCGTTGCAAGCGTCGATCCAACTAAACCCCAGCTGATTCCAGCCTTGTTCCACTTACCTTCTTCAAGCTTTTCGTGCTTAGTTGTTCTTCAAAGGTATTTTCAAAATCATATATATATATATATATATATATATATATGCTCTTCCAAGATCAAGCATGGATAGAAGTATATGTGTTTTTTTTTTGGATTTGAAGCATGATAGATTGTGGAAATGGGTTGATTATGTGTTTTGTTATAATTCAAAGCATGTTAGTTGAGTTTCTAGATGTGTTTTGATGTTTTGAATGATTGTATATCGAGTATCATGGCGTCTGTCATCGTTCCCACGACTTTCGGCCTCAGTTTCGCGCGACCGCGGGGACGAGCACGAGCGCGCACAGGCCGCGCGAGCGCGGTGACTCGCGTGAGCGCGTACAGGTCGCGTGCCCGCGCAAGTCGCGCGACCGTGCACTTCGCTTCCGGCAGTTTGCCACCCTTCGGCTAAACGAGCATAACTTCCTCGTTAGACGTCCGATTGAGACACCGTAAATTTTGCCGGAAACTAGACTTCCTTGGCTTTCCAACGGTATAGGTCATGTTTCGGTTTTCAGAAATTCGTGGCAGATTTGCTACCTTCTAGTAAAACGGTCATAACTTTTTCGTTAGTTATCGTATGGAGTCACCGAAAAGTGTTCCGGAAACTAGACTTAAGTCTCTTTCTAATGGTATAGGGCCCAGCCCCTAATTCCTTCTGGATAAATTTTGATAAATCATCAAAGTCAGTTGTTGTGCAGATTGCTCAACAAATTTTCAATTTTCAAATCGCCCTTATTCGAAATCAATTAAGGGATCTTTTAACTCCTTCAATGATGCTAAGGAGTGTCCTTATCAGTTAGTATCTAGGGTTGTGAGGACCCTTGAGCTAAGATCGGTTTTAACGTGGATTTAAATTGTGTCATTTAAAATCGCACGCCAAGTGTTTGATTTATGCTCGAATGAGATAAATGTATTTTAAAAAGGGTCTCTTTGTTTAATAAACTCCCATAGGTCTATGATGTTGCTGAGTCTCATTTATGTGATTTAGTATTGTTGAGATTTGCGACATTATTCATTGCCGGAGTAGGCAATTGTTAAGCTATTGAGGTTTAACTTGGGTCGGTTTAACCGACGAGCATGTGAAACTATATAATTGCGAGAGTCTTGACCTCGTGGAGGTTCTAAGATGAATTTTGATACTTGTAGATCATTTGCCGTAAGATGTAATCATTGTGGTGTTGCTCGATTCCGTAGGAACTGAAAAGCTTCGACTATTATAGTCAAAAGGTGGGCGTATACTATCTTTCTCAAAATGCTATGTTTGAGTTATTAAGCTCGTTTTAAAACAAATGTGCATATATGATTATCTGTGTAAAATGATTCGTTCTGCTTGCTGTGGTTGTCGGAGTCTCATATACCAGCGCTGTGTCAATGTGAGTAGCTACAGTCTTGCTTGGTTTGAGTCGCGCCCAATCCCTTGCTGTTCTCAGCTAAAAGAACTTTAATTACCTTGAGGGTTTACTCGGTAATTACGCGTGATGATGTAGTGGTGGTTGCGGGTGTCGTACTTAGCTCACTTCAGGGTTTACTGGTGAGTGGGTCCATTTCAGGGTTTACTGATGGATCAAGGTTCACTTCAGGGTTTACTGGTGAACACATTCATGTTAAATGTTTTGATGAACTTAGATGCATTTCCCTTTACAAAACCTTCTAAGATTCATCTGCATACTCACAGATAATTATTTTATCAAATGCTTTTGATAACTCGGTTTTTCTCAGAAAACCCACTGAGTACATTAGTACTCAGCCCAAATATTTTCTCAAATGTTTTCAGGACAATGAGCTGGAGCGTGCAGACGATGAGCTATGATGGGGCTTATATGTGTACTTTTGTAGCTAACCCGTTGTCTTAGCTCATCTCAATCTTTGATCATCGTATTATTTCTTTTGATGTATCATAGCTTCCGCAAGACCAAAAACTCATGTTTTGGATATATATATATAACTCTGAATTTGTTACGATGATCGTGCTCTTTTATTGAACCAATTTGGAATCGTTCATTGATAATCATCCTTGAAATCCCCTTTCTTTCCCCTCTTCTTAAACCCCACCCCCGTGGCGCTCATTTCCAAGGTCTCTCGGGACCGGGGCGCTACAGATTGGTATCAGAGCAGGTTTGCAACTCTGCAGCCTGCTGGGTCATCTTGTTTGTTCCCTTGTTGTGTCTTTGGTTATCATTTCATAAGCCCTCAACTCGTCTCTCACGCAACAGCAAAGGTACGCACATTTTATGCGTTTAGAATATGAAATAATTGTCAATTATGAGATGCGTTTTTATTTGGATATTATGAAACGATTCATTGTTATTTGGATACAATTGTGAGTTATGTGATTATATACTGGCGGTTTAGCCGTATATATGTTTGATAATGGTGGTTTAGCCATAAATGTGATTATATACTGGTGGTTTAGCCGTATATATATAATTGATGCTGGCGGATTAGCCATATATGTGATTGTATACCGGTGGTTTAGCCGTATACATGTGTTAGATACCGGCAAGAAAGTCGAATGATGTTGTATATTGGCGGGTAAGCCAAAACATGTATTGTATATTGACGGGTAGGTCATATACGTGATTTTATGTGGCAGGATAGCCACATTTGTGTTTAATTTTGATGAGTGAGGCAAATATGTTTAAATTTGGCGGGTTAGCCATTTTTATAATTATGTGGGCATGAGTGCCATTTGTGCGTATTCATGTTGATATGTGGGCCATATACGTTTAACTATTGGCAGGGATGCCACGATTCTTAGATTCTATATGACGTGACCTTTTAAAAATTTCAAAATGATTTTATGGGCGGGGAGGCCCTAATAATTCGATCCATGTTATTGTACATTTTGATTGTTGGAATCTGATTATTGGTACGCTCGGATAGAGCAGTATGGTATGACTTAGAGAACATAGATGAATCTAGCCTATAGTTGCTGAACATAGGCTGTCTTATGAGACTTCTTGATTCATTAAGCATGTATCGGTTTAGATCATGCGTGTTTGGGATCAACGGAGAGGTTGTACCTAAGAGATTCTTTATTGATCAATTGAATGGCGATACGTAATGATCTTTATGATCATGATTCTTATTGGAACTCGGTTAGTGCAGGATGCCTCCGAGGGGAAGAAGACCGAGAAACGTTAATCTAGCGATGCCAGAGGTGCCGGTGGAGCCGCCGGTCCAAGGACCGTGAATCGAAGTTGAATTTCGACATCATAATCCCCCGGTGTTCAATGGGGAAGGTGACCCACTCGCGGCTGAGAGATGGGTCCGTGCTTTGGAGAAAATCTTTGGATTTCTCCAATGTGATGACAAGGAAAAGATAACCTGTGCACTATACCAACTAGTAGACGATGCTGACTTCTGGTGGGAGTCAGTGAGACGAACGATTTCCGATGACGATTGGGAGATATTCACTTGGGAAGATTTCAAGTCCATTCTGTACCAGAAATACATTCCAGCTCACTATCAGCACCAGAAGGCGAACGAGTTCTGGAATCTGAAACAAGGTAGCGGCTCTGTGGCCGACTACGACCTGAAATTCAATAGACTATCGAGGTATGCGCCTCAAACAGTAGATACCGAAGAGAAACGAATTGAAAAGTTCCGTATGGGACTGAGGCCTGAGATCGGGACCGCTCTAGTCGGGAAGGACGGAGCTAATTATGGCCAATTTCTGAGCTGGGCACTGAGCATTGAGGCGATGCAGGGAGCCTCGAAGGGGTTGGCATCTCATCCGCCTACGGCTGACCCTAAGGGAAAGCGGAAGTGGGAAGGTCCTCAGCATGGGCACCAGAAAAAGAATTTCCAGCCCAATTATCAGGGTGGAGGAGGCTATGGACAAAGGCCAGCTGGCCAAGGGAATGCGGCAACGGGGCCTCAGGGCTACCAAGGTTATGCACCGCAGTGTGCCATTTGCCATAAACACCATTTTGGAAAGTGTCTTACATGCTACCGTTGTGGCCAACCGGGTCACTTTGCTAATCGGTGTCAGCAGAAGCCGGAAGTGCCATACCAGGGACAACAGGGACCACAGGGAGGAGGTGGTCGAGGCAATGGCAACAACCGAGGAAATCAGAGGCCTCAGCAAAACCAGAACCAGAATCGGAGGGCACCTCAACAGGCCCGAGCATATGCGCTGAATCAGCAGGAGGCTGCCGGAAATCCTGGAAACTTGGCAGGTATGATCAGTATGTGTGATGTACCTGTGCTTGCCTTGTTTGATACTGGAGCTTCGCATTCATTCATCTCTAGAAGTGCATGTAGGCGTATGAATCTCGAACCTGAGTTAGCAAAAGAACCTTTAGCCGTAAGCATTCCTTCAGGGCGAACGCTTTTGTCTGATTGCATGTGCCAGAACCTACATGTGCTTATAGGTGAAAAGAGTTTCATAGTCAGTCTTTATGTACTTGAGATGCGAGATTTCGATATTATTTTCGGTATGGACTGGCTGACCAAAGAATGTGCCACGATTCGATGCCAAGAAAAGGAGATTATACTCCAAAAGCCGGGTGGGGCGGAGACAAAGTTTTATGGAACAAGAATGAGAAGCGCGATCCCCATCATATCAATGCTGAGAGCGATGAAGATGATTTGAAAGGGCAAGTGTCGAGCATTCTTAGTGCACTTATCGAGCAAGAAGGAAGAGGAGCTGACAGTTGATCAAGTACCGGTGGTACGAGAGTACTATGATGTATTTCCAAAAAAGTTGCCGGGATTGGCACCAGATAGACAAGTGGAGTTCACCATCGAGCTACAACCAGGTGCAGCGCCAATGTCCAAAGCACCGTATCGTTTAGCTCCGAAGGAGTTAGAGGAGTTGAAGGTGCAACTGGAAGAACTATTGGAACTGGGTTTCATAAGACCTAGTGTTTCACCTTGGGGAGCACCAATCCTATTCGTCAAAAAGAAAGACGGTTCGATGAGGATGTGCATCGACTACCGCGAGTTGAATAAGTTAACCGTGAAGAACAAATATCCGCTTCCAAGGATTGATGATCTCTTTGATCAGTTATCTGGTGCAAGGGTATTTTCCAAGATCGATCTACGATCTGGATATCACCAAGTCAAGGTGAGAGAAGAAGACATACCTAAGACCGCGTTTCGAACAAGGTATGGCCACTACGAGTTTCTAGTGTTGCCATTTGGTCTAACCAATGCTCCTGCAGTCTTCATGGATTTGATGAATCGAGTTTTTCACGAGCATTTAGACAAATTTGTGTTGGTCTTCATTGACGATATTCTAATTTACTCGAAAAGCGAGAAGGAGCACGAAGAACACTTGAGAATAGTGTTAGAAACACTAAGAAGGGAGAAACTTTACGCAAAGTTCAACAAGTGTGAATTTTGGCTCCAGGAAGTGATGTTCCTCGGACACATCGTGTCAGCAGGAGGAATCAAAGTAGACCCTGCAAAGATCGAAGCGGTAGAAAGATGGAAATCACCAACAAATGTTCATGAGATAAGAAGTTTCCTCGGATTGGCAGGATACTATCGAAAGTTTATCAAGGACTTCTCGAAGATAGCGAGGCCGATGACTCAACTTCTGAGGAAAAAGGTCAAGTTTGAGTGGACTGATGCATGTGAGAAGAGTTTCCAAGAACTCAAAAAGAGATTGACCACTGCACCAGTCTTAACGCTGCCAGAAGGAGTAGAAGGCTTTGTAATCTATACAGACGCATCTAAGTTAGGCTTGGGCTGCGTGTTGATGCAGAATGGGAAGGTGGTAGCCTATGCTTCTCGTCAGTTGAGACCGAATGAGTTAAACTACCCAACCCATGATTTGGAGCTTGCCGCAGTCGTGCATGCTCTCAAAATCTGGAGGCATTACCTCTATGGGGTAAAATGTGAAATCTTCACCGACCACAAAAGCTTGAAGTATATCTTCGAGCAGAAGGAGTTGAACATGAGGCAAAGACGTTGGTTAGAATTAGTAAAGGACTACGACTGCACGATTCATTACCACCCGGGTAAGACAAACGTGGTTGCAGATGCCTTGAGCAGATACGGGCCAGGGGTATCTGACGGTCACACCTCAGATATGAAAGAACTCGCACGGGAAATGGAAAAACTAGAGTTAGAGGTGGTGGTTACACCCGACTCTACGACAAGTTCGATAGCTGCAATGGTAGCTAAACCTGAACTGCGAGCAAGAATCGTTGAAGCACAACCAAAAGATGATAAGTTGGAGAAAATCCGACTAAAGATCAGGAGTGGCGAACCAAAGGAGTTCAAGGAAGCCGATGACAGAACGTTGATGTTTCGTGATCGACTGTGTGTTCCAAATGTTGACGAATTGAAGTTGGAGATTATGAGGGAAGCTCATAGTACTCCGTATGTTGCCCATCCCGGGAGTACGAAAATGTATAAAGATCTGAAGCAGAGTTTTTGGTGGAGCAACATGAAACGTGAAATAGCAATATTTGTGGAAAGATGCTTGACGTGCCAACAAGTGAAAGCCATTCATCAACGACCTTCGGGTTTGTTGCAACCTTTAGAGATTCCTGAATGGAAATGGGAGCATATCACGATGGATTTCATTGTTGGTTTACCGAGATCGGTAAAAGGAAACACGGTAGTCTGGGTTGTCGTGGATCGACTGACAAAGTCAGCACATTTTATTCCAATAAAGTCAACGGCAGATTTGAGTAGGTTGGCTCAAATCTATGTGAGAGACATTGTTAGATTGCACGGGATTCCAGTTTCTATCACATCGGATCGTGATACCCGATTCACATCGAGATTTTGGAAAAGCCTTCAAGAGGCAATGGGCACGAGACTAAATTTCAGCACAGCATTTCATCCTCAGACTGATGGCCAATCAGAAAGAACAATTCAAATTCTAGAAGACATGCTTCGAGGAGTTGTGCTTGATGGAAACACTAGTTGGGAGGACATGTTACCGTTGGTGGAGTTCGCGTATAATAATAGTTATCAATCCACCATCAAAATGGCACCATACGAGGCTTTGTATGGACGCAAATGTCGATCACCCTTATATTGGGATGAGGTTGGGGAACGTAGAATTTTGGGGCCAGAAATTGTGCAAATGACCATTGAAAAGATCGATCAAATCCGGGCAAGGATGAAAGAAGCACAAGATCGTCAGAAGACTTATGCTGACAAAAGAAGGACCGACTTGCAATTTCAAGTTGGTGATAAGGTGTTTTTGAAGATATCTCCAACACGTGGTGTTGTGAGGTTTGGGAAACGTGGTAAGTTGCGACCAAGATTTATCGGTCCATTCGAAATTCTGCAAAGAATTGGTGAGGTTGCTTATCGGCTTGCATTGCCGCCAAATCTATCACAAGCACATGACGTTTATCATGTATCAATGCTAAGAAAATACGTGTTCGATCCTGAACACGTGATTCGAGATGATGATTTTGCATTGCGACCTGACATGTCGTATGAAGAGAAGCCGCACATGATTATCGACCGAAAGGTCCAAGTCTTGAGAAACAAGGAGATTTCATTGGTGCTTGTGCAATGGAATCACCATGACCGAAACGAGGCAACATGGGAGCTTGAGAGCTCGATGAAACTGAAGTATCCCGAGATGTTTCAGGATGCTTGAATTTCGGGACGAAATTCCTTTTAAGGAGGAGAGTATGTAGTGCCCCGAACCTTTTGTATATAATTAATTGTAATTATAGACTATGGGAGTCGCGTCATTTTAAAATTTTCGTAATTCGGTGGCTTAACCGAACTTGCGATGTGTTGTATCGATGAAAATCAAAATATATTTTAAATATGTTTATTAATCGATTTATTGATTTGTGTCACTTGGCGTATTTAAAATATTTCAAAAAAAAATATGTTTAATCTATGGTTTTAAAATTAATGAATTATTTCATCCGTTTCGATCCAATTTGGGATTTTTCCGGAGACGGAAAATATCACGATAACCGAACAACCGGTATTTAAACCGGGTATTTTTCAAGTTGACTCTCAAGGCATGGGAGGCCATGCCTTCCCCTCACCTCTCCCATGCCTTCACGTCACTTTTGTCCCCCAAATCAACCAAATAGATTTATGAAAATACCATAGCCATTTTCACCATTTCATCTTCTTCTTCTTCTTCTTCTTCTTCTTCTTCTTCTTCTTCTTCTTCTTCTTCTTCTTCTTCTTCTTCTTCTTCATTCTATCTTTTCTTCCATTTTCTGAGAGAGAGAGAGAGAGAGAGAGTAGTAAGGAGTTGCAGCCATTGTTGAGAGGAGCTCAAGCTTCGTTCCACCCGTTCTTCACCATTCTCTTTCGGTGTTCGTCTACGTCGTTGCAAGCGTCGATCCAACTAAACCCCAGCTGATTCCAGCCTTGTTCCACTTACCTTCTTCAAGCTTTTCGTGCTTAGTTGTTCTTCAAAGGTATTTTCGAAATCATATATATATATATATATATATATATATATATATATATGCTCTTCCAAGATCAAGCATGGATAGAAGTATATGTGTTTTTTTTTTGGATTTGAAGCATGATAGATGGTGGAAATGGGTTGATTATGTGTTTTGTTATAATTCAAAGCATGTTAGTTGAGTTTCTAGATGTGTTTTGATGTTTTGAATGATTGTATATCGAGTATCATGGCGTCTGTCATCGTTCCCACGACTTTCGGCCTCAGTTTCGCGCGACCGCGGGGACGAGCGCGAGCGCGCACAGACCGCGCGAGCGCGGTGACTCGCGCGAGCGCGTACAGGTCGCGCGCCCGCGCAAGTCGCGCGACCGTGCACTTCGCTTCCGGCAGTTTGCCACCCTTCGGCTAAACGAGCATAACTCCCTCGTTAGACGTCCGATTGAGACACCGTAAATTTTTCCGGAAACTAGACGTCCTTGGCTTTCCAACGGTATAGGTCTCAATCTCTAATTCTTTCTGAGTAAATTATGAAAAATCGGCAAAGTTGGGTCATGTTTCGGTTTTCAGAAATTCGTGGCAGATTTGCTACCTTCTAGTAAAACGGTCATAACTTTTTCGTTAGTTATCGTATGGAGTCACCGAAAAGTGTTCCGGAAACTAGACTTAAGTCTCTTTCTAATGGTATAGGGCCCAGCCCCTAATTCCTTCTGGATAAATTTTGATAAATCATCAAAGTCAGTTGTTGTGCAGATTGCTCAACAAATTTTCAATTTTCAAATCGCCCTTATTCGAAATCAATTAAGGGATCTTTTAACTCCTTCAATGATGCTAAGGAGTGTCCTTATCAGTTAGTAGCTAGGGTTGTGAGGACCCTTGAGCTAAGATCGGTTTTAACATGGATTTAAATTGTGTCATTTAAAATCGCACGCCAAGTGTTTGATTTATGCTCGAATGAGATAAATGTATTTTAAAAAGGGTCTCTTTGTTTAATAAACTCCCATAGGTCTATGATGTTGCTGAGTCTCATTTATGTGATTTAGTATTGTTGAGATTTGCGACATTATTCATTGCCGGAGTAGGCAATTGTTAAGCTATTGAGGTTTAACTTGGGTCGGTTTAACCGACGAGCATGTGAAACTATATAATTGCGAGAGTCTTGACCTCGTGGAGGTTCTAAGATGAATTTTGATACTTGTAGATCATTTTCCGTAAGATGTAATCATTGTGGTGTTGCTCGATTCCGTAGGAACTGAAAAGCTTCGACTATTATAGTCAAAAGGTGGGCGTATACTATCTTTCTCAAAATGCTATGTTTGAGTTATTAAGCTCGTTTTAAAACAAATGTGCATATATGATTATCTGTGTAAAATGATTCGTTCTGCTTGCTGTGGTTGTCGGAGTCTCATATACCAGCGCTGTGTCAATGTGAGTAGCTACAGTCTTGCTTGGTTTGAGTCGCGCCCAATCCCTTGCTGTTCTCAGCTAAAAGAACTTTAATTACCTTGAGGGTTTACTCGGTAATTACGCGTGATGATGTAGTGGTGGTTGCGGGTGTCGTACTTAGCTCACTTCAGGGTTTACTGGTGAGTGGGTCCATTTCAGGGTTTACTGATGGATCAAGGTTCACTTCAGGGTTTACTGGTGAACACATTCATGTTAAATGTTTTGATGAACTTAGATGCATTTCCCTTTACAAAACCTTCTAAGATTCATCTGAATACTCACAGATAATTATTTTATCAAATGCTTTTGATAACTCGATTTTTCTCAGAAAACCCACTGAGTACATTAGTACTCAGCCCAAATATTTTCTCAAATGTTTTCAGGACAATGAGCTGGAGCGTGCAGACGATGAGCTTTGATGGGGCTTATATGTGTACTTTTGTAGCTAACCCGTTGTCTTAGCTCATCTCAATCTTTGATCATCGTATTATTTCTTTTGATGTATCATAGCTTCCGCAAGACCAAAAACTCATGTTTTGGATATATATATATATAACTCTGAATTTGTTACGATGATCGTGCTCTTTTATTGAACCAATTTGGAATCGTTCATTGATAATCATCCTTGAAATCCCCTTTCTTTCCCCTCTTCTTAAACCCCACCCTCGTGGCGCTCATTTCCAAGGTCTCTCGGGACCGGGGCGCTACAATCTCCTTCCAAAGGGATAATAAGATTCGGCGTAAAAGGAAAGTTACGACAACGTTTTATAGGACCTTACGAGATCCTTGAGCGGATAGGTGCAGTGGCGTATAGATTGGCATTACCACCCAGTTTTTGTAATGTTCATAATGTATTTCATGTTTCTCAGTTAAGGAAATACGTGTATGATCCCAAACATGTGATTCAGCAGAATGAAATTGAGTTAGAACCAGATCTAACTTATGAAGAGAAACCAGAAGCTGTGTTGGATCGAAAAGTCCAGGAGTTGAGGAACAAGTCTATTCCTCTAGTTAAGATCCTATGGAGTTACCATGGTCAGGAAGAAGCGACATGGGAACTTGAGGATAAGATGAAAGTGAAATACCCAGAATTGTTTCTCTAAGCTATGTAAATTTCGGGACGAAATTTATTTTAAGGGGGGTGGAATGTAATACCCCGTAAATTAATTACTGCTTAATTGCAGTAAATTGTTGAAATTACTATTTAGTATAATAATTTCAAGTCAGATTAGGGTCGAAAGTATCCGTTAAGTTCCATGGAATTCATGATCAATTAATTCCCATAGGTGAATTAATTATTCCAGTTGGGGTTTAATCCTCTTTTTAGTTATGGAAAGCCGGAATTGCAATTTCAGATAAATTCAATTCCTATTCTTTTAAATTTGCGGTGTGTGTTTATCGTGAATTAGATATTCCGATAAATATTTTTAGGACTAGGAGAATCAGATATTCTCCAGTCATTAATGTTTAAATTCAGATAATTTAAACACGGTTATTTAAAATCCGAGAGAATTAGATATTCTCTAGTTCGGATGTTTTAATGGTCGAGAAATTTAAAACCAGTATTTTGAAGTGGTATTTTAAAACCAAATAATTTTAGATAATTGATTGTTTCAAAGTAAGTGAATTAGTCATAGTAATATCGGTTTAAGTTCGGGATTTTTCTGAAGACGGAAAATATCACGATAGTCGAACAATTGGTATTTGAACCGGGTAGTTGATTAGTCAACCCAAGGCATGCTTTTTTCCCCTCACCTCACCCCATGCCCCACGTCTTTATTTCCTTGTTCCCCAAAAGTCAAGCCATACTATCCAAAGCTCTTGGAAATCTGCAGCCTAGCCTACTCTCATTTAATGGTAAAGCCTTACACAAGCATTTATGTAGAGGTTGAGAGAGAGAAAAGGGGCAAGGAATCCAACTTATCTCTTCATTCCATTTCACTCCTTCATTTGCCATAAAATTTTCGAGAAAGGGGGAGAGGAAACATAGCAGCTCCTCATTTCTTCTTCTCCATTTCATCCCCATTTTCTGCACAAATTTTTGAGAGAGAGAGAGAGAGAGTGGTAGAAGCAAGAAGTTACAGCCTTGTCGAGAAGAGCACAAGCTATCCTTCATCCCTTCTTCACCGTTGGGTTTCCGGCGTCATCGTTGGAAGCTTTGTTTCAGTCGTTTCATCTCCTTCAAGCTTCTTCCAATTCTCCTCCTTTGTTATTTTAAAAAGGTATTTTCGAAAACCATGAGCTTTTTAGTCATATATTTTCAGATCTAAGCTTAAAAAGTATGTGTGGATTTTTGGTGTTTTAAATGACGTTAATGTTTAGAAAATTAGTTGGTTATGTGCAAGCATGTGTAGTCCAGTTTGAGATGTTTTGAGATGATGAAAGCTTGGTATTTGAACTGAAATAAATCAATCCTAGCTTAGGCTAATTAGTTCCGGACTGAAGCTCATCAGTTGACTGATGAAGTGAATCATTTGAAGAATCAGTTCTGGGAACCAGCTGGCTGATCAGTTCTGGTAACCAGCTGGCTGATCAGTTCTAGGAACCAGCTGCAGTTCTGGGAACCAGCTGGCTAATGAGTTCTGGGAACCAGCTGGCTGATCAGTTCTGGTAACCAGCTGGGAACCAGCTGACTGATCAGTTCTGGGAATCAGCTGGCTAATTCGGAGTTGTTTGGAGTTCGCGCAGACGGCGCGCTGCGCAGCTTGGTTTGGCAGTTTCGCCACCCTTCAATAAAAGGAGCATAATTCCCTTGTTAGACATCGTATTGAGCCTTCGTAAATTTTGACGGAAACTAGACTTAAGTGTCTTTACGATGGTATATGTCTCATTTTCTAATTCGTTCTGGGTAAATTATGAAAAATCGGCGAAGTTGGGTCATGTTTCTATTTTCAAAAATTCTGGCAGTTCTGCCACCTTCTAGTAAATCGGTCATAACTTTTTCGTTAGTTATCATCTTGAGTTGCCGTAAATTTGGCCATAAACTAGACTTCTGTGGCTTTCCATCGGTGTATGGCTCATCCCCTGCATCTTATCTAGTCAAAACAGAATTGTTTTCAAAGATAGACGTTGTGCAGAACGTTGTTTTGTCTACGAACTTGGTGATGACCTTGTTCCTAGAATCTAGTTGTGATTATGTTAAGGTATTTTTGATACCTTAAATGATGTTATAGTAGAGTTAGAGGGTGTCTAGCTAAGCTTATTTAAAAAATCTAGCAAGTTCTTGCATTTTTTAAGATGTTTACGGTTTATGATATGTTAGATTTCATTTTAAAATGAAGTTGAAGTGTTTGAATAAGATGAACACTTTCAAACATCTTATAAAAAACCACTCCTGCAATTAGGGTAAATCTTTAACTCGGGTTTTGTCAAGGGAATGAGGTGAATGGATAAGGGCATAGATTACGTACTACCAATTAATTATTTTGATTTTAAAATTTCAGTAGGCGTGGATGTGGCACTAGATGATTTTGATCAAGTTGCACTTTGGTCGTATTATGTCTCATTTAATGTGTGCAGTTGTTTTCTCAAATTACCTTCCCCCTCAGTTTAGATTTGTCCCTGTTGTAAGGTCTACAATAGCAAATAACATGAACATGCTCCTTTTTCTCTAAGTTGATTCATTCTTGGTTTTACTTGATCAATTTTTTCACTCATGCATACAACATCCTTCTTTCCCCACAGCTCTAATATTTGATTTCTCAACTGTTGTGTGATCTAAGTGCAACATCTCGATGATGAGCTAGAGCTAGGTGAGGAAGCTAGTTTTGGGGTACAACATCTTGATGTTGAGCCGAGCGAGGAACCGGTGTTGCTATACCTTTATTTTTGCTACAAGTAGTATAAAGTTACTTTGTGGATGATTTATAAACTAGTGCTTGGAACTATATAATCGGAACAAAAGAATGTGCCACGGGCACGGCTTAGCTAGTTTTATCTCTAGGTAATAACTATTTTAATTTCTTGACTCCAAACAACATCTTATATTATTTCTTTCTTTCTTTCTGATGTTATGGGGTGAGTAGGATGCAATACATCATGCTTGGTTAGTTAATACATATACCAATTTCAATACTCAATCAAAAGTTAATACTTATACCAACTTAAATATTCCACCAAAATACTAATTTGGTATAGGTTTCCACTTCTACTTTGAAATATTAATTTAGTGTTGTTTTCACTCTAATAATGAAACACCACTTTAGTGTTGGATTTCACTCCAACTTTTTTGTTTCAAATTCTCCCCCATATTGGTGTTTCAGTTGCTCCAACACCAACACCAATTTAATTGGTGTTGACGGGTTCTACATTATTTAATGAAATATATGGAACTTCTTTTATTAAATGTAGTAGCATACTATATTATCATCAAATGTAAGAAAATGTATCAGTGTTAGCATCAAATGATAAATAATTAATGACACCTCTCGTGTTTTTTGGCAATGCAATGGAAAGAAACAGGGTCATTATAGAATAAACATATGCAGTAGTAATTGAAGTCAATGTGGAAACATTAACATATGAGGTCATTTCAATTGCATACTAAGCACAAGTGCGATTCTAGAGTCATGAGAAAAAGAAATATAAAGCAATCTAATCTAATCAGACTCCTCCCGTCTATCAGCTGAGCTGGCCAATGCATTCTCTTGGTCTTCAGGAGGAATGAGCACGAGAAGGACATGGGTCGGCAGCAGATGTAGCGATATCAAGCCTTTGGAGCAAAACAGTATTCTCCACACATGGGTCGGCAACAGGACATTTGTGCTGGAGCGGAAGGGCATTCTGAAAATAAGGAAATAGCTGCATACGATAGGGATGATCATTGATTTCATCCGCCTTGCTCAACTCCTGTGAAACGGAATCATATGCCAACAACTTCGAATAATGCCCTTCAAGTAACAGCACTTCACCACTTCTGAAATATCCTAGAGGCCTCTCAGCTTGCACCTCAGCTTTGAAACCCATTTCTTTGGTCCATCGGTATCGTCCATCTTTGATGACCCTAATCCAAGGATGAAAGGTCTTATAAACACGCATCCTTTGGTAGAGTAAAAGACCAAGTGACCCCTCAAAGTCCATCAGCATGTGGCCGAATGAAGTTAAAGAAAATCTACCGGGAAGGTCTAGAGTAGAGAACTTCTCATTCGTTAAATCAAACGAAATAATAACATCCCGAGCAATAGCTGCATCTGATGTATGCTGTGCTATCCAATAGCAAATGCCGTCTACATACGTAGCCCATCCCATGACATCACAACCGTATTCTTCGGTGCTCTCAATTTCTTTCCAACAATCATTTCTAAGGGAATAGAGCTGAGTCTGCTTTTTCAGAGCGTGGTCGAGGTATTTAGGATGCTGGTAATAGTGAGTAACGAGTCTTATGATTTTATAATCCTCAAAGTGAGGATCAAATCCTAATCCACAAACACGATAAACGACATCGGATGTGCACGTACCATCGCAACCTTGATATGGGCAGGGAGGGGATATCATGTCGGAAGGAGGAGGAATGACTGTAAATTCATCCACTGATGGATTCCAAACAATAATCACACCTCCCTCGTACTCCAATAAAAACAATCCTTTACAGTATCCTATCGCTTCATGCTTCTTCCCCGGAAATGGTGATGTACGACCACTCACCACGAATGATCCCCTATTGCCCTCCCATACTTTTGAAAAATCATGCTCCCCCTCGTCGTTCAAATGCCTCAAATAAAACGGCATAGTTGCAGCTGTAGATGGAGATACAGATAATCTTGCTAAGGTTTATAAAAATTCAACATAAATAAAAATAAGAGCTGCACGTATGTGCACAAGGTGGATATATACACCTATATCAGACGGCGCGTGGGAGTCAGGGGCCAGTCTGTTTTTTTTTTCCTGTTTCGACGATTTTTTTAACTTTTCTTTTTGCGATTTCTGTTTTTTTCAACAAAATTTATACCACAAAATAAAATTAATGAACACTAAAATTAAAGTGAATTGATATATTTTTGTTTGAAATAAATATAAAATTATATCTTAAAATGAAATTAATAAATCCTAAAAAAACACAAAATAAAACCCTAAAAACACCCCCCAAAAACCCTAAAAAACATAAAATAAAACCCTAACCCCCCCCCCCCCCGCCCCACCCAAAAAAAAATCCAAAAAAATATAAAATAAAACCCTAAAAATACCCCCCAAAAAACACAAAATAAACCCCTAAAAGCACCCAAAAAATCCTAAACACACAAAATAAATCCCTACAAACACCCCCAAAAACCCCTAAAATAAGTAGCAGCCCCTTACTATTATTTAATGATACAGGTGATACTTTTCGAATTTTGAGTGATACTTTTTAATGTTACTGATTTTACCGGAGTTTTTTTTTAGGGTTGACCCGCGAATTTGACCCGTCCGTCTGGAATAAGCCTTATATGCACCTTGTGCATGTAAGTATTTGCCTAAAAATAATAATTGAGGATTGGATTTGGGCCCATAAAAATCATACCACATTCAGCACAATAAATCCAACATAAATAAAAAATAAAGAAAACACTAAACAATTCATAAATTATAATAAAATAAAATTACATTAACAATTCTTTCTTCGTGTATTATACATTAACAAGAGATCAATTCTTTTAAATATTCATATTTCCTTTCCCGCCGATAATTAAAACTTATATTCAATTTTTAATTGCAAGTAAATTTACTAAGCCAGCTGGTTCAAATAGGAGTGTTTTGCAAATGGACAAAAAAAGTGGATAAAATCTTTATCTTGAATTTTTTGACTTTGCGACATTCTAATTCCTACAATAAAGAGCAAAGGAAAATCTCAAAATCTCATATATTAACATATTAAACTAATTAAAATCTTATGGACACCACAAAAATCTGAATATCTGATTTTCAAAAATAATTAAACTAACAATGTATACAATGCATCAGATTTTCAGAAACAAACAATGCATCAGATTTTTATATACATGGACTTTTCTTTCACAAAAATCCCCTTTTTGATGTATTGATAATTTGATATGTAACTGTTAGAATATCAAAAATCCAATGACAATACCAGAAGGGATGAAGGGATGTGTCGGCGGTGATGAAGCTCGACGGAGATGGGGGCACTTCGTCTCGGTGGCGATAAAGCTTGTCGTGTCGGGCTGTCGAGGACTCGGGTCTTACTCTTCCTCGAGGCTGCTGGCTTCTGTGGCGAGTGGGAATGGTGACTGCAGGCTAGGGAATAGAGAGGGATGGGTGATGGTGGATCGCAGTCTGCGGCCACGCACGGCCGGATGCTCTCTCTTCACTCGTCAGTAATCACGATTTGTCGATTTAGGGGTTTTACTGCTTTTAGGTTCTTTAACTCTTTTAATTTTTTTCCTTCTAATTAGAATTTAAGTTTAGTAATATTATAGTTTTTTTTAAATCAATTCAGAATGCACGGGATTTTATTATTTTAGTAAATCAAATATGAATTTGTAATCATATTGCATGGATTTTATTATTTTAGTAAATCAAATTTTAATTTATAATCATATTGCATGGATTTTATTATTTTATTAAATTAAATATTAATTTGTAATCATGTCATAAAAAATATTGCCTAAAAATAATAATATTATAAAAACAAATGTTGTCAATAAGATGTCTATTTTATACATCACTTCCAATAATCAAGTTGTACAATATTTTTTTTTGTATTTTCATCAGTGAAAATTGAATATTTTTAGTTGGAAATTGAATTTTTAATAACAAATTATTTCATTCTTATCCTCTCTCTCTCTCACACACACACATTAAGAATATTTTCTAATAAATTGAATAAATTATTATGTCCTCTCTTTTTTATATGAAAATCATATTTATAAGGTTTTTTTAATTAGTGGGAATTGAATATTTTTAGTTGGTATTTGTTTCATTTGGATTATGAGTAGCTAAACATCTTTTGTTCTAGAGTGATGTGATTTAATAAAGGGTGTTTGATTTAAATATGGATGTATGTTTTCCTTCTCCTTTTCTTTCATAAATCATGTTTTGATTGTCTCTTCCCTTGAAATGGACTTTGGGGAAGGATTTTATGTTTAGTTGGCTTTGAGAGAAGCAATTTTACATGGGTAAATGATTTGTGAATCCAATTTAATGTTAAATCGAGAGCTTGTTGTTTAATTAATGTTTAGTAATTGATTAGACTTGAATAAACTAAATATTAATTTAACCCTAGAGATGGAGGAATTGTGTTTAGCCCAAATGTCCTTGTGACTTGAGAAAGCTCTTGGATTAATTTCTTGTCAATTTTGTGTGGATTGAATAAACATATGTTCCATATTTAATGATTGCATCCTTTTTAATGAGCATTTCCCTAGGACTTTTTTTATTGTTTAAATCAATTTAGTTGGTCATTTTTATATTCTTGTTTTGCATTGTCTTGTTGCTTGCATTTTCATTCCTTGTACAAAAAAACTTCTCAACAACAAGTGTGCACAATATGACAAAGACGACTCTTGATACGTAACTTCTCATCGCTGCCAGACTTCCAGAGAAATTGAATCTGAAATTTTCGAGGAAAAAAAAAAAGAATTCATCCCCTTCTCATTCAAACTGAAGTTCTTGAATTTTGGCTTATTTTTTGAAAAATGTTTTCCGAAACCTGTAAAGGGCTCGTTTCTGAACGTATACATTAGCAAATTGTTCTTGTCATATTAGCAAAATTGTGTTAATATATTAATAAAATATTGGTAACATATTAGACAAATTGGTTTCATATATTATCAATTAGGTACTGAAATTATACAATATTGACATAATAGTATCATAGTGTTAAAATATTTACAAATTATTAGCTACATATAAGATAAATAATTTAAATATGATTAGAATAATAAATTGGCCAACGTTAAACATTCGTGCGTAATATATTGACTAATGTCAATTATACATCAATAGATGACCAAAATATTATAATCACACCAAAAATATTACAATCATAATACTATTTTGGTATACATCAAATACAAATTATCAGATTATACATACCTAAAATTTCCATTAGCCTAAATTCAAAATTCTAGTAACAACTAAAAACTAAAAATGAAAGCCCATTCTATTTAAATGAGCTAATTTATTTAGTGGTGGGTAACTAAAACTATAGCGCCGTTCTTACCTATTTCATTTCTGATGCGATCGATCTCTCTCCTTTATACTTTCGTTTGATTTCACTACATCAAAACCCTAAAAATTGAGCATTCATGGCATCCAGAATCGTTATGCGTCGATTGTATGACAGGGTCGATAGCAGGCAGCATTTCTTGACCTCAATTTCAGAGGGATGGTCAAGGATTACCGATTTCTACGCACCGTATGATCCTGAGTTACCCGAAGATTATGATCCCGATTTCGCCGGTTTTTGCAAGGGTTTTCTTTGTCTGCAATATCACAACTGTAAGTATGCTCTTTGGAATCCCGCAAGCAACGAATTTAAACTGCTTCCTCCTATCGGCTTTCAAGATCTCCCCTATCCCTTTGAATCATGCAAGGGGAACTGCATTTTATCTCTCCGTTCTTTTGTTACTAGTCTGGGTTTTGATAATAAGTCAAATGATTACAAATTTATTGCGTTTGTTGATATGTATTATGAAGAGGATGAAGAGGGTGAAGAGGGGGCTTGTTATCATCATGCCATTTGCAAAATTGCCCTTTATTCACTTAAATACAATTCGTGGAAGGAAATTCAATACATTGAGTCACATATATTGGATGGAGATGGGCCTCATATATTGGATGGAGATGGTACTTGCGTAAAGGATGGGTTTTGTTATTGGAAATCTGATGATCATATTGTTTCATTTTCATTCATTACCGAGAAGTTTTCTACCCTACCGTACCCGGATGTTGTCCTAGGGAGAGAGATAGGTGAAATAGAGAATATATTGGTTAAATTTAATCTTCTTTTGATAGACTTTGAGGGCTCACTTGGTGCTGTGGTTTACCCAAAGCTTGGAAATGTAAAGCTTTTCAGTTTTTGGGTTTGGATGAAAGGGTCGTGGACTAGAAAAACTAAATTCGATGTCCGTTTGATTGGTGCTAGAAGGCCTTTGAGTTGGTTTTGCAATAATTTCTTATTTGAAGGAATGAATGGAGAGCTACTTGAATATGATTATAGTAAACAAGAGTTGAAGAGAATTCATCAAGTGTATGATTACCCTTTCAGAATGCATGTATATCCTTTTCCTCATATTGAGACTGCCATGCCCCAACTCCGTGGAAAAATTGCAGTCTCTACATTAGATAGGTCCGTCCAATAGGAAGAAGATGCACAAGGAGATCAAGATACAAACAACATGTAACACTAATCCATTCTTAAATATATACATGTGTAGCAGGTAGAATAGTGATTATAACATGACTTTGATGACTGAATCAAAATGAGAGTGGCCTTACTTGAATCATGCAGTAAATAGCTCAATCAAGAACAATACGATTCTTCGTAATCAAAAGAAGTAGCCGTTGATTTCATCTTTAAAAATAATTAGTAATAAAGTTGTACTAATCTGATTTTCAAGCTTTAGCTACTTCTTGAAACTCATGTATGTTGCCCTAAATCAAGCATGTTATTGTCATGAACAAGGTTGAATTGCCGAGAGAATTGCGTATGGTTCAGAAAAAAGGGATGATCCAATTGAAGAAGAAATGGACGGCGGATCGGATGTAGGAATCAGTGGGTTGAAGGAATGAAGTTTTGGGCCATTAGTATTTTAATTAATGTTTTTACGTTATTTCCAAAAGTGGCCCAAGTGCTTGGCCTAAATAGTTTGTCATTTTAATCTGTCCTAGGGTTATATGTATTCACTATAAATATTGATATTGTACGAAGAGAGAGAAAGAGTTAATGAAAAATATCATTTCCCCTATTTTCTATCTATATTTCCTTCATTTCTTCCAGATTTCCCCCTCCGTTCTTTTATAACATCAAGATTGGATTTTTACCACGGTAAACATTGAAAAATACATTAAGAAGCTGAGGTATCTTTACATGTGTAGCAGGTAGAGTAGTGATTATAACAAGTTTGAATCAAAATGAGAGAACTAATTTTCAACAGTGGCAGAACCAGAAAAAAATGTCAGGGGGCTATACAACTTGTACAATTTTCATAGTCTATTTTTTTTTCACCGAGACATATATTCATATACAATAACAACAACATAAAATGATATCCAACATTAAAATCATATACTAGTGATAAAAGACTATGAAAATTAAATCCATACATTTAAACTAATCAAAAAATTCTAAAAATTGTAACTTTGATGACTCGTCGTTGTGTCTAATGAGGAAGTGGTGCAACTGATATCTGTGAGTATCAATCGATTGAAAGCGCTGCAAGATCTACTCGTTATCAATTGTTGAGAAAATCTCTTCTCAATGTATAAAACTAAACTATCATTTCAACCACTCATCTCCATAATACAAAATTCAATATAAATTAATAGGCAAAATTATAGTAGTAATATCAAAATTTTTAATTTTTCAATTATAATTAGATTTTATAAAATTCCCAATTCAAAATATAAACTAAAACCCTGCTCAAATTTAAAGTAGATAAATTAATTTAAACAATCCAAAATAAATTTAATAATAGCATACAACTAACAAATTTTACACAATAAAATAGCAAACTGACACTAACCTTGAATAAGTTGAATGAAATATGAACAACAATCCACAAATTTTGAACCTTTTAATTTTTAACATCTAGAAATTTTTTTACAAAAACTAACAAAAATATTAATATTATAGACATGAAAAGAAGAAAATATTAATAAGAAAATAAAAAAGAAAACTCACATATCTAGAATTGAAAGTAAAAATATTAATCTTGACTATCCATTTACGCACCAGTGCCCCACTCTTGAATAAGACAGCTACCCAACTCAATAAAAAGAAAATTTTATGTCTTTATTTGAAAAGGGATGTGTTTCTCTTCTATTTAAAACACGATTTTACCAAACTAACATTTTTACCTTTGAGGTGGACTTGCGTGCAACAACAGTTATTTCCGCCTATTTCAGGTGGCCACGTGGCCCCACGCGGGCGTGCCACGTGGCACATGGTACTTTTTATTGTAGTTTGAATGATGATAGTATTAATCTCAGATCAGGTTGATACCTTTCTTTATCGTACTTGATACTTTTCTGCTTACCACATGGTACTTTTTATTTTACCGAACTTGTGTTTTGTTTTCTTTTGCAAATTCTTGGAATGATGATTGTTTTAGATTAATCTCAACACATACAATATAAAAGCTGAAAAAAAAAATCAGAATTTGAACTAAATAAACTTATATAAAATAACTAGCAGACCCCTTACTTTTTAATGATACAGATGGTACTTTTCGAATGTTTTGTGATATTTTTTAATAGGAAGGTTGGTATTCACTTTGGACAGTTTTTTTTTATGGGTTGACCTGCGTTGATCGGGTCAAAAGCGGGTTGACCCGCGTTGACTGGGTCAAAAGCGGGTTTGACTGACCCGTCTCATATAGTATTATTTGCATCATGATACATGCAAGTGTTTGTCTTTACCTTTTACTTTACACATTTAAAAGTCTTACATATATTAAAATATTATTATTCTTACACAATAGTCAAATAGTCAATGGATAGATATAATACACACATGATATATATATATCTTCTTCTTCAAAGTTCTCATCCATGGACGGCGTGAGCAAAGGTGCAGGTGGAAAGCTGGATTCAAGATATCAATCTTCTTCTTTTTTTTTTCCTTATTTCTTCTCTTCGGTTGTCCGATATTGGGGGGGCCTAGGAGAAAAAAAATTCCGGCTACTTTATTAAAAATGGAGTATTTTTTCAGTTAGGAAGCCTCCCCCAGCGCCCCTGTATCCGCCTCTGTGACATAATGACTTCAGAAAAAATGGAGGTCTCTCATACTGTTACTGGAACTTCCTTAACTAAATGATAAGATGCAACTAAATTAATCAAATCTGCCGTGGAAAAGTGTCATGCCAGGTCTCTCTAATGAGATAGTATATTTCTCACGTGCATGCGTGCATGCACGTCTATCATCTTGTGCGTGGATCTTGCCACACCTGATCTCCACGCTTAGATATTTTTAGTCTCGTTGCCACGTAGGCTTAGATATTCTTTTTCGGTTATTTCCTTGCTCCTCACGCTTGAGCCAATGTGTATAAATAAAACGTGCACCATCTGCTCGATGTAATGTTTGAGTGATTCTAATAAAATTTTCTTTAGCTAATTGCTGCTCTTATGAATTCTACACTTTACAATCACCAAAATTAACATGGTATCCAGAGCCACCTTCGATCCATCTTCCAATTTTAAATCGATCAAATACTAATTTTTCGATTTGCTTTAAAATCCGTGCGATAATTGTAGCTGATTAACGGATTGCGATGACAAAGGGCAGGAAGTTTTCATGGAAGAACATCCGTGATGATGAGCTTGGCTTCAACTTGGAGCATGGATCCAGTAGCAATCAACAGGATCTCTTTCACGAAGAATCACCGGTCGAAAACGCTCGTCAACGAATTCGAGCTGCTGATCATCAAGGTATGGATCCACGATCAACTGAGAGAAATGAGATTCATAACACTTGGCTGTTAGCAAATGATACTCTGTACATTGCACCACATGATCACCCTGGCCAGCTCTTACCACTACAAGAAATTGAAGTTTTAACCACACATAAATTTACCACCCATAATAATGTGTGGGTATTTTGCCACACATAATTATAAAATGTGTGGTTGAATGAATTTAACATTTCTATTTACCTGTTAACATTTAATATGTGTGGTTAAAATATTTTAATCACATTTTCATTTTGATGGAATGACATTTAACATATTTCTTTTAAAAATTTTATTTCTATGTGGCATTTTAAAATAAATAATTTTTTTTGACAATTTTTTTTCAAGTGAGTAATTAACCACACATAATTGCTAGTTTTGTAAATTTGTGGATAAAAGACACAGGAAAAATTTTAACCAATATTCCTTTTAATTTTTTATGCCTACTTTACATTTTAAACTAAATAAAAAATTTCTTAATTTTTTTAAAATAAATAATTAACCACGCATAATTGCTAGTTATGTAAATATGTGGCTAAAAGACACATGTAAATTTTTGGTCTGGTTTCTTTTAATATTGTATTCCAATGTGGCATTTTAAAATATATACTTTTTAGTCAATATTTCTGTAACGCCCCGTATTTTCAGAATATTTTATTTAGAGCTTAATTGCCATTAAGAGATTAATGGAAGATATTAAGGCTTCCTAGCAGTTAAACGAATATTAGACGCGACTTTAGGTGTTATTTAATTGGAAAATCATTTAATTATTTTTGACGCGTGGTCAATAGTGATTTTCGTGGAAATAGAACGACCTGAGAACTTCAATGGTACTTTTAAAATTTTAATTTGAGGTCAATCAAAACCCCAACAGTCAAAGAGAACGTGAATAATAATTTTTAATTTAATCGGAAATATTTGCGACATCCCGAGACTTGACTCGTCAGAGTTTTTCAATAGGAAATGATCTAAGGAATCCACAGGTGTTCACAAATTTTTAATCAAAGATCAAACGAACTTCCAACAATATTTTTGGTAAAATAAATGGTGATTTCTAGTTAATTTGAAAATGAATCTTTTCTCGTTCGATTATCAAATAACATTTTCGGCATACCATTTTAAGTTCATTAAATAGGAAAGAGTCAATGAACCTCCCGATATTTTTAGATTTTTGATGCGAGATCAATTGAACTTCCGGTAAAATAAAGTAATTTTTAACCGAGTCCAAAAGCATTTTATCAGTATTTTATATTCGAAATATTATATTTAAAAATCCTAAAAAAATAATAATAATACATAACCGCCCCCCATCCCTATCCTTATCTCCAATCCCCAACATATTCATTTAGACAGCAGCAAATGGCGAGAGATAGATATGTATATAATTATATATAAACTTAAGTGATTAATTATATATGTAACTATATATATAGATATATATGTGGGATTATATATATACACATATATATGAGGGATAGAGGGAGGGAGAGCCTGTGGAAGTGTGACTGGAGCTGGAGAGCTTCACGCTGAGCTACCACCACTCTGCCACCGGCCCGAGGCCGCCGCTACAGTAGCCGTAGCCGCCTCCATCGCCGGAAAAGGCACCAAAACAGCAGCCATTTTGCGCGGCTTTGTCTTGGTTCATTTCTTATCTTTTTAAGCTGAAATTTTAATATGTCGTGTATTTAGGTGTGTTCTACATTTCGTATGTTGAACACTTTTCCATCCGGTAGCCGGAAACCGGCCAAAACACCGGAAAACGTGAATAGTGTTGTGAGCCAAGCTGTTCACGTTTTTTCCCTGTTTCACCCGTTTTGGGTCATCAAATCGAAAAAGTTTCTTCATGAAAGTTGCTCGAAATAATATTTCCTATGGGCCCGTCAAATTTCGTAATTTTCGGACGAGTTTTGAATAATATCGATTATTCAATTTAAGCACTTATTTTTATATCGGGAGCATGTGTTATCGAAAAATTCTAAAATTCTCATTCTTTAGTCTTGGCATGTATAGTATCATCTCTAAATATCTTCGTAATTTTCGAACGGTTAAAAAGTATTGTGGCGTAGATCTAGTAAAATTTGGATAAATGACAAGTTTTGGAAAGAGACCTCTGTCAAATCAGTTGGTCCCAATAAATCAGGAATAATATTTTGGAATTCATTTCCTTCTTCGTCGAAATTATTCGAGGTCTCTAGAGTCGCGCAATCTATTTCAAAAAAGAATAAAATTAAATTATAGCTCGGATTACAGTAGAATAATTTCTGAAAATATAGTAGTCGTTCTGAGTCGAAGATCGATCCTGTAGGATTTGCGTGACTTACGAGGAAGGTGAAGGATTGAATCTCGAGATGGTTAGAGCAGCTTAGCCTAGGGGAACCAGGGAAGGACTCCGGACCGTTGTTCCGTCTCCAGTACCGTGTTCGAGTGTTGGATCCTTGTTAGGACTTCTGTATGTATAAGGTCGGTTATACTATACTATCTTTGCAAATTGTATCTTTCGAGTTATTAAGCTCTGTTTTGTTAAAATTGCATATGTGACTATCTGTGTTAAATATTTACGTGCTATTGTATGTTGTCGGAGTTTCATATACCAGCGCTGTGTCAATGTGAGTAGCTACAGTATGCATTATTTGTCATGCCCTACTCCTTATCGGTGAGACTAAAATGAAACACTTATGGGTTACACCCATTGGGTATACTTGGCCATACTCAACTTTACGCGTGGTGATGTAGTACGGGTTGCGGGCAGTGACTGGTTACTCTTAAGCGCTTTCACGATAAAATGTTTTGGTGAACTTAGGTTGCTTTAAATTTTAAAATCTCCTAAGCTTCACTACCTGCATGAACACAGATAGATTACTTTAACAAAATAATTTGCATAACTTGAATTGTAAAAACTTGCCCACTGAGTGCACTAGTACTCAGCCCAAATATTTTCAAATATTTTTCAGGTCAATAAGCCGGCGCGTGGATGTGACGATGCTGAGAGATGGGCTTTTGTTATTTATGTATTTTCCCATTGTCTCTTTTTGTTAAGTATTCTGTTGATAATGAAGTCTCCGCGCTTGTAATATCCTTTTGTTAAACACTAAGAGCTCTGATCTTGGTGTTATGAATAAGTATATATTATTATATAGCATGTTTGATTATTCTGAGTCTTCTGTTGAGATTTTATTAATCAGGTTACCCGATTTCTTTCCCGCTTCTTAATTCCAACCCCCGTGGCGTCCATTTCCACGGTCGTTTGGGACCGAGGCGTTACAATTTCTTTTAATTTTTTATGCCTATATAGCATTTTAAAATTAATATTTTTTCATGATTTTCTAAAAATAAATAATTAATCACACATAATTCTAGTTATGTAAATGTGTGGGTGAAAGACACATGTAAATTTTTTGTCTGATTTATTTTTATATTATATTCCACTTTGGCATTTTAAAATATTTTTGATAAAAATTGAAAAATAAGAAATTAATATTATAAGTTTATTATATGATGTATAGTGTTATCCTATATCTATATCATAAATCATATTTTTTAAATAAAATATAATCAAAAAAGTATCTAAAGGATAAATCAAAATCTTCATCTCATCATTAGATTTATTTTCGAATTAGTTGCTTATAATTTTATTTCATAATGCATCATATTATCCTATCCCTATACCCTATATGCTAAATCATTTTTATCAAGAAACACATTAAATATAATTAGGAAACAACTGAAGGTAAATCATAATCTTCATCCCACTTTTATATTTGTATTTAGATTACTATAATTTTATTTAATAATAAATTATATTATTTTATCTCTATATGATAAATTATATTTTTAAAATAAGATACACATTAAATTTAATTAAAAAATATCTGAAGAATAAATCATAATCTTCAACATCTCATCTTTATGTTTATTTTCAATTACTCTATAAGTATATTTTATAATAAATCATATTATCTTATCACTATATGATTTTTTTTAAATAAGCAGCACATTAAATATAATCAGGAAGATATCTAAAGGATAAATTATAATCTTTATCTCATCATTACATGAAATTGGATCACCTGTTGCAAATCCTATTGCAATCTCTGTTGCAACTCTTTAATATTTTTTCATTTTTTTAAATTTATTATGATTTATTTTAATTTAAATTTTCTATTTAGGATACATACATCCCCAATTAGGACATATTAACAAAACACTTAGTTATGCAACACCAAATATAACATAAATGGCTAAAGAGGATCTGCTCTGTCATTACATTTATTTTCAAATTACTTTTTGTATGATTTTATTTCATAATAAATTAAATCATAGTATCCTATTTCTATATGATAAATCATTTTTTAATAAGCAACACATTAAATATAATTAGGAAACATCCCACATTCCGAATGGTTAATCATAATCTTCATCCACTTTTATATTTATTTTCATATTACTTCTTATAAGTTTATTTAATAATAAATTACATTATTCTATCTCTATATGATAAATCATATTTTTTAAATAACCCACACAATAAATTTAATAAAAAAATATATGATGGATAAATCATAATCTGCATCCCATCTTTATATTTAATTTCTAATTACTCTCTATAAGTTTATTTATTATAAATCATATTATCTTATCGCTATATGATTTATCACTTTTTTTTTAAATAAGCAGCACATTATATTAAATGTAATCAGGAAAATATCTAAAGGATAAATCATAATCTTCATCCCATCACTACATTTATTTTCAAATTACTTTTATAATTATATTTTATTATCTATCATATTATCCAATCTCTATATGATAAATAATTTTTTTAATAAGCAACACATTAAATATAATTAGGAAATATCCAAAGGGTAAATCATAATCTTCATCTCACTTTTATATTTATTTTTAGATTACTTTTTGTAACTTTATTTAATAATAAATCATATTATTCTATCTCTATATGTTTAATCGTATATTTTAAACAAGCTACACATTAAATTTAATTAGAAAGTGAAGGATAAATTATAATCTTCAATATCCCATATTTGTATTTATTTTCAAATAATCTTATAACTTTATTTCATAATAAATCATATTATCTTATCTCTATATCATAAATTATTTTTTTAAATAAATTTCACATTAAATGTAATCAGGAAAATATATGAAGGATAAATCATAATCGTCATCTCATCATTACATTCATTTTCAAATTACTTTTTTATAATTTTATTTCATAATAAATTAAATCATACTACCTTATCTATATATGATGAATCATTTTCTAATAAGCAACACATTAAATATAATTTGGAAATAAACAAAGGGTAATCTTCATCCCACTTTTATATTTATTTCGAGATTACTTTTTTAAGTTTATTTACTAATAATTTATATTATTCTATCTCTACTTGGTAAATCGTATTTTTTAAATAAACTATACATTGAATTTAATCAAAAAGTGTATCTAAAGGATAAATCCTACTCTTCAATATCCCATCTTTATATATATTTTTTAAAACTATTTTTATAAATTTATTTTAAACTTACTGGTATTATTGTCCATAATTTGTCTAGCTTCCATCTCATTTTTAATACTACCCCCGTTTCAAAATGTTTGTTGTTTTATTTTTTTTATCTGGAATTAAGAATTAATTTTGTAGACAAATATACTCATCCCTCATATTACCATACAATCTAATTCATCTATATTTACCTAAAAAATAACAATATTTTCTCTCTCCATATATTTTTCTCTCTCCATATATTATAGGTAAGTTAGAATTAAGAAATCTCGTAGGATTTGAGAGGGTTAAAATTGGGAGAGAGAATGTCAAATTATATAAAACAACAAACATTTTGAAACAAATAAAAAAATCTAAAACAACAAACATTTTGAAACGAAGGTAGTATTAATTATTTTCACATTGATCATTTTTTGAAATGATTTGTCTTTGTAAATATATATAATAAAATTACAACAAAAAGTGGGCGCGCGGCAAATCTGAAAAAAAAAAAGCCGCGATGATTAAATATGAAAAAGAAACGAGCGCATAGCTAATGGACCACGATCTCAATACTTCCTCTCTTATCCATGAGTTTTTCCTAACTCCTAGCAACTTTCCAAACTTAATTTAATAAGCGAATGCTATTCCTGCCTAAGATTAGCAATTCCATTTGAAAATGTAAGCCTATTGTACTTCATTTGTTCTACAAATTTTTGTTTTCTTGTTCAGAGTTGTAAAGTCGATCTTCTTGTTGTCTTCTTACAGTCCTTAGAATTTTCTACCTCAGATTACTAATTCTATTTGAAAAGGTAAATATGGTGTACTTTAATTGTGTTGTACTTTTTGTTTCCCATTGACATTGTAAAGTTGATTTCTTATTTTCCTCTAGCAGTGCCTTCAAAATTTCTTCCTCAAATTGATCACCGATTATACTTGAAAGGGGTAAATCTGTTGCGCTTTAATTGTGTTGCAATTTCCGATTTACCATTTGCAATTGCAAAGTCAATGATTGAAAAACGATAATCCGTGATATATATACGTTTTAGTTATCTACTTAAAAACTGTTCTATGATATGTGTAAGATAAATGCAAGAACATAAAAGAATAAAGCAGTAAAAACGCACGAGATGGTAACCTAGTTCGGTTCAAACAACCTACTCTGGGCTCCCAAACTTGAAGTTTCGACTGTTACTCCTTCGAAGAGTGTATTAGGGTTCTTACACATACAAGCCTCCCGCCTTATGTCGCCCGTTCTTCTCCACGAACTCTTTTGCTAGCCGAAAGTTGTAAGATCCCCTCACAACTGTGACACTAGACTCCCTCTAGCTACCCACGACTTCAACTTACAATCTCTCCCGAGATTGTGTACAAAACGGATAAAAAATCTCCTCACGTGTTTCACTCGAAAACACTCAAAACTAGTCTATCACGTTGCACTGATTATAGAATAACTACTAGTTACAAACGACCACAAACTGACTCTCAAACAATCTATGAAGAGAATCTAAACAAATATGAGTGGTACCGATTTGTCCTCAATTTGGTCTTCATATAGACTTTGGTGTCGATCTTCATCCACCGCCAACAAGGTAAGTGGATTGTGGTTTGTAGTCTTCCAAACGTGTGTAGATACTCTCCATGTATAGTAAGGTTAATTCAGCACAGAATCTACACCACAAGGCAGTCAAACGAATATATCTTGAACTTCGAAACTGGTTCGTCGCAAGATCTTTCTGGTATGGAAACTGCCAAAAATAGCATGTCCCTAGTTCTGTCTGGGACATAATCTGGAACAGTTCACCAACTATTTTTCTTTTCTTGCACAGCGAAAAACACAGCTTCTTGGGACATACCCAGACACACGTTGTCGAACATATCTCGCCAATATAACAACACAAATACTTAGTGCATAACGGTGGCACTAACAATGATGAATGGTTTGCAGGTGAAGAAAAGATCAATGATGAAAATGGTTTGCAGATGAAGAAAAGATCCGTAAGGTTGTTGGTTTGATGGAGAATGACACTCCCCTTCCTGCCGATCAAGAGATGACTACAAAACGTGGAAGTTTATTGTGTTTTCAGTTGGATTGCACAACATGGTGGAAATTAAAATATTTTTTATTTGGGAGTCTTCTTATGGTCATATTTATGCAACTTAAATTTCACTTCTTTCTACAGCTAACTTGTGGGATCTGCTTTGAAAATTATATGCATGATAGAATGATAGTTGTTGCCTATCGCCATCCCTTTTGCATTGTGTGTTAGAAAGGTTTCATCCATTCTCTTCTAACTCTATTATTTTGTTCACTGGAATTGGACGTTGAGGTGAGGGGTAGTGGATTCTAAGGCTATTTAATCATCTCATATAAATGCTGAAAAGTGTCCGTTTTTTAATTCCATTGCTTATATCTTGAAGATACATGGTTCTTGTTATTTATATTCTACTTTATCTTCATAACACAGGGTGCTATTGGCAGAAGTTATGCTAAATAGTCATCTTTCAGGCAAGTTTTGTTATGTTTTGATGACTCATTGGACAAGTCTACTATTGATTTAATTTACAATAGTTTAGTTTCTTAATGTAAAGTATGTTCGAAGAAGTATTCTGTTTTCCTTGCCCAATACTTAAAATGGGATTAATTTCTATGCTTTATGCTTTGGACAATATTATTGTCTTCTATTAGTAAAGAATTTTCTAGCTTCAATTTTAATTTTTATAGTTGTGTTTCTAATAGTAGTTTTTCACTTTTTCTACTTCAACAGGATGAAATGATGCTGATGAGAATAGGAAATCCTTCAAAGGAGAGATGATTGTTTTTTATTTTTAGTGAGCTTCAAAGGAGATGATTGATAAAGCAAATCTCAGAAAAGAGCCATGGCGCGGCCAAGAATCAATTCATTTGTTTAGTTAGGGGTGATCTCATATGATGTTTATGGCATTACACATGACTACATCACCAAAAAGCTGGATTGTTATTTTTAATTGCTCTATTGCTATATAAAATTTATATTGTTCTTCATATATTTTAATTTGGTGCATGTATTATCTTGAATTATGATTTTTAATTAGTGACTGTTACATAATAAATGACCCGAATAGAGTACAATATGAAATACTATTATCCACATATATGAATACTATTACCCACATATTGTATTGTGATTAATACTGGATTAAAATATGTTAATACCCACATAGGGATGTCAATCGAGCCAACCCGTTCGGTTTCAGGCCAACCCTATTCGATTTCAGGCTAATTCGGTTCGGGCCTATTCAGTTAAAAAAAATTCGGGTTGAAAATTTCTAACCTAACCCTAACCCTTCGGTTTTCAAGCTAGCCCGTCGGGCCGACATGTTAATGAATTTTTTTTGAATTTTTTTCACATGTATAAATTATATTTTGATAATTCTAAAAAATGATCATCATCTTTTATTCTTGAAATAAATAAATACACAAAAAATAGCATAAAATGAAAAAAAAATATGATGAATATAAAATTTCATTAAATCAAAGTGCATCAAATAAAGAAATCAACAATACATGAAATGATAAATAACAATAATCTTCAATCATAATTTGTTCAATCAAAAATAATAATTTCAAACTATATCATAAATCTATTTATAGCTCAATCTTCGATATAATATGAAATACAATTTTCTTCTATTTCAACAATAATATTTAAAGCTCCTTCAACTTCATATTCATATTTCATTTTTAAAGTCTTCTTAATTTATTAAATAAAATAACAACATTATAATATTACACAATTAAATAATTTAAAACCTGATAAATAATAGCTAGCCAGTAAAAAAAGATATGAGAAATTAAAAAGGGTAAAACTAATATAATTAACATCACACACTAAGAACATTCAATTAATAAAGAAAAAAAATTAAAATTAAGTACATTTCATGATAATAATGCTCAACCTTAGTTTATTTTTTCAAAAAAATAATAATTTCAAATTATATCACAATAACTATGCTCAATCATCAACATAAACATTGAAATTACATTATTTTTCTACTTTGAGACATTTGATGCTTCAAATTACGTATATCGTTGTATAATTTCTGATATATTAAACAAACAATAACATTAGAATGTATATACAATTAAATTATTGAAAATATGATAAATAATTTAATTTTAATACTTTAAAAATTCAATAATATATAATAATAGATAGGAGTGAAAGATAATTTTCTTAATAAAAATAAAACAAAATAAAATAAAATAATAAAACAAATTAAAGTGAAATGTCTTGACATTCAAAAAGCAACAAACGAATAAACAACATGTATTATCAAACTCCAATAACAAATTATCAAATATTATAATATATTTTATACATCATACTAATCACTTATAGTCATTATATCATTGATAAATGCAATAATTTATATCATAAATGAAAATATAATAATGAATGAAAAAATTGCATCATTGAACTATTAGTTGTAACTTTAAAAATTCATAACTCTTAGCATACTTGGAATTTGTAAGTATATAATATATGGATGGAAAGATAATTGAGTTAGCTTTCCAACGCCTCCGATCATTTGTGAATCGGATTTTTCTAGAAAAAGTTATGACCGACACAAAGGAAGCTGCCAGGTCTAGCCCGATGGGCCAACCCGCGGCCCGACCGGGCCAGCCCGTTTGGCCCGCTAGCCCGACCGGTCCAGCCCGTTCGGTTAATTTTTTTCCGGGCTGGAATTTTTCGGCCCTAACCCTATATTTTTCTCGGTCTATTCAGGCCAACCCATCGGTTTCGGGCTAAATCGGCATCTCTACCCACATGTACTATATATTTTTCCCACGCATAATGCATATTTATATCTACAAATAATAATTATATTAAAAAAAATTACCCACACATAAGTTACAATTTACACCCACACATAAAATTATGACGTGTCGCCACATCATAAATACATATGTGGCAAAAATGTTTAGACACATATAATTAATACTTTTAGGGCTTGTTTGCTAGGTAGTATAAGGGTGGGATAAATACCTATGACACCCTAATACTTTATTTGCTAGCAATATTGAATAACATGATTATGCAAGGGCCCGGTATATGTTAACCATTTATATGGTATAACATATCACACCCTGCTGGTGGGATATTTAATACCATAAAGAATTATTAAAAATTGTAGATTAAAATAACCTTGCAGATATTAATTAAAAATATCATTATAGAATATTCACACAATATATGGTAACTAATTAAAAGATATTTTAGGAATTGAAATTTTATAAAGAATCTAATACATCTAAGCAAACAATATAGTATTAATACATATATTTTAATACACCAAAACAAACATGATTGATGAAGACTCAAATTCGTGCTTTTTCCTTTATCTTTTTACACCCTTTTAAAGTGTTTAGTATAGAGTCGAGTCTAGTTTTGAGGGTAAAACTGATTACAGGAGGATGAGGGCACAAAACCACCACAATAGGGACAGACAGGTGCAATTTATGCTGAGGGCACAAATGACTGATTTGCCTGCCGATGACTCAGTCAAGGTTGTTGCGAGAATTACGCAACAGAATTACGGGACAGTTCCTACATGCACGTGGAGGTGATGTGGCGGTCAGTTCCGAGTCTTGGGGAGGTCTAAACACGTTGGGAAGGAAGTGGGGACATCAGGAAGCTGCTGGAGACGCTAGGGTTTGTTGCTACCACTCCTAAAAACAAGGAAGAACATGGAGCATGAACATGAGGAAGTGGAGGAGTGCAAGAACTACTGCGTGGGTGAAATCTGGGCTGCTTGAAGCCTTAATTCATTTGCTATAAATACTTTTATCTGTTTTCATATCAGAACACGCGTACACACACTAGTTTTGCACCTCGAAGATATAATTTCCCGTTTTCGTACTTAGTTTATTTTTTGGATATTCTGTCTGCCTGAAGCTGGCGATTTGCCCACTGAGAGGTAGTTCAGTTGTTTTGTTGGCAAAACTGGGGTTGGCCCCAGAAGTTAATCGAGTTATTTCTTTTCCAAGTAAGATGTCTTTTATCATTTCTTTTACTTTCGTTTCTATGTTTAGTGGTTAAGTATCCACTGTTCAAGTCAAAGTAATGGTCTAAGGGTAGAATATGAGCATGAAGTAATCGGACTTCAATGCCTTAAGGGTTCACAATCTTAACTTGTTTTTCACTTAGACATAGGTAAATGGTGGTTGGAGATGAAAGCGCGCATTTCTGATTAACTGGTACTAGTGCTAGTTATGTGGGAGTGTATAGGTGACCCATGCCTCGATACCCGCATAGTAACAAGTCCGGGGGTGACAGCCTTGGTAGTTGAGATTGAATAGTATATGCAGGCACAAGACCGTGTCAAACCTACTAGAATCGGGTCGCTTTTGCCCTCAAAGCTGCTATACTTGCAAAACATTTGTGTGATTCTCTCCTTAGGTTCCTGTATAGTTAGGTCCCTAGGTGCCGATCGTATCATCTAGACGATATAATGTAAGAAGTGATTGGGGAGTGGCCGATCGTATCCATTTCCTATAACCGGTTAACCCTCAAAGTGACAATTACCCATATTTGGCCATAGGGATTCGGTTTTTGACCTTTCTGCTAGTGTGGACACAACGGGTAGTAGTGGTAATTACATATGTTTTGCCCGGGATTGCACATACCTACCGAATGACTCGATGCTTTGACTTGAGCACTTTTATTACTGATATTTTCTCTTGTGATTTCATTTTCATCATTTAGTTAGTTTAAGTTTATTAGCAAGGTTTTTAGAGTGACACTGAAGACCCAAACTAAAACTAAGAAAAGACAGAAGGTTATGAACACTCCTCGTGGGATCGACACCCGTCTTCACCAGCTATACTAGCCGTTGAGGGCAGATTAAGCATTTGTGGACTATTTGCCCGCAAGTGTATTTTGCACACCAAAACGACGGGTGTGCCAATGATATTGATATCTTATACGGTGAAACACATCCCATGTCAAACACATCCAACCTTATACCATACAACCTAGCAAACGAGCCATTACTGACATATATATATATATATGTAGGTAATACTCAGTGATTTATCCACACATACATATATGTGTGGGTAAAACTCTTTTTCTACGGAAATATAGGGACAAACGTTGACATTTATATTATGTGTGGGTAAAAATCTATTCTTACACATAATTATATTTTTACCCACATTTACATGTGTAGTTAAAAGTTCATTTTTTTGTAACTAGAGTTTATAATTTTTGTTAGTTTCAGTTCACATTTAATAAATATTAATTATGATTGATCACATTTAATATATGATTAATATTACTGCTACTGGCAATAAGTACCACGACTTAAACAACAAGAATTCTAGAAATGCTTATAACAAAAGAACTCTCTAGTGTCTAATTTGCAAGATAGAAAAAAAATGTATTCAGTTAATTATATAATTGGTAAAGCAGAAAGTGCATCTCATTTGATAAGGCAAGTTATAAGGTACGGTTGATGCTGGAATTGGTTGTGTGCAATCAAGAAATGATTGGATTTGGAGGTTTAATTCTTGTTTTTACCAATGTCATTGTTGTTCGTTTTCTTGCAGTTGTCACCAAGAGTTCATTGTGACCTTAACTCGGATTGAGAATGTTACCTTTCTGGCGAAGTGTCAGTGTACTGTGTTTTTTTAATTTATCTTTCTATTTTCGATTGTCTGTTTCTTGCTTTAATTTTGCTTTCTTAGATTAATTTTTTTTTTTGTTTTTTTTTTTTTTTGCTGAAGCAAACATTCATAACTTTCATTTTCATTGTTGTTTGAAATATTCAAGTTGTGCTTTTTTTGCTTGCTTTAGTTATTTCCGACTGTACAATCTCAGATATTCCACATGGAACCCTTCTCTGTCTTAACTCCGTATATATGATCCCTTTGTCATTAACTATGAGTGGAGTATATCATTAACTCAAGTATCATTATTTATGAGGTAAAGTATTATTAACTCATATATGAGTATCATTATTTATGGGGTGAAATATCATTACCTGTGAAGTGGAGTCTCATTACAATGGAAAAAAGTATCACTAATTGCAGAAGAAAGTATCACTAATTGAATAAAAGTATCACTAATTGCAGAAGAAAGTATCACTAATTAGAAAGAAAAGTATCACTAATTGCAGAAGAAAATATCACTAATTAGAAGAAAAGTATTACTAATTGCAGAAGAAAGTATCACTAATTAGAAGAAAGGGTATCACTAATTACAAAAGAAGGTATCACTAATTAGAAAGAAAAGTATCACTAATTGCAGAAGAAAGTATCACTAATTAAAAGAAAAGTATCACTAATTGCATGAATCATGCTTAAAGGCACCCTGTATAGAGTGCCAGAGAAACGAGTTAGGAAGTTGTTTGCAACTAAGAGCATTGGAGTAAGACAAGATGTGTGTCTTTATCCACTTGGATAGTCTTAATCTAGAGGCAGGAAAATTAATACAAAATTGAACTCACATTTGCAACACCCAACCATCCCCTACCAATGGGAAACCTTTAGATACCAATGGGAAACTTAATTCATTTATGACATCATAATATAATGTGCTCAGGAAATATCAATTTTCAACTGTTAAAAAATATTATGTAGATCGTGATCATAGATTTAGGAAATATACCTGGCATGACATACTTTCTAGTGGCATCAACTTTTCTTATGTACATGTAAACATTATGCTACACATAAGGAAAACATGAGTTCTAATCACATCTTCTCAGCCTTTGTGTATAATTTCTTCAGCTTGCATTGCTTCCATAGAAACAATTCCACCAACAGGCTATGGAGATTTATTGGCTTCAACTCTTTTCTCTTTGTGCATCCACCTCAATCCCTCTATTGTTCTTTAAATTTAAATTTGTCCACGTTGTAAGGTCTACAATAGCAAATAACATGAACATGCTCCTTTTTCACTGAGTTGATTCATTCTTGGTTTTACTTGATTAATTTTTTCACTCCTGCATACAGCATCATTTTTCCCCCACGGGATCTAATATTTGATTTCTCAACTGTTGTGTGATCCATGTGCAACATCTCAATGATGAGCTAGAGCTAGGTGAGGAAGCTAGTTTTGGGGGTACAATATCTTGATGATGAGTCGAGCGAGGATGTTGCTATAACTTTATTTTTGCTACAAGTAGTAAATAGTTACTTTGTGGATGATGTATAAACTAGTGCTTGAAACTATATAATCGGAACAAAAGAATGTGCCACGGGCACGACTTAGCTAGTTTATCTCTAGGTAATCACTATTTTGATTTCATGACTCCAGACAATATCTTATATTATTGATTTTTTTTTTCTTTCTGATGTTATGGAGGTGAGTAGGATGTAATACATCATGCTTGGTTAGTTAATACATATACCAATTTCAATACATAACCAAAAGTTAATGCTTATACCAACTTAAATACTCCCCCAAAATACTAATTTGGTATAGGTATTCACTCCTACTTTGAAATACTAATTTAGTGTTGTTTTCACTCTAATAATGAAACATTAGTGTTGGATTTCACTCCAACTTTGTTTCAACTTCTCCCCCATATTGGTGTTTCACTTGCTCCAACACCAACACCAACACCAATTTAATTGGTGTTAAATTGGTGTTGACGAGTTCTACATTATTTAATGAATTATTTTATTATTTAAAATAATTATTAAATGACTTATCGAATAAATTTATATTGAAGGAAATATATGGAGCTTCTATTATTAAGAATACGAGTGCTCTTTACACTACAAAAAAAATGGTCTTTAGAGACAAGGTTATTAGTGACGACAAATGCCGTCACTAATACTAGATTTTTAGTAACGACATGTCGTTTCTAATCATCATATGTCAACTCTAATAAAATTTTTGTGATGACATTGTTGTCGCTTAAAAATATTTTTTGCGACGACAACATGTCGTCGCAAATAGAGCGTCCCTAAAAGTTCGTCCCAAATAAGTTAAAAATTATTTTAAGTGACAACATTGTCGTCATAAAAAATGTCATTAGAAATGACATGTAATTATTAGAGACGACGTGTTGTTACTTAAGTCTATTATTAGTGACGACATTTGTCGTCGCAAATAATATTGTCGCTAAAGACCATTTTTTTGGTAGTGTTATTATAATCTGCTTATAAACGGAAAACTCGCAAGAAACAAACACAAATAATGAAACATATATATTATTGAATACTCACAATATGCTAAACCTGACATACCTAACCAGTTTGTAAAGCAAAAAAATACAATTAAAGCATGAATACTCCTATAACAAAACATTAACATTGAACACGAAATAAAATTAATAAACTAAAAGCATTAATATTCTTATTAAAAACTCCACCAAATGAAATATAATTAATTACCGGTCAATCCATTGTTAAATTTAAAACGAAAAAAGAAACAAAAAAAAAACCTTCCATACATTATTATTAATAATTAATAAGTTGTAGTTGTATCGACCACTTTTCCCTTTGTTGTTGTTGTAGTTGTTATTTCCTCCTCCACCTTTGTTGCCCTGACCATTATCTTGACCTCAATTTCCATTTTGATGTCTGAATCCTCTCCCTTGTTGAGTCTGAGAGACCATATTGGCAGTGGGAGTAGAACCATCAGCACTGAGCATCAATTGATCAGCCATCTCTAACCTGGCTTCATAAATAAGCAGTAAAGCTCCGATCTCTCTAAGGCTGCAAGGTACAACCTTAGATGTCAAGGAAACCATTATTGAATATTCAGGGACTAATCCAGTGAGTATGTGCAATATCTGATTATCATCGGAAACCTTTTCTCCGCCTGCGGCAAGTGTATCACAGCAGACTTTCACTCTATTAAGATAATCTTTTTCAGCTGCATTAATTTAGCTCGAGATTGAGATGCAAAATTAGACTCGAGTGTTTCCCAGATTTCTTTAGCATTTATTCAACCCACAACGACAATCAACACTCTTTCGGACATTGCAGATAACAACCAAGAGGTGATTAACTGATCCTGCCTTCTCCAGGTATCATAAGCAGGATTAATAGAAATTTCGTCAAGTTAGGTACCTGGAATAAGCTTCTCAGGTGTTGGATTACCTCCAATAAGAATCTAAAAGGAATTTACTACTGGTGGCCTTGAAAGTGCATGACCGGCCTCAGGACCCCTAATGCGAATTGAAGTTCGATCTTTCTTTTTTGCCCTACAAATACCGCATCCCCAATTTCTGCATGAACCATGGCTAAGGCATCAAAGGATTTGCATTTTTTGAACCTCTCGAGCAGTAGTTCATCACTGATCATTAGAGAACCCTTGTAGGCCATGGAAAAATGAAAAGGATTAATTCCTGTATAGTGCAAGAGAAATGAGTTAGTAAGTTATTTGAAATAACATTGGAGTCGGACAAAATATGTCTTTAGTCTTTACTGATATAGGAAAAAGGACACATACCTCCATTTCCCTAGAAACAGTGTCATCCCATTTTGTAATTGCCTATCAGTGTCATCACTGATAATGGAACAACTCTGCACAAAAACCACATACAAAGTAGTAGCATACTGTATTGTCATCAAATGTAAGAAAATCTATGTGTTAGGATCTATCACATCATGAGAGTCCATGACAAATAATGACACCTCTTGTGTTTTTTGGTAATGCAATGGAAAGAAACAAGATCATTATAGAATAAACATATGCAGTAGTAATTGAAGTCAACGTGCAAACATTGGCATATGAGGTCATTTTAATTACATACTAAACATAAGTGTGATTCTAGAGTCATAAGAAAAAGAAATATAAAGCAATCTAATCGAATTAGACTTCTTTCATCTATCAGCTGGCCGATGCATTCTCTTGGTCCACAGGAGGAATGTAGCGGTATCGAGCATTTGGAGCAAAACAATATTCTCCACATATGGGGCGGCAGGACATTTGAACTGGAGCGGAAGGGTGTTCTGAAAATGAGGAAATAGCAGCATACGATAAGGATGATCGTAGATTTCATCCGCCTTGCTCAACTCTTGTGAAACGGAATCATATGCCAGCAACTTGAAATAATGCCCTTCAAGTAACAACACTTCACCATTTCTGAAATATCCCAAAGGCCTCTCAGCTTGCACCTCAACTTTGAAACCCATTTCTTTGGTCCATCGGTATCGTCCATCTTTGATGACCCTAATCCAAGGATGAAAGGTCTTATAAACACGCATCCTTTGGTAGAGTAAAAGACCAAGTGACCCCTCAAAGTCCATCAGCATGTGGCCGAACGCAGTTAAAGAAAATCTACAGGGGAGGTTTATAGTAGAGAATTTCTCATCCGTTAAATCAAATGAAATAATAATCTCCCGAGCGATAGCTGCATCTGATGTAGGTTGTGCTATCCAATAGCAGATGCCATCTACATAAGTAGCCCATCCCATGACATCATAGCCGTATTCTTCAGTGCTCTCAATTTCCTTCCAACAATGATTTCTAAGGGGACAGAGCTGAGTCTGCTTTTTCAAAGCGTTGTCGAGGTATTTAGGATGTTGTGACATCAAAATGGCACCGTAGCAGTGACAGTTCTTTGTCTAGGATCTGTCAAGGCCGTCTGCACATTGGCGAAGCCGACTTCCTTCATCAATCCTTCAAGATCAGTCAGGTAGTACTCGTCAAGAAAAGGCTTTGTGCTCTTCATCAATGTGAACAGCACTGGTGATAGCTCCTGAATACATGAAAATCCAAATGAGATTTCGTTTGTTATGTTTGAGAAGTCGGATATTTGCTCAAATCACATCTGTTTCTATAGTCTAGGAGAGCATAATGCAGCTTTGTGAACTTGATTCAGAAATGTGACATATTTCCTTAAAGCTTGGTCATGAGTTGAAATCTGATAAGTATTTGCTAGAAATTTGTTGCAGCTAAGATCATGTGATTCTTACAATATATAAATATAAAATTCTTGACTCTCAACACCGCAAAACAACCTAGTACTTTGAAACTTCAAAGATAGAATTAAGTGTTACTGTCACCTGAAGAATCTTCGATTTTGGCTGCAGAAATGGCAGAAAGAGAAGTGCAGTGAGTAAATAAATTTTGGAGTTTTCTCACGAATCGTGATGTTTAAGTTGATAAATTGTGTGATTTTCATAGTTTTTATTCTCATTATGTTATCATTTGTGATATTTGATGTATTTGTGAGTTTTGCGGTAATAGTTGTGAATTTGATGATTATTTGATGCAAAATAATCAAGTATGTGCTTGGAGAGCTAAATGAGGGATCAATCAAGCTCCTAGACCACATTTAAAGAGCAAAACCCACTAGAATTGATGAAAATAATTCAACATAATCCAAATGGGTGATTGAAGAGCTTAAGAAGATGTAGTAACGGAAAAGAAGTTTTGTATCATTTTATTGGTCAATATCATCCTTATCATTAAAGATGGCTAGTATATCCCAACTTTTACAGATCGATATGAGAATTTGATTGCTAGCCATGGCTATTGTAGAAGAGAGCTTGGCAAGTGCATCTGCTTATTTGTTATCTTTTCTTAGAACGTGCTCAAGTTCCACATCTCACAGCCATCCAATCATCCTTTGAGCGTACTTGACATAAGGCTTCTTGACTTTATATGACGCAAGCAAGGATGAAAATATCGCTATCGCAACTTTAATTTTACGGATATATCGACGTATATATCGATATCGCATATCGATATCGCAGAAAATTGAAAAAAATGACGGAAATCATATTAAAATCTTGAAAATTTAGCATGAAATTTTAGGAACTATTATGACATATTATTATGCACATATTCCACTAATTTTTTAAATAGAATTACATTTTGAAAGTAAATATATGAATAATACATTATATAAATATCGTCTGAGACAATACATTTAACAAAATAATACATAATACAACATAAAATGACTAAATAAACATTATAAAGTACAATTAATACCAAAATGAGGATCTATGAGGTTCAAATATAGTAGATGGAATGTCATCTTGTTCTAAACAATATTGGTACCAACTTATCACGTTCGAGTAATTATGGATATAATTATGCACATGCGCTTGATATGTTTCTTGATTTCTTCCAACAACTTCACCATGAATTGGATAATGTCCACTGACCCAATTATTTTGTTGATATACATTTTGAGTAGTCCAATCAATTTATGAACTCCCATATGTGTAAGAAGCATATGAATCTTGGAACATATCACTATGATCAGTGCCATCTATATTCATAGAATCAAGATTTGACAAATAATTTATATTCAATCTTATATTTCAATTTTGTGTGATATATGTGGAGAAAAATTTTAGTGATTTGTCCATCATGTCCTCTAACTGAAAAAATGAAAAAATAAAGTCGGTGCATGTGCATCTCACTTTTCTTTCGAAGACATCCATTGATTTCCCGGTCTTCTTTCTCTTATATTTTTTTGCAAAGTGAATGTATTTATAAAGAAAAGAATATTGCAACTCAAATAATTACATTAAAGACCTAAAAAAGATCACAAAAATATATAGTATTAAATAAAAATCAAAATATATTATAGAAATATTAAAAAAAATCGCGATATTTTGCGATATCTTGCGATTTTTCGTCGATACTCGGAAAAAAAGATATTCCCCCCAATATCCGTATCGCAATGTCAATATCCGCGATATATCCGTGATATTTCGCGATATTTTCATCCTTGGACCCAAGTAGCTGATTGATCACTAGCTTGGAGTCTCTATGTATCTTGATCTGAAATCTATTAGTATCCATTGTCATTTCTAACCCAAGGCTAAGTGCTTGATACTTGACATTATTGTTGGAGCAATTTTTGGTAAAAGTGAAGGAATATGGCAACACTTCTCCTTCAGGTGTTATGAATACCACTCCAGCCCCAGCTCCATCTCCATGAGATACGCCATCAAAATACATTTTCCAAGGAGGCAATATTTTAATGGCAATGACGTCTTCATCAGAGAGGTCATCAATCAGCTCTCATTCAGCAGGGATGTGATGATCAGCCAAGAAGTTGGCCAATACTTTCCCTTTAACAACCTTCTAATGAATATAGATAATTTCAAATTGTTGAAGCTGAAGATACCAGTGTGCAAGTCGATCAGATAGAACTGGCCGTGTCATCACATATTTTAATGGATTTGCTTTTGAGATCAAATGGACTGTATGTGCTTGAAAATAATGCTTCGGTTTCTGAATGGAGAAAATAAATGCCAAGCATAACTTCTCAACTGGAGAATAATTTAGCTCATTCAGTGTCATTATCCTGCTCAAGTAATATAGTGCATTCTTTGTTATTTTCATTTTCTTGAACGAGTAGTGCACCGATGGAGCGCTCTTGAGAATCAATATATAGAATCAATGGCCGACTTGCAACTGACGTGACTAATACTGGATCTTTCATCAAATAATCTTTAATACTTTTAAATACATTACGACATGACTCGTCCCATTCAAACGAGTCCTCTTTCTTCATGATTCGGCTAAAAGATTGACATCGACCTGTTAAATTTGAGATGAACTTTCGTAGGTATGTTAATTTCCCTTGTAGACTTTTGAGGTCATAAATGTTGTGAGGCTTGGGCATTTTCAATATTGCATCATTTTTTGCTTGTTCAATTTCTATTCATTGATGGCGAACAATGAAGCTGACGAATTTTCCCGATCTCACACCAAATGCACATTTTAAATGGTTCATCTTGAGTTGATACCTGCTCAGGCATCTGAAAACTAATCGTAGATCTTGCAAGTGACTACTCCGTTTTCTTGACTTCACTACTACATCATCTGCATAGCATTCAATGTTCTTATGGAGAATGTCATCAAAGATCCTTTTCATGGCCCTCTGATAAGTGGCACTAGAATTTTTTAAACCGAATGACATCACTTTGTAACAGTTGATGCCCTTAGGGGTACGAAAAGTAGGGATGTCAATTTAGCCCGAAACCGATGGATTGACCCGAATAGACCGAGAAAAATATAGGGTTAGGGCCGAAAAATTTCAGCCCGAAAAAAAAATCAACCGAACGGGCCAGACCAGTCGGACTGGCGGGCCAAACGGGCTGGCCCGGGCGGGCCGCGGATTGGCCCGTCGGGCTGGCCTGGCAGCCTTCGTTGTTTTGGTCATAACGTTTTCTAGAAAAATCCAATTTATGAACGGTCAGAAGCGTTGGAAAGATAACTCAATTATCTTTCCATCCATATATTATGCATTTACAGATTCCAAGTACGATAAAAGTTATGAATTTTTAAAATTACAACTAATAGTAAATGAGTCTTATTCAATGATGCAATTTTTCATTAAATGTTATATTTTCATTTATGACATACATTATTGCATTTATCAATGTTATAACTTATAAGGGCTATAAGTGCATAGTATGATGTATAAAACATGTTGTTTATTCGTTTGTTGCTTTTTGAATGTCAAGACCTTTCACTTTAATTTTTTTTATTATTTTTTTTTTGTTGAGAAAATTATCTTTCACTCGTTATCCATCTATTATTATATAGTATTGATGTTTTAAAGTATTAAAATTATATTATTTATCATGTTTTCAATAAATTTATTTTATATACATTCTAATCTTATCGTTTGTTTAATGTATGAGAAATAATACAAAGATAAATGAAATAAATAATGAAGACTTTAAAAATGAAATATGAACATAAAGTTGAAAGATCTTCAAATATTATTGTTGAAGTAGAAGAAGATTGTACTTCCAATTAGATCAGAGATTGAGCTATAATTAGATTTATGATTTAGTTTGAAATTATTATTTTTCAAAGAACAAATTATGATTGAAATTTATTGTAATTTATCATTTCATGTACCGTTGATTTCTTTATTTGATGCACTATGATGTTAATGAAATTTTATATTCGCCATATTTTTTTTCATTTTATGTCATTTTTCGTGTATTTATTTATTTCAAGAGTAAGAGATGGTAATCATTTTTTAGAATTATTAAAATATAATTTATACATGTGAAAAAAATTCGTTAACATATCGGCCCGACGGGCTAGCCCGAAAACCGAAGGGTTAGTGTTAGGGCCAAGAATTTTTGGCCTGAATTTTTTTTAACCGATTCGGCCCGAACTGAATTAGCCCGAAACCGAAACGGGTTGACCCGAAACCGAACGGGTTGGCCCGATTGACATTCCTAATGAAAAGCCATCATCTCTTTATCTCTTGGAGACATTCGAATCTGGCTGTAACCAGATGATCATTCCACGAATGATAGTGCTTCATGTCTAGTTGTAGCATCAATCATAAGTTCAATAATTGGTAGTGGAAAGTCATTGTAACACAAATTCCATGTATTTATATTAATAAACACCGAAAATGCGCACAAAAAATATTTTTAGATTGAAATTACAATTGTGGTTCAATCCTCTATTTGATCATTTGATTCTTCTATTCAAGATTTTGATCTTCATGTTCTTCAAGATCTTCAAAGTAGATTTTACTCTCTGGTCTTCACAAATTTGATGTTTTGAGGTTTATAACGTTGATTCAAAGGGTGGTTTTCACCTTAATTCCAAATCAAACATCAAATTTGGGATGATTTTAGTGAAGAACGTCTTGAATCTTCAAGAACAACTTGAAGATTTAGGTTTGATAACGCCAATTGGAGGGTCATACGTCTTGATTCCATAACAATACATAACACCCATACATAACAAGAATCCAAAGCATAATCAAGAACTATTAAACATCCAAAATAAATGTCGTTTATGTCTTATAATCCAAATAAAACCAACACCCAAGAATATCAAAGATTTAGCTCCTCATAATTACATGGGTAACCAAAATCTCTATAAGAAGGAACATGATTTTAACAAAATTAAAAAATAAAAGAACCCGAATGGATGTTTTGACCTTCAAATCTTGATTCAACTTTGTTCTTCTTGTCCAATCTTCAATTCCCTTTCTCCTCTCTTCTTCTACAAGTATTTCTCTCTCTAAAGTGGCTAAAGGTGGAATGGAATACCCTAATTTCAAATTGGGGTTGGTTTATATAGTGCAGGAATAAAAGAATTAAAAGAAAATAAAAAATCGAGAAATTAGTGCACGGGGCGCGACCACGGAGGTTGCGCCTCCTTCTTCTGGCGCGGGTCGCGCCCCCAAAGCGACTTTTAGGGCCTCTGTGTAGACGTCAACTCGCGCCGCTCCTGTGCACGGGTCGCACCGCTCATTGAGTTGGTCGGTTCGTGCCATTTGGCGCGAGTGAGAAACTCGGGTCGCGCCTCCGCCCCTGCTCCGACACCTCTCGCGGTTTTGCTTCTTATCCGATTGAGGTGACTCAACTTGCAGTGTGCTCCCAATTCGTTCCTCTATGTTCCCATTGAATTAATTTTCTTAAAATATATTTTATTTATCTTCCATTTTCTGTACAACTCAAACAAGAAATAAAACTTCCAAGTCGGGAGGTTAAAAGCACAATTTGGGTTAAAACACATGTAAAACTATTCAATTAACTTCATTTAAACCTCAAAATGTGCCAAAACACAACTCTTCATATCACCATAATCAATAATGCGACATTTCATACCAAGTAATCTGCAGGAAAAAAAAAAAAACATTCTTTCTCTCTGAAAGAAAGAATAAAGTTTTCCATCTTTTATGTTAATTATTGAAACTATTTAAAAATTCATAAAGAATCATCAATCATGCTTCTAACTTTTTTGCCAAAAAAATATGGTAGGACAAATATAAAATTATAAGAAAATTGAATATAATCATATTAGAAGAATGTAAAACTTAATAAAAAAATCAACTTAAATGGATAATTTGAACATAACGATTAACAATAAGCACTATTATATTATACGTGAATTGTGAAATCATAAAAGATAATAAAATACGGTTTTACTTCGTTCTCTCTCGTTTCTTATCCAATTGAGGTGATTCAACTTGCAGTGTGCTCCCAATTGAATACTCTATCTTCCCATTGTATTGATTTTCTCAAAATGTCTTTTATCTATCCTTCATTTTCTGTACAACTCAAACAAGAAATAAAACTTCCAAGTCGGGAGGTTAAAAGCACAATTTGGGTTACAACACATGTAAAACTATTCAATTAACTTCATTTAAACCTCAAAATGTTGTGCCAAAACACCACTCATCATATCACCATAATCAATAATGCGACATTTCATACCATGTACTCTGCAAAAAAAAAAAAAAAAAAAAAAAAAAACTTCTTTTTCTCTGAAAGAAAGAATAAAGTTTTCTGTCTTTTATGTTAATTATTGCAACTATTTAAAAATTCATAAAGAATCATCAATCATGCTTCTAACTTTTTTGCCAAAAAAATATGGTAGGACAAATCTAAAATTATAAGAAAATTGAATATAATCATATTAGAAGAATGTAAAACTTAATAAAAAAAATCAACTTAAATGGATAATTTGAACATAACGATTAACAATAAGCACTATTATATTATACGTGAATTGTGAAATCATAAGATAATAAAATCCTAGCATTAAAGTTTTGAATCATTCATTCTCAAATAATCAAATCCATAAATATAACCTCAAATACGTTATGAATTAAACTTAAAGGAAATATAAAATATGAAACACTAATATGAATAAAGAGAGAAAAAAGGAACTTACCCGCAGCTCGAGAACAGTAGCCAAATGAGCAGAGACGAAAAGGGTAGAAGTATTTTTTTTAGTGAATTGAGATTTAATTTCTTTTAGATAAAGTATCTATTAAATATTATTATATTTGGGTAATGACTAAATCAATTTACTTTATCCCCCAATATAAAGGCTCACTACATGTGGGCCAATAAAATATATTGGAATTAGTCTAAGAATCTTAAATTTATGGAGATGGGGGGCAAAAAAAAAATTTATATAATAAATTATATATATACATGTATATATAGTGTAGTGTTGTGAAAATTTGGGGGGAGGCGGCTGCCACCACCAGCCCTTGAGTCCGTCTCTGCTGACAAGACATATTCATGCATAACATAAATCATTCAACAGTCGACGTAGGACCAAATAAAAAGGAATAAAAATAAAAACTTAGTTCTTAAAAATATGTATAAGAGTGATGAAAAACAAACATTGTTTCTTGATACAAAATGGACCTATACCATATATAGGCCTATGAAAGGGGATGAAATAAGTGATGTACATGAGATCCACATCCTTATAGGGTACACGTCTATGGGTATAGTCCGCAATCTCAAAAGTGTTGCTCATATAGACCTCAGGAACAAGTAAAATGTTACAAGGTTAAGAAACTGTGATCATCAGCACATCAATGCTCTGAAGAACTTTCAGCCTGTGTGTGTCCCATACAATTTACCTCGTAGTTGGTCCAGTAATTCTTCCACAGTCGTCATTTTGTTCACAGTCAAATTCAACCCTTAAAAAAAACCTCTATAAATTAATAGAATTGTGACTATAAGCTTTTATGTAATTTTTTTATCGTGATATTAATTAATCACAAATTAATATTTATTAATTTAATGAGTATTTTCATGATTCATGATGAAATTGAATTTTGATTATATTAAAAGTTATTGTATCTTATGTACCATATTTATCAAATTAATATTAACATAAATTCATTTCATATGTGTTCTTTATTTCTTAATAATTTAATATTATTCACTCTATTTTTACTAAAAGTCTTCATTGTGTAATAGTGATAAATTACACTATAAACAACATAACAAATTTCTTAAAATTGCATCCAACAATGACTTCTTATCTAAAATGTGTCTCAAAATCAACATGACAAATGAAATATGTAAAACATTATATAAGTATAAAGAGATCATTCCACATGCAGTAAAAAAGATTTATAGTTGTGGTTTGATGAAAAAATTCATTTGAAAGTTAATATGATAGTACCTTTGTAATCGATTAATACGGTAATACTTTTGAGAAAACACAAACAACATTAGAATCGAATTTCACTAAGATAACTTAATTATGCTTGTAGTTTTAAAGAATTATTAATTTATGATATTAAAGGAACTATTTATTTATATAGGAGTATTCCAAAATTATATTATCTAATTATCTTATCAATATTTATGATATTTTCAACTAGCCCAAGTCGGGACTAGAGTAAAATATTATCTTAAAGAGTTTATTAATTTAGCGAGTATTAACTTATTGATATTTTACTGCACATGGAATCCACATCCTTATAGAGTAGTCGTCTGCGGGTATAGTCCGCAATCTCAAAAGTGTTGCTCAGGTAGACCTCAATACCAAGTAAAATGTGACAAGGCTGAAAAACTTATCATCAGCACATACTGGCTTTCAGCCTGGGTGTGTTCCCATACAATTTGCCTGGCAGTTGGCCCAATAAGTCATCCACAGTTGTCATTTTGTTCACAGTCAAATTCAACCCTCAAAAAAATCTATCAATTTAACAACCACAATAATATTAGTTAAATTATAAGTAATTAGTATCTTCCCAAAATGACTAAGGTAGTCTGGCACTGATTGGGAAAAACCCTAAAACCATGATTGAGTGAGATTGAGGATTTTTCTCTATTTTTTTAGAAAAATTCTAAGCATAGCTCTCATTTGACTCTTCACGGCCTCCATAATTAATTAATATATAAATATTATTTTATTATACTTTTGTACCCTTGTAGCCCCCACTACTTAAAAACTTTGACAAAATAAAATTTCAATCTACAGTCCCACCATAATTTATAATTAAGAAAAAAAATTGAATTAGGGAAAAAATTGAGTCACCCTTTTTTTGAAACATCAAGAGTTTTTCATGTCAATGATTAATTTGAAATATAGATTGTCAAACTATACTGAAAGGAAATATATTTGCAATACACTACAAGAAAATTGCAGTTTAGTGACGGATCTAATGACAGATCATATTCCGTCGTTAAAATATTGATAAATTAACGATGAATTACGATTATTTTTTTTAACGACAGATTTTTCTGTCGCTAAGTTAACGACGAAAAAATTCGTCGTTACACATTGTATTTTAATTTGTCAAATTTATTTTTTTATCGTAAAGACGTATTAACGACGGAATTTTCCGTCGCTACCGTAAACACGGAAAATTCTGTCGTTAAATATTTTTTAAAATTTTTATTTTTTTTAAATCTTAGGGACAAACTAGCTATGGAATAATTTCGTAGCTATAATTAATTTTTTTTTTTTCTAATTCTTACTTAAATATGAATTTTAAATCAATTTTTTTATTTTACTTATGTATTTATTTTTCCTGATTTTTTTTATTTTTTAATATTTTACATCATATTTTTAATATTTTACATTATTTTATAATAATTTATATTTTTTATTTTTCAACAAGTAATTAATTACCAATTTGAATTTAATCTTATCAATATTAGCACTTTTTATTTATTTTACATTTTTTATTTTCTTTAATTTTTTATTTTTTTCATTAATAATTAATTATGAATTTAAAATTAATTTTTTCATATTTATAACATTTTATTTATTTTACATTTTCTGAATTACTTTATTTTATAATTTTATTAATTTTTTAACATTTTTTATCTTTTTTTTCTAAATTACGATAATCTAATATTAAATAATGATATAATATAATATTAAAAATTACAATAAATATTTAAATAAATGAATTATATATAATTATTTAATTTATAAATAAAAATTTAATCAAAATATATATTTTTGTGTATATATATATATACCTCACGCGAGAGATCAGAGACGCGTTTTGCAGCAGATTATTTTCATTCATTTACTTCGTTCTTTTCATATCGCTATTATTCAACAATATTTTGTAGTTCGAATCCAATTATGAATTCGAGCTAAGCTCGCTTTATTCTGGTAAAGATTAACAAAACCCTGGCATAATTATTCTGTGAGATCTAATCGTTATTATGCTTTAATTAATTGCATGTATCTGTGATTCTCTGTGTTTATCGTTGTTAATTTTTTCACCTCTGCTAGGTAGTCACGAATATTAAATAGTCCGAGATTAATTAGTAGTGAATTAAATCGGCCATCCGTAATTGTGGTTTAAGTTTAATTAGTGGCACATTGATTCTTCAGAATCGAGGGAAGAACAGTCTTAAGTCGACAATCCTGTGTCAGAGTTTGTTGGTTTGAATCGGGTTCCTCTAGTTTCTAAAGTTGTCGGTTCATTAAATCTATAGAATGTTGTGACTTTAAAGAGCATATCTCTACCTCAATCATCATCAACACATTCAAAATATTCATAAATAATATATATATATATATATATATATAGAGAGAGAGAGAGAGAGCATAGATCATGTAATCAAGTTTTCCTTAGTCTGATCTTGATGGTTATACTAGAATCGCAGAGATCGAGAGGAGCATAGATAGATATACAGATAGAGAGAGGAAAATTACAGAGGTAGAGGGAGCAAAGATATAGATGAGAAGAGAAGAGAAAGAACAAATCCTAGTATTTTAATTAGAATTATCAAATTACAAATATAACCCCACAACTCTATAATTGGTCTAATATTATAAAATTACCACCGAAATTTTGAAACAATATCTGGGCCACACAAATAAACATATATAATATAATATATGGTTGAGAATAGTTCATTGTTCTCACACTATGATTTACTTCTCATTTAATTCATTATGACCCTGTTTGGTTTGTCTGATGGGATAGATAAGATTGATTGGATATGGTGGGATTGCACTATTCATGAATTAATAATCTTGTGTTTGGATTGCTTGATTGCAAATTTAATTATTCAGGATAATTTATCAATATTATGTTTGGATCGTATGATTGGGATTAAAATGTACCAACATACCAAAATTGCCCTCCACGTTATTATTTTTATGAAATGTTAAATTTCTAATTATTAAAATGTTATGATATTTATTAATAATTTGAAAAAAAATGCAATTCTTTACAAAAAAAAAAATAATAATTAAAATTGTAATTATTAAGATTTAAAATAATTGAATGGATTACACATAAAATATTAAGAATTTCAAGGTCTAGAGAAAAAAAAACAACAATAAAATAAATAAATCAAATAAAGATAAATATTAAATATGAAAGTAAAGTGAAGCTAGTTCTGTCATTAAATATATATACATATACATACATATATATATATGTGTATATATACACATATATATTAAATATTATTTCATCTTCTTCATAAAGTATAAAATGTAAATATATATTAAATATTATCAAAAATTAATGGAGACAATACGATTATAATTGAACTATATGGTTATATATGTAAATATTGTCGTTTATATATTTTCTAAATATATTTACACTATTTAATTTATTGTAAACTATTATTTATATATATTCAATTTAATTATATCTATTTTCTCAAATTTAACCTATACAAGCATTTTTATCAATTAAATATCTAAACTAATTAAAAATTAATCAACTCCAACATCGGATATATTTTTCAGAACCTAAAAAATAATAATTGAGCTATGTCTTTGATGATATGTATTTTTAATTTTAATGAAACGATGACTCTATATATAATCATATATTCTCTCTACTTCTAAAAAAAATGAGTTGACTTGGATATTTCACGTCGTGGTGTGGAATACTCTAAGTCAACTCGTTTGTTTTAATGAAAGTTCGTATTAACAAAGACCTAATCTAATCATTTTTCAGGTACCGGAAAATGCATAAGATGATTGATATGATTAAATTTTAAATAGTTTAGTTATTTAATTGATAAAAGTGTTAGTCTGTGATAAATTTGAAAAATCTGACCTTTAATTAATAAATTAATTTAATGAAAAATCATTTTTTGATGACTATAAGATTACTTTTCTATTAAAAATGTAGGCTTTAATAAAATATATAACCTCACTCATTTATAGTTCAATGAAACATAATGATCAAACAAGGACGTGGATTTTCATTCCTTGAGGATGGTTTAGAAGTAAAGTGATATTGTGATATAAATTAAAGTGATATTATGACATAAAATTTTGAATTCAAATCTCATGCATCAACATCATTAGTTAAAAAATAGTGAGTACTATTAGAAATAAAAAAAGATTAGTAATTACTATTGGAAAAAAAAAAGCAAGCAATTGCTATTCGAAAGAAAAAAAAAAAAAGATGAAAGAAGAAGGAAATTAAGTTCTAAGCCAATTAGATCCAAATGAAATCATCCATTTCACTTTTCTTTATCTCTTTCGGTGTCCCACTTTAATTTTTATTTGACTTCATCAATTTTTTTCTTCAATTTTAATTTGTTATAACTTAGTATAATTTTATGGTTTTTATTTAGGGTTTATTTCACCCAATTAGGGTTTATATTTATTTTTTTAATATTTATTTCTTATTGTTTAGTTAATATAATTGATGAATATGGTTGATTATTCCAAAAGTAAGATATATAATTTTTAAAAATTTCAAATTTTAGCAATAAATTCTGATTATGATTTGTAATACTATAATAAAATTTATTTTTATAATAAATATTTTTAAAATATTAAATTTCGATCATAGTGGGACTCAATATAATAGTGGAACATGAAATGTGGAGTAGAGGAATTTATCCCAATTAGATGAGACCCTCACCTTAGGAGGTAGCTTTAAATACTAAACAGTTATATTCGGTGACTTTTTTTTTTTTTTATCAAGTTTTAAGAATATTTTTGTATATCAATTGTGTGTGAGGACGTAACTTGGATGATCTGAATATGAACTGATTGATCGATCACATGTAAAAACATATAGTTACTGTATATGTATAATTGAGGTGAGACAAATTAAGTGCTTAACTGTTAATTTGAAATATCAAGTGATTTATCGGTTGAACTTTCAACCTCATTTTTTTTCTTAAAAAATAAAAAGTTGACTAGTATAATAGCTCCAATAAAATAGAAAAGTCAGCTTTAATTGATGAAGCAGGTTGGAAATAAAAAATAAAAATATTGAGAAGGGCGATTTCTTGGCCAACATTTTTGTCTCAACCATTTCTTCTTCTATAAAGTCTGCAACATTTCTGTAACATGGTCGTTAACTCGTTATTAGATTACAGCTAACAACTTTCAAGATTCATCAAGAAAAAAAATTAAAATTCCCATATTCCACAAACTTCTCTATCTATCATCGGCGTAAATATATATAGGATTCAAAGTTTAGTGAAATTCGATCATCATAAAAATCTGCCATGTCTATCACAAAATCTTTCATAATTACCTTTGGTTTTCTACCTCCTCCCAATAATTCACAGACCTCCCACAGCTCAGAAAGTCGAAAATCGATATCGTTGTGTTCTTCTTCAAGTCTTGCTGCTCTAAAGAATCATGATAGAATCCGATCATGGGACAGTAACATGAGATTGAAAAGGTGTTACAGAAGTAAAGGGTACGCATATACATGCCAGCAGCTGATTACATTGTATATAATTAATTAACCGTCACATCTTAATTAATTATTATTAATTAATATTGATCATGGAATTTGTTTTAATTTTCAGGAGATTTATTGTACGCAGCGTTGTTCAACCTGAAGTTCCACCGCCTTCTGGGCCTCCTTTCAATTTAATGTACGTCAAAATATAACGTGTATATATATATATATATTCTAATTAATTAGTTATTTAGTTTGTGGATATATGTATATATTTATAAATAATACTGAAAAAAACTGAATGCAGAAATTGGATTTTGGGAATCGCTGTAACAGTAGTTCTGCCTTTCTTCAGCAAGAAATGGACATCGCTTTTGAGAATCAAAAGTAAGTTATACAGCCAATTATATATTATATTCTTAATAATTTCATAATTTATTGATAATTAAATGGATTGCATATTAATATATTGTTTCAGATGAAGTGGAGACGGCGGTGGAGATAGCGGAAGAAATAGTGGAGGCGGTGGAGAAGGTGGCGGAAGGGGTGGAGAAAGCGGCGGAGAACCTCGCCGAGGATCTTCCGGAGGGCGGCGGACTGAGGAAAGCGGTGGATTTTGTTGAACATGCGGCTGAAAGAGCAAATAAGGACGCCCACATAGTTGGAGACTTCATAGATAAGGTACATTCATTAATTACCTATAATTATTTCAATTTCTTCATGATTATTAAACTTGGACAAGAGCACTTAATTGGTTTGATCGGGATAGAAAAGACAAGGAAAGAAATTTGATGGAATATTGAAGTAGTCCTATATATGTATTAAGTTGCATGTATTTTGTTTGTAAAAAATTAAAATATTAATGCAGGTTCAAGAAGTAGAGGAAAAAGTAGAGGATTATGTGGAAAATTTGGTTGAGGGAGTCACCGACCATGAGCATCACAAAGAAGATCATCAAGAGAATGAAGCACAAAAAGAAGAAGATGATAGAGCTCATGATGACCAACCTAAAGAAGATGAAAATATTAATAATTAATAATGACGACGACACGTACTGCACAAACATAATTGATTAATGTAATTAATTAAGTATATATTCATTCAAACAATTGAAATGTATTATAGCTAGAGTAGTACTACAATGACAATAACGTAACATATATAATGTTGTACGAGATCATTTCTTCATTTTTTTCCACTTGTACCAAATTTCTACTCGCCTATTGAATTGATACATTAATAAATTAGATTATTGCAATTTTTAATTAGACGTCGGAGCATTTCAAAATGAGATAACAAAGGGTAGCATGTACGTACACCTACGTGCGAAGAAATTATCGATCGATTATTTAGTGTATAGGTTGAGAAAATAAAAAGTAAAGTCAATTTTTATCCTTTTTGTTGTTGTTATTTTGGATGACTAGGGAAACCTAGTAGTTCATGTCATGTGTAATACAAACGTAAAGCAAAAATTATTATTATTATTATTATTATTATTATTATTATTATTATTATTATTATTATTATTATTATTATTATTATTAATGACAAGAGTAATTTGTAGGTATTAAGAGAGTGCACTGAATAAATCTCGCTTCAAAGCAGTTAGAGGTGGCAATTCAGGCTACCTGACCCTACCCAGCCCGGACGGGCCGACCCGAAATACGTGCACCATAGTGTATATTTTCAATTTTTGGGCTAAATGGCCCGATCCATTCGGGTCATTTGATTTTTCAGGTTGGGTTGGGCCTAAGTCATTTCGGGCCTAAATTGTCACCCTTATATGCAATAGTCTGCAAATTACAAAGAAGAAGTGAACTATTATGTATGAATAATTTTTTACCCAAAGATAACTCAATACACCCATGAATAGTGGCTATGGATTTCTTATAATATAAAAAAAATTAATTTCAGTAAATAATTCTTTTTTATTGAAATCACTTTTAATCTCCTGCCACTTGAGATTATCTATCCGTGTACCATTATTATTTTTTAATTAATTTTTTATTCAAATTTAACTTCTTGTATTTTAGGTTAATATTACAATTGCTAATTAATTATGATTGATTCATAGTGTGACACAAGTGAAACACATAAAATGAACTAAGATGATCTCATTTTCCTTCTGACGCCGACCAAAGGTTTCAAATATGTGCTCTTTAATTAATAGGTAACTGAGAGTGCTACAAATTAACATTGTACTATATACAGAAAGTATACTTATTTAAATTGAATTTGGTTAAACTGTACAAGGGTGATTACATTAGACTTTATATTTAATGTATTGAGTTTGAGCTTGAGCTTGAGTTATATTAATTATTAAGAAATAAATTAAATCAATAAAATTGGCTAAATTTAAAGTGGAGATATATAGCTAACAGTTAACATAACAAAATCTACAAGAATTTTTTTTTTTAAGGGTAGCTTTCTACCTCTAGAGCCCCCGCCCAAACTGCTCCTAAATTCGTTTATTGTTAAATGTATATTTCTATATACATATATAACTGTATATGTTTGTACACGCGCGCTTATATTCTGTGACATAATTATAATATATATTTTTATATTTAAAGTTTAAACCAAATGGAATTGGGGGAAGAGAAGTCAACTTGGAGAAATTTTAAAACTTACTAATAGACAAAATGGAATATATATATATATATAGTGCTGTGAAAGCAGATAATATTGATTGAATATTCAACGGTGGCTATTGGCTAATGATTCCCGATATCATCCAATTTCACCCAATTATATTGAACGTTATATTCTCGAGTTTCCGTTCAAGAAAAGAAAACCAAAAAATCAAAAGGAAAAAAAAAATACACTAGCGATCAGGTTAATTGGCAAGTTAATTGCTTCAATTCCGAGCTTTAACAAATAAAAGAAAAAGGTTGCTTCGTTTATTTAGTCTCGTGCAAGATTTCCTATATATTTTCTATTTTATTTCATTTCGAATGCATGCTAAATAATATCATACTGATCTTAATTTAATCACTATATTATATCTATATTATATCTAAAAGTAAGATAGTCGTTCAAAATAGAAATCATAAGTTTTCCCGCCCAAAATATATTTCTGGATATAGAAATATTTAATATAAAATCAAGAAAAATTATTTAATGATATATAATATAATTTTGGAATTATTTTCGCATAATATCTACATAGTATAATCAATTAAGTATTTTCGTATAACATCTACAATACAGTATAATCAATCTATACACAAAATATTATTCTATATTAATGTTAATAAGAATATAATCTATATACAGTACATACAATGAATCTATAATTACGTTAATATATTAATGTTAATCAATGCCGCAACTTTTAATTAATCAATCAATCAAATTTGGTGACATAAATCTTATTCTGATTGTGGTATATATTACAATCTATGACAAAATAATTTCTTCCTCAACAGATATTGGCGAATCCCTTTATTACCATGAATATAGATTAAAGATTTATTTAGATTACATAACCATAGATCAATGAAATATTTTAGCGTAGACAATCTTTAAGAATTGCATTTATTTATGATTAGGGTGTTATTTCGTATATATTTTGGGTCCTTTTTGGTATGTTTTTGCAGTGTTACTTACCTCATGGTCAAGTTTTGTGGAAGAATTTGTGTCTTGTGGTTTATTTCAGGTGGTTGACATAAAAGTAGAGATAATGACATTGTTTTAGAGGGTTTTGACGCAATTGGATTGAAGAAAAGCTGGAGAGTATGGAACCAGTCGGTATGGACATACCGACTGATGGATTATACGAGTATTTGGACTGGAGATAGTGGATCTGCAATAGTATATATATATATATATATATATATATATATATATATATATTCTGCAGAAAACATTTCGATTTGCTTAATTATACCATTCAACACATAACCAAAAAAAAAAAAAGAAGAAAAGAAAAGAAATTATACATACAAAAGTCAAATCCATACACCAAAAAGTGGAAAAAGAAAGAAATGTTCAAAACGTGTTTCCTTATTAATTACTTATATATTATTTTGTCCTTCAACAAAATAAAGCGTGTCTACCAATTAACCAGCATTTTTTTGAAGTGTTGAAATTTCAGGTTCCACTTTTTTATTTTTATTTTACTCCTTGTTTCACTATTAATTTATAATTTTAATAATATTTATTATAAAATAAAAATTATAACATAAAATAATCATAGTCAACGTTTATCAATAAAAGAATGAATTAAAAATTATAAAACATAATTTTGAAAAAATCAACTACAATAATGAATGCACCAATATACATTAACTAGGTGGGGAAACCTAAAAAAAATCATAAACTTAATTGATGCACCTTTCTTTTTAAGTAACTATTTCTTGCCATCTACATTAACACGTTTTTTCCTTCATTCGGAAATTGATCGATCTGTTCTTTTACAAATTTATTTATTAATACTGCATCCTTCCGTTCATCTACTCAAATTCAAAAGTAAGTTTAAGTAAATAAAAAAATCACCAATATTAATTATATATTGGCTTATTTATTTAGGGTTTTAAATAAATAATAATTGCAGAAGATGTTGATATCGCCGTGAAAACAATAGAAGACATAGCGGAAGTGGTAGAGAAAGTGGTGGAGATCTTGGAAGCAGAGGGGATCTCCGACGACATCCCAGAAGGCGGGAAAGTGAAGAAAGCGGTGGATATTGTGGCTGAAGCTACATCTGAAGATGCTCGTACCGTTGGAGATATACGTAATTCGGTTTTAAATAATGTATTTTCTAAAAAGAAAAGGAAAAAAATAAATCTAAATATTGCACAATATTCTTTTTTTTTTAATTTGCCGGTTGCATGTTAAATAAAACGTTTGATTGGGTAAGAATAAGAAATAAAATAATTTACGTCCTATAGCTAAGCTGCGTGTGCTATGTGACTAGCTAAATCAGGGATTAGACTAATTAATTAATTAACAAAAGAAAGTTTAATCATATCCCGTGCCTCCTTATGTATTGACAACGACTTAATTAGTCAATTGTTTGATTTTTAGCCTCGACTATATGCGTGTATATATATGTATTAATTGTAACGCAAGCTCATAAGATGAAGCTGGAATTATTTATGGGGGTCTTAATTTGCTTAATTATTTAGTTTTTATGCTTTATTCCACACGGCGCGCGACACACACATATACATAGTACTGTCACAGTTTATGAGAATTAATGGCAAAATGCAAACTAAATGGTTGCTCCCTGGCATTCTCAATTTCAACCCGTGCAAAAGCACTTGAAATCATCTAGTCCCAACTTGTGTGTATCAAAGCTGAAAATTATTACATTTTCTTTCATTTTTTTCTTTAATTTTAATTAATTTCTTTAGGTTTAGCATAATTTTACAATTTTATTTAGGATTTATTCCATGCAATTAGGGTTTATAATTATTTTTTAATATTTAATTTTCCTTTTTTAGTTAAGATAATTGATTTTTGGGGTTGATTATTCCAAACTTAAGGTATATAATTTATTAAAATTTCAATGTTTAGCAATAAATATTAATTATGATTAGTTATAATATAATATATTTTATTTTTACAAAAAAATATTATTAACAATATATAATTTTAATGTTGGTACATGATTGACACACAGAGTTGGGAATATATATTTTTGTAGCATTATATATTGTCATAAAATGTGAGAAAATCTATGGGCGTTAGGATCTATCACCTCATGACAAAAAATGACATCTCTCATGTCTTTTGGCAATGCAAGTAGTAATTCATGAAGTGCTACAGCTTTAACATGCAAACATTAAAATATGATCGAGACTCGTGAGGAAGATAGATTTGATATAGCATACTTATAATGTAACATCTAAATCAAACAAGCATGAAGACAATAAAAATACCAAAATAGATATATATAAATGTTTGCAATAGGTAATGCATTTCAATTACAGTACACATTAGCATGCATTCTTTTGGTCTCCAGGAGGAATAAGCACGAGGAGGCGCGCGCGCGCGCGCGCGCGTGTGTAGAGAGAGAGAGAGATCAAATGAGAACCAAATTCATATGTAGGAACTAAGAACTGATCTGGAGCATTGATTCATTTATTTTGTAAGGCTGAGATTGATCTGGAAAAATGGGTTAAAAATGCAATTTTTAAACAATTATTTTTAAGTAAGGTTATAGATGTAATTTGATTTATATTCCATATCAGTTACCATAATCGTGGGATTAGATATATGTTAAATTATGCAGTTATTTTTGGACAGTTATTTTCACAATATTTCTTCCGTTTTTTTCGATCGACGATTCGGAGAAGTCGAAGTATACATCGTTTCTTCACCGTGTTTGCATAATCCAGTTTTTTCATTCATATAATTATTTAAGTTGGTTGTTAATAATTGGAGCATTGATGTAATTTCGAATCAACAAGAATTATGCACAAAGTGATTCAATCAATTACTGCCGCCGCTTACGGATAATACATATATTTTTTTCACAGAGTTGTCTCTATCGTTGTTTCATATTTTAATTCATCACCCACATGTTCATCATCTTCGAAGTTTTTCTCATCGCCGACTTCATTGAATTTCATCATCCGTCTATTCGTCTGCATGAGTCATTTTTCACAAGTTCTGTAACGCCAGTTATTATATATCTTATGGAAGATACATGTATTATGTTCTCCATTAATGTGGTTTTTTAGATGAAGAGAAGAACTGGTCGAAATCTGTTATGGCCTCATATGTATGAATATTAGCAAATTATGTAGCTGTGATTAGTAAATTATGTATATGTTAATAGCAAATGAGTCATATGTTTATTGTATGGGTTTCTTTTATTTTTTGACGAGAAATTGGACATTGATTGCGGACAATGGTCTTATCGTGTTTCTTATGGAAGACACATTTATTATTAACTTGATTATTGTAGTTTGTCAGTTGTTAAGGAAAAACTGGCTGAAATCGTATGGATTAATGTTTAGCAAACTATGCATCTGTGTTTAGCAATTTGTGTATCATTTTGTAGCAAAATGATACATCTGTTTATTATGTGACCTTGTTTTTAGAAATTGTTCAATTGTGCCTTACATTATACCGAGATGTTGGACATTGATTGTAGATAATGGTCCTATCATGTTTATTATGGAAGATAAATGCTTTTCGTACTTGATTGTCGAAGTTTTCAAGTTGTTAAGAAAAATCTAGTTAAAATCGCATGAATGAATGTCAGCAAAATAAGAATGTATTTGTAGCAAAATATGCATAGGTTTATAGCAAAGTTTGTAGTTATTTTTAGCAAATTAGTCATCCATTTTATTGTATGGGTTTCTTTTGTTTTTTGATTGATCCTTATATGATATGGACATGTTGGACATTACTTGTACACAATAGCATTTTGAGTACAAATTAAAATAGCGTATGAATGACTATTAGCAAAATATGGAACTATTAATAACATATTATCTATATTTTTATAGCATATACAATATATGTGCTTATAGAAATATTTTTAAATGGCAAGAATTAATGTTGATTCAGTTATAGGGTTGTGTGAAAGTCACATACCAGAATGTAATCCATCGTTAAAGCCATTTATTGGCCAGCAGTTTAAAAATCTTGAAGAAGCAATTATGTTTTATCGGGTTTATACTGAAGCAAGTGGTTTCGATATTCGTGTTGGATCAGAAAAAAAGGCTGATGATGGTGTTATTATTTCGAAATATTTGGTCAGTAATCGTGAATAGAAAAAAAAATTCACTTCTAGATGAAGTCAACAATGATGATAAGAAGAAGAAGAAGAAGAAGAAAAAGAAGAGTTTCAAGAAGAGTGGATTGTTCGTTTCATTGTTATGACTATTGATTTATTATATAGTTTGATATTAGTTTTTATTTTAAATGATTATTGTTGCAGCATGAATTTATGCAACGTGAGTACAAACCAATTAAATAATTTATGTTTTCTTCTTATTAGCAAATACTTAACTAGGTATTAGCAAATATTTGTAGATAACTTAGTTACTTTTGTGGGCTCAGATTATATTTATCTAATATGATAATTTGTGCTTACATAATTCGTTATTTGCATTATCAAGACTAATTTGTTATCACGTGTATAATAGTTTTGCTATAAATATTATAATAATTTTCTACCAACATCATAATAATTTGCTAAAAGCCATTGAATTTTAAATGGAATATGAGGAATAATTTTTCTCCGGAATGATTTGATATAAAATGAATAATAATTTGCTAAAACAAATGGGAAAATTTGCTATAAACTTAATAATAATTAGTTAAACAGAGCAAATAACCACGGTATAATATGATATCCACTGTGACAAAGAACAAGTTAATTGTTCCCTCGTAGTTAATTAATTATTATTTATCTTATGATGACCTTGCATGATTGCTACAATATTTGGCTAGCTCGTTTTGAGAATACGTGGTTTTATACATATTTCAATTTTTGCAAAAGAATAACGATTTTGTATAAAGAAAAGAGCAATTTGGTATAAATTGAATAGTAATTTGTTAACAATGACTAATTGAACTTGATATAAATCGATCAGTAATTTGTTATAAAAAGATAAATATTTTCCAAAAACAATTAAAAGTATAACTTGCTATTAAAACATGAATATTTTGCTATAAGTCGAACCATAATTTGCTAATAAATGAATAATTTGCTATCAAGGAATGAATATTTGCATCAACAGACGAATTATTCTAATAATTACAGAAAATTTGTACGTTTCATTCAATCTAGATATTATTCATAACCATGACATTGATATTCAGTGGTCCATCATCACATGACATCATATAATAGAGGCTTGTCTCAGCGAATATGCGCTCCTTGTGTACGTTACTATCAGTTTTCTGATTACTACCTAAAGAATCGATAAACAGATAGATGTAAAATACAATTAGGTGCTATAAACAGATAAATTGTTTGCTATAAATATAGGAATATGTGGGAATGACAGTCGAAGATCACTATTATTGCACATATGCAATCCACAAGATTCACATTACAAGTGATTCACTCTATTAAAAGTGAAATTTTGCTATAACCGTATGCACCATTGGCTAAACACCAAGTATTAATTTCCTATCAACTGTAGAATAATTTGCTAAAAAAATATGAATAAGGGAAATTTTTAATTTTTATTAACCACTGCACAATTTGCTAAACACTGAGTAAAAACTTGCTATCAGCAAAGGAATATTTTGCTAAAAAAATGAGAATATGAAAATCATGCAACTTTGTTAAAACACAAATGAACAATTTGATATACACATCATGAAAATTTGCTAGAAAAAGAGGAATACGAAAGAATGCATACTTTGTTATAAACAACTGCACACTTTGCTAAACACATACGAATACAAATGCTATAAACAGCAGAATAATTTACTAAAGAGGAATTGTGAATCTCAAGAAAGCCGAAAATTATAAACACATTAAATAATTTTTTACCCAAACTCAACATAATTATTAGCTAACAACACTACAAAAATTTGCTATAACCATATATCAAATTGATACCAGCATATGGATAGCTTGCAACAAATAGATAAAATATTTGCTATAATGTGTAACCAGCTGCACAGTTTGCTATACACCAAGAAATAACGTGCTATTAACCGAAGCATAATTCACCGGACAAGTGAAGTTGTAGTTATTATTGCTTTTATGTAAATTTATTTTTTATTGTGATATTAATTAATCACAAATTAATATTTATTAATTTAATGAGTTTTTTCATGATTCATGATGAAATTGAATTTTGATTATATCAAAAGTTATTGTTACTTATGTACCATATTTATTAAATTGATATTAAAATAAATTCATTTTATATGTTATAAATGAAAATTAGTAAACAATGGGTTTTATTTCTTAATAATTTAATATTATTCATTGTATTTTTACTAAAAGCCTTCATTATGTGATGGTAATAGATTACATTATAAACAACATAACAAATTTCTTAATAATACATCCAACAATGTGTAACGCCCCGGTCCCGAAAGACCGTGGAAATGGACGCCACGGGGGTTGGAATTAAGAAGCGAGAAAGAAAGGGGTAACCTGATTAATAAAATCTCAACAGAAGACTCAGAATAATCAAACATGTTGTATAATAATATATACATAATCATAACACCAAGATCAGAGTTCTTAGTGTTTAACAAAAGGATATTACAAGCGCGGAGATCTCATTATCAACAGAATATTTAACAAAAAGAGACAATGGGAAAATACATAAACAACAAAAGCCCATTTCTCAGCATCGTCACCTCCACGCGCCAGCCTACTGACCTGAAAAATATTTGAAAATATTTGGGCTGAGTACTAGTGCACTCAGTGGGCAAGTTTTTACAATTCGAGTTATGCAAATCATTTTATTAAAGTAATCTATCTGTGTTCATGCAGGTAGTGAAGCTTAGGAGGTTTCAAAATTTAAAGCAACCTAAGTTCACCAAAACATTTTATCGTGAAGCGCTTAAGAGGGTAACCAGTCACTGCCCGCAACCCGTACTACATCACCATGCGTAAAGTTGAGTATGGCCAAGTATACCCAATGAGTATAACCCATAAGTGTTTCATTTTTGTCTCACCGACAAGGAGTAGGGCAGGACAAATAAAGCATGCATACTGTAGCTACTCACATTGACACAGCGCTGGTATATGAGACTCCGACAACATACAGTAGCACGTAAATATTTAACACAGATAGTCACATATGCAATTTTAACAAAGCAGAGCTTAATAACTCGAAAGATACAATTTGCAAATATATAGTAGCCCACCTGGATAATAGATAAGCTTTCAAATTCTGTGCTGGTTTTGTTCAGGTTCTGCTAGCTCTTCTAGGCCTACAATAACCAGTCTTGCTTAGTTTAATTAAATGACTCATATCAAAACTCAATCCCTAATATTCCTTTTTAATATATATTTGCTCAATTCTTATTATTTTATTAGACATTTAAAAATAATAGTTATTTCACAAATAGAAATTTTAATTTACTACTTACTATTGGTATCTACTTAAGTCCATTACCTTAGCTAACATAAGAACATCACATACTAGTAAATTAATCATTCGCAGAGAAGTGTTGAATCTTCAAATTAATAGTTACAGAAAAATAGCGTAACGTTTATTGTATACAACTACATCAATTACTTTAGCTTAATAATTTAATGTTATCTTTAACAAATATATATTATGGAGTATAAATTAATTTACTACAATAGCTAATTAATCTCATAATAACGCAATCTAATCATAAGCACAAAATATGAATATAATTCTAGAATCTATTAAAGTTTGATATACATAAATAAATAAATAAATATTTGATATCCAAATATTTTTCTGTTAAATCAAATGAAATATGATGCGGAAAACAGAAAATAAACTATTACCTTTCTAATTTCAGCAAAATTTATATAAGTATACGTAATTTGTTTATATATGTATATACACCAGATTTTCAGATTTTCTAAAAGTAAACAGAGAAGAGAGAAAAAGGTGCAGCTTACCTTCTTTGTTCCCTAATTACCAAGACAATACTTTTTTTTTCTCATGCATAAGATTTTCAAGTATTTTAATATATTTATGAAAAATAAGAGTCATCAATTCCTCTACTAACTTAAAGACACCTAACCATACTTACTTTATCATATAACACGTATCTATAAGTTTCATACTAATCCCAAATGATATAGTCATATAAATATATTATAATAATGTGTGCTTGCATTTATTTATATCAATTAATATGTAAAACAATGTAGCATATGCGTAGGTACATATGTATATATATATATATACGGTATATATATATGTTTGTGTATTGAAAATTTAATCACACTAATTAAATTTTCACTCGATAAACTATTTTCAAAATCAATCAATAAATATATAATTAATCGAACTAAATTAGAATCTAGGTTTTTGAATAAAAATACAAGAATGCATCAAAGTATCTTTAACCTACTCAACAAGCATACTTTCATAAGAAAAATAAAATAAAAATAAAAATAAAAATTTGGGGTCTATTTTCTTCCCTATCTTATCCTTAAGGTAATCATAGGCTATTATTTAATACTTAAAAGTTTTTGGATATTTCAATTATTCTAACTATTAGAGGTATATTCCTAATTAAATTTAGATAATAAAATTTTCGGGGTATTACACAATGACTTCTTATCTAAAATGTGTCGCAAAATCAACAATGACAGATGAAATTTGTAAAACATTATGTAAGTATAAAGAGATCATTCTACATGCAGTAAAAAAGATTTATAGTTGTGGTTTGATGAAAAATTCATTTGAAAGTTAATATGGTATTACATTTGTCACCGGTTAATACGGTAGTACTTTTAAGAAAACACAAACAACATTAGAATCGAATTTCGCTAAGATAACTTAATAATGCTTGTAGTTTTAAATGATTATTAATTTATGATATATTGAAGAAGCCATTTATTTATATAGGGGTATTCCAAAATTAACTTTAATTTATTGAATACTCGCAATATGCTAAACCTAACGTACCTAACCAGTTTGTAAAGCAAAAAAAAATACAACTAAAGCATGAACACTCCTATAATCATGCAATAATTTTCTCGAACAAAAGGCCAGTTATCGTAATCACGTATTGATATAATTACTTGCAGGTAATTAAAGGATCATATGGTGTTTGTATATAATTCAAATCAATCGCAAAATACAATATATATTCTTATGTGTTATTTTAGCATTGTATTTCATGCATATATTATTGGCGATCTTAATTTGTAATATGTCCTCTATAAGAGATAATTAAATATAGTGAAAATATTATTTATAGAGTTATCTATGTGCGCTTTTTTAGTAGTGAATGTCATGATTTATGACATTTAATTTCATTTTAAACGTAGAAAAAGTGAGAATTTTTATTTTTTCCCAACCCCAAGTAATCAAAAGCAAAGAATTTAAAACAAAATGAAATCACGAATATCACAAATCTTGACAAGACACATTCATACATGCATACATGACATAAATCATTCAAGAGTAGAAACTTAGTTCTTAAACATATAAAAGTGATGAAATAAGGGATATACATGGAATCTGCATCCTTATAGGGTAGATGTCTGCGGGTATAGTTGGTAATATCGAAAGTGTTGCTCATGTAGAGCTCAACACCAAGTAGAACGTGACAAAGCTGAGACACTGTGATAGCTAGCACATCAATGCTCTGAAGAACTTTCAGCCTGGGCGTGATCCCGTATAATATAATCTGCCTCGCAGTTGGCCCAGTAATTCATGCACGGTCATCACTTTTTTCACAGTCAAATTCGACCCTTAAAAAAACAACCATCAATTTAACCATCTTAATAATATTAGTTGAATTATAAATAAATAATATCTTACCATATGAAAGTTTCTGATGAAACATGTATGTCGTTCTAAAATAATCCTCTAATTAAAATCTACTTAGTGTGTCGTGCTTCATGTACTTATAGGCCCAAAATGAGTCAGCTCCGCTAGGATCGTTTAAACATGATCAAATGACTTCTGGCACACTTTTCAGTTCAGAATACCTCTCTCAACTTTCCATTATCTTGCCTCAACTCCCTGTGGTGATCATCTTCAACTATATTTTGCAGATTTACACAAAGAGAGTGCACAGTCAACAAATTGGGGACATTTGATCTCCTCATCCTTGTATGGGCAAGGTGCGACCACGACCAATCACACATCAATTTTAGTGATAACACATTCCTCAGCACGAAACTAGCTACATGTTCAAGAAAATCAGCTAGCTCCTCCTTAGATGCAGCCGGAGGCAGACCCGGATGTGGTGGCGATGGCTCAGCCATTTTATGTGAAAAGGCAAATCTAGCGTAAATCTCAACTAAAGAGAAAATAGAACCAACTTATTGAAATGACTCGTAAAGGTCTGAAAATAAGAAGCGATTGAGCAGATTTCTTCAGACTACATGCTAAAAGATGCTATGTGAATTGAACATGATAAAGTCTCTCACATACGCATGAACACAAAAGTCATCTCTCTCCTCTCCGGCGACTGAGGTGGTGAGCACACAAAAATCCTCTCTCAGGCTGTGTGTGTTTTGTGTGACATGAGACAGATATAGCTCTCGATGACTTTGGTAAGTCATCTACTGGGCTGATTATTGGGCCAACATAATAACAAGTTCATTTATTATTTTTGAGAAGAAAAAAGGTAATGTACTAATTAATTAATTAATTAATTAATTAATTAATTAATCACATTTACATGATCTTCTGCAAGAATGACCTAGAAAAAAGAATTATAACAGAAACACGAAGCATATTATTTAAAATAAAAATAAAAAATTGAATGAAAAATGAGGATAGTTGCATAAACTGTGAGTCGCCTGACAGGTGAAGTTGTAGTTATTATTACTTTTATATAAATTTATTTTTTATTGTGATATTAATTAATCACAAATTAATATTTATTAATTTAATGAGTATTTTCATGATTCATAATGAAATTCAATTTTGATTATATCAAAAGTTATTGTTACTTATGTACCATATTTATTAAATTGATATTAAAATAAATTCATTTTATATGTTATAAATGAAAATTAGTAAACAATGGGTTTTATTTCTTAATAATTTAATATTATTCATTGTATTTTTACTAAAAGCCTTCATTATGTGATGGTGATAGATTACATTATAAACAACATAACAAAATTTTTAATAATACATCCAACAATGACTTCTTATCTAAAATGTGTCTCAAAATCAACAATGACAGATGAAATTTGTAAAACATTATGTAAGTATAAAGAGATCATTCACATGCAATAAAAAAGATTTATAGTTGTGGTTTGATGAAAAATTCATTTGAAAGTTAATATGGTATTACATTTGTCACCGGTTAATGCGGTAGTACTTTTAAGAAAACACAAACAACATTAGAATCGAATTTCGCTAAGATAACTTAATAATGCTTGTAGTTTTAAATAATTATTAATTTATGATATATTGTTGAAACCATTTATTTATATAGGGGTATTCCAAAATTAACTTTATTGAATACTCACAATATGCTAAACCTAACGTACCTAACCAGTTTGTAAAGCAAAAAAATACAACTAAAGCATGAACACTCCTATAATCACGTAATAATTTTCTCGAACAAAAGGTCAATTATTGTAAACACGTCTTGATATAATTACTTGCAGATAATTAAAGGATCAGATGATGTTTGTATATAATTCAAATCAATCGCAAAATACAATATATACATTACAAGAAAACTAACTTTTAATGACCAAAAAATAGTGAGGGTATAAAATGTCATCACTAAAAGTACGATTTTGATAGATTTAGTGAGAGGAAAAAAAATTCCTAACTAAAGAGGTTATCAATAATGAGAAAATATATATTTCGTAGCTATTGGTGAGTAATAACCTCATTATTTGTATAAAAAAGGTTACCATCATTATTAATTACTGAGTTTTTTTTTTTGAGAAAGTTAATTACTAAGTTTAGGCACCACATATTCCCACCTAAAATTATTTTAATAATTCAATTTTCTTTTATAGTTTTCATTTTAGGTATTAATATATTAAAAAAGAAAACACATTAAACATAGTCAATCCATCTCTCTTTCTCGTCGATTACTTGCACTATTATACTAATCCCTCCCTTCTTTTTTTCCCAAAATTTAGCATGGAAATTTGGAGAAACAAGCTAGTGAAGTAATTTTCGCAGCGCCCTATCCTAAATCAGATCTCCATAGAAAAATCCCATCACCAGTTCCAACCCAGATGAATCAATAATTTCTTCGACAATGAGGCTATCGCATGTAGGAGAGGACATCGAGCAAAGATGAGGTTGTAAGTTCTCTTTGTTTAATTTTGAACTCTTTCTTTGCCACTGAGCCTCGACATGGGAAATTACTGCTAGATTGTGGAAATTATTTCTCAATGATGTGGGTAAATTATTATTATTTCAATAGATTGGTCATTTCAGGTTAAAAATCTGATATTCTTTCTGAGTCCGAAAAATAACGAATTATGTCCAATTCTCAAAGCTTAGAGGCATGAGGAGGTCGATTCTCTCTATGCCAAGGAGGTCGATGTTGGCCAGTCCGAGCCGATGACCATCTGCATCGGCCTTGCCAAATACACTCATCTTCATCTCCTTAAGGTTTTATTTTCCCTTCTTATATTTTCATTTCTTTTTATTCTTGCCACCTAATTGTTGTTGTGGACGAATTGTGCATTGATAGTTGTAATTTATTCTCTGTAGCTATCTGTTAGTGATGAAATAATTATTTTGTGTTATTTGATCACTTCTCATAAAACTAGGTATGTAATAATTGGTTTGCACTTTACAGGACATGAATGTAGTTGTTCTTGATAACCAGCTTGGATTGGACGCAACTTAAATTTATTTTATATTTGTTCAAAAGAAGTGGAGTGTTATTTATAATGCTAATATTGCTCATATGAAATGAACATCCAATTGGCATTAGAGTCGAGTGAAGCTGTTTGGCTAATACAGATGCAATTTTATTTTATTTATATTGGCACTATGACAATGTATATTTTAGTTGTATTCATTCTAATTTGGGATGGAACTTGGTGTTTGCTACAATGTGAATTATGTGGTCACTATCTAATTTTCTTATAGTTTTGATGAACTTGATTGGTTCCTTACTTGCCCTTTCTGAAGTTTGGCCGACCATTTTTTCTTCTTGATTATATTATTGTAAATCGGCTTCTATAAAAATCAATATAGATATGTATTTAACATTCTATGAGAATATGGATTAATTGATACTGTTTCTGATCAAACGTGTAATGGCCAATAGGTTTTTTTTAATTATTTGTTTGTTATTTATAATTTTTTTGAATAACTGGTGGGTTTTGACTGTTTTCTATTAGCATCTGCAGATATGTTAGCTAGTGCATTTTTGTTAATGTATTTTTTTACCTTGTAAGGGATTCAAAATGAAGCTTAACAATTAATACTTTCATTTCATGTGTGTGATTTGTGGTTGTGTTTCTTAAAAGAATTTGATATGTGATGCTTCTTTCACACCTAAGAGGTGGGATTCGGATTTAATAATATGAGAATATAATTGAAAAATGTATTGTGTTTTCTGAAAAACTTTGTTAGGTTGTCTGTTTTGTTATATGTATTACTTGAATATTTTAATTACTTCATAATAATATGCCACTTTGAGTTTGTTGGGCTATTTTAATAATTTAGTTATTTTCACAATAAGTCACTAAGCTAATTATCATTAGTTCTATATAGTTGAGTTACTATTACCTTAAATATGTCAGGATTCAGTTTGTTTGAAATAATGTGTGGGAATTGGTTCCAAGACTTGAAAATAAAAATGTTATTGGAACTAAATGGATTTTTAAGAACAAGACTGATGAGTCTGGTAATGTGGTCGGAAACAAAGCCAGACTAGTGGCTCAAGGTTATACACAAGTAGAAGGAATAGAATATGATGAAACATTTGCTCCAGTTGCTAGAATAGACTCATCATGCATTGCTTCTACCCAAAATTCATCAATTAGTGCTTCCTTGACATTTTTAAGTTCAACATTCGATAGAAAACATGATATGGACACAAGGTTAATAACTGTTGACATGCAAACCTGTTTGACCAATTCAGCAACATCGACTGAGCTTTTTGTTCTGGTTTTGACCCCTTGAGATCCATCACCAATGATTTGGGAATTTGGGTGATCTCTTTTGATTCTCCTTGGAGGGTAACGTCTTGGTTCATACTGAGCCAGTGGAAGTTGTTCATCATCGCTTTCAGATGAGGAGTCTGAATCTGGTGTCTGAGGTGATGTTGATTCCTTCACTGACGGAGAAGAAACATTGGTTTTAACATCAGGACTTTTCAAAGCACTTTTGTCAGTGTTACTGGACTCCTTGTTGGCAACATCTGGTTCATGTAATAGAAATAACACATCATCTTCTTCAGTTCTTGTTGCCAGACCTGCAAGATTATCAAACACAATATTGACAGATTCTTGTACGGCCTTAGTTCTTAGATTAAGAACTCGATATGCTCTGCTGTTTTGAGCATATCCCAAGAACAGTCCTTTGTGACTCTTGGAATCAAACTTTCCAAGGTGATCTCTGTCATTCAGGATGTAACAGACACATCCAAACACATGAAAATATTTGAGATTTGGCTTTCTTTCTCTTAGAAGTTCATACGGAGTCTCTTTTCTTCCTGGTCGAAGATAGACTCTGTTTTCGATGTGACACGTTGTGTTAACAGCTTCAGCCCACAGCTTCTTTGAAAGTCCTTTGGTCTATAACATTGCACATGAAATTTCCTGCAGAGTTCGATTCTTTCTTTCCACTACTCCGTTTTGTTGTGGAGTTTTGGGCGCTGAATACTCATGGAGTATTCATTTCCTTTCACAAAAATCATCGAATGCAGCATTCTCAAATTCTCTTCCATGATTTGTTCTTACACATGCAATGTTGGTCTCAAATTGCAGGCACATTGTGCGGCAGAATCTTTTAAAGACCTTGAAGGTTTCAGATTTTTCCTGCAGAAATTCAACCCAAGTATACCTTGAGAAATCATCAACAATGACAAGGATGAAACTCATATCACTCATACTTTTTGTATCGACTGGTCCCATGATGTCCATGTGTAAGAGTTGAAAACATCTTGTTGTTTGACAACCACCCAGGCTTTTGTGAGGTATTCTGGTTTGTTTTCCCTTTTGGCAAGCACCACACACAACATCGTGATCAACATTCAGTTTTGGTAGACCACGGACAGCATCAAACACAATCAGCTTTTTCAAATTTACCATGCTTACATGACCGAGTTTTTGATGAATCAGTTTTGTTTCATCATTTACAGTCATGTTGCAGGCTTCATCTTTGTCAGCATGGTATCAATTTTCAGATGCACGACTACCAAACATTATGCATTTGTCATGTTTGTCAAACACTTCACAAGTATTTTTATCAAACTTGACATGCATACCATCGTCACAAAGCTGACTAATACTGATCAAATTTGCCGTCAGTCATTCAACATGTAGGACATTCTGAAGCTTAGGAAAATGTTTGACATTCAATGTACCTTTTCCGACAATGTTTCCTTGAGCTCCTCCTCCGTAACTGACTTTGCCTTTGTTTGAAGTGGTATATTCTTCAAGAAACTGCTTATTGCCGGTCATGTGTCGAGAACATCCACTGTCGAAATACCATGTTCTAGCAATGTTAACCTTCAGTGATGTGTACACAACATTGCATGTAACCTTCATCTTTTTAGACTTTATCGGATTCTTGTTCTTTGATGTGATCCCTGATGTTGTTCTCCCAGTCGCAACATCATCGTGAAACTTGAAGCAATGTGGTTTGATGTGTCCCGGCTCCTGACAGTAATGGCACAAATATTTTTGAACCTTTGAGCCCTTACATTGCTTCTGATCATCATCTTCAACATTGCTCCCTGTCGGCATGTTTGAGTTGTTCTCCTTCACAAATTTCACAACATTGTTGTTTGAGGATGTCATGGAAATTTTTTTTGAGAATCCCAGTCCAGTCCTGTATGTCTGTCACAATGTTAATGCTTTATTTAGGACATTCGTTCCTTGATTCCAATTCTGAAATGTTCTTGAGGTGCTCTCCACTTCCTTCTTTAGTTTAGTGATTTCAGCATCACTCCTGGTGAGTCTAATTTTCAGACCTACAATCTTCTCTCTAAGAAACTGACTTTCTTCCATAAGAAATTTCAGTTCTTTTGATTGAGCTGTCCATTGACTGCAGACTTCATTCACAACATCATTGAGCTCTTCAAGAGAGGCAGTGGGGCGTTCTTCATGTGGATCAACCTCTCTGATCTCAGAAGTATGATTAAACTCATCCAATAGAGTCATTTCATACCAATTAATAGTGTTGGGAGAGATCTCAGTGGCTTTATCTTCAACATCTGGGAGAACCTCATCTTCAATTTCACATTCTTCAATGTCAAGTACGTCAAGTTCATCAATATCATTCAGGGAATCAATAATCTGGTCATCTTCCTCCATGGCATTGATGAACAACACTCTCTGATCTGAATCATTTTCAGTATCAGACTCATCACTGAGAACAACATTGAAATTATTTCTTTGTCTTCTTCGTGCTGTTGGGCATTCATTAGAGTAATGACTAAATCCAGAACATGTTCTACATTGAACTGAGTCAATGTCTTTCTCAGTGTCATCAACTTCCTTCTTAACATTTGATCTTCCAGAGTTTGATATTGATGAGGATAGAGAGTCAAACAGTGGTCGAGGTTTGATGTTTGGAGGGCTTTTCTTCATGGACCGAACAAATGAGTTGAACTTCTTTGTCAAGAGTGCAACACTTAGATTTTCTTTCTCATTGATTTCGTGAAGACTGTCAACATCATTATGAACATCAGATGACACAGTTGTTGTCTGGAGAGCAATTCCCTTTGAAGTTGAGTTTACCTTTTGGTTTTGCAGGTTCATCTCAAACGTTAGTAAGCTGCTGACCGCTTCACTTAAACTTATGGTTCCCACATCATGTGCTTCTTCTATTGCAGAAATTTTCATATTGAATCTTTCTGGGGAGAGTTCGAAGCACTTGCTAACCATGTTCTCATTGGAGATTGGACTCCCAAGAGCGGTCGATTGATTTGAGATCTCACACAATTTTTCAGCATAAGATGAAATAGTTTCATCTTCAAACATGCGTAAATTTTCAAATTTCGATGTGAGTAGCCTCAGTTTGATCTTCCTTACACTGGCAGACCCTTCACAATGTTCCTGAAGAATGATCCATGCCTGATATGCAGTAACACAATTGCAAATCATCTTGAAGCATGGATCATTGACTGAAATAAAAATCGCATTCAGAGCGCATGCATTAAAGTTTGAGATAATTCTCTCATCATTTGTTCATTGAGGTTCTGGAGTTAACACAAAATCTCCATTTGGACCTTCCATCCTAGGAGGGCTCCATTCTTCAATAACTGCCATCCTTGCTCTTTCATCGATAGATTTAATATAAATCTTCATTCGAGATTTCCACATGACATAGTTGCCACCATTACTGTCTAGAGCAGGAGGATGACATTGATTAATCTGGGTATCCATCACGGAATTTCAAGCAACACTGGATCGAGTACTTATTGTGTCAAGTACCTGCTCTTGATGCCACTTGTTAGAATTTGTTGCCTGAAACAATGTGAATTATGGATGTAAATTGCAAAGTTAAAAGAAATGTTGAAGCTAGAGTTATCACATTGCCTTCAACATGCAGCGGAAACGTAAACAAAACTTTGCACAAAACAAGTTTTAAATCACACTCCTTACGGTGTGTGATTGCCTCAAGGCGAAATTCACTATCACAAGTGAAATATAAAAACAATGCTGATGTTGTCTCGGTTCACTCCCTTGACAACACTGCATAAAACATACAGAGGACTATCCTAGCTTCACTCACTTGAATAATCACTCAAAAACAAATCTATCTAAACACATAGATAGATTACAACAAGTCACTTGACGTGGCGTGGGAGACATTCAGGAGGCTGCACGACAATGCCGATGGATCCCACACAGATGGGGAGTCTGCCCGTATAGCTGTAAGTTAATTTATCAATATTTATAAATTTATTAATAACATAGAAATTAAATATTTAATCATTCTTTTTCGATTTTATGAATAGGCTGATGTATTGGCTCGGGTTGAAGAGTTGAGCCAGCCGACTCCTGGCACAGATGAGGCGCCACCACCCGTGGACATGAGCGCCGTATACGTGGACGCTGCCCTCCGACACTCGAAGAAGAATCAAGTGTTTGGGCTCGGCAGTCGATCTAGGAGTTATTCAGCTCCTAGCGTCTCATCTACAGCTCCTCCACAGCCCGATACTCAGGCTGCCATCAGGGCTCTCCAGGAGAAGATGGATGCCCAGCAGGCGGCTCTCCAGGAGAAGATGGACGCACAGGCAGCGCTTCTCCAAGCCCAGCAGGAGAAGATCGATCAGCAGCAAGAGATGCTGCGCCAGCAGGCCGAGATGTTCGAGCTGATGCGGGCGCAGTTTAGGGGCCCTCCTCCATCTTCATCTTGACACTATTATTATTTGTATTTTACACACTCTTTATTATATTATATTACATTTTATGTATTGTATTGGAGATTTTATATATATTTATTACAGTTTTTTCATAATTTATTTACAAACAATAATCTAAATTACAAAAAAAAAAAAACAAAATAAATAAAAAACAGAAATTAATAAAAAAAATTATTTTTATTTTTATTTTATTAACGAGAGTCCGTCGTTACATTAATCCGTTTTTTAATTTTAATTTATTTTTAATTATTAACGACGGACAATTATATTAATCAGTTTTTTAATTTTAATTTATTTTTATTATTAACGACGGTCCGTCCGTCGTTATATTAATCGATTTTTTAATTTTAATTTATTTTTAATTAGTAACGACGGACCGAGTCCGTTGTTATGTCCGTCGTAAATGGCAACGACTGTAGACGACACCAGAGTTAACGACAGACCATATCCGTCGTTACAGCTCGTTAATATGGATTGCCGACAAACGGAATAACGACGGTGAGTTTCCGTCGGTAATCCGTCGTTATCGCGAATTAACGACGGAAAATCTTGGATTACCGACGGAAATTTCCGTCGCTAAATAATTCAGTTCTAAATAATGTATTTTCTAAAAAGAAAAGGAAAAAAATAAATCTAAATTTTAGACAATATTCTTTTTTTTTTTGATTGGCCGGTTGCATGTTAAATAAAACGTTTGATTGGGTAAGAATACGAAATAAAATAATTTACGACCTATAGCTAAGCTGCGTGTGCTTTGTGACAAAGTCAGGGATTAGACTAATTAATTAACAAAAGAAAGTTTAATCATACATGTATTGACAACGACTTATCAGTCAATTATTTGGTTTTTAGCCTCGACTATATGCGTGTATATATATGTGTATTAATTGCAACACAAGCTCATAAGATGAAGCTAGAATTATTCATGGGTGTCTTAATTTGCTTAAAATTATTTAGCTTTTATGCTTTCCACACGGCTCGCACATATATATTTTTGGCGATTTCATTTGTTTTATTAAACATACAAAAAAAATATATTGAAAAATAATTCAAATCATACACATGGGTCAACCAACAAAATCACAGTGTAAGTACAGTTCAATGTTTGTTTAAAAAAAATTAAATATAAAACTCATATTGGTTAAAATTATAACGAAATGTTTGTTAAAGAAAATATAAAACTAATATCCTACAAAAAAGGAAGAAATCGTAATTCATGAAGTACTACTAATATGATCGAGACTCGTGAGGAAGATAGATTTGATATAGTATACTTATAATGTAACATCTAAATCAAACAAGCATGAAGAGTGAAGACAATAAAAATACCAAAATAGATATAAATGTTTGCAATAGGTAATGAATTTGAATTACATATTAGCTAGCATGCATTTAATACAAGCAATAAGAAAAAGAAATAAATATATAATAGCAATGGAATCTAATTAGACTCTGGCTGGCCGATGCATTCTCTTGGTATCAAGTTTTTGGAGCAAAACAACACTATTCTCGACACATGTATGGAGGGAAAGAGCATAGTGAAAAAACATGCTTCCCGTCGTCCTTCAGATGCCTCAAATAAAAAGCCATGGCCGCCAAAGCGTGTAGATGCAGATAATCTGCTAGGGTTCATAAAAGTTCAACATAAATAAAAATAATAATTGGGGTTTCGCAAAAACCCACCAGATGTGTGGTTGGAAGATTAATGTTGATGCTTCAATTCTCTACATCCTTTGGGGGATCTGGGGATTGGAATTGTCATTCGCGACTGGGAAGGAAAGCAGGTTGCGGCAACGGCAAGAGGGGCTTCTGTTGGCTAAGGAATATATGTGCCGAAACATTATTTTAGAAACTGATCCTTGCTAACTCAAACAGATGATCTATCCTATAGAGGAGCAGTGTGTGATGCGATTCCAATGAAGCCACGCGTTTATTATCAAGTTACCCGAATAATAATACAATTACTCATGCCTTAGTGAAATTAGCTATTTCAAACCCTATTTTCTTCTCTTACACCAGTGATATTCCAATTTTTTTTTTTTTTGAGGAAAGTAATAATAATAATTGGGGTTTGGATTTGGGCCCATAAAAATCAAATCTGATTCAACCCAATAAATCCAACATAAATAAAAATAAAAATAAATTCTAAGCATAATCCACACAGTTTACTCTCTATAATTCCATTTTAATTAAATTAAATATATTATTTAAAATTTCGATGTTGCCCCCTTACAAATCATAAGCCGACCCTCTTTAACCAAAACAATATTCACCCAATCCCTTTTTTTTTTTTTTTTGCGAAGGGTAGCTTGCTTTCGTCCTCTAGAATAGAAGTCAGTCTGGAGAATTTAAAAGTAACTACTAAAAGACGAAGTAGGGTTCTGAGAAAGCAAATACAGTAATATTGTTTGAATATTCAACGGTGGCTAATGATTCCCTTTCATCCAATTTCACCCAATTATAGATTTGGACGTTATATTCTCCACTTTTAATTCCGTTCAAGAAAAGAAAATAAAAACACGAAAAAAAGGAGATAAATTTACTCTAGCGATCAGGTTGGCAAGTTGCTTCAATTCCGAGCTTTAATAAATAAATAAATAAATAAAAGAAAAAAAGTTGTTTCCTTTACCACACAAGATTTCCTATGTTTTATTTTATTTCGAATACATGCTAAATAATATCATACGGATATCTTTTTTTTTTTTTGAACAATCATATGGATATCTTTAACGAGTGTAGTATGTATAAAGTGTTTAAATACAAAAATAAATATGAAATATTCAAGAGGCTGGAAAAAAGTAAATGAAATATGTAATATTGTCCCACATTAGTGGGAGAATGAAAGTTTGATAAGCATATAAGTGGCCTTAATTGACTCTCTAACAACTTGGGCTAATCATTTTGGCAATGCTAGGACCATGCAAAGTAGTTATTAGTAGAGCCCATTATGCCATCATTTCATTACAGGGCCCCACCCCCTGTGAGCATGGGGGCATTACAAAATCATTTATCCCACTTTCTCTAACACACTTTAATGTCCCATTTTAATTATTATTAGATTTTCATCATTTTTTTTCTTAAATTTCAATTTATTTTGATTAAGTTTACTCTTATAATTATTATTTAGAGTTCATATATTCCACCCAATTAGGATGTATATTTAATTTTTAATAAGTATCTTTTTTTTATTATTATTAGTTAATATAATTGATTAATAAGATTGATTATTCCAAAATTAAGGTATATTGTATAATTTTTTAAAAATTTAATTTTTTGTAATAAATATTAATTATTCTTGGTTATACTGTTAGGATCGATCCGATAACTCTTTCATATACTATAATAAATTTTATTTTTGTAATAAATATTTTTATAATATTAAATTTGATAATGATACATAATTGTGTGATGGAAAATGTGGACTGCAGAATTTTATTCCAGAAAAAAGGGCATATACTATATATATAATATTCTGCGAAAAACATTTCAATTTGCTTATAACCATTTAACACGCATATAAAATAAAAATAGAAAAAGAAGAAGAAAAGAAGAACAAAATGATAGTATAAACAAAGTCAAATCCTTACACCAAAAAGTGGTAAACCAAGAAATATTCAAAACTTGTGTTCCTTAATTATTACTTATATATACACTACTATTATTTTGTCCTTCAACAATATAAAGCGCGTCTAACAATTAACCAGCATTTCTTGGAAACTCATATTTCTACTTACTCTCTCCATTTAATTAATTGATGCATCTTTCTTTATAAGTTATAACTATCTCTTGTCATCTACATTAACACATTTTTTCCTTCATTCGGAAACTGACGATCTATTCTTTTATAAATTTATTTATTACTGCATTCCTTCCTTTCCTCCATACATTTAGCAAGCAAAACACCAATATTTGAACTTACATATTGAGTTTAATTATTATTATTATTATGTCGTCTGCGGCAAGATTCATGAAGTTGTTTTCAAGGTTGTCTTCTCATCAAAACCCTGCATCTCGAATTCTTTCGTCAAGTATTAATTTAGTACTCAGGCATCATGGCCTCGCAGATGAGAACTCGAGATATCGATATCTTTGCAACTATTCAAGATTAATGCAGACCTATAACACACAAACAAGGTAACTTCTGATATAATTAATCTCACTTTATGTTCTTAATTAATTAAATTTGTGTGATTAGTGAGTAGTTGTGAAGTTTTTTTATTTATTTTTTCAGAAAATTTTCTGTTAATAGTAGTGGTGTTCAACCAAGTACTCCATTGCCTCCTCGGCCACCATCTTCTTACTTGTAAGCTTTCTTATTACTCATTCTTATTAATATATATATATATATATATATATATATATTAATTGTGAAAGTGTGTGATGGATGGTGAAATATACATAATTATGTAGGAATTGGATTATCGGAGTAGTGCTATCTATTATTGTACCATCTACGAGCAGCACATGGGGACCTTTACTCCAATTCAAAAGTAAGTTAAATAAATAGTTAAATACGTATAAAAAAAGCACCAATATTAATTAATTATATATTGGCTTATTTATTTAGGGTTTTAATTAATTAAATACTAATCGCAGAGGATGTTGATACCGCCGTGGAGACGGTAGAAGACATAGCGGAAGTGGTAGAGAAAGTGGCAGAGATCGTGGATAGGGTGGCGGAGGATATCTCCGACGACCTCCCGGAAGGCGGGAAACTGAAGAAAGTGGTGGATATTGTGGGGGTTGTGGCTGAAGCTACAGCTGAAGATGCTCGCACCGTTGGAGATGTCATTGACAAGGTAATTCACTTCTAAATAATGTACGTATTTTTTATTTTGGCCGGTTGCATATTAAATAGACCATTTGCTTGGGTAAGAATAAGAAATAAAATAATTTACCTATAGCTAAGCTGCGTGTGCTATGTGACTAAGTCAGGGGTTAGACTAATTAATTAACAAAAGATATAGTTTAATCATATCCTGTGCCTCCTGTATTGACAACGACTTAGTCAATTATTTGATTTTCAGCCTCGACTTATGCGTGTACATATATGTGTTGTAGCGCAAGCTGATAAGCATGAAGCTAGAATTATTTATGGGGGTCTTAATTTGCTTAATTATTTAGTTTTTATGCTTTCTTCCACACGGCTCGCATATATATATATATATATATATATATATATATATATATATAGTGTCACAGTTTATGAGACACATTGATGGCAAAATGCAAAATATATATATGCTGTATCCTCTTTCTCTATATATATTTCAATCTCATATTTTATTGAAGTGCGTGCTGGCCAATTAAATTTACAATGATGACATCACATACATATATGTATATATACATGCCATTCATGTATATAGTAGTGACTAGTGAGATACTAGGCAATTTTTGGAATACTGGTACGGATATACTCACATTAATAAAATCTAAATTGGTTTGAAAGATAATTGCGTATTAGCTATTTTAATTGTGTGTTTGGTTATTAAGATAAATATACTAGATTGCTTCACACATCTGTTTGGTACATTGTTTTATTTGGTAGAGTGAGGGGGGCGTTGGATACCTTATCTAGAAACTGTAACCGAGGGGTGCGTTGGATATATTATCCAGCCGAATCAGTAAATTACACCCCGGGCCTCGCGTTAGGACCGGGCCACGTGAACAAGCAATGGTTACCAAACACACGATTCTTGCTGGATACCTTTACTAATATGCATTTATCTAGCCTACTAAACATTGCCTAAATTAACAAGATGAATGAGACATAAAGAGGACTCGGAAAACATAAAATTTCCATGATATTTGTTAGTAACAATATTATAATCTAGCTATAAAATTTCCATGATATTTGTTAGTAACAATATTATAATCTAGCTAGTGGTTGTATCTTTTTTTATAATCATTGTTAGAAAATTATTTGTACTAATTTCCATGTCCGCAATTTGGCTAGAAAATTAAAGCATATTTTAAAGGGTAAAATGACATTATTCAAACATTGGGATATTTTTTAAAACTGCTTAAACATTGAAATATTATATATCATTTATCCTATTTTAAATGAGAAAAATTAAAAAGGCCATTAATGCTGAAAATTGTTAATATTTTGTGTGTAGCTAGACGCGCAGAAGGCTAATGATGGTATGTTTTTCACTATTGCAGTTTCAAGAAGTGGAGGAGAAGCTCGTCGGAAAACCCTAATTAATATTAATTTTATCGAACCCAATATTCATGATTACCGAAGAAGTAATAACTAATAACCAAACGAAATTGCAATATTAATTGTAACTTAATTAATTATATGACCAGTAGCTAGAATCTAAATAATATTCTTTGTAGGATGGGATCTTTAATTTCCTCTATTCATAAATGTGTATATAAATATATTATTTTCAAGTGCCAAAAAAAAAAAAAGACTGCACCAATTAATATACCAGTATCTAAATATACGCCAAATTTTGCACGTCATTTTTACCTATTGGGCATGACACGTGTGAGGGTCGCTGGCACGAGACTGACAGTCCACCATCGATGACTTTCAAATGGCAATGTGAGAAATGCAAAGTTAAATTTATCGATGTATATTATAGTCTCGATGTGTAAGTTGTGGATTAGTCACCTTCATTCATTTTGGTAAGACCGATAATCATTATTAATTAGGAGGAGATTAAACATAATTATATTATTTTGATTGTAGATTCAGTCTTTAAATAGTACTAATTAAAGAGCGAATATGTATAACTATATGTAGGATAATGTCCAATTACAGTACTGTGATTCGTGCGTATTTAAGCCGATAGTTGCAATGCGAAAAAATCGATAATCAAGAGAAGTAAGAATTTACAAAAATCTCAATTATTTTTTCATGACAAACATGTCATTTCGCCATACAATAAATATAAAATAGCAATTATATATAAATAAAAATAATCATAATTATCAATCTTAACAAATTAATGGACATGATCAATTCACAATTTATACACTATTATGCAGTATGTATGTATAGAATATTAATCATTCTCGCATGTGGGAACTAAAAATTTATCTAATGCATTCATTAATATGATCTAGATGGGGCCACAATTCAATCAAATTTTAATCAAAGAGACAATGATAATTAATTTTGTAATATATTACAATTTTAAGTAAGGTGGGGGTATTAGTTCGCTCCCAGAAATATAGGCATCCCTGCCAAGAAATGGGAAATCTTTCTCCCAGCACTGTGTTTTCACATCGTGCCTTTTTCGAATGCCAATTTATTTGAGACCCTGCAGATTCGGGTAATTCAATCATTTTCTTGTTTTCTTACTAATGTAATTTCGCCGTGTTAAAATGAAAGAAATATTATGGTAATATGAATATATATATATATATACACACACACATGTTATGTAAATATATGATCATGTTAAAATGAACGAACATACACATATGCTACTACGAGTAAATTTAATTACATGCACGTTATTATTCAATTCTCATACAATTCTATCATGCTAAAGTGAAAACAAATATTATTATAATGTGAACACACACTATTATGAATATCTAATCATGCTAAAAGGAACAAACAAGTATATGCTATTACGAGTAAATTTATAAGCTATTGCCATTCAATTTTATTATGCTAAAATAAAAGGAATATAATGCTAATATATATGTGTGTGTGTGTGTGTGTGTGTTAAAATGAACGAACATCACAAATGCTATTATACGAGTAAATTTACATAATTTATGAGTAATTTTTTCATGCTATTAATTACTTCATCCGTTTTTGAATAAGTGTTACTCTGGATGAATGCACACATATTAATAAAAATATTAATTAGATAATCAAATTACCTTATGCACCCTTATGTGAATACATTAAATGAATTAAATATGGTAGTTTGAATGCATTAAATGAAGGCAAATATGAGAAAAACGTGAAATTTTTACCCCGATTGTATAGAACGACACTTTTTGTGAAACAAAATTTAAGTGCTAGAATGACACTATTGTAGTATATTTTCAAGCTATATGTGTATTTTGTCATGCTATTCATGCTATATATTATGTACAAATAGAAAACACAAAAACTTATATAATCGATCTCTCAATTAAATCCGTATGAAATAATGATATAACAGCGAAAACAACAAGACTGTGAAAAAATAATGCTACTCCTTATAATTCCTATCAATTATTTATTTCTGTTGAACTTATTTTAGTTCGTTGTTTTTTCTATAAAGACGAACCAAATCATGCAATGTATTAATGATAGGAGTTGAAGTGTACAATACTCGCAAGTCGTAAGTCACCCAGGGCAATCACTCTCTGCATAAATATTTATTGTGGTGTGTTGTTAAACGATCTTTTGTAAATTTTGAAAAATGAATTATGAAAAATTCTATATTGAAGGAATTATATTATTTTAGAGCGATTTGAATATATAATGAGTAGTAGCGTGAATTTTTTCAACTCTCTCTCGCGGAGCGTTAGTTGATTTTGTTGCTTTCATTTATTTCATACGAATTTAAGTGCGAGGTTATAATTCTTTTTAATAAAAATTATATAAAATATTCTAATTACGATACAATGTGTAATTCAATTAAATAATTATAGAATCGATAACGGGTTATTATTATTAGGGCAAATTACAGTTTGATACTCGATCTTTCAACCTTTTAACAAAAATGTCCCGACCTTTATATATTTACAATTTGACACCTAACCTTATAAACTTTTGTCAGATCTATATCATGGTCAACTATCTAGTATCCTATAACATATGTTGACAACAAGAAATCTTATGTGGATTTTTATAATGCCACATCATACCTAAAAAAATAAATATTAAAAGCTTTATTTATTTCCATGTAAGTTTAATAAATTAGAAAATGAGGAAATTATTCGGGTTTGTGTAATTTGAAATATAATACATTCATTAAATATGTCAATGTTATTTTTTTATACACTTATTCTTAATGAATATTCATACATTATTTAACGATTAACTATTCACATAATATATAGAAGATTTAAATAAATATTTTTTTTCGAAGCTTACATGTTACAACCTTTAACAAATGGATAATTATATGTATCCTCATCGAATTTTAGGTATGACTTCCTCAACAAGTGATGGTAATAATATACATAAATATTTTAATTGATATTAGATCAATATAAAAAAATGAAATGATTTAAGGCATTTTTATATAAATTATATACATTCACAGTATATAAATTGACATAAATTTGGTTTCGTACATAAACTACAGTTTAAAAGTGAAAGGGTGATTTATCTAACTTACATGGAAATTTAAGTTTATAATATTTTTTTTTGGTATGATCTGGCATCATAAAAATCCGCATAAGATTTCTAGAAGTCCACATATGCTATAAGGTACAAGATATATAATTGACCATGTGATATATTTGATAAAAATTTACAAGATTGGATATCAAACTGTAAATATATAAATGTCAGGACACTTTTATTGAAAAGATCGAATATCAAACTGTAATTTACCCTTATTATTATTTTCAACCGAAAAAGTTAATTCAACTATTAAATCCGATAAATAAAGACCTAATCATGAAATCAAAAATAAAAATACAAAGACTTATTATATATAATAAAAAAAATTATAGGGACCCCAAACAAAGAACGCTCAACAACTAAAAATTAGGGAACCAGCCTCAGAAAAATGTGTAGTAAAACCAGCTTTAGATCAAATTGCATTGTAAACCAGCATTAAATCCACTTCGAAAACAACGTGCTGCATGGATGGGATCCTTAATTTCACTTTTGATGTTCCAATCGGTGTTCCACGATCGATATTGAATTTTCAATTTAATAATAGATATTACAACAATAAAATTAATTATATTATAATAGACCTAATCATATTTATCAATAAAAGATTGGAATTTAAAAATTATAAATCATATTTATAAAATAATCAACCATGATAATCATTTCTTTAAAAATTAAATATTAAAATTAAATATAAATCATAATTGGGTAGAATCAACCCTAATTAATAAGTATAAAATTAAACTAAAATACAATAAATTAAAATTGACAAAAAATAGAAGAAAAAATAATAAATTCAATCGCGGAATATGGGTTTGAAATCTCAAATATAGAATAGATCATGATCTCATTCGTCTGAAATTGATGAGAGAGAGAAAAAAAACAAGAAAACAAAAACCTCTAAAATACACACATATATAAAGGCGGATGTGGTCCTCTATTCCATATTTAATGTTGCAATCCGTATTCCACGATCAAATTTATAAGTTTAATAAAAAATTATTACAAAAATAAATATTAATTATAACATTATAGACCTAGTCATAATTATCAACAAAATGTTGGAATTTTAAAAATTATAAATCATATTTATAAAATAATCAACCATAATAATTATTTTTTTGAAAAATAAATACTAAATAATAAATATAAATCCTAATTGGGAATAATGAATCATAATTAATAAGTGTAAATTAAATTAAAGCATAATAAATTAAAATTGATGAAAAACTGAAAGAAAAATTCATAAATTTGCTCGTGTTATACAAGTCAGAATACCAAATGTAAATTAGAGGATCCCATTCCATATAAATTACCGGTGGAAAACATTTGGGCAATGCCCACGGCGGCTTTAGGTCGCTCCAAATTAGGACAAATTAATTGAAAAAAAAAAAGATAATGGAAGAAGAAGTTATAATTCTTTTCCAAACTTTCAACGTGCACAAAAGAGAGGGAGAAAAAGAATAGAAAAAAGGAATAGAATATTCAAAGATAAATGAAAAGTCAAGTTGTCTAATTTTTATATTCGCTCCAATAAATCTGGGCCATGTAAATTGGGGTGGTTGATTATCATCATATGTACGCCTCCACCACTCAGCAAAAACATTTACATAATAGTAATACATATACATACAAATATATATAAATCCTCTTCAGCTCACAAAAATCTTCTTCACACTCCATATATATGTAGTATTATTAATAATCACAGTAACTAAAATCATGACAATCTTATTTTGCAAAAATCTAGGTCTCATGTCGATGAAAACCAGACATTTTTCTGCAGATTATAGTTCGACTGCATTCAATCATGATAAGCTCTCTCAGAAATCCCAAGCTCTCTTACATAATCCTCCCAAAAGCACGGCTATCTTCAACTCCAAACATAAACTAGGGTTCCAACATCTCAGATTGCATAACCACGGCAACGACGACACAAGGTCAGTACCATTTCTTTTTTAATGTATACAAATAAATAAATATGGTGGTTAGTAATGTATATATTTCTTTTGGAGATTATATATGGGCTTTGTTTTTTATTTTCTATTTTTTTTGTAATAAAAAAAAAATCTGATGGCTGGAGGGATTGTTGGTTTGATCAGAAAAGTCATCGTGTATAGCGTGGAACCGGGAGCTTCGCCGTCCGGGCCGCCTCCAAATATTTTGTGAGTCAATAAATTTATTTTAAATTTTTTAATTTTATTTTATTTTCCAAATTAATGTTATACTTATATATAATATTGTATATGTGTTTGTTTTATAATTTGTTAAATTACTTGGACAGAAGCTGGGTTGTGGCTGCAGCTATAGCAATAGTGATACCTTTCATCAGTCAGAAATGGGGACCATTAATCAAGAGTAAGCATATATATATATATATATATATATATATATATATATATATATATTTCCCTATATCTTGGAATTCTTTCATATCTTATATATTTAGTTAATATTTTATTACTTACATGCCTTCGGCTGATGGATAAAAATATATATACACAAACTTGAATTAAATATTAGAGATGTATTAAAAATATGCGTGGGTAGGCAAGGTAGAATCGGCTCTGCAGACGGCGGAAGACGTGGCGGAGGCGGTGGAGAAGGTGGCCGGAGGGGTGGAGAAGGTGGCGGAGGATATTGCAGAGAATCTACCAGCGAGTGGAAAATTGAGAGAGGCTGTTGATTTTGTTGAAAAAATTGCTGAAAGAACTGCCAAGGACGCTGGAGCTGTCGATGACTTTATTGATAAGGTTCGTTTTTTTTTTCCTTAATTAATTATTTCGTCTCGATAATTTAACTATTCTAACATAACATCCGTATAAATCGTGTCACGTCAATAATAAAAAATCGAGGATCATGATCTCTACCAGTAATACTCTAATTCAGGAGTATAGATATATAATTTTGTCTTATTTCCATCGGCATTCGATTTCATTAGTCAAAGCTTAACGAGCCGTAGTTAATTACTAGTTAGTCATTAGCTCAATTAATGTAATAAAAAGTCACATGGCTCTGAATAATATAATAGTTAGCCCAATTAGCGGGTTGTGATTTTTCAAGGAAAGCGACAGTCTCCTAAACTCCTATTACATAGTATTAATCAACTATCAATTTTTATTTTTATTTTGTATTGAGAAAATCCAGTTGCTATTGTGCTAGCTCTGGTTAAAGTCTAAACATTGTTTTATGTGCATGAAAAGGCAAATTGTGTATTAGAAATTAAGACTCAGGGTGCTGGCCCTTGACGTACATATAAAATATTGATAACATTGGAACTCTTTATATTTGATTCTTAATTTTGTTGATTAATAGTAAATAATGGGATTATCGATAACTTGATGCAGCACGAGACTAATATTTATAATTTTTAATTTTTATGATATGAGTTTTGAATAATACTGTCTTAGAATTTTTTTATTGTCGTTAACTTAATTATGACCACTTTATTGATTTACTATTTCTTTTTTGACGCAGATTCTTACAAATCGTTTGATGTGGATGTATGATTATTAGATTATTAGTGCTATATATATATATATATATATATATATATATATATATATATAATGTAAATTTAAAATAATTGAGTGAGGCTGTAATTAACTAGCTAACTGTAAAAAATGGATGCAGGTTCAAGAAGAAGAGGAAAAGGCAAAAGCCTTAGCGGAATCTCGCAAGGATGAATCGGAAAAGCCTTCGGATGATTCGAAAGAGGAAAAAACAAATGATGGGAAGTAAATTAGACTACGTACATTGCATCAAAATTTCTATGTACCTACTTTAATTTAAGTTTAATTTCTGTTGTTAGAAAATAATTACCGTTTAATTGGTCGGCGAATTTAATTCTCATGTAATTACCTGTATATTTTTAGAAGTTTCAACATAGTCAATAATATTCGATATATTTGTGTCATGGTGTATTTACAATATCAAAATTAAAATAATCTAAAAGTGAATTCTCAGTACAAAACATAAGTGATCATATCTTAACGTGCTGGAAAACATGTCGAAATAGACCATAGGCGTACAAAGTATAGGGTAAAATGCATCAAGTATCACGTGTTACAGAAATCTTGCATGATTTTTTTTTTTTGGGGGGACATCGCCCCACCTGTTTTTAAGAATACGCAACATTTCCTATTTTTCAAAATTGCGCCAGGAATGTTGCGCTACAAGAAATTTAATTTATAGTGAGTGGAGTTTCCCTCGTTAATACTCCCTTCGTCCCAATAACAAGGTCCACCTTTTTATTATTTATTCTTTCTATTTTAATAGAAAGTGGACCTTGCTATTGGGACGAAGGGAATATAAAAGTCACAAGTGTAGAACGATAAAGAATAAAAAGATGAGAAAGAAGTCCCAAGTAGAGCGAAAATATATATATATATATATATATATATATATATATATATATATATATTATCTAATATAATTATAATATTCTTAAAATTACATCACAATGTTCGAATCAGCTTCAATGAACCTTAAAATTTAAAACTCAACACTAAAATTAGGATATATAATTTTTTAAAATTTCAATTTTAGCAATAAATGCTAATTATAATTTATTATACTATTATAAATTTTATTTTTGTAAAACAATATTTTAAAATATTAAATTTGATAGTGGAATATAATAGCGAGATAGGAAATGTGGACTAGAGGATTATATAGCAATTATAATTGAGAATAGATTAATATATAGGGGTTTCTTTTTCTTTTTCTTTTTCTTTTGTAATATTAAGTTAAAATATTACTATTATACGTACTTTGTTTGTAATATTTCATGGGGGCCCAGTAGAAGCCACCACCGGGCCCAATGTCCCTCCGTCCAAGTTGGAATGAAGAAGAAAAACAATAAATTTCAAACTGGAATATACAGATACTAGTGAACTAGAGGATCACAATTGATTTTAAATGTAAAAAATAATTAATAATAACAATAAAAAGTTTAAGTTAATCTTATGCACGGTCCATGTAAGAATCAAATCTTGATTGATTATCCCACAAATTAATCTATAAATTCGTAGTGAAATCGATACGCTATATACTTTGGGAGAGAAGAAAAAAGGAAGGTAAGATTTATTTTTTCCTCTTTTTTTTTTTTGTGAGGAGTAGGAAGGTAAGGTTTATCTATGTCTAGTTTTTTTTCTCAAATTGGGCAATTTTCCTTCTAATTTATAACTTCCCTTTTATATGGACTTCTCAAATAATTCCCGACCTTAAAAAAAAATTTACTAAAATTCCTTGTACATGGAGTTTTTTTTTTTTTTTTTAATTTGCTTAACCATTAGGTCCGTTTTCTCGAATTAGTATGGCACCAGCATGTCTTATATAATTAACTGTTTCGAATTTATCATCTTTGACATATTTATTGGAAGAGAGATGTGACCCTTAAGCACATAAAACACATTCAATATTTTTTAATTTTCAAATGTTTTAATATTTTATAAAATTTTAGTTTATATGTCTTGATTAATATATCCGCAATCGACCCATAAAATATAATTTTTTTAGATTCACTAATTAACTAGACATTAAAGTTCAATTCATTAAAAAATTATATATATATATATATATATATATTAAATTAATCTATTAATTGTGCAGTATTAATATATCATCCAACCCGTCTATTAAAACCCCTAGTCAAGAGCTACGTACGTACGTTAGCCATGTTTTGAGATACACCTTATGTGTTCCAATTGATTAATATATTTATAAATTTAGAAAATTTTGAACAAAAGTGAGAAATTTAATTATTTATTTTTTTGGTTATTTTTAAAAGTAAAATATGTTCACAAATTATCAATTACATAATAAATGGCATCTTGCGCCAAGTCATTCATTTCAAGGGGGGATTATGCTAGAATTATTCGGAAAAAGGAAATTAAGACGAAACAGCATCACAACGACATTATAGAAGCTCGAAATTAATCAAACTCTTGTCTTTTTACTCCCCCCAGATATCAATCACCTCAAAAATCAGATAAAATCAAGAAATATATACGTTATGAGCAAAGTGCCCAAAAAGAAGAGATGATAAGATGGGAGTGAAATATTTCTTCCTTCCGCAACAAAATCTAGTATCAGATGCCCCCTCCGTTTAATCTTAAACGTGTTAGATTTTTTAGTGTGTTTTAAAATATCTGATGTTTATTATATTTTCACAAACGTTCTCTCCATTTTACTCTATCTAAATAATAAATATGTATTTATTAGAAAAATATATATTAATATGATTTGATATGGGTGGAGAATAGAGATGGCCACGGTTCCAATTACAAACTGGCAGTTAGCCAGTTCCGGACGGCACAAATCGAAATTGTACCGTCCTATGAAGGCTGACGGTTACGGTTTTCAAATCGTAACCACCAGTGTGTGTGTTGCCCGGGTTAACGCCGATTTTCAATTTTTCTTTGTTTAAATTTGAACTTATGAACTATTAAATATTATCACATTATAATTTGCATAAATTAACTAAATTACAAATTTATAAGTTAAAAACTAAAAAGGATAACAAACACAAGTTTATTTGATATTATTATATGATGACATTATAATTTATATCTTACAAGAATACAAGTTTGTTTGATAAATAATATGACATTATAAAATTACAAATTGTAAATTAAATTATGAAATTAGAAACTTACAAGTTACAACTTAACATTCAATTACAATTTACAATTCAATTTGATTGATTTAGAGTCGGGGGAAAAGAAATAATTGAAATTTGGGATTGCACTTCAAATGAAGCTACCTGCGTATCTCTTACCTTGAAATCAAAGTCCTCCTAGTTCCTTTTAACTTTTTTTCCTCATCGAGTCTAGAAGTCGAGGTCGACATCCCATTTGTAGTCGGTTTGGCTCCCACTCCTCCTCCTTCAACTTTACTCTCCGAGCTAACTAGAATCGGCGGATCATCCATCAAATCGTGCGGTTCTCTTGCTCTTGATAGAGAAATAGAGAATTAGAGATTGCATAGAGAGAGATTGAGATTTTGGTATGAGTGAAAATGGTAGATGAGATGACAAATTTATAGGTAAATTGCGGAGTTGGGAAGGGGGAATTTAAAAATTTGAATTTCAAAAAATTTGAAAAAAAATACAGCCCGAACCAGCGGTTTGGAGCACAAACCGCTGGTTTGTGCTTCCTAACCGCCGATTCCAGGTCCTCAATCCGCCTCCGAGCATTTTCAGCTATAGATTGAGATCACGTGGATCATGATCTCAATCGTTGAAAAGAATAAAAAAATACAAACCGCTAGTTTCTAATCGACAGTTTATCATTTTCGTTCGCCCCAAACCATAACAGCCCCGACTATTTCCTGATGATGGTTATGGTTTGTCCCGACGGTTTGTAAACCATCGGAAACCGACCGTTACAAACCGTTGGTCCATTTTATGATGGGCAACTCTAGTGGAGAGATTAGAAAGAGAGTTAGAGAGAAAAAGATAATATATTTATCACAATAATTTAAATCTTAATTATATGAAAAATTCTAAAATTAATTAAAATGAAATGTAGAGAGTACAACGAAAAAAGAAAAAGAAAAGCACTTGCGTGCACTGGGTGCACCATCAGGCGCATTGACCAAGTCAACGTGTTGACTGGTCAACGCCGGAAAACACTCGTTGACTCGGTCAACTCCAAAAAAAATATTCAAAATTAGTATCAATCGTAATACTAAAAAGTATCACTCAAAGCCCAAAAGTATCACTTGTATCCTTAAAAAGTATCGGACAAAATAAATAAATAAATAAAACCGTCAAAATCAGTATCAACCGTAATACTAAAAAGTATCACTCAAAATTCAAAAAGTATCAATAATATCATTAAAAAGTATCACCTATTTTACCATTTTTCTTTTTTGCGGGTTGACCAGGTCAATGCGCGTTGACCCGATCAAAAATGCTAACCGTCTGATATAAACTTATATACATCTAGTGCATGCAAGTTTTTGCCCCAAAAAAATCATTAACTAGGCTTTGCCTCAAAAATAAAATAAATTGGGCACTAGTCTTTTTTTTTTTTTCAATTTTGGTACCCACTCGAGAATTTGGATTTTTGGGGTCGGGTCAATCATTATTCCACCCCCAATTAAAAAATAAAATAATATATATATATATATATAATACTCCCTCCGTCCCAATTATATAGTCTCATTTCTCCTCGCACGTAGATTAAAAATATTTATGAAAACAAGATATTAAAGCTAAACTTCCAATAACACCCTCATTGAATATTTATGACTTTCAACTTTTAAGTTGTTATTTTTTAAATTTCCAAGATTCAATAAGGGTTTATTTGTACATTACTATGAATATTAATGATATTTATAGTAATTGGACTATATAAATGGGACACCTCAAAATAGTAAAAAGGACTATATAATTGGGACGGAGGGAGTATTTGCAATCTCATAATTAATTCTAATTAACTGTACAATCATTCCCCTTTTTTTAAATACAATACCCAGATTTTAAAAGGAAACACGCACACACATAGTGACGGTCCTTAAGTCATATAAGAGGTGTATCATGCAGGGACTTCAAAATTTTAGGGACACCATTTATTTATTTATTGTTATAGTAGTAATAGTCTTATTGTATATATTTTAGTTTTAAAAAATGATCTTTAACCAATTACAAAACAATTAATATATAGCAGAAACCGTAAATATATTTAATCCAATATTATATAACATATTATTTGATCTAATAAATAGATGTGAAACATAAATATTCTCCCTTGAGAACTCTTGAAAAAGATTGAGAGGTTATATTATGAATCTTAAATTTACCATGATGTTAGCGTACTTAATTAAAAAATGCGGTTATATATAGATTTGTGAAGATTGTCATCAAAGTATTTTATTTGACAAAAACATATTAAAAACGTTAATTTAAATTTTGCAAACCAAAAAAAAAAAATTGATTGATAAAGGCATATTATGTTTTGTTCAAACACTTAATTTTTTTCTGCTTGCATTTTTCATAATACGTACACAATCAACTCTTTTATTACAATCTATCAATAAAAATATAATTATGACAATCAATACAATCAAATATTAACAAAATTCTAAACATGCCATTAAATATGAGTATTAATCCAAACATGATGAGTTTTGACCACTAGACGTTCCAACTCAAAATTTTGTATTATTAAAAAAAAGGTTTCTTCCTAATCCAACATAAATAATTATTTAGCATTAGGCCGACCATCAATCAAATTATGAATGAACTAATATACTCAATTGGGTCATCTAGATTGTTGTGTTTTTTTACACCTCACTGAAATTACAACTGAAGTACAGGAACGTAGAAGGAGTAGAAGAATAACAATTACAATATAAGCTGAAATTAAACAAAGCAAATAGACTGGAACCGATGTGCAGATTCCGGCAAGCCGAGTCAAGGAGACCTCTCTCCGCAAGACAAATACGCCCCGGCTAGTGCTCACGGTTTGGCGGTTGTCTTTCAAAGATGAAACGACTTCGTCCTTGAGGCAGTAGCACCACAAATCCGGCAAGGTTCCGGCGAACTACACAACGTCGAGAAATGGAAGCTTTGACTCGAAGGAACTCGTATGCAACAATATGAATATGTAGAATCATTTATGCAGAATGTGGCATTTGGATCCATGCAGGATGTCCTATTTATAGGCACATCTCCACTGCAGGGGACAGCTAGGGTTTAAGGGCATTCAAACCTGGTGTTGTAACCTCCCTGGAGTTATAGCTCTGCCATTACCAGCTCCAGGTGTTGAAGGCTCTTAACTCATGGGAGTTACACCCTTCAAGCTGGACAAGCACCATGTGCACACACGTCCCGGACTCGGATAGCCGATCCGCCGACCCGCTCCACGATCCGACCGTTTCTGTACCGTAAAACTGATACGGCTAAGCCCCGGAAGCCCACGTACGCCCGGGCACGGGCACGGGCGGGCGCGCGCGTGTGGGCTCATGGCCCACATCCTTGTGCACTTAATTACTTCACTTAAGTATTAATACACTTAAATACACTTCTTAATTTGATTAAGAAATTAATGTGGGATTATTTAATGTGTCTTAAACACATTGTCCCGCACACCATAAATGCTCAATCATGTGACCAACTTCAACCATTTATTTCTCACACACCGAAAATCGGATTTGAGCAAATAAAAATACTACGATTATCTACTCACGACATAGAACAATCGTACGATATTTAATTCCTCCAAAATTAAATATCCCGATCACGAAAAATCAGATAAAATGAGTCAAACTCACTTTATTAAATCCTATTTTCCAACATAGATTATGTTATGATGAATTACATTTAAAAAAGATTTGGTCGAAAATATTAATTAAAAAAAAACACATTAGAAAAAGTATCTTAAAATAATATTTTGTATATATTTAAAGCCTCATACATGATATTTTTTAGAGTAGTAATTTTTCTTTTGTTTAAAGCCTTTAAGAAAGCAAACTTTTTTTGTGAATTAGACATATCAAACAAATTTCGTAATTTTGAAGCAATAAGTTTTTTTAGACCAATTTTATATGAATTTTTAAAATTTTATTTTATTAAATTTGGAGTACCATTCTTTCACGTTCGCATAGAGTTCTCAAAATCTCAGGACCAGCCCTGCCAATCCTGTACACACATATAAAACTAAAATATATAAAAATACTCTGACCCTCTTCAAACACCATACATCCCTGAAATGCAGAAGTTGCAAAATCCGAGAAAATTTCACTTTTGGTCCCATAGGACACGCCTTGCTCCCCTTTTGGTCCCAGCACTATCGATTTTCATCCCAAATCTTTTGAACTGTCAATTTTGACCTCGCCGTGACGGTTTTTGTTAAATTTACTATCAATTTTGGTCCCATTTTCACTATCAATTTCGGTCCCAAATGAAAACTTAACCAAATCACAGTAACATTCATTGGAGCAAATTTCATAGCTTATTGCCATGCTTTTGGAGTGAAAGTTTCACAGATTTTGCCATGCTTTTGGAGGGAGAATCGCCACCTATATACATCAATAAATACCCCCTCACAAACACAATAAACATCATATCCAAACAAATGAAGTAAAGTGAAGCCAGAATGGAGATTAGATCTATCAATATAGGGGAATGTAAAAAAGGCTTAAGGTTACAATAAGAAATCAACTTCTTTTATCAATTACCACCGAAATAAAGTGTAGGCATATCACGATGGCAAAAATCAACAATTCAACATAAACTATATGTAACAGGAAACAAACGAATAACAAAAGCATTTAGTTGATGAGCATATATATGTAACAAACTAAATCACCATATCAGTTTTAGCTTTACCAGAACGCATATTAAATACACTTGTGCTAAATAAAGAAAGTGTGCACAATTCAGTCATCTCCTCTGTATCTTCCACTACACATTTTTGCTACCAAACATTGTTGCTATGACCAAATCCACAAACTCTCAAAATTTACCAAAGTTCAAACATGAAACACTCATAATTGGGATACTCTACTTAGAAACATACCAACAGAAAGAAAATAGCTACCTCAACCCATATCTCCATCACTACCACATTCCAATTGACATCTATGCATAGGTACTGCATTTGATGGGAAAAAACTCTTCTTTCCGCTTAAGGATATCTTCCTTTCCCACCGCCAAAACACCATGTGACACATGTTCATAGCCAAAGCATATCTTCCTTTCCTAAAAATATGAGGATTCAAGTCATTCAATAGAGAAGCAATAAAGAATTCCAAATTTGGCACCTGAAGTTCATTAAGATGAGACCATCATATCTCAAAAGACAAAGATTTTATAGACAACTATTTCAATGCCTTGGCAAGTGCTCACTGTTTGCTATGATTCCAAGAAACAATATGCTAGCAATAGGCATAATACCCCAGCTAAAAGTACTTGAGGATATTTCCAAGCTAAAACCCCAGCTAAGAAACTAAACAATAAAAATTAGAGTAAGTATGTTTCTACAGCTGATTAGTCACAAAGGTTGAGCCTGCATAATGAGGTAAATCTATATACCTTGAGATGTTTGTGATATTATTCAAAGACTGGATAGTTTCTGAAGAGCTGCCTGGATGACCCATCTTGTATCTTCCCATTTGTATCTTCGGGCTTGCTAGAGCTGCCTGCATGACCCTTCTTAGGAAGTGATCCTTTCATAAAGAAACTACTGCTAACACGGAGAGATATTGTTCTTTGAGGAAGTGGTGGGAGAAGCTCATTTGCCAGGTTCACAATCTCAAAAATCTGAGGATATTTAAAGAGCCATCAGCCAAAAGCAAAGAGCATATAATGTATCTTATTTTGGGTGGAGCAACGTCAACTAAATAAAAATTATTTCCTAGCTTAATGATATAAGAAAATTACGGCCTAAAATTGATTAAAAGCATAAGCTAGAAAACAATCACATGAGGTAGGAAATGAAAAATTAATCCATGCAAGCATGTGGGTAAGGTCACACTACAAACTCTCAGACAAAATAATTAACCAAAGCTCGTCATTATCCTCACCGTGTATGTAGAAGAACTAAGTGAAGCTTGACCACCTCCAGATTGGCTGGACGAAATCAGTGCAGCAGCTTGTGTGACAAGACCATGGTTTCAAAGTTCATCAAGCTTCTCTGGTGATGAAGCAGATGCTTCAGCGATCCGAGTCAGGCAAACAGATGCAGATTCTGCGAGAAAATTCCAATTTTAGTCTCATAGGACACACCTCAGTTCGATTTTGGTCCCGATACTATCATTTTTGGTCCCAATTAGAGAAAATATTGATTTTGGTCCCACTTTTGGCCTAAAAAGCATGGGACAAAAATTGATAATCTTAAATTTATGGGACTAAAACTGAGCAATTTTTTTGAAAAATGACCAAAATTGATAGTATCAGGACTAAAATCAAACTCAGGTGTGTCCTATGGGACCAAAAGTGAAATTTTCTCCAGAATTCTGCCTACTAAGATGTGCTTCATATTAACAAAACATAGAAGCAAAACACCAGCATCTCAGCAAAATAAAGGAGGTTCCAATTGAAGAATTTCACCTACTCTTTCAATCGTGGAATCGGTAGACTGCACAAACCGGACGACCGAATTTCCATTTAGGTCTGTCAAGGCATAATTGTATGATAATTTCGACGCTTTTGGAGACGGGCCTTTCCCAAATACAGTGAAATTTTCGATTGTTGTGGGCGATGTCGCCGCTTGAGAAGATGCTGATGCGGAAGAATTAGATGAAGAAGAAGGTGGTGGAGGAGGAGTACTTAAGGAAGCAAGTGACGATGAAAATCGCCTCCGAATTTTTGTTGAAGATTTAGGCATGAGATTAGGGTTTTTGAATTGGGTGCAAATTTGGGAATTCTTTAGAAAATGTATGTGATATGTGAAATTAGGGATTTTGGCTCGATTGGGTTAGAATCTTGACTAAAAAGAGTGCACGTAAGTCACGTACGACAACTCTCCGTTATTTGCCTTAACAGATGTTAAAATTTGAGACACTAAAATTGATACCATTAAACCTATAGGACTAAAAGTGAGCGATTTTTTTTAAAAGGACCAAAATCGACAGTGCTGGGACCAAAAGGGGAGCAAGGCGTGTCCTATGAGACCAAAAGTGAATTTTTCTCAGCAAGATCCTAATCACAACACCCACATTCAACTTGCTTATATAAATGAAAACTCTTCTGATGAAATCTCCCGTCATTTTCCAATTATTGAGTATTTGCTAAGATTTTCATAATTTCAACACCAATTTCCGATGCTACCAATATATATATAGGGTGCGGTTATAATAAAAATAAGTGTTGGTGTGAAAATTAGGGACAAATCTGATGCCTACAAATATACAAGATGGATGGTTCAGATTAAAAGAGTTTTAAATGGTAATTTTTTTTTAATTATATATTAAACCGTACAGGGGTATTTATGTTAAATTCTACATTAATTTCATATGGTATCAAATTAGCACTAGATACGGGAATTGATATATTGCATCTACATGAGAAACTAAATCCCTACAAATCAGAAACCACGAAATCGAGAAGCAAGTAGCGGTTGTAAAGAGAGATCGATAGTTCCGTCTCCTAAATCCGAAAACCTAGCCTCCGCGCGACCCGATGGCGACTCCCCATGGAATGATGAAGAATCCGATGGTGCTTCGAAAGGGCGATAGTCGTGTTTTGCTTGCGCCACAGATTAAACATGAAACTCAGGCGGCGGCGTTTTTTTCCTCCGGCGGCGGCGTGTTAGAACCAGACGTCAAGAACGAAGATGGGTTGGAAGAAATCGGGTGAGTTTCGGAACTTTTAATCGGTTTAAAGGGTGAATTGTGAAACTATTGCCTAGTTACAGTCGGGTGAATGCATATTAATGATTAAACCCATAGATTTAGAAAACTTATTTTGTGATTTTGTGAATCTAATGAAGAAGGACCAATATATGCATGCGACTGTTAATCAAGAAATTATATAATGTGGGTTTATAATTGCCATAATTTGGTAATTGAGGAGTAAATTATTAGACTAAATAAATTGTCTGTGTGACTTGGTGCTCTGTATTGTTAATGTTGATGCTACTTATGCATATATATTTGACGTTAGGTAAATTTTATATGTGATGCTAGTTATGCATATCTTTGATGCTACATATGAAACTTTGCTACTTAGTATTTAAGTTGGTAATATAACTTATGTGACTTGGTGCTTTTTAATAGTATTGTTGATGCTACTTATGCATAGTTGTGGTGCTTTGGGTAAACTATATTTGTGATGCTACTTATGCATATCTGTGATGTTACTTATGCATATTTGTCATGCTACTTATGCATATCAGCCGTGCTACTTATGCATATCTGTGGTGCTATAGCAATTTATGTACTAACAATTAATCTTTGTTTTTTTAATGCTACCTAATACCTATTTGGATGTTTTCTATGTTGGGTTTCAGGTAAGTCTAAGGTTCATGCAGACAACTTTGATTTTGAGGAGGATATACGGTTGCGCAATTAGAGTGATGACACAACTAACCAAGACAAGGAAATTAGATAAAAAATAAACATGAGAAAAGAAGAGGTGTTTAGGCTATCTAGCATACGATAACTAACTATAGGAAGAAAAATCCAACTGTGAATGATGTTCTGAGTGGAGATGTGTGACTGTTGCTCACCAAGAAAATGTTTCGATATCTTTTTGTTGAACGTTGGTAAAGTCAGTTTTTTGTGACACTAATTAAGCATATTTGTTATGCTACTTATGCATAACGTTGATGGTACTTATGAATTACTGTGCTATTTATTATTAAGCTTGGTAAACGACCTTGTACGATTTGGAGCTTCGAATTAATAATGTTAATGCTACTAATGCGCACCTGTGGTGTTTTGGACAAAATAAAATTTGTAATGCTAATTATGCACCTCTTTGATGATATTTATGAATATCTGTACTACTAAGTGTTTAAGTTGGTAAAAATAACGTGTGAGTTATTGCTTTGAATTAGGCTTGTTGATGCTACCTATGCATACCTCTGGCGCTTTTACCCAATTAAATTTGATATGCTACTCATGTACATCTTTAATGTTATTTAAGCATATCTGTTATGCTATATATGTATATCATCGATGCTACTTATGATTGTCTACAATGCTGTAAATGATTAGTTCATGTTACAGTGAGAGAGATGTAAATACAGTGCTTCATTCACTTCAGAATAATGCTTCGTAAGTAACATAAATATATTCATATTCCGTGGTTGGTGCTTCGTAAACATATTCATTTGCATAGGATTATGTGAATGCTACGGTTAGTGCTATGTATTCATCGAATAAATACTTCGTAATATCAACCAACCTAAATCAAATAATTGTAATGTACCACAAATAATGTACCCAAATAAAAAAAATGGAATAGCCTAACTGTACCATACAAAACATCACAAGAAAAACTATGTAAAATAGAAACAAAACTAAACACAAAATGAAACATTGATAAAAAAAAATAGACATAAATCATTTTTTGCCTGGACAATTCCTAGCATCATGGTGGCATTTTTTACCGCAAGCATTGAAATAATATAACGAAAAAAATTGAAATACCCCAACTGTACCATACAAAATAGCACGGGAAAAGATAAGTAAACTAAACACAAAACTAAGCAAAAATGGAACAAGAGAAAAAAACATCTTGACTAGAGTGAATCAGCCTTGGAAAAAAAACCGCAAAATAATCAATGTTATATAAACGTACTGTTAATGCTTCCTACAATAGACAAACATGCTACACTAATACAATACGCTGCCCAGAATCGTCATAGTCGAGTTGCTGCCCAAAATCGCCATATGAGTGCCGCGCAACAACCGCTGTCGCCGCTAGAATCGCTGTGTGAGTGACGCATCATCGCCATCATCGATCTATGAGTTGGAAGAAGAAGAAGAAGAAGAAACCGTCTGTACAAATCGTGTGAGTGCTGCGTCATCCCATCGTTGATCTATGAGTTGGAAGAAGAAGAAGAAGAAGAAGAAGAAGAAGAGGAAGAAGAAATGGTAAACTAAACAATTTTTTCAGATTCATAAAACAAACCGTACAAATCAATGGAGATATTAACTTACCACAATTAAAACCGTTTAATTAGGAAAGTTAAGATTTGCACAGATATAAGACTCTATAGGATTTTTATTAATTTACATTATTAACCTTATCACTTAATTTAAATAAAAAAAATAAAAAAAAACTACTTAAAATAAATAATCTTATCCGTCCATTTGATCAGATCCAATGGATGAAAATCGTCCATACTTTTAATCCATATCCTATATATATATTATCTCAAGCTTAAATATTTTATATTAAGAGCAGTGCTGGTAATTTGTTTTGGGTGGATTAGAAAAATAGTAAATATCTAATTAATAAAAGAAAATTTATTTTAGCCTTCAACTTGAAAATATATTTCTTATAGTCATTTATATAATATATTTCTTGTAGTCATTTATATTGTGACGGGATAAAAATAGCATTCACTAAATGACAAAAACTAAACCCTACTTGGAACAAAAATACAAGAATTGACACCACCACATATATTTAAACCCTATTCATACGAAACAAAAGTGAAATTAACTCTCATTTTTCTTGTGCAGCAGCCACCACCACCAAAGTAGTCGCCCCGCTCCTACACCCTCTCCCTCCTCTCTTCTGTCGGCTCTCCACCGTGATTGCATTGAGCACACTAGCACAACCTCCTCCATATTTTTTTTTCTTGCTATGCAGTCGTCTATATATATATATATGTTTGTGGGTTTATTTATTTATTAATTTGTGGGAATCTCCGTCATTTTGGCTAAAAGAAACTGTTCACTATCCTAGCTAAAAGGCTAAAATTAAACAAATTTTGGCTCTTTAGTTTTTTGGGTAAGATGCTATGTATTATTGTTTGTTTTTCAAATACTTGGCAGTTTGATTTCTTACATGTTCATGTTACAGATCAGAACCTCAGGCTCATATCGTCATCCGAATCGTCCACTCACCAATTAAGTTTTAATATTTGATCGTATCTGTTTATTATCAAACACTAACAGTGTGTGTGTGTGTATTATATGTACAATTATCTACAAAATTGGTATCTTTAGTCGAGGATATGATATTCATTCATAAGATCATTGTTGTAGCATTAGAGATTATTCAAAAGAGATGAAGTTGAAGATTACAACTAGCTAGGATTACAGATAACAGTACAAAAAACACTCCTAACTCTAATTATTTCTAACATATTACAATTAACACGGCATATCAGTTCAAAATCGAATTTATATCTTGCGCTATAGCCTTGGCATCCTTCGATATCCCAAACAGCCCAGACCTCGCAAATCCAGCACAGTAAAGACCGTTTTCTCCTTTCCAGTGATGCTTAGCTTTCTTCATCGGCATTCCATCTTCACCAAATAGTCCTCCATCATCCTACATACATACATGATTAATATGAGAGAGAGAGAGAGAGAGAGAGAGAGAGAGAGAGAGAGAGAGAATTCGTATGTTTAAGTATACCTTGAGCCATCTCCGGACAGTGCTACTGTAACCAGTGGAGAAAACGATGGCGTCGAAGTTTCCACTGCGGCCATTGCTGAATTCAACTTGATTTCCATTGATCATCTCGATGGATGGGAAAACCTGCACAATGTTATACTTAATTTATATTTTCGTTTACTTTAGATTTTGTTCATTGCTATCGCGTCTATGAAGTAATGAAAGCACAAGTATTTTAATGAAGAATGATATTGAAATGGCGTAGAGCAAATAATGGAACAATGACGAAAATCTAAAATTAAATATAATAATGTTATAAATAAATATATATATATATATATATAGCGAATGATTAACTTTAATTTCTTGTTAAAATAAATGATATCCGTAGGTAAAACCGTAAAATAAATTAAAGGTAATAAAAAGTAATTTTCATGATTTTTTTTATCAACAATAAATTTCAATGCAAATTAAACATTTCAAATTTGTGGATTAATAATCCAACATTAATTTTTGTTTAGCTTTTAAGGAAACAGAAACATAATTAAATATGTACACAATTTCAAGAGCGGAAAGCTCATCTCGTTTAAAGGCAAACTATTTTTAAAACAAGATACATAATTAATTTACTAATCTAAAACGATTTACTTTTTTTCTAAAAGGGACAAAAATAATTATTTTAACCGATAAGATTTGTGGAAATCTCGAGAGGATCGAGTTCAGTGAACGGTATAGATTTTTTATACATAATTTTTGAATTTTTTTTTTAAATTAAAAAAAAAGGAGGGGATCAAGTATCAACTGCATGCAACCTAATGCTGCCCTGGTTTTTGTACTTTTGCCCATTGAGTAAGCAAGTGAATGCAACAAATATACAATAATTTCTGCATGCAACACGTAGTGTGTGTGTGTGTGTGTGTGTGAGAGAGAGAGAGAGAGAGAGAGAGAGAGATGGGGGGGCTAGGGAGGAAAGATTTTGCATGTGAATATAAATATTTATACTTTGATTTCTCCGGCTCTTATTTTTCCGACTGTTCCGACATCGATGACGGCGGATCTCCCAGTTTCCTTTTTGAGAAAAAAAGGTCCCATTTTGGGCCTTTGGATGCCATAACTAGAAAGATTTCCATGTTTCATATCGGCAAGCATTATTACCAGATTATCCACCACATTTACCGGTAGATATGCCAATAATTTCATCCCCAATCTCACCATATTTTCACTTAGAATGTGCACCTGCAATTAATTAATCAACGCCCACATTAATCTCTTACATCATTTCATATCTAACTAACTCCAAAATTCAAGAAATTTAAATTTATGACAACTTCTTACCGGACTTCGAATTACTATCGATGTCCGGGCACCCCAATTAGACAAATCAAAAGCAATTTCCATGCCGGAATTCCCACTTCCGACCACCAGCACTTCTCTCTCCTTGAATCTCTCGCCGTTGTCGTAGCCATTCGAATGCAGCACCTCGCCCTTGTACGAATCCAGCCCTAGAATTGAGGGGATGGAACCCTCACTATTCTCTCCTGTTGCCACCACAAGAAACTTCGCCACCCACTTCTCCGTCGTCCCAGAGCGAGCATCCTGGGCAACGATGACCCAGTTATCCTCGCCCTGGTCGAACGTGGCTGACACAACGATACAATGGTACAACGGGCTGATCTGAAAATGAAAAGAATATATATACTCATTTAAATACTGAACAAATTAGGGCTTTTTTTGTTTTCTTCTCTTATTTTAAACAGATATAACGATACGACGACACAACAGACCTGAAAACGGGAAGAGTACTCGTCTAGATACTCAACGAAGACATTTTTAGGTACGAAGGTTGGTGCATTGGGAGGAAACGGCATGTGTGGGAGCTCACAAAACTCCTTGGCTAAATGAAGCTTTAGCCTATCGTAGGCTCTTTTCCTCCACAGTGAAGCAGCACAATCTTCTCTCTCTAACACAATGTTGGGTATGTTTTTTTGGTTTAAACATGCAGAAGTTGCAAGACCTGCAGGGCCTGCACCAACAATTACTACTGTGGTTTTTTGCTCCATTTCTCTTTCTTCCTTTCTCTCACTCAATTTTTTTTATTTCTGCAGTGAGGGTTTAATTTCTGGAATGTGTAATCTTTTACCAAGAGACCTTCCAATTTATAGGAGAAAAAAAAAAACCATTTGGATGTTATGATGCTTCAATTGCGAAAACCAGGTTACAAGGATAAGCACAACATTTAATTTCATTCAAAAAAAGTCCAATTTAGGGATATAATGGATTTTCGTCATGGTTCATATAATATTACTTTTTTCTTTTTATGCATCAACAATACACACCACGTGTATTGAACGAGAACAATATAAATCCCACGAGAACTTTGCTAGATTTTTATCATATATACGCGATCTAATGCTACAATTTGTTACATTAATACATTTGTGTACTTGTAATAGAATGCAGGAATGGAATGAAGATGAGATTTATTTGACTATAAAGGTTTAAATTTTGTGATATTCTTAATTTAACTTCATAAATTATGAGGGTATAATTAAGATCGTGAGTGTTCACTTCTTAATTCTCCTAAGTCCTAATATCAACTAAAAAAAGAGAGAGAATTTTTATTTAAAAAAATTATATTCGCATGAAATATCCTCTATTTCAAATCGTGTTTTATGATCTTCTAATCTTTCAGTCAAGACGTCGTCTAAAGCAAAACTAATTAATTATTCTTTCCTTATATAATAACTCTGCCGTTATTTGGCGATATCTCCATTTTTTTTTATAGCTAATTTTTCACAATTTTGAGTACAAAAGAAAGATTTTGAATTGATTGATAATTTTGTTAATGTAATAATTCAACGTTTTGATTTCAAAAATTATGAAAATGTCCATAACGACATCAATTTGTCATTATATATGTCGAAACTCTGACGTTAATTTGGATCTCAGAATTAGAAAAGTCTACAATAATTTGTCGTTATACATACATATATGTATATAAACTATGACGTATTGATGCGAAAATGTATAGATTTTGATGGGAAATTCTATGTCGCATCACCTATGTGCCACAATAGATTTAATGTGACACTTTCATATGTCACAATAGATCTATTGTGATACATGGAGGTGTCACATTAGGTCTATTATGACACATGACACACTACGACCTCACGCGTCATAGAATTTTCCCCTTATGATTTATTTTGTCAGTATATATATGTTATAGGTTTGAAATGTTGAGTCAACGTGTTGAGTTCAAAAGGTAGATAATATCAGTAACGGCAGTAATTTGTCGGTATATCAATCACTCTCGCATCTTAATCTCAAAAGGTATAATAATCTGGGCATCATTGATTTTGCCAATGTTTGTTTTATGTTATGTACTCCCTCCGTCCCAATAGCAAGGTCCGCCTTTTTATTATTTACTCTCTCTATTTTAATAGAAAGTGGACCTTGCAAACGGGGTGGAGGGAGTATAAAATTACATTAAGTAAATGTTGCATACATTAAGTTTGATATCACTCGGATGTTAATTATATTATTTTTTTACCCCTTGTATTTTATTTTTCATATATTTTTTTACTAGTTAGTTATTATATAGCACGTGTTAAATTATTTAATTGTATAAATATTATAATGTTATTTCCTTTAACAAATAATGAAGACGTTGAAGAAGAAATCAAGCATGAAGTTGAAGGAGCTTCAACTATTATTGAAGTAGAAGAAGTGTGTACTTCAAATTAGATTGAAGATTGAGATATAATTAGATTTATGATGTACTTTGAAATTATTGTTTTTTGAATTAAGAACAAATTATGACTTAATACTATTGTTATTTGTCATGTCATGTACTATTAAATTATTTGATTTCATGCACTTTGATGTTAATTTCTAGCCTGAAGAAAATTTTAGCTGAATTGACTCGAAATCGAATTGGGCTGGCCTGAATCGAACAGGTTGACCCGATTGACATCCTTAGTTGGATTAATAAGATTTCCAACAAATATGAATTAAATGGTTGGAATTGAATATGTTCATAATCATATAATAAAAAACTAAAGGTACATTTCATGGTAACAATGTTCAACATTAGTTTGTTCTTTCAAAAATAATAATTTCAAATTACATTACAATAACTATGCTCAATTATGGATCTAAATATTTGAATTACATTATTTTTCCACTTTAACAACATTTGATGCTTCAATTCAACTATATAATTTATTATACCTTCGCATTCTTTTTCATCTATTGAATAAATTATTACATTAGAATATAATACAATCAAATAATATAATTTCAAATATAATAAATAATATAATTTTAATACTTTATATTAATTTCAATGATAATAGAGGGATAACAAGATGAAATAGAATTTTCTCAACAAAACAAAACAAAATGAATTAATAAAATAAATTAAAGTGAAATGCTCTCGACATTCAAAGAGCAACAAATGAATTAAACAACTTGTATCCTCAAACCCCAATAAAAGAAAGTATCAAATATTATAATATATATTTTATACATCATACTAATCACTTATAGTTATTATAATATTGATAATTCATGATTATATATCATAAATGAAAATAGAATATTTAACGAAAAATGACATCCTTGAGTGTTACTCATTTACTCTTGGCCGTAACTTTAAAAATTCATAACTCATATAATACTTGAAATCTGTGAGAGTGTAATATATGAATCATGTTTCCACTCATATATGTTTATTCGCTTATTTCAATTCTCCAAGACTTTCCCTCAGTAAAATTCTCAAAGACTCAAATCCTAAATATATAATTAATTAAGTTAAAGCTTTCACTCAGTTTTCTTCTCTCTCTCGACACTGAAACAACAATATTCATTCATCTCTTGGAAGTTTCCAGTACTGCAATCTAGCAAATCAGAGAGTAATACATGATTCGAGTTTAAAAAAATTGTCACAACCAAATGAATCTAATACAACCCAAACTTTATATCATTGTGAGAAATATGGTTGAGTTGTGTAATAAAAAATAAAAATTTAATAATACAATATATAGTTTATTCAAACAGCAGACTGTGAGTTGACTTACTCAAACACACTTAACTAGCCCAACCTAGCCCATAATGTGCCCCTATCATGTTACACTTTATGTGATGCACTCAGTGTTTCACCGTCACATTTTTTATACTTCATTACTATTAAATTATGAATTTCGTAATAGTTACAAAAGTAAAAAATTAATTATAACATAATCAATCCTAGTCAACATATATAACAACAAATTGAATTAAAAATTAAAAATTCTAATTATATAAATATAAGAATCAATTATTGATTAAAAATTTGATAATTGTATATTAAAATGTAATTATAAATTCTAATTAGGTTACAAACTACCGTAACTAATAATTTTAAAATAAACTATAATACAAGAAATTGAAATATTTTATTAAAAAAATTAGAAGAAAATTTTATAATTTGACAGTGAAACGTGAAGTTTACTCAATAAGTGTAACGGATGATCCAAACCGCGACGTCAAATCCCCTATGCACTTCGCTATGGCACCTCTTGTGCCAAATCTTTATTTTTATTTTTATTTTTGCTTGCTGTTTATTCTTATTTTTTGAATTATTAATATGATTTAATTTAATTTAATATTTAGGGTCCATCATTTTCCAATTATGGTATATTAAAAAAATAAAATAAAAAACTAGTTATGACACACGGAATGTAACACAAGAGGGCACGTGAAATTTAATCCGCCAAACTGCATGGTTTGAATTTCAAGTTACACTTTACGCATACATGTTTTGCTCCTTCTGTCATTATTAAATTTATGATTTTAATTATGCTTATTATAAAAATAAAATTTAATTATAACATAATGGATCGCATTCAACATTTAACCTGCGAAAAACTATTGTATTTAAAATTATAATTTTTAATTATTAAATTATAAACAATAATGATAAATAATTATTAATTAAAAAATAAAATTAATTATAAATCATAATTCCATGGAATCTACTTAAATGAACAAATAAAAAATACTAATCGAAAGTGCCCACTAACTTAAAATTGAAAAAAAATGATAATGAAATATTGATTGAAAATAGAAAATGTAACATATTATAAATTCGTGTGTGAAACATAATAAAAAAAAATCATGTGCGAAGCCAAAATAGTCCACCGCGATATCGGTGAGGAATTTAATCCCACCTGATATATGTGGTTGGCAAGAATATATATATATATATATATATATTTTTTATTTTTTTATTTTTATTTTTTTTTTAGTACAGGTTGGCAAGAATATTTAAATTCATATCTGAGTCACGTTTTTCACCAAACATCATCTCATCACAGTGTCAGTTACAACTTTAAAGCCATTTTTTTATTTATTAAAGTATAAATTTCTGTGCCAGATTATTTCTTTCAGAAAATAACAAACAAGTCTAACATAAAGGACAAACTTCCATTCTACAGTACACTATTTCAACCTTTGACGTTCCTTTAAACTCGTCGATTTGTAAGTTGTAACCGACATTTTCACCTAATTTATTGAAGGTAAGAACCGGATAAGATCCTATTTTGCCATTGATGTCCCACTTGATGTTTCAAAGTTCAGTTCGATTTTTCGATTATGGTTCATTTTTGCTCACCTTTAGCTAGCTCTTGTTACCTCTCTGGCCCTCTTCCTTAATTCACATCCAATTTGTTTGATATATTTCACCCTTCATTCCCCTTTATTTTATTTTATTTTATTTCCGAAACCTTGAATTTGTAACTGAGAAAAATGAAATGTGATCAAACATGATTTCCTATAAAACTTTAAGTTCCCATTAACAAGTCGGCCGTACAAATTTTTATATTTTGTCCGTTCCAACAAATGTCGTACATTGATTAATGGTAATAAAATAATTTATTCAGGTGAATGGTTGTGAATGGGATTTATTTGTAACTTATTTAGTATTCACGCAACAAAATCATGAGCAACCTTGTCAATTGGCATATTGAAAATTTTCACCAATCCTAGAAAAAAAAAAGTTGGCTGGATTAGAATTTAGAACTGAATAAATTGAGTCTAAAACTACAATATATATATATATATATATATATATATATATATATATATGGAAGAACGTGAGTAATGACGAGCACTTATTGTACAAAGGCAAAGTAAGGAAGGTGTGGTAGCGGCGACGTCGGCGTTTTGATGAAGCCGTGGAGAGAGAAGAACTATTGATAGAGCCACAGAGGTTAATGAATCTATATTATGGGTTGAAATTTCATATTACATTTTTTAATGTTTCACTCATTATTTCAATATCAAATTTATAATTTTAATAATATTTATTATAAAATAAAAATTAATTATAAGATAAATAATCATAAACAACATTTATCAATAAAAAATGAATTAAAAAATTATAAAACATAATTTTGAAAAAAAAATCAACCATAATAATGAATTTTTAATTGAAAATTAAAAATTAAATATGTAAAAATAATTATAAAGCCTAATTGGGTGGGGTGAACCTAAAAACAATCATAAAATAAAACTAAATCGCAAAAAAATAAAATTCAAGAAAAATAATGTAAGAAAAACTAGTAATTTGAAAATGTAATATGAAGTGTAACACAGAGAGTGTAATAGAAAATTCCATGTGCTATAATACAGGCTAAGGTTGTAAAAAATATAATTATATTAATGTTTATATTTTATAAAATAGTGGGATTGTGAAGATTATAAAATAAAGGGTAAAGTATCATTTATATCTCAAAATATTTGTGTTCTCAAATCTATCTCAAATCAATATTTTTGTCAATTAAATGCATACATTATTTAAAAAATAATCAAATTTAAAATAAAATATATCTTTCAGCACCTGAAAAATAATTGAGTTGTGTATTTGGTTAGGTGGATTTAATTTTTAGACTTAACGAAAACAAACCAAATCCTATATTCCACACGGTCAAAATGGAAAAGAAAAAAAAAAGAGTTGACTTAGATATCCCATGTTGTCAACATTGTTTTGACAATGTGGAATATTCCAAGTCAGCGTGTGTGTTTTAATAAAAGTTCATATTAACTAAGACTTGTCATTTTTCAGGTGTTAGAAAATGAATTAGATGTCATATTTAATTTGATTAATTTTAAAATGTGTTTAATAGACAAAATGTCAGTTCATGGTAGATTTGAAAAAACTAAAATATATAATGTGTTAGTGCAATCAGTGTGCACTAGCTTAACTATCGTTTATTTACGGCAAATCATTTGTTGTGCTAATCGTGATTTTGCATAAATTCAATCCATGACCCTTTTTCCGCTGTGCAACTCAAGAAACATTTCCAACCAATGTGTCAGACTTGAAGAAAATAATGTTCCTCATAATGTTCAGGACGATGGTCTCGATGACGACGTATGACAGTTTTCGTCTAGAGAAACGGACCGTGGGCTTCCAATTCTTAATGGATCAAGCTAGGTTAATTAACTGCCGCATTTGTGAAGGTACCTAGGAGATTTCACCCTAATCTCTAAAGTAATGTTTCCACTCAAGAAGGCAAAAAATCTTATCAACATGAAAACGAGAAGGCAAGCGTTCGAAGCTCCTATATGAAGACCATTCGGTCTCGAACGAATTGCGCGCGTGTATGATCTGAAATTACAATTTCATAGCGTTGAGTTGTAATAGTTTAATAGGTTTTTCATTTGTATCTACTAGTGTTGTTCTTGTCTAAAGTTAATCAACGTGAATTTCTAATGGGTGGTTTGTTGTTAGGACAAACACTTGGGTACCATGTTGCTGCTGAAGATTGTAACCTCGTGGAGATTACAAGAGAGACCAAGTGTGAGCACTTGAAGGCAATAAAAAGTACTTTTCATGATTTTTATTGATTAATATAAAAACTTTTAAAAAATTGATTCTTAAAATAAATATAGATCTATTATTGCCAAAAGATTGCTTTTGAGATAAACATCTAAAAACCCCATTTAATAGTGCAATTTGACTCAAATTGACTGGCGGAAAAAAAATGAACGTATATGCTTTAGTATTTTTTACCTGGTTAAAAAATGGAAAATAAATTTTTTGGAGAAAAGAAAATTATGAAATTCCTAATGTATTTTTTTTTCCCTTCATAATAATGATGATGATGATGATGTTCATATGTGGAGTTCGATTCAAGTAGTGAGAATTTTGTTGGGGAGGTTTTCCTTATCAAATCACTATTTCTTGGTTCTTTTCTTGTGGTTTATTGCTTTCTACTTTCATGGCAATTTCTTGGACTGAACGATGAATTTCTACAGCCGCAATATTTCGAGAATCTTTTATATCTCTCTTCTTTTTTCTTCTTTTTTTCCATTTTTTTTTTTTTTGGAGGGTCTTGTCCTGATCAATATCAGGAGGTTTTTAGGTGTAGATTTAATATTTAGGTATGATTAGAGATGAAAGTAGAAGATTAAATAATACAATGCATTTAATTTATTGTTATAACAAATAAAACTAATTCAATACTTAATTACTTATCACCAACTGAAATATAAAAATATAAATTAATAATTTTACATTTTTGTTCTAGTACATTTTCTCGTTCCTGATTGCATGACTCGCATAGTTAACATCTTTGAATAAAAGTACTAAACATTCAATTACATACATTTCTCAAGCCAAAGTCCAAATAGCTTATCTCAAAACAAATTTACAAAACCAACTCGCATTTTTTTTCCCAAAAAGTCATGGAACATAAAATTATATAAAACGATCTAACGAGTTACAATTCTTTGGACAGGTTAGGTAAACCCAAAAACTTGCCCAAAAGGCCTTACGCGCAAATCAACCCAATAGCTAGGCGCGTGAGTTCCACACGAGCTTGATCCACACACCTTGAATTTCTTTTGTTTTTTTATTATTTTTTTATTCAATCATTATCTTATATCGAGCTCACTGCACTCGCTCAATGCATACACGAGACTCCGGATAAAAATAAATAAATAAATAAATTCAAAAAATCAAATTAATTCATTTTTATTTTAAGATTCAATAATTTAGAATTTGAATATATATTTATTTTTAAAAAATTAATTATTAAGCACAGTATATAAACCCACATATTAGTATCGGATAAATGCACTGTTCGAAACACCAAATTAAAAAATTAGATTAATTTCCTTTTAGTATAAGATTCACTAATTCCATTTGAAAATACATACTTATTTTAAAAAATAATAATTATCTAGCCCAGTGCACAAGCTCATACGTTAGCGTTGGGCAAGTGTACTGCTCGAGACGTTGGATAAAAAAAATTAAATTAATTCAAAATTTTGAATACATATTTGTTAAAAAAAACACAAAATAAATTAAAAATTAAAAAGGAAAAGTGAAAAGAAAATGAAAAATTGAGTGATTGAAAAATGAAAAACTGAAAAGAAAATGAAAAAGGGAAGCACCACTCGGTTAAATAAAATTCCTCTAACGGATAGATTCATTAAACGATCTCACACGAGAGTGTCCCAAATCCTAATAGTTGTAAAAAGCTCGACTCTTAACAGCAGCATGTGAAATTCTATTATACCCACATGGTTACTACTCGAAGACCCAACAGATCGTGTCACATCAAAGTTGCGGTCATGCCAATAGTACCCGAAGGGGGAGGTTAGAATTTTCCGAACAACATTCATTCATTTCCCAGCTTAAAATCCTCACCCACAACATCAGACTCTCACGCAAAAGCATATTTCATGTCGAAAAATAACAGAACATCGTTTGAGAAGCATAAACCAGCACTTCACAGTAGTCCAACCCCTTCAAAGAGATGAAACAAATGCAGAAACGTCCTGTTCGAAAGCGGACAAGCTTACATACAAGTGACCTACCGCATTCACCACGGAAGCCTTCTATCATACCTCGACTCGACTCAGTGAGCAAGATGAGGGACAGCAGGTGTGTCACGGTGTGCCTGGAAAGCACATGCACAGTGGACAGACGTTAAGTTGAGACAGCCACTGATTATGAGGGAATGTCGACCAGGGCACGTGTGAAGGGCAGGGAACGAGTCACATAACGCCTGTACAGCCGGGGGTGTGAGGGCTGTGCACTGGCTGATGTTCAGGTTCGTAAGCCCTTCCTCTTCGTACCTGCTCTTCACAGATGCCCAGACTTCGTGCTTGTTACGCACTCGGCTCTGTGCTAGGGAATACATCGCCCTGTCCGTAATATTCTTGCAGTAGTACAGTCCAAGGGACCTCAGGTGGAGGCAGTTGTTCGCCAATGGAACCACACTCTCGTCTGTCGCAGTATCACTTAATTAGAGCAAAGAATTTCAAAGGCAGCAAATGAAGCTCTTTAAAACCAAATAGAGCACACGAAAGCTGGTAAGACACAATCTTAACAAAGCAAGCACATGAAGGCAAACCAAGAACATAACCTTGAAACATCCTAGTGAGCCCAAACAAATAATTTTTCAAACATTAATTTCATTCATTCAACGAAACAGTGAAGCTAAATGAATTCCCCTCTCCCCTCCGAACCCCAAAGCAAGAGCAAGTGACTACAAATGAGCTTGATCAACGACCTAGTCTATCTAGATGTCATTTAGACTGAAATAGAAGTCCAGTTGCAATGACCATAATAAAATGAATTATGAAAACAAGAGGGAATGCAACATTCTGAAATCAAAAAACAGATTAAAATAAACGAACCAGTACCTGTGATAAGAACGCATCCACACAAATCAAGAGCTCTAAGATCAGGGCAACCATAGGCTAAACTCTTAACACCTTCATCACTAACCCGATCACACCAGCCAAGGTTCAAAGACTGCAGTTGATGGCAGTTGTACCCGATTGCCTGCACAGAGTATAATGACAACATTTATGCATCACGTGACATTAAAGTAAATGGGCTCATAATTTCTAGTACCTTCAACGCCCTATCCGTCGCAGTCCTAACACAACCACAAAGATTCAAGAATTTCAGTTTCCTGCAAAACCCAGTCAGATACCCGAGAGCAGTATCACTGAAGGCTGGACAGCCACTAATATTCAGCTTCACAAGCTCTGGACAACCACGTGCCAATGCATACAGGGAGCGATCGGTGAGTCTGAAGCTCTTACTAAGATCCAACTCTTGAAGTTCATGACAGTGAGCTGCAATTTTTTCAACACCGTCATCCTGAAGTTGTGGTGTATCCTGCCTCAAAACTAGACCCTGCAGTTTTGTGAACTTAGGGGCCAGTGAAAGAACCAGATTATTCATGTTCTTCTTGCACCTGGTGATAAGCAAAAACCAATCAGAAATTTCATATCATGCATTCCAATAAAGAAAATAGAGGATCAGGGATAGTTGCATTGATATATCACAAAAACATCTCAACACAACAAGAGGTATGTCCGGTAAAATATGTGATGTTGTACTTCATCTTTAAAATTGACTTCATAATCAAATGAAAGGATTGCAATAAGGAGCTGAATAACGAAGACAACTGGAATCTCTATTGCATGCTTAAAGGATTTTTATAGGCATACCAATCAAATTGATCTGCACAATTAAGAAGATATCACACATTCATATATCACTTCCCCCCTAGTTTAGACTAATAAGATTTATGTCAGCTAAACTGTGGAAAGCCCTGTCCTGAACAAACTAAGACGCAGTTAAGGAGATCTCATACAATCGTAAGCCGATGAATAAGAATCAAAGTAACACTAAAAACTAATCAATCAAATAATCTCATTAACAAAACATAAAAGAAAAAAAAAAGGAAAGAGGAACTTCATAATCCAGCACCACCTATTATAACAACAGAGAAAATAGGCAGAACACCAAACAAACGATCATATCTAGACAATCCCAGCAAAGTAAAGAGATTCCGCAAAATCATTCAACTGTTGATTTTCAACCTTTGGTTCAACTTGCGCTTTTTATTCTCCATAATTTCAGTTTATTCTCAACTAGAAAACAATCCATAAAAAGAACACTGAATCTTAGAGCTTATGAACACATATAAGTAGCAAACATAACACAGAAAGTATTCATAAAATAGGCTAAAATTGAGATTGGAGAGAGAGAATATATGCATATACCAAGACAGAGAAAGATGGGTAAGGCCCCAAGAAATTGCATCCCTCCATCCATGACAAACCCCAGAAGCTACAATCACCGTCTGATCATCCACCAGTGACAAAATCCTCAGCAACAACTCAACTGGAATATCCTTCCACTCAGTTATTATCAGCCCCCCTCCCAAACCACCCCCCATCCCACCACCACTATTGCTCCCACTCATATTCTCAACACCACCAAAAACCATCAATTTCTCGAAGCTCAAATCCAAACCCTCCGCTTCTCTCATCTATCTCTCTCTCTCTCTCAAGTTGCAGCCTTTATGCTTCTGCCAATCTAAAAACAGAAACAGAGACGGGATAAACTTGGAACTTTTTAATAAATTGAAATGGAAAAATATTATCAGTTTCCAATGTAAGAAGGCACTGGAAAGTTCAATAGGTGTCAACGCATAAAGGTTCTTGGTTACAGCGCCAATTCTAGAAAATTCACTTTTTTTTCTATTTTCCTCTGGAGCTGATTGCAAGAACTAATCTTTATCCTCTATTCCAAGAAAATATTGAAAAGGGTCTTCTTTTATTTCTTCTTTTTTCAGTTTTTCAAGAAAACCGCTTGATCATAGAAGGGACGATCACAGATTATTAATGGTATCAGAAAATCAAAAGGGAACTGATTTAGAGTGCACGTGCGTGCGTGGAGAAGCAGAGGAAGATTACTTTACCTCGGAGATTCGGATGAATTATAGGAAATGAGGATTTTGCTTCGTTGAAGCTATTAAGCAGTCGCTCTTTAAATTTTTAGAGAGAGAGATGAATAGAGAGAGAAGAAAAATTGGTCGACGAATACAAAGCCACGTGTCTTGTGAACAGTGAGGTGTGTGATTACAACTTATTACAAGGCATAAGTTAATTGTTTTTTCCTCAAAAAATTAGTCCCAAATATTGATTAAAATTAATTATTATCATATTCAATTCGTTCAGATATTAAGATAAACGATTTTTTATATTTTTTGGAGCCAATAATGAATTGATTTAACTTTCATTAGTTGTTTATTTGAGAATGATTTTGGAATTCTTTTTTCAGATAATCAATTTAATACCAGAAATCAGCTTTTTATTTAAATTTGGCTTTGTTATTACATATATTTTGTTGAAACTTACAAGAAACCTCTGAAAAAAAACAAAAAATCCAATAAAAGTTGCTATGCAGTTAATTCTATATTATATTGATGGACTGGAGGTTAATAAATTGATGATTTGACCACGATCAATTTAGTAATTTTTTCTTGATCTGAAGAGAAGAAGTCCAAAATACCACATATTTAGATATTTCTATAATATTGCCTTTAATTATTTGACTTTTTATTTAATGTTGCTTCAAATGCGTGTCGGAATATGATATTGATTATTGAATGATTTTCGATCTTTTCTGAGTTGTAAGAAATAACTGTTAGAGAGTTGCACGTAAAGCAACCCAAGTTGAAGAATGCAAACATAAATTTACGACATACTTCTTTTAAGAAAAAGAAGTTAAAATTATTTTTATGAAAATTTACAAAGTATGTTTTCAACATTGATTATATATATATATATATATATTATTTTGGATATTGTAAACAGTATTACAATGCTTCAGATTCTGGAATCGGAACTGAAATACGGAAGGAAGAAGAAGGGTAGAACTGTAGATTACAAATAAACTGGAAATGAAATAATTTAAACAACATAATAAAAATACTATGTTATCTACTACAAACATAGATCAATCGTACACTAATTAATTCTTCCAAAATTAATTATATTGAGCACTAAAAATCGAATAAAATGAGACACAACTCACTGTATTAAACCCGATTTCCAACATATACCAGTTACACCATCTATATTAGAAGGGTATAAATAAAATAAAGATAGGTGTAAGAGAACATTCACAAAAAAAAAAAAATATTCTTTTTTAAAAAATTATTGAATATATCTATAGATTACCATTGGTTAAGTCAAATCAAATATCATTTTCAGAAAATACATATATGAAAATGCAAATTCTCCTATACATAAGATGTATATCAGATTGACTGGTTCAATTGATACTGATTTTGACAGTTTTTTTTTCTGATTGATACTTTTAATGATACAAGTGATACTTTTAGATTTTTGAGTGATACTTTTTAGTATTACGACCGATACTGATTTTGATGGATTTTTTGGTTAACGCATTGACCGGATCGACGCGTATTGACACAGTTAACACGTTGACCGTCTGATGCGCACAAGACTTGTCCGTATAAAAAATAAGTTATCATGCCCGTGCCATATGTTAAATTACCAAAATTTACCCATCAACGCGCACATGATAATTAATTTGGTTACGGTTGATTTTTAATTGTCCATCAACAATGTACAAATGCCACATGATTTAGTACACATTTCAATTAATTTGGTTGATTTTTAAGGTGAGCTCGACGTTTGTCATATTCTTATTGACCGCAACTTTCTACATATTAAATGTTAATTTATTTATTTAATTTAGAAATTAAAAATTTAAAATATAAATAAATAATGTAATTTAAATATTTTAATGAATTAATTTTCCAGGCGCCACCACTTGATTTATGATAAAAAAAAAAATTAATTACTTACACTACGTACAATATAAATTATGGGGAAATCAAATGGGATCCACAGCAAAAATCTTTTTTTATATATATCCACTTGTATATATATAACTTTGATGTGATGGGGAATTTGAATTAGGGCCAAGTCTAGAAAATACATTAAGTAAAGGATAAACATAAATAGAAATGGTAACGGTTGAAATTGACAAATATTCCGGAGGCAACATTATAAAAAGTAATAATAACGAGTGTTACATCAAGAAACCAAATTGAATGGACCAAAATTAACTCTAGAAAGTTCTACCCTTTTTTATGTGCAAAAACGAAGCCGTGTGTTTTAAAGTAGTAGAATTTTTTTTTATTTTTTTTTGGGGGGGGGGGGGGGGGGGGGTAACTAGTGGAACTTTAGTTCTAATCTTAATCTCAACTTTTTTTACCAAATATTTGCTGCTTATAAAAGCAACACACGTGAAGAGGTAGTAAAACATTCAGAATATCGGTAGATATTACTAGATTTATTCCTTTTTAAAGTAAAATTAATAATTTTAATTGGTGCTATATATGGTCTCAATTCCTTTCTATTAAATGAGTATTCAATTCACCCAAAAAGTATAAATAAACGATGTTAATAAATCCCGGTGAGGATGGTCTAGTGCTGTGAAGTGAGGCTGCTTGAAAACTAAAGGTCACGGGTTCGAATCCTCTTAATACCACAGATGGGGTGTGTAATTAAAAAAAAACGATGTGAATAAATTTGCCTAGCTAACTAAAAGCACTACAAAAATATATCGCAGTGACATAAATAACAATAATATAAACATTTACTAATTGGAAAAAAAATATACTGTATAATTTCTTAAAAGTTATTTGGCCCCTAAAGATTAGTTCTTCTTCTTAGAGAATTCAATAAGTTAAAACAAGGGTTAATTACTATAAAATACACAAACTTCGACAAGATTTGCAAATTAGGCACAAACTTTAAAATTTTACAATTAAAACACAAACTTACGTTTTTTTGCAAAATAGACAAACTCAAAGCAAAATTTTAAAATCAATTGAATTTGAAAACCGCAAAACCATAAAAATTGTTCACCTTTCGATTTAGATGGCATTGCATTGGTTTTAATAAGTGAAAATGAATTATATGTGGCAAATTCTCATTTTTTCGTTAGTCCGAAAAATTTGAGTTTGTCTATTTTGCAAAAAAATGTAAGTTTGTGTTTTAATTACAAAATTTTAAAATTTGTGTCTAATTTATAAATTTTGTCAAAATTTGTGTATTTTATAGTAATTAACCCTTAAAACAATTTAAAGAAAAGACGCAAAGAATATCAATGGTTGTGTGTTGACTGCGAAATCCGAATTAGTTTTTTTTTTTTTTACATATCTAATATTCTCAGCTAGACTAGACAAATATTTAGACTAATTAAGTTTTATAAACTGATATTAAAAACACAATTAATTATCAAATTCACTTTTGAAACAGTGAAGCAACTCCTTAACTTAAATTAATTGCATCAATCAACTAAATTGCAAGAGATAATGACGATATGTAAATTGATAAGACTGCAAGTTTTATTTTAAAATTAATTAAAAAATAGTCAAAGCAACTTTATGTGTGAATATGACCTTCAACTAAGGAAAAACAAACTAAGTATATATAGGATTAATGGAGAGATAATTAATGCGTGCACTTATCAACTTACTAGAGTTGAAAGAAAAAAATTGATTATTCTTTTTTTTTTTTTTTTGCTTCTGATTGAAGAGTTCGTTCCTTTCCACTTTGAATTAAGCAACCTATAATATTCCACTCAATCTTGATTCCTAAAGGAAAAATAAATTATACTTTTTTGATCTAAATTTTATCTATTTTATTTCCGATTCCTTGTCATAAACTTTATGAGAAGAAGAGCTAATACGTGAGATGAAAATATATAACAATATTGAATTATTTGATATTCAAACATAAACTAGTTTGAATGTACATATTTGCCTTTGATCGTGCTAGAGTGTACAATCATGTATGAAGGTAACATACGATTTTGGAAAAAATCATATAACCGTTTGTTTTTTTTTTAAATGAAAAAATAATAATAATCCCGCTATACTTAATAAACGTAACTTCCGCTAGTAATACTATACGATAGATTTCGAGTCTAGCTAAGCCAAACTTTATAACCAAATAGTTTCATAACTCATATAAATCGTGCGATTAAAATAAAATTAAAAATAAAACCAATGCAATAGTGGAATTATATTGTACGGTTGTACCCCATGGGGTATATATACACATGTATACAACCCGTAAACGGGTGTGACATGCTGCACATTCTTTGTGGTTTGTGAGTAGTAGTACTATAGGATATGTATAAATTTACCAATACAATATAAGAGTGTTGATCTTGTAGACGATATAACATTAGATTATAGATACCATCATCTCGATCTTCATTATTTGCTAGAACCCACACATTCTCATTATTTATTTTTTGAAATTATTTAAAATCTCGTCCCTTTAACAATATCCGGAAGTAAATAATGATATATGATGCAGTGAGAAGTGAAAGCACAAAAAAAAATAAAAAAAAAAATAAAATAAAATAATAATAATAATAATAATAATAATAATAATAATAATAATAATAATAATAATAATAATAATAATAAAAAAAATGTTGTGTGGGGTCGAAGGCCCATGATAGAAACTATATGAGAGTTGTTGATGCATGTATATTCATTGTCTGGTATTTTGCATCTCTTGTTTAGGATTAAAATTTTCAAATTGCACTTTTTTGTGTTTCACTCCATATTTTATTATTAAATTTATAATTTTAATAATATTTATTCTAAAATAAAAATTAACTATATTACAAATAATCATAGTCAAAATTTATTAACAAAAAAATAAATTATATTGAATTATTGATTGAAAATTAAATATTAAAGAATAGTTATAAACCCTCATTAGATGAGGTGAATGCTAAGAAATGATTATAAAATTAAACTAAATCACAAAAAATTAAAATTGAAGAAAAAATACAGAAAAAATTCGCATTACAGAATGTAACACAAAGAGTGTGCAACATAAAATTTCATGTGTCTTTTTAATGCTTTAATTTTACTACACAACATTTTGTTATCATGTTAATTTGCTTTTTTACCCTAGCTAGCTACAACCTATAGCCATTTTTCTAACATAAAATTTGTGCCCTTCCACTTAGAAAACACATGAATTATTTCACTCGAATAATGTACTATATATATATAGTGTGAACACAGTCATCTGAATCTACGTTTGTTTGGCGTCCAGATGCATGATATTCTTGAACCCAAACAATGATTTAGGTAATTCATTAATTTGTACGACCTCCGTTTCTATATAAATGTTATTCTAGTTATTTAATTTTGTTTCAAAAAAATGTCATTCTACAATTTCGAGACATAAAATTCACACTTTTCTCATATTTACCCTCATTTAATGCATTCAAACATTTATATTTTGCTCATTTAATGTATTCACACAATGGTATATTAGGTAATTCAATTAATTTATTAATTTGTGTGCATTCATCCAAAATGACAATTAAATAGAAATGGAGGGAGTATAATATAGAGTCCGACATCTCTGATGATCATGTTATTAATTAAATATTAAATGTTATGAATTTTGTTGGATGAAGCTCACTTTAATTTGTACGGAGAGGAGAGAAATTAAAACTATAAATTAGAGGATAGAATAATTAATGATTGAAAGGAAAATTTAAAGGAAAAATTTAAATGTTTTTGGGATCTAAATATATGTGCTACTTTACGTCATGTAAAATGATATTTCATTATTTCGGTGAGGATGGTTTAATGGTGGAGTGAGATTGTTTGGAGACCAAAAGTCACGGGTTCGAATCTCCTCAATGTGGATGTGTGAGTTAAAAAAAATATATATATTTCATTTTGTATTTGTTGTATCAAAAGTTTGTAGCACAAGAACTAAATAATAAAAACCATAAAAAAATCCATAACTTATTAATTACACATGAAAAGCTTAATCAATAAAAGATAACAGTAATTAAATTAAACAATGCAATATGTTTTCTTTTTGACAAAAATTTATGTCAGACCGTTTAAAAGGTTGTAATCCTTTAGACGATTCAAATCGGATCAAAATCCATTAAAATAACCCAGAACCTATCTAGGCCCACTACCCAATCAGCCCAGGCCCAGTTACATCCCCTTCGCCCTCCCCTCGCAATTTTTTTTCGATTACTTCCAGGTTTTTTACTTCTCTTTTTTTTTTCAAAAACCATTTATTGACCAAAATTAATTATCAAGTGTAGTGCATGAGTCTACACATTTATATCGGATGAATGCATTTACGAGACATCGGGCAAAAAAATTAATTAATTCAGAAAATTAAATTATCAATTTTATTTTAGGATTCACTAATTTCATTTTAGGGTATATGTTTATTTCAAAAAAAAAAAAAATCGAACGTAGTGCACGGGCCCATACGTTAGCGTTAGATAAGTGCACTGTGTGAGACGCGGAATAAAAAAATAAATTAATTCAATTTAATTTTAGAGTTCACTAATTCCATTTTAGGAGTATATATTTATTTCAAAAAAATTAATTATCGAGCGCAATGCGCACGCCTATGCGTTAGCATCGGGTAAGTATAATGCACGAGACGCCTTGTGAAAAAATTAAATGAATTCAATATAATCTTAGGATTTGTTAATTTCATTTTAGGGTGTATATATATATATATATATATATATATATATATATATATATATATATATTTTTAAATAATTATTGAGTACGTGCATGAGCCCATGTGTTAGCATCGGGAGAGTGCACTGTGCGAGACAATGGATAAAAAATTAATTCAAAAAATAAATATATATTCATAAAAAATGAAGAAATTAAAAATAAAAAAAAAACGAAAAAAGGAAAGAAAAAGAGTAAGGGAACCACTTTAAAAAGAAAAGGCAAAAAAAAAAGGGCCACTTTCATAGGTGAAATAATATTGTGTCTTAAATCGTTAAACGGTTTCACAGGAGATCTTCCCTTTCTTTTTATTTTTATTGATGGAGAGTGAGACATGCAAATGTTCATTATGAGCGGATTGGATACATATCATTTTAGTCCAATTTTGAATATCATGGGCCAAACAACTAAAGCAAATAATTCATTTTTTTTTATAAAGCTATTAGATATATTTTTCTTTGCAACAGGACTACAGGAGTATTGTATTTGGCTAATAAACAGAGATTAGCTAATGAATTTTTTTTTAAACGCAAAATATAACACCTATAGGAAATTAAATATAAGTGGAATAATTAATCTATAACATTAAGTAATTAAATATCACAGTATAATTTCACTATTGATCCCATCAGGAGCGGAATCAGAAATTATTCGTCGGAGGGACCGAATTGTTCTTCACTAATATTTTTATCTATAATTTTGATAGTTTAGTCCAAATGTTTATTTACCTGACTTTTCTTTGTCCCAAATTTTATTTTTCGATTTTTTTGGTTCTAAAACTAACGAATTGCCTCACAACTAACTGTTTGGGGACGTTAAGTATGGAACAAAATAGTCGCAAAAATAAAATTTAAGACCATAAAAGCCGAGAAAGTAAAATTATCCCAAATATCACTAATAATAACATTCTCATAAAATTGTAAATCTGCAGAAATAATAGAATGGTTAGGGGTAACTGCAGAAGTCAGTCACACAGTGAAATAGGATCCCATATATTTATGAATTATAATTTACATGAACACATACCCTTTTGTACAACAGTTTCAAATTTCAATAAAAGCTAAGAGGTTATTTATAATGACAACAATATTTCTAGTGTAGTTGTACAGCTTTTTATTACAATTAATTCTCACTTAATCTGTACAGTTTTTTTCATGCAGTTGAGAGAAGAAAGCTGTGAAAAACATGAATGGTAGGTTTCTAAGTAGAGATCGAGAATTATTGTACAAACTCAAGGGAGGAACTTCTCCAGCAAACTCCCAAAGAAGAAGCTACTCTTTCCCCATCCACTTGCTTCCAGTGCTTTCGTATTCGTCGTCGGGGCGGCCTTCTTCACGTCCAGCCTCATCGTCTGCCCGATTTCTTTGCGTAAGGCTTCAATGGTCTTTGCATCTACAGGTTTCCCTGATGCATCACTCACGTAGAATACGTTCATGGCTTGCTCCCCGACGGTTGTCACCCCTGCTCTCGTGACTGAGAGCCCGTGTTCTCGGAGGATTCGGGTTACTTCCGAGAGCAGTCCTACGCGGTCCTTTGCACAAAGTTCCAGGCTTAGACCCTAATGGTATTTGAACACAGATGCATTTCATTTAATGACATTATAAGCAGAAAGCTATGTGAATTTGGCGAATTCAATGGTGAAGTATGTCCATCACCTCACTTGTTCTTCGTCTAATTGCTGCTTCGAGACACTTGATGACTTTTTCTTTCTCCCCTTCCGTCTCCAGCGTGCAACCATCCATGTGGCGTATGTAATACTCCTATAGATTGAAGACCCTCAATCAGTAGGTGCAACGAATGCAATGTGTATAGATATCAACACGAGAAGCTGAGAAGTGGTGTTAGAAGGAATAGAATTGATCTATGCATGTACTGTTCTGTCTCCAACTGATAGACAAGGAAAGAGGCAGAGCTGGTGAGTAGTAGATACCTGTGAAGCGGAGGGGCCATCAGATGAGATTGTGGCGTGAAAAACAACGTACTGCATGTCCGTAAGGGTGCACACAATGTCATACATGAGCTTTGGTCTGTCTTTGCACCTGACAGTTACCACTGAGTAATCTTTCTCTTTGCATCGATCAATGGTTACATTTGGTTTGACAGGACAAGCCGGATCAGCTTCATTGCCTTCGTAGTCTCTGTCAGCAAAGAACAGCTGGTGCAGCCGTCTATCAATGTGGGTTGAACCCACAGAAAAGCTAGTATAAGCTACAGAATCATCATCACCACACCCACGGAGAATGTTTTTGAGCTGCTCTTCCATAGCAGACAACCGCGAGGCATCATCCACAACTCGGTTAGTGGTTTCATCATTAACATAAAGAACGCATGCTATACGTCGGTTATGGGTCCAAACTTCAGCCGCAGCAACATTGATCTGGAGATTGGCAAGCACAGCAGAAATCTCCGACAAGAGACCAGGCCGATCCGGGCCTATAAGCTCAATAGCAGTGCAGTCTCCCATAGAATCCAACCCTACCCTCTTTCCCGGCCAAGACTTCAAAAACCCCGGCATGTTTCCTTTTGGTCCTAGAGCCTATTTTTACACACACATATATAACAATAAGTAAAAGTATGACATGAAAATGTAACAGATTGGAGTTGTATGTATAACCTCATCACAAATTACACAGATTCTACTTTTTACTTGCAAAAACCCAATGTCAACTGTATTTTTCTAAAATAAGAAAGGGGCTTGAAGAAAGACAAAATGCATGTGTCACATCTTCTAGAGCTTATCTATCTTAGACTAGTCCATCCATGCTTCCAACTCAATCAAGTAGAGATAATTTTCTATAGGGAAACTAAGCTTGGAGCAAATAAAACATACCTTTTCTATATATTCGATAGTCTTTCTGTCGCTAATCTTTTGCCCGTGTTGATCAGTGACGTGAAATACTGAAAAAAAGAAAGAGAAAGAAGCCATGAAAGGGACCTCCAAAATAGCTTATTGTTTACTTATCATCTTGCATGAACCTAACCATATTAGAAACGGACTGGCCCACAGAGAGATGCACTAACATATGAGTATCATTCGTCAGTTATAGTATCATAATGCCTGTCAACATAACAAAGCCGGTACATGGCCCACATTTGATTTGATCAGTAGTTTAATGTTTGGCACATTAAATTATTTATATAGTTTATCATAATGCATTGCGAGTTGCTACAGCAAATTTAGCTAACTGATTTTCAAATACATGTCCAGAATAAAAGCCTCAAAGCAAGAACGAGTGCTTTTAAATGCTGTTTTGTTGAAGAAGTAACAAAAAACATGCATACCATCCATAAACCACCCGCCATCAGAGGAGATGTAAGCTTTTGTAATTGTAAGGTCAAGATCGGTAAGGATTTGCACCACCTCCAGCAGTATCCCTGGTTTGTTCATGCTGTCAACCTGAACAATGTGAAAATGATCTTGTCATTTTACCAAAACATCATGAATGCTAGAAGACATTGTCAAATATATGTACCTGCAATTCTACCGTACTCACTCAACTAGAATCGTTTGTTGATTAATATGTTTGCTAATAAATTATACACATACTATTCAATTGTGCCTACAAATGCCTCAGTGACTCTTTCCAACAAGAATAAAATTCTGCTGAATGCTTTAGACAACTATTATTTTTAGGTAGGAATAAAACTATATGTGCTTACTTTCCTCGCAGTGAGGGGAAAAAAACTTTTTTCTGTGACCTAGTAACTAATTTTATTATCCATGTCTGTCATTTCATCACTAAAAACATACATTGAAACTTTTGAAACAAGTGAAAAGGGGTAAAACCCAACTGCTATGATTGATGTTAGCTTTTATCATGCATGTTATAATTTTCCGCATGAGAACAGATCAAGTAAAAATGATAAGCAAATTACAATGATTCCTGGTTATGGCCACTCAAACCACCGTCAAGGCCAAGCTCGAAAATGTTCCATTTTATCTCTGAAATTTCTCATTAGAAGCTTGCTCATGAAATAATACCAACATCGTGCATCAGATGAGTACATATATTTGCTTCAATTGAATAGAAGCGCAGATGATAGTATGAATAGAAGTTGACTTTTCTCAGTTTCATTAGATTAGTTTCCTGATAATTAGTCCGGTACTTGACATGATTCAGAATTAGTAATGTGTCAGGATAAATTAGTAGAAGAGGATATGGATACATTTCATAGTGATAAAACCTGCAGGCAAACAATGAGGCAAATATAGAAGTTTTCATGAGACTCGTAAAAGCAGAAGAACATGATAGGTTATTCAGGGTGTTCTGTCATTTTCACATACACCATATAATTCACTTCATTTTTCAACCATAAATGAGAACCACTAGTTCCAAGAATTCAGGAGCTTATGTGCATCTGAATTGGCCCTGATCATCATATATAGTGTGCAATTGGTATAGAAACTCTTTTCCCTATGTTAGTTGAGTAATTTAATTCAGAAACTGCTGCAGTTGCATCCTTATGCTGACCAAAACAGTAAATTATATTTTGAACATAATGCAGACCCAAGAATCCTGCATTTTTCCTAAAAGTTGATAAACTATTGCAGATGGTTACCTTAACCAGAGTACACTCCTTGCAGGTAGAGTTGTCCACAGAAACCCTGGAACAGTTGAACTGAAATAATTAAAGATTGTTTAAAAAAAAAAACTTAATAACATGATAGAACACCAAATTCAGATTTCAATTTTGAATTATAAAAAAATACTTATATAGCAAGAGACTCTGAAAAATGAGCATATGATATGACTTTGAAGACACAAACATCCACATTTTGCATCAAAGGTAAAAATACAAAGGCTTTGGAACTAACTGTGGAGGATTTATTCTGATGCTTAATGTCTCATACTCAGGATCAAAGTACGCCCACGAACCCATTTTCTCCTCTCTGCATCATAGCCAGATGAACATTACTGAGAAGCATGCATAAGACATTTCAAGAAATATTTAAGTTCTTGAGCTGTTTTAGTAAGGAATTAAAAATTTATATTGTCATCAATGCAACGGATGAACTTATGGTTGTATGAAATCAACAGGTGGCTGATAGCCACAATGATCATCACATTGGTGGTAAAGTATAATCTTTATTTCCACTTGTTGTTAAGATAACAAGACCCCTTGTCTTCTGTACATATCTAAATAATAGAAGATGAGGGAGTACAAAGTATCAGTGCATTTAGAGAATTTTATGAGATATTATTCTGAAGAATATGAAACAAGAAAACTGTCTACAGCATAGGCAAAATCAAGTATCCTCAGAGACGATCTTAAAAGCTCACAATAAGTCGCATTTCTTTTGTGCTATACATGTAATCATTCCTATAAGAAAGAATGAGACATAGAAGGTGCAATTCATAGCAAGTAAAAGAACAGCTCAGATATCTACGGAAACATATCATAACTACATCAGATGAGGAAGCTGTCAAACCTCTTTGGCAAATGATTAGCTATTTTCCAACAGCACACCTTTTACAGAGAACACCTTTTACATTGTGGCTATTACACCCGCCTGCAGTAAAACAATAATAGTTTTACAATCTAAGCCCACAAATCAACTGAATTTGGCAATGAAGTAGAGAACCAAGTCAAAACATTTGCAAATATCATCATTTTGTTTCTAAGGGAAAAAAAATTTGTGAATCTGAAAGGAAACAACTGAGTGACGATGAGTCGATCACAAACAACACAGTTATCACTTGGAATATGTAACTCTCTTTCACAATCAAAGTAACAAATTCCATGTTGTTCCACATACACGGACCACATCTACAAAGGTCCCAACATCAAAAAAGCAGAGCAAGACCAGGCAGCAACTTAGTTTCAGAGACAAGGCTCTACTGGGCAAGACAAAGTTTTGATGACAGGAGAAAGTAAGAGCAGCATAATGCATATCATAGAATCCTAGACACCAAATTCAACCATTCATCATAATTGTGAAACACAGAAACACAGCATATTTACTGCAAGAATGAGTTGGGATCCCAAACTATGAGCATTTCAGTCATACTTGCAAAAAGTTAGTGTACAGATGGATTATGTATTTAAATTGGAATGTTGCCTAAAGTTTCATTTTTCGAAAATAGGACAATTACTGTAGCTAAAATTCAATCTCAAATACACACCTTCCATAAAAATACTAGAGAGACTGTACTGTGCACACAAGCAACCCTGAATATACAAGCTTTTACCTATTCTGAAGGATTTATGTTTAGAACTGATTAAATTTTTTGACACGTTCGAATGAGAAGACTTATTCAATATGCGTATGAGTGTATGACAACTTCACATGGCTAAAAACGAACTCGACTCACCACCTAATTGAACTACACCATTTTGAACCATATACCGCACATGGTTGTTGAGAAAGCAAAAGAAATCATTTTGCAGCAGCACCAAAACAATAGTAACTCACCAAATCAAAATCAAGAAAAAAAGGCTGCTAGTTTAGTTATAAAATCATCACTGTAGCTTTACCAGACAGAGTGGTTTTACGGTGATAATAATATAACTTACCAAAATTATATGCATCTTTCCGAAATCAGCAAAGTTTACCTTAATTAGAATTCACAAAATCAGCATAGCACTTCATCATAAAAACACAACAGCTTTGCAGAGAAATAAAAACTGAGCTACAGTAGGAAGCAATTAAACCAATTAATTGACCCTTGGAGAAAATTCTTGGCAGCAATTGAATCATATGATTCGCATCTTTTGTAAAACATCAAACAACTCCATCTCTAATCTCTATCTGTATCTCCCACACGCATACAAGCACACAGAGAGAGAATAGGACAATTCACTAACCTGCAGCAGCTCTCAGAAATGGAAGAGCTGGGAGCTGACAGTTGGCTTCACATAGATATGAGCTGTGCGTGAGCGTGTCTCAAATTGGAGTAGAAGAGACAAGAATGGAACTTTCGACGTCGGAAGAGCACTTCTCTTCTCTTACCCTTCCACTACAATAACAACCCTCTTCGTTTCTCTCTCTACGATAGTGGGTTAGAGAGAGAAGGAATCTGTAAGGACGTTGTTAAGAAGAAAAGAGACGGAGGTGGAGAAGAAGAGATTGGGTAGTGGATGCATGGATGAATGGTGGGAGAGCGAGTAGAGTTGTGGTAGAGAGAGAGGGCGCGTGAAAATAATTAGAGAAAGCATGGCCGTTAAATAAAGGGGGAACTTGGAATATTTAATTGCAATAATCGGACAAAAACACAGCAATAACAGCTGATTAGTGTATTAACTATTACGATAATGACGCGGCGACCCAACAGTGGATTCTTATGCGGCTTCTGACCTGTCCCTCCCACGCTCTTTGCGGCGCGTGCTACGTACGATTCTAGGTTTTGACTTTACTTTTTATAATTATACCTCTGGCCCCACCAAGTTTTGTGGATGGGTGCATTAATAATTTAATACAGAAATGCAACCTCCCAATATTTCGTTGTACATCACGCGCTCCCCCCCTCTCTCTCTCTCCTACACACATTTCTCTCTCTCTCTCCGACACACACATTTCTATCACTCGATCTGGCTGAGGTTGATTTATCCCTTCTTTGAAATAACTCTCCAACTTCAATATAATATTTCATTAATGATGCGAATCATTGTAATTTATACGGGATGGGATGCGAATCATTATAATTGTGGTGTGGGTGCGAATTCAACTCCAAATATTATTTGGACAGCTACTGCGTACACAAGTCGTATATAAATTTGGGCTGGGTTTGGGCGCTCCCACGCATGGCGCGTGTGCGGCCTCATCACTGTTCAAGTTTTATTTTGGCGTATTTTTCAATTTTTTTCTAATTTACTATTTTCTTCTTTTGTTTTTTAAAATAAATTGATTTATATCCTAAAAATAAAGTTAGTGTATCTTAAAATTCAAATGAATTGATTTAATTTATTTGAAATCAATATGAATTTATATCCTAAAATGAAATTAATAAACATTTAAAAACACAAAATAAACCCCTAAAAACACCCTCAAAAAAACCCTAAAAAATACAAATAAACCCCTAAAAAATCCCCCCAAAAAAATAATAAAAAACACGAAATAAACCCCTAAAAACACTCCCCCAAAAACCCTAAAAAACACAAAATAAACCCCTAAAAACACAAAAAAAACCCCTAAAAACACAAAATAAACCTGTTAGTGCCATCGTTATGCACTAATGTTTGGTTCGTGATTGTATTGGCGAGATATAGAAGACAATGTGTTCCAAAGTAGGTGTCTGAAGATAAAAGTTCCGCCGTGCAAGTTTTGAAGACACTCCCAGTTCAGATTCAGGGGGAGTGTGTAAAACTGTCCTAGACAGTTTTTAAATATATTGCTTGTTTTGATATATTTTGATCTGCGAAGTTTACTCAAGTGTTATGCAGATTGCAATGATAATTGTCGACCATAAACGTCAAAGGGGGAGATTGTTAGTGCCACCATTATGCACTAAGAGTTCGTGTTGTTTTGTTAGAACGGTCAACAATGTGTGTTTGGGTATGTCCCTGAAGCTATTCATTCCGTTGTGCAAGAAAAGAAGAACAATTGGTGAATTGTTCCTTCTGATGTCCCAAACATACCCAGGGACACTTTTATATGGCAGTTTCCATAATTAGAAGATCTTGCGCGGATCCGTTCGTGGAAGGCAAGATATGTTCGATTGACTTCCTTGTGGAGTAGATACAGAACTGTAAATAATCATCCTAACTAAAGCATCTACACACGTTTGAGAAGATGATAAACCATCAATTCACTTCCATATTGGCGGCGAATGAAGCTCGGCGCCAAGTGTGAAGTGAAGGTTATATGAAGATTGATTCATTGTGCAATCGGTCGATGTTTTTGTAGATTCTCTTAGCATATTATTTGAGAGTCATTGTGGTTTGTGTCCCCAAATATTTACTAGTAGTTGTTCCTTAAAACAGTTCAACGTGATAGACTAGTTTTGAGTGTTTTCGAGCAAAACACTTGAGGGGTTTTTAATATTTATTTTGTACGCAATCTCAGGAGAGATTGTAAGTTGAAGTCATGGATAGCTAGAGGGAGTCTAGTGTCACGGTTGTGAGGGGATCTCATAGCTTTCGTTTAGTGAAGGAGCTCTTGAAGAAGAACGGGCGACATAAGGAGGAAGTCCTGTATGTGTAAGTTCCTCAATACACTTCATGAAGTAGTAGCAAATAAATCTTCAAGTTTGGGCGAAGTCCCCCCAGGGTAGGTTGTTGAACCGAACTGGCCATTATCAATCTCGTGCGTATTTTACTGCTTTATATTTTATGTTCTTACATATGTCCCACACATATCGTAGAACAGTTAACAAGCAGTATTGATTAAACACTTGTGAACACGGATTATCGTTTTTCAAAACCCCTAAAACACCTCCAAAAAACACAAAATAAACCCAAAAAAACCCTAAAAACAACAAAAAAAACACGAAATGGTATTATTTAGTGTTCAAAATGGTACTATGGGTGGTGATTTTTTTTGGGCGGGTCGGACCGGGTCATCTGATGGGCCGACCCATACACCATGATGCACAAAAAACTTGGCGTATAAATTTTATTTGAGACGAAAAATAAAAATAATAATAACACTGTTACTACTGAAAAATATAGTTTTAACACATAAAAATATTACTCTTAATATTGAAAAATATCATATTTATTTTACTGAAAAGTGTTGCTAATTTAATTTTTATAAAAGATGGTGATTTTTTTATAATTATTATTATATTTTTTTATTATAAAAGATATCACTAAAACATATTACTTGATTCACTTCTAAATGATAAAAAGTATACGTCTAATATATGGTTTTTGTACAATAAGTGTATACAAGTCGTTGCAATATTATTTTGGTGTGAATACACTCAATTTGTTTGCCTTTTATTTTGATTTTTATAATTTTCTAAGTCTCACCCTCCCAAATTTTGGTGGTCTCGAATGTTGATACCCACCAATATGATTATGTATATGAGTATATAGTTAGATTGGAGTGGTCAGTTGGATTAAATTGCATCAATTATAAGTTAATTTGAGTGTATTTACGCCAAATAATGTTTGATGTTGGATCTACTCATGAACGTAAACATGTGTTTGCACTTTTACCCTAATTTATAATCCTTAATATATGTAGTGGAGTGGAGTGATCAATTGATACAATATTAATTAGATTGTATATAGAATAGTAATACTTTGAGCGAATGGAAAGGAAAAAAAAATAGATTCTTAAACTTGACTATGAGAAAAAAATGCATAACCATGAACAACTGTTTGAATGAACACCCTTCTTCCACTATGTTTATTTATTATATTTTTATTATTTGTATTATTATATTTTAATGCTAATTTTTTATTTTTTTTGGATTATCTTATTGTGTTTTACTGTTAATTAGCAGCAAAATACACTATAATAAGCAATAAATTTATTACGAGATGGACTTCCGTGCATGAGCCTTATGTGAGGCGTTATTTAAGGTGGGTGCATGGCGCCACACGCCCGTCTGTTTTTTTTTCCTATTTTCTGCTAGATTTTTTGACCTTTTTCCTGTTTTTTTTCAATTTTCTTTGTTTCTTTTATTTTGTTCCCCAAAAATATATACCCTAAAATAACATTAGTGAACCCTAAAATGAAAATAAATTGATTTAATTTGTTTAAAATGAATATGAATTTATATCCTAAAATAGAATTAATAAACCCTAAAAAACACAAAATAAACCCCTAAAAATATCTCCAAAAAAACCCTAAAAAATACAAAATAAACCCCTAAAAACATCCTTAAAAATCCTAAAAAACACAAAATAAACCCCTAAACCCCCCTCCAAAAAACACTAAAAAACACAAATATACCCTAAAAAAACTGGGTCAAAGGGCGGGTTTGACTGCGTTGACCGGGTCAAAATGCGGGTTTGACCCGATCCGTCTTAAATAAGCTTATATACAACATGATACATGAAAGTGTTTGCCAATTATTATAAATAAATATAGTCAACTGGGCCCCTATAATTTTTACAAAAAATAACTAATAAAAATAAGTGTCTTGTTCTCACAACAAGCACAATCATTGACAGAGCTGGGCCCCTATAATTTTTACAAAAAATAACTAATAAAAATAAAATCTATTATTCTACTCTTAATCGGTAATCCCACGTCCTGCAACCTAGAATCCAATCTCCATACCCAAAATCCAATTTAAACAATACTAAAAAAAAAATCGGCCAACCCTTTCATTTATGTTTTCAATTTTACTTTATTATAAATCAACCTCAATTCCATATATATTAATTTTCTTTTATTTTCTTTAATATATTTATTTATCAACGTAGTGTTGAGTTTTAAATTTTAGGTTTCATTGAAAATTCGTACATTGTGCTGCAATTTTAAAAGTATTAGAATTTTCTTAGTTAAAAAAATAAATTTTTTTATCATTTTATTTATGGCCTTTTATATTATGAATTGGGCCCCTGACTAATATTCTGGCTCCGTAACTGAGCACAGTGTTCACAATAGTCAACCCATATATATTTTCTCCAAATGAATATGATTGCGTTCATTATATTCTCATTTCTCCCAAAATTTATTTATTCTCCAAACACTTCCCTCAAAAAAATTCATTATAACTTTATAACAAATCAAAAGTATCATATTACAATTTACAATCCATGTTCCAACATGGTATCCACAAATATTAATGCAACTAAAATAAACAAGATTCTTCGTCTGCGAACCTTGTATTTCCTCTCCCATTATTATTACTATTGCTTAGAAAATAATTAATTACGTTCCAAATGTAATTAAGGTTTTAGTGGGATCCGCCCATTATCCAAGCACTATTTTTTTCATTTCTTTATTAGCTTGCTCCTTTTGTTTTATCAATTAATATTATTTTATGTTACATTAATTAATCAAACTCTAATTAATCCAGTATCAAAACTATCAACTATTTATATAGTGGCGCAGTTTGGCACTGATCCCAATCATGATCCACTAACATATAGTGTGTGTGTGTGTGTGAGAGAGAGAGAGAGAGAGAGAGAGAGAGAGAGAGAGAGAGAGAGAGAGAGAGTTGTGCATATGCAGATGCAAACAAAGGTATGATCTCAACTTTGCATAATTAGTTTGAACCACTGGAAGTAGAATCATATTCCAGCTTAAGTTTCACATACTCCATCAGAAAAACAAACAAACGGAACTCGATCACAATCATATCAAGATATATATAATGATTTGATAATTCATACGATCTGTTTTTATTCGGGGAGAACGATGATTAATCAATATCATTCACATTCACTGCTATTATTAGATTTTCAATTCCAACCTTTTTTTCATCCATATATGTGAATATGCTTCATCTATATAAACTTGTTCTATATTGTCCTACTATTTTCAATTCTTCATAAATTAATTGCGATTAATTTCCTCACTTTGTTTAACAAGTCGAAAATGGCCCAGGATTTCCTTTTTACTTGTTGGGACTATTACACCTTGGTATATGTCCCAAACGTTATGACAGAAATATCATGAACTATTACTAATTATTACACCTATGTCCCGAACCATGTATTGACAAATTAGCAAATTTGTTTCGAGCCACATCAATTTTCATATATTATCATTTGTTGAAATTTTGACCCATCGTGATAAATTTATTAATTTGTCAATAATTCGGGATATATATATTCAAAATGTAATTAGTCATATATAGTTCATGATCACTACACTTTGTGAAAATTAAAACCTTAATATATATTTGAGACATAGGGTGCTACCAATCATTGTTCCAACTTTAGGACATGAGATGCATTTTCCCTTTTTTTAAAAAATTTGACAATGGTGATATGCATCCGCTATCCATGTCGTGCATTCTAGGTAAATACTCATCATTTGTAATAACCCTTAAACTAATGCTAACTTAATTTCAAGGTAAATCTCTCTCACATGTAATATATAGTCAGTAAATCATAAATGAGTTAAACTATTCTAGAAAAAATTTATGCGACATGCTCGATCAATAATTAAGAGGGTGGTAGATTTTATGTTGAGACCAACGTTAACACAAGCACACTATACCCCATCAATAGGCAGCCTCCAAAGGGGTTTTAATTTGCCCTAGCTAGGATCTCCTTCTATTTATATATTATTGTACATTAACATACATATAAATGCTCTAGCTATAGGTGCATGCTCATAGAGGTATGCACAATAGATGTGTCATATGTGTGTAATTAACATCATAAAATTAATTAAACTATACCCACACACACACACACACAAAAACCTATATATACATATACTCTTATATTTTAATACATGTTAAATGTATTTATACTCTCTCTCTCTCTCTCTCTCTCTCTCATGTACACCTCCACCAGAAGAATTTGATCCCGGGTTGACTGTAGAAAATGCAAAGCAAAGCAGTAGGTAATAGGGCATGCAATATTAGATTCCACATGCATTATCCTTTTTCCCAATTGCTAGGGTGTGGTGGACCTCGACCGCAACCATTCCATCACCACTCACCACAACTTGCCCTTGCCCACATTAATATTTTTTTTATTATTTTTTTCTTTTTTATGAAATATTTATCAATAATCCTTACAATATTTGTACGTGCCCACAAGATTTTATTTTTGTTGTGAATTTACTTGTTAGAATCCTATACGGATCTATTTTATAACTTTCTTGGCCCACCTTCTCATTCTTAAGCTTTATGTATCCAAATTAAATTTGGCTCGCAGATAAAGTTTATTTTTGCTATTTGTCAGTAGATCGATTGATTAAATTTGGTATGATAATTATTGATTATAATTAAAAAAAACATATCTAATAAAAATCATGTTTTACTATTGAATTCTTGAATTTTTTTTAATTCATTTCCCTTTTCAAATGGACCTAAACGGTCTTTAATTATGATTGAATTAGTCGAAATTAACCAATCAATTCTAAAAAAATTGAACCATGTGCAGAACTGCCTATATTGATGAAATTAACTCTTTAATTACCTAACTAGTATACCACCTGTGCGATGCACAGGGAGTGAATTTTATTAAAAATATTTATGAATAATAATAAAATTATATTCAATCTTGAATTTAATATGTAAATATATGAATTAGATCGATGGAATTATAAATTATTTGTGTAATTTTCAGGGTTGTAGAAATCAGGCTATTTGTGTATATTTCAAGGTTATAGAAATCAGGCTACGCGGCCGCATAGGCGCGCGCTAGACGTCCCTTACCCGTGCCGGAAACACTCAAGTCAGGTGTGAAGTGGGGAGATTGGATCCTCGTCACCCAGGCGATCTCGACGGCAATTAATTAACCAATTAGGCATCGATAAATTTTTATTATTATTTTTTTAACTTTTTGGTTCAAAATATGACTAAATAAAAAATTTGAGATTTTTCACTCTTTTATACAACAACCTAGCTATATCCCAAATTCTTCAATCAACAATCAATATAATGTGGGATGTAGTAAAATTGGAAAAAAGTTGCAGAAATTATTTGAGATTTCATAATTTGATCATATGCGCGCTCTTAATTATACCTAAAATATCCTCTAGGAGAAAGGGAAAAAAAAAGATTATTATTGGGAATAAATTTAGTACGTTATTTTAATTCAAGAAAACTGACAGATTACTGAAAATACAAAAATGCACCCATCAAATTAAATTGTTGTGGTAAGAAATAGTGCTATATGAGTAGATAGTAGAGTTTTCATAGTGATTATTAAAGAGGGCCCACTCATCTTTATATTGTCTCCATATTTTTTACATTTGTTGAAACAATATAAAAAAGATTCAACAAGTTGTCTAGTTTGGATTATGCATGTTTTTGCACAATATAGGTTTCTTTGCTTTCAAGTTGAAGCCGTCTCACCTAATAATTGAACTACAAATATATAACAATATTTTCTAATATGTTAATCGTTATATTTGAATCTTCTTTGTCATAATTTAATTCTTTCATTTTATCTCATCTTTTTGTTGTATCATATATTTATTTTATACACACACACGTCATGTAGTACTGGTAGTAGAAATATATGGATTTTAGCCATTCAATGTGAGAATATTTTTTTCCCCTACTAATATAAGAAACTAAATGTTTTAGTTAAAAAACCGAAATGCATGCCCATTTGTATATTTCTTCCCTTTTTGTTCCTTTTTTTTTCTCAGCAAGTTTTTCATTTCCTTTTTCTTTCACTCTTTACACCTATAAATTTATGGTTTTGACAGAGTTCCATATTGCAAGTTGCAACATTAAAAACTCACATATATATTCAAGTTTTGAAGAGACAGATTCCCCAAAAAAATTGTCCATACGTGCACGAGGATATATACAATTAAACTATTCTTTCTGGAATACTTTTATCAAATCATCTTACGGGTTAAAATTCACAAGACGAGTCAATATCCGGATTAAAACCCAATTTGTAATTTTATTGTTGTTTGCTTGTATTTAGATTTAGATCGATCTTGACCCGCCTTACGAATTTTGACCCGTCTCACACAAGACTCTTATACTTTTGAGACCTACGGATGTTTTAAGGTGTCGAGGTATAAGTTGACACGATCAAAAAGTACTTGTTGACTCGATTATCTCCTTTTTTTTTTTTTCTAATTTAAATGCGATTGTGTATTTGGAAAATAAGAAAACAATCATTTGTAATTTATATGATCATATAATGCGTAATAGTTAATAAGATCGTATGAAATATAACACATTTTTGTAATAATACGATCATATGATGCATAACACGACCCCGTGCGTATGTAATAACATGATCATGTGATATGTGATTGTTTTCGGAATATATCTGGACTCAAATGTATGACAACAACATGATCAAAAAATTTACAATCACACATCATGCAATTGATCATATGGAAGCATGCATGCATATGTTGAAACCCTATTTGATCAAAGTCAACATAACTCATAGGAAAAATAGTATACATCTGCTTATTCAACCTGATTAAATTGCAATATTTGAGTAACATTGACATAGTATAAAGTGGAGAAAAAGCAAGCTCCACATATGAGGGTAGCCAGCAACATGCTGTTGGGGTTTTAAGCCTACATTCAGTTACTTCAATGTCCAAACCATATACAAAAAGGTGTGCATTAGCTGCAGTACGTCGTCGCGTAGATTGACGGCCTATCTCATTATCTACTACATATAATGAGGTAGAAACTGCTCCGTCAAGTGTTTAAGATGATCCATTTCCCCCTCAAGAAGGCGCAGCACCTGCAGCGATCATCAAAATAATGAACGAGAGAGGCAACGATCTGACACGGTATCAGGAGATAGGTGCACAATGAAAGAAAATGGACAGAAAGCATGGAAGCATCACATTGACATATCTATAATTTAGATTTTAGACTGAAGATGAATCCCAAGTTACAATTTTCTGAGTTATACGGTCAAAACGGAAGACATGTCGATGCCACACAACTCGTGAAAACGGATCACAAGGAAAGAAAATGGCATAAGTACAGTTATAACATATCAGTAGTAAAACAGAGAGATGAAAGGTAGATGTGATCAGAACACCAACTTTGAACACGCGAAATTGAGTGTTCTTTTATTCTTTGTCAAAACATGTAATCCAATGGTAAAATTTCTTTCCATGACAGTTCCAGAAGACTGAAGTTGCATACTGGAGCAGGTAAGGTGTTTACCTCTGCCATTGATGGTCGCCTCACAGGGTCAGTTTGGAGACATAAAAATGCCGTTTTAGCCATTCTGTACAGTTCGTATGTGCTGTATGATTCATCAAGACGAGGATCAACAAGCTCATGTAATGCAAGTCTCTCAATTAGAGGCAATGCCTGGAAATGCCATGATCACGTGTCAGATAAGAAGTGTCGTCCCTCCACGAAACAACCGGCAGTTCTGGGATACCAGTTTAAGGTATTTCTATGAAAAATAAGCTAGGTAATTTCTCAAACTGGATGTGTCTGCTTTTTAATTTTAATTTTGTTATTCTTTAGAAATTGAGAAAGGTGCTTGAGATTAATAATCCAATATCTACAGAAATAAGAAGCAAGAACATACCCACTGTCTAAGAGATGACTGTTGACCTTCTCTCTTGGAATCCACTGCCTTGCGTCCAGAGATCAGTTGTATCAGAACAACGCCGAATGAATAAACATCTGTTCGTACGGAAACAATGCCATTCTCTGCATACTCTGGTGCAAGATATCTAAAGTACAAGGCAAGAACACCTCAACCTCAACTGTTAGGATATATGCATGCAGTAGGCAAAGAAGCACCCACGATTTTGACATAAACTATATAGCTCATACACTCACCCAAGAGTGCCTAGAATTCGTGTTTGTATTTCATCCTCATCACTCTTCCACTTTGCAAGGCCGAAGTCTCCCAGCTATTTATGAATAATTTAAACAGAAATTAGAGACTCGAGGACTTTTAACCTCATATTATGTCCAATATGATAATTTCTTTAAGAAGATCAAGTACACTTATATCTCATAAAATTGTGAGCAGAAAAAGATTAAATCTTTGACAAATTATTGTATTAGTGGTGCTCTACAAATTAATGAATCTGTCTCATAATATTTGCAATAATTTAGTGTTAACTAGATTTAGTCCATCTAGTTTTGAGAAGATACAAATTGGTAAATATCATAATGGTACAAACTAGTTATAGAAGTGATTTTCTCCAATTGTAGTAAAACTGATTTTAGAACTGATCAAGTGAGGAGAGCTATGAAAATTTAAATTAATTAAGACATTCATTAATTCAGTATAGGTAGATAGGGTGTAAGAACTAGCCATAGGAACAAAGTCATGTGTCAGCAATATATTGCTTGGTCGCATGTCCCGATGAATGATAGGACTTCCTCGACACTCTTCATGTAAAAAGCGCAATCCTTTGGCAGTTCCAATGGCAATAGCATGCCGTTGGTGCCATTCAAGAACTTTATTGGCATTATCTGTCAACATGCAATAGAATTGTGCATGGATGTGGAGAGAGGCAAAAGAAACATAGTTAGAGAGGGAAGGGGGGCAAAGAGATGGAGTAGGCAAAATAGGCACATATTTTAGCAATATACTAATGATCAGAGCAAACAGGTAGCTTCAGAACTCTGTTATACCAACTTTACTCACCAAATAAATGCCAATCGAGTGATTTATTGCATATGTACTCGTAGACCAAGATATTAAGGTTTTCCTTGCAACAATAACCAAGAAGCATCACAATGTTCTTGTGGCGTGCAAAGCTGAGGATAAATATTTCAGAATGGAATTCTGCAAATCCTTGTGTACTTGCTTCCTTTCGCACCTTTGCAGCAATATGTTGCCCGTCCTTAAGCGTACCTTTATATACAAGACCGTATCCTCCTTCACCAAGTAAATTATCAGATGAAAAATCATTGGTTGCAAGCTGGATCTCAGAATAATTATATCTCACTGAGTCCAGCTCTGTCTTCAATCCACAACCAATACAGAGATCAGGTACATCCGAGGATCTATTTCGACTAGACCTTCTTCTTTGGTTTTGGAACATTGGGGCATAATTATTAAGAATCTGTCTGGTATTACCTGTGGAGATCATTCATTACAATCAGGAGATCTGATATATTGTGCAAACTTGGATACTCTCTACTACTTGCACCATGAAAAGATATGCAAGTAATAATTGAAATAGAATATCACATGAGGGATACCAAGACCAAACTCTAGTCCAGTTAAATGATGTCAATGACCAAATAAATTACCCACCTTCAGGCTTTGACTAATCCATCTCAAAGAAAGGAAATTGACGTACTAACTAACTTTTTTCATGTGTATGAAGGCCATGACTTTTTGTTTTTAACAGAAAAATAGACGAAAACTGTTTTGTTCCGATTGTCCAAAGAGGAAATAACTGTAAAGTATCCAATAAAAACAATAAAAGGGAAGTAAAGGAAATCAGAGTGTTGATTTTATCTTATAAGTGCATTGAAAGCTAAGCGAGGAAAGTCTACCATTACTTAAAAGACGTTATAACTGAAAATTATTTTCATACTCAAGAACCATTTGGTTGGAAATATGATTCATCTATGATATCTAAAAGTTTCATGTCATGAGATATATGTGTGTGTGTGTGTGTGTGTGTGTGTGTGTGTGTATGGGTCCTCTAACCTGATTCCTCTTGCTGGGGATATGGCTGAGTTTCATTCTGTGAGACAATGCTCTGCTCATTGGAGTTTGCTGTGAATGATGACAGCCAGATGCTACTAGCCATATCAGAGATTTCCTTGGATGTCATAGATCCATGATAGTTGATAGTATTGACTGACTGCTCATTGTCATTATCACTAACTGGTGGTAGAGGGACACACTTCGAAAGTGAGTAAAACTGCTTGTTGTCAAAATGCTCAGTTTCCTTACTCGAATACTCATGTTCGAAAATTTGCAGCGAAAAGTTATCAAGCACAAGTGCTACCTTGCAAGGAATGTGTTTAAGGCAGTTCCTTAATTCCTTTCTTAGAGGCCTGTCAATGTAATAATATCAGCTATCCAAGTATAATGCAATACTCTCTAAGAGACCAATATAGACAGATAAACCTATCCCATGAGATCAATACAAGTATAAAAAATAACATGTAAAAAAGTTGCCAAAGCAGTTTTTGGAGTTGATCATTGAAAATGCATGAAATCCACTAGAAAGGTAGAAAAGGAATAGGAGAGAGGAATCTACTAAATATAGTAATTTTTCTGATTGGATATGCATGATAACACAATGACTTACTCTCTCTTTCTCTCTCTCTCAAACCAAAGAAAATATAAAGGCTGGCTCTATGTTTGGATGGGTTCAAGGTGTTGGTAGAGAAGATTTCGGGAGAAGAATTTAACAATGAGAATAATGAAAATTGTTCTGTAATAAAAGAATGCATTGGAAAAAAATAAATGTGTCTGATTGTGTTCTGGCAGAAAGACTAGAAAACCAAAAAAAAAAAGTTTCTGAAGAAGAGAAAGGCAAAATTGTTTCTTTTTCTTCAAAAAAATAAACACAGAATATACGAGATTGTACTAAAAAAATGGCATATTGATGAAAAATATCATCCACATTTCGTTCAAAATCTCAATAGCAAATGCTACCTATCAAATATAACCCAAGCTGCATTAGAAGTTGCTACTTCATCTATGATAACCTTCCTTAATGGAGTTCCAGCAGTGATCTTAACCTCAATGTCAACCTGCATACAGAGGAACTGAGTTGTCATGAAAAAATTACTCAAATATTGAAGAGATATACTGCTACTCCTGAAAATGTGGTATAACCTGAGAGACACGAGGAAACTTGAAAATAAAAGTGGTCACAGTTTATTAAATAAATTAATAGAAAAATTAGTAGACTATTTAGTCCTAGAGGACTACATTTTAACTTAATCGGAGGGCATACGATCCGAAACTAACTCCATATCTAACAGAACATATCAACTATTAACTTGATTGCATACAATATACTGCATGTGGCTCTCACTAGCTAGACACGTTTAACATCACTCAAACAGCCATAACTTACTTTACTTCCATAATTATGGTGAGCTCACCTCAATGAGGACATCGCTATCTCAGATGAGAAACATGTCGCATGCAAAAAACTCGTACTTAGAAGTGGGCTACTCAAAGAACAAGCATACACGCAAGGATACTGACGTAGTCTCATTACATATAGCAACTAACATTCTAGTATTTTCTCATATTATTTATGTAGCAATTAAAAGGAAACTGGTGCACTTCCAATGTGGCAATGTATACAGAAGTTTTTCTTAGATTCTACTTGCCACTAGGATTATATACTTAACCAGGTCAAACAAGAAGGTCTCTATAAATTACCCTTTCTCCTTCACATTCTTCAGCACTGTACTGGAGCATGCCCGAGTACATATCAACCTTTTTCGAGACTTCTTCTTCCACTGCACGAGCATGTGTTGCTCCAAGGAAATTCTCAGGTGCCACTCCCATATTATAACCCACTGCAGATTAAAAACAATAAATAAACGAAGAATTACACAACCCAATACAGGATAAAATATGGCTAATCAAATTAATGAATATTGAGAATATTGATTTTGCCAATATTTTATCCGATCATAATCCTAGTACACTTTGTAATACATTTTAAAAGTATTAACTTAAAAACAAATCACATCCTCTATCAGTTTCATATCTATGCCATTTTCATCTGAAGTCCTCAATATTCTTTTTTCATCATTAGTATGTATCAGAGAAAATCACGAGCATGTTGTTACATCTCGTATATCACTATATCAGTGCATTAAAATTGTTGCTTCATAGAAGAAACTTGCTTGAGCCAGTGGCAAGGAATGTTATCAACAATCAATTCATGAGCCTATGATTATTAACACCATAACCACAATTGCTCTCTCTTTTTTAACTATCACAAGTACACAAACACATGACCTATCACTTCATTTCTCAGAAATCCTACTGCCTTGATGAAACTTAAAATTGACACGGACATCCCATTAAATTCCTTCAGAGTAAACCTTTTCCATGTTTCTAAAACTCCATAAGGAAAAAAATGATAAAATGTATAGATGCTTTCTTGCATTAGCTTGATCTTTCTCCAAATTATATTATCCACCAGTTACTGGCATGGGGTGTTTATAAGCCGAACTCTTTAGTAATGTTGAGTGCAAAGGCAAAAAAAGGTTCTAAAACATCAGGGGAAGTTTTCAGCAAGCGCAAAGCCCTAACATATGCAACATCTCAAGTACTGTGCATCTGCTTCATATCGAGCCTACACAAGGCGGGGCTAGTGAAATCTTTCACCAAATAAAAATCAGAAACAAGATTTAACTGCACCCTCAGGACACTTCCAACGGTGTCTCTCTTTCCCCTTGACTAAACAAAGCATATCAAGAACATTATACAGCTTGCAAGTCACAAATAAACACTATAATAAGCCATGTAAACAACACAAGAACAAAGAGTAAAATCCAATTTTCAACTATCACCAAACAGAGAGCTGAAAATTGCAAGATTACTAAAAAAAAGACTTACTGGGATGCAAGACTTTATGCAGCACCCCAAACACCCTAATCGAATCTCCCGGATTCAAGATGCCGCCGCGCATCCGGATATCATGAATCATTTTCATAAACTCATGATTATTCCGATCTTTAGTGGCATCACACACAATCAAAATACGCGAAGGCATCCGTGACTGTGGATTATTCTTGTAAAAAATTTCACTGCTTTCTATATCCGAAGGCATGCGTGGTTCACAAAAATCGAACTAAAAAATATCTTTTCTTCAATGCTAGTGCTGAATGCCGGAGCAAATATATCGTGCAAAATTTCAAGAAATGGTCGGAAACATCAAAATCAGTAGAGAAAGATGCTGACAAGTGAGATTATTACCTGCTCATCAAAATCCAGAAACATGTCTGTCGTAATCTCCGCGACAGCGTCTACGTTGGAGAAAGAAGTGAGGAATATGTGACGAATATTTGAAGAGATATACCTAGAATATTCAGCATTGCGTTTGTTAATGGAGGTGTCCAAATTTGAGTTGTGGAAGAGACGAATTCACTTGTTTACAACGCCAATTCCAGAAAAATCACCTTTTTTTTTCTATTTTCCTCTGGAGCTGATTGCAAGAAGTAATCTTTATCCTTTATTCCAAGAAAATATTGAAAAGGGTCTTCTTTTATTTCTTCTTTTTTCAGTTTTTCAAGAAAACCACTTGATCGTAGAAGGGACGATCACAGATTACTAATGGAATGGTATCAGAAAATCAAAAGGGAACTGATTTAGAGTGCATGTGCGTGCATGGAGAAGCAGAGGAAGATTACTTTACCTCAGAGATTCGGATGAATAATAGGAAATGAGGATTTTGCTTGTCAAAGCTATTAAGCAGTCGCTCTTTAAATTTTTAGAGTGAGATAGAGAGAGAGAGAGAGAGAGAGGGAGGGAGGGAGAGAGATGAATAGAGAGAGAAGAAAAATTGGTCGTCGAATACAAAAGCCACGTGTCTTGTGAACAGTGAGGTGTGTGATTACAATTTATTAATTATTACAATTTACAAGGCACAAATTATTTATTTTTCTGAAAAAGTTGGTCCCAAATCTTGATTTAAATGGATTGTTATCATCTTAAATTCGTTCAGATATTAAGACAATTTTTTTTTTTTGGGTAGCCAACAATAATGAATTGATTTAACTTTCGTAAGTTGTTTTCCCTGAAAAAAAAAAAATTCATGAGTTGTTTATTTGAATATGATATTGGTAACCTTTTTTCAGACAATCGATTTGATACCAGAAATCAGCTTTCTATTTAGATTTGAATTTGTTACATATATTTTGTTAAAACTTACAAGAAATCTCCAATAAAAGTCTAAAATTTGAAGACATGATTTATTGCTTATTGCTTGCAGAAAGTCCAAATTCATGTTGCACCAAATATCATCATCTTACAACCATATTAACCAGTAAGCATGAATACAAACAACCCTTAAAACAACAACAGCAAAGGTCACTCCAGCTAGTCCACTGTAAGAGCTTGAGCCTGCTGCTATCTGATCATTTTGAGAAGCTCAGCTCTGTTTGAAAGATCATCAACTTGCCTAAATCTAGCAAAGTTTTCAGTGGCTAACAACATTGTTGAAGGGAGAGACAATTGATCGAGCAATGACAGATTCGTCTCTGCACGTTGTTAGGAACCGGTATAAGTTGCTCTGTGAGTTGGTCTAGATGACTGTTTTCTCCCTCAAGAATGAGCAGCACCTAGACAAACACACAGTGTCAATGTGGCATTGATAGATTAAAAAGTTATTAGCAGATGAAATGTGTAACTACCTCTCCCACTGTTGGGCGCATAGCAGATTCAGTCTGCACGCACAAGTAAGCTACTCGAGCCATTTGGTAGAGTTCATACGTGCCATATGAGTCCCCAAGACGGGGATCAACGAGCTCATCTAGTTTCAGTGTCTCGATCAGTGGCATAGCCTGAAACATGACAACATATATTCTGTAGAAGCATGCAATAGGCCTATTGATATTATCCATGAAAAATGAGTTATCATATATAGTAGTTGAAATGCATACCCACTCTCGAAGGGAATGGGGATGGTTGTCTTTCATTGAGGCCACACCTTTGCGTCCTGATATCAGTTGTATCAGAACAATCCCAAACGCGAATACATCTGTTTTCACAGAACAAGCGCCATTTTCTGAATACTCCGGTGCGAGATATCTGCATGAGACCAAAAATATCGAGCTCAAATCATCGAAAGCTGTGTGATGCATCAATCATTTTTCATTAGGAGGTAAATAGACACTCACTCAAAAGTTCCCTGAAATTTTGTCTGCCTATCATGCTTATTTGTGTTCCACTTAGCAAGGCCGCAGTCTGCCAGCTGAGCATACAGATTGAATATAATAAAAACCTTAACCAAATTTAAAATCTTTACATTTCAAAAATCCATTGAAAAAATGATTCGTCCACAGATATAAAATATATAGCAAACTGATATTACCTAATTCAAAAATGTGTTAATAAAGTCTTCATCTATCCACTAATTTATCCCAGTAGAGGAAATTGCATACAGAGAATTTGAACATTGGATCATGTTAAAGATAGGAAGGCATTAGATAAATGTGCAATTTATGCTGATTTACCAAAGGAGAAAATTCATGTGTGAGAAATATGTTGCCCGGCCTCATGTTCCGGTGAAGAATAGGACTTCCCCGACACTCCTCATGCAGAAAACGCAGCCCTTTTGCAATTCCAATGGCAACATCATGTCTCTGGTGCCATTCAAGAACACGTTCTGTATTATCTGTATAGAACAACACCGTTACAGACGAGGAGAGAATATCATGCCATGATGCATCCAAGTCCTAAATAATATGAAAATAGAGTGTAATTTGATATAGAAATTTTGTCTGCTGTAGTTTTCTTGCTTACTAAGGTTGCTTACCAAATAAATGCCACTCCAGTGACCTATTGCAGATGTACTCATAAACCAAGATATTTATGTTCTCTTTGCGACAATAACCAAGAAGCATCACGACATTCTTGTGACAGGCCAAGCTTAGGGCACATAATTGTGAATGAAATTCTGAGAAACCTTGTGTATCGGCTTCCTTTTGCACTTTTACAGCAATGAGCTGCCCATCCTTCAGCTGACCTTTATATACATGTCCATAACCATCTTCTCCTAGTAAATTATCAGAAGAAAAATTACTCGTTGCAGTCCGTATCTCCGAATAATCCCATCCCTTTGATCCCAGGTGCATTTTCATCTCATCAGACTGCAGATTTCTTTGCATTTGTCTATCCACTTTTTCATCAGTATCTGTGCATCATTCATTAAAGTTATCAAGATATAGAATCAGTATCAGGACCTTTTTATTCAACTTCATACGTACCTTCTCGGGGTAAATCACCAGATAAAGAAGCATCTGCTACAATCTGTACCTCAGAATACTTACATTCCTTCAAATCCGAGTTCATCTCTTTAGCAGTACAAGGAACAACATCACAACTAGAATCACTCTGTAGACTTTGTTTTAGCTTCACTGGGGGAGAATTGTCACCATCCTTATCTTTACCTTTAGCATAGACACCTGTAGAGACTACCAACAAAGTTGTGTGAAAGGCAGCACTGGATAGCGCATACAGAAACAGAAGGTGAATACAAGCATTTCATCCTTAGTTTTAAAAGACGTTGCAAACGTTTATTTTATTTTCTCCTCAAGTAACATTTCTACCTGGTTTCTCCTGATGAGAATTTGATACAAATTCATCTGGTGAGAGAATGCTTTGCTCCTTTGATCTGGAGGTAAGGGATGATGGAAAGCTGCTCTTATCACTACCAGAGCTTCCACGGGAACTACTAGATCCATGGAGGATTGGAGAAATGACAGACTGGTCATTGTTCGGATTATACTCAACAGGTATCAGGGGAACGATCTTGGACAGAGAATAAAATAACTCATGCTCTATATTAGCCGTAGCTTTGTCAGAATAAAAGGGCCTCAAGACTTTAAGAGAAAAGTCATCAAGGGTCAGAGCAACTTTGCAAGGTATCTGCTTAAGGTAAAACCTTAATTCCTTTTTTAGGTGCCTGTCATAGCAAAATTATCAGCTCCCACTGAGATATGGTATATGATATGATCAAGGTAAATTGTAAGGTTAATGAGTTGGGTTAAGACACACATTTCAAAATTTAAGTTTTTATTTGGAGCATCGCTGTCTCTTTTACAACCAGAATGTTTTAACATACTTTAGTAGAAAACTCTATCCTTAAAGTTGTTTTTCTCTGATAACATTACAATCTATATTAATCAATACAAATAAATGACACCTTCTTTGATCTAGTAATCTTATTCTATTCCATCATATTTGCTTTAATTCAATTAGACAAACACAGTTGATTTCAGTCAGTACATTGAACAGAATAATTTCAATCTATAAGTTCAATAGATGCTGTATCATGTATGCTCAAATGGCATAATCTCAACTGTTCCTTGAGGATTTGACAAGAAGTGAAAGCTAAGAATCTATTTTGTTAGCCCAAAACAACCTTTACAATTTAGAGTCATACTTTGTTAGCTTTTCTACTTTTTGCAATGCCTTCACACATCAACACGAGCATCATAAGGAAGAGACTAGCTTAGAGAAGCTATAAATGGCACACCAATACCATCTATCACTTGGGAGAGAATGGATTAGATAAAACAGTCTGTGTTTTTTTTATATATAAATAAAATATGAAGAAAAGTAGAAAACTAAATAATTTCCTAAAAGTAAATTAAATGACATGTTAAAATAGAATGTACCTGTTAAGAACAACCCATGTTGCATTTGAAGCTACGGCTTCTTGTACAATAACCTTCTTTAGTGGAGCTCCAACAACAATCTTGACTTCAATAAGAACCTATATAATGCGACTACTTGATATCAAGAAATGATGATTACTGTTTCCTTTTTTGAAAAATTATGAAAATTCATCAGATTCATGTGAGCATAGAGAAGAATACGCCGTATTTCTGGATAACTTTTACAATAACAAGAACCTAATATTGCAATCATTGTTCACTAACACCATATAAAGAGCATCAGTACAAGTATCTGACAAAAAGGAAAGAAGAGCAATATTACCCCACTGCCTTCACATTCCTCAGCACTGTGCTGAAGCTTTCCTACATATGCATCCACCATTCTTGAGACTTCCTCTTTTATTGCAGGAACACGTGTCCCAATGAAAGAATCAGGGCCTATTTGCATTTGGAAACCCACTGTGCAGAGGTACAGGTTCATCGTGAAAACTTCATTACTTATCGAAAGGGTATAGACGGTTTCAGAATCATAGATAAATCAATTGAATAAAAAAATTAATCGCCATCAGGTTGACACTAAACCTTTCTGCAGTGGATAAACTACTATAACTGACATGAGCTGAACAAGGAGAAAAGGAAAACTGCATGATTTTTGCTGTTTGAAATGAAAATGAGGTTTTACAAAGATTAAAAAAGTTGGCATCCTATGTTGATTCATGCAGTTTTCTAGTACTGATTCATCTGAAGAGGAAGAACATACTAAAATTCAAGTAAGGATGCATTCAAGATTTCAATTACTCTTAATTACTTATAAATCTTGGAGTAATATTTCTACATAATTGATAAGCTCAACAGGAGTCCTTCATGTGGAATGATGTCGTATGGTTGATTCTACAAGATACCGTAATGGTCAATTCTGTGAGACTACTTGAAATATAAGAGAGATTCCTGCTACAAGACACTATTCTCAAAGCCATGTATTCTACCAAGAGAACTTAGTCATGTAACACACAATGATATGGACATAAAATGGGCAAACGTAGTTCTAACACTTAATCACAAGATAGTTCTAATTGACTCACCACATGATGAGCTGGTTTAACAAAGCAAATTTAATCTGATCTTCGTCTTTGCTCACTCAGTTACACACACTACACACAATCTTTACAACTAATTCAACCAAACTAGATATGTAATATTATGACAAACCGAACATTCTCAAAATCACACGTAATTGGACTTACTGGGGTGAATTACTTTGTGCAGGACTCCAAGAACTGTAATCGTGTCCACTTCCTGAATCATGTTTCTGCGGAGTTGGATATTACTGATAATTTGATTAAATTCCTCAGCATTAAGATTTTTAGTGGCATCACACGCCACTACAACACGCCCCGGCATGAGATTAGTAGTGCTTCTACTACTACTACTCTTTTCACTAGGTGATGCCATATGCATATTGAAAATTAGAATCTCACAGAAACAGATGATTTCTTCAGCGCATAACACCACCCCAACTCAAAATAGTATGCTCATTTCTGGAAAATTTGCAGCTTTCAGTTCCATCAACTCCTCAAAAAGAAAGATCTTTACTCAAAATAGTACTACTATGCATATGTATGCAGTAAGGATCGAAAGAGAAAAGGGAAGAATCAAGAATCGCAAATTCTGCTCCCACAGATTAAAAAACGAAAGTAATACTTTCTTTGCACGGAATGGTACATAATGTAATAACACAAGAAAAGGGCAAATCGCAAAGTGTGCTCCGGTAATTCTCGAACAAGAAAGAAGCCTTTTTATCTCCATTTTTATCAGATGTTTCGAATATTGGTGGGATATTCGAAATGGAGGTTGTGGCGGGAATAATGGAAACCGCAAGCAGAAGAAATGACAAACAATGATGATTGCAATGTTGCATTTTTGATAACATCAAAGAATTTTTTGGGTATTTCTGAATATATCAAGCAACCAATGAAATTCCTAGGTTTCTCCCAGAAAATTTTAGGCTAAATATATACTTATGTCCCGAACTTTGACCTTTTTTCTAAAAATGTCCCGAACTTTAAATAATAATAAAATATGTCCTGAACTTTGACATTTTTTCTAAAAATGTCTTGAACTTCAAATAATAACAAAAATGTCCTGAACTTTTCACTTTTTTGTAAAAATGTCGTAGGATTTAATTTTTAGTTTCGGATTAATGACGAGGCATACCAGAGTCCAGCGTGTCAAAGTGAAATATAATTTTTTTTTTTATCTCAATTTGAAGGGTATACAATTTTTTTCTGCAAATTGGATTGATTCTGTTCAGATTGAGATTTTGGGAGAATAAGAAGAAATCATTTAATTTTCTTTTTTCCATTAGGATTGAGAATTTCGAAATGAGTGAAAATAAAACATTTTTTTCTCTTCAGATTGGATTGGTACGAGACATTTGTTGGAATGAAAAGTTACAGTTTTGGAGATGAAAACGGAAAATAATGTCGTCATTATTTATTTATTTTAAAAAAATTACGAAGTCCACGTCACTTTGGCATGTTAGATTTCGGTATGCCTCGTTACTAATCCACCGTCGAAAATTGAATCTCATGACATTTTTGAAAAAAAAATTTGAAAAGTTCAGGACATTTTTTTTTATTATTTATAAGTTCGGGTCATTTTTAGACAAAGGTCAAAGTTCATGATATTTTTAAAAAAAATGTTAAAGTTCAGGATATATTTTGGTATTATTTAAAGTTCGGGACATTTTTAAAAAAAGTGTCAAAGTTTAGGACATAAATATACATTTGGCCAAAATTTTATATCCTTGTCGTATGAATCTGTTAATTGTGTAAATGGTGGCCTTGGACATTTTGAATTGAAAATGAAATGAATTGTTTTGGTTACTTTTTAATTATTATTATTTTTGTTATTTTCATTGATAATTGCTAAAAAAATTATCACATTTTCATTAAGTTGCCAATTCAGTAAATGTTATTTAACATCCTACCTCAATTTAGTTAAATTGTGAAGAGCTTTCTTAAAGTTTTAAATATACTTAGTTATTTATTTTTAGTTGAGGTTAAGATTTGAAATTTGTAGAAAATTTGCCACATTTCTTGGCTAATAAACGAGTCAAACTTGAAATTTAACCAATTTTTGGCTCGGAAGTTTATAAGGATGAGATAACAGCAACCATTTTCTGTAGTTTAAGGACAGAAGAATCCTCTATATTCATAGCTAAATAAGCCAGTTTCTTCATCAATTATACACACACACACACTGAATCAACTGACTTGAGCTTCGAGGAAGTTGTGAATGATCATCAAGATTAGATCAGACAGGCACATCAGCTGGGAAATCTTGGTGATGTCTCTTGATAGTTTGTCTGAGAGATTTCTCTTGTTCTTCGAGATTTGATGGCAGCTTCTCGTAGACATCGCTGAATAGATCTTCAAGAGAAGGCTTCTCTGTCTTCTCTGCTACTTGAATCGCGTTGAGCACCTGAAGAAAGACTGCAGTGAGTTTACCAGCTAGTTGTGACTCAATATATATGGATGCAGACAGTCTAGTCTGTGTATACCTGCTTTCGTATGCTTGCACGAAGCTCGATTTCCTCCTCATCACTCCACCAACCGTTTGTTTGAGCCCAGTTTCTAAATCTGGTCATTGGATTCCTGACTGTTCTCCAGTGCTCAATCTCAGTGAGTGACCGATATTTGGTTGAATCATCGGATGTTGAGTGGTGGCCTACTCGATATGTAAGAGCCTGCAGAAAAAACACCAGCCAATCATCAAGAAATTAAAAATGAAGCTGTTGTTGATGAGCTTATGCAGCATGGTTATGTTGGTTTTAATTACCTCAACTAGGATTGGCTTCTGTTCTCGTATGACCATTTCACGAGCTGCTCGAATAGCAGTATAAACAGCAAGAGCGTCATTTCCATCCACACGAATGCTACGGATCCCGTATGCCTGCCCCTTAACAACAACACCATCACCTGCAGCCATGAATTGAATCGAATCAAATTAAAGGAAATGTGTGTTTTTAATTTGTTGGTTTTATGAATAATGAAATGTGAAAGTGTCTACTTCGAAACTGTTGTGATATTGGGGTGCTTATAGCCCATCCATTGTTGCGGCATATGAACATAACCGGAGCTTCCATTACTGCTGCAAAATTCAATGCAGCATGAAAATCTCCCTACCAAAAACAAACATTTCACTTCAACATGTTAGCTTAGTACTCAAATATATATACATCATATCAATTAGACCATATATCAGATATACCTCACTGGTGCCACCATCTCCTGTGAAAGCAACGGCACATGCTTCCTTTCCATCCATCTTAAGGGAGTAAGCAACGCCTGCAGCTTGAGGCAGCTGTGTCCTGACATACAACATTACCAGCAAAGATTTCATTTCTCAGAGGGAATGGAACTACATTTCTACAATCTTAATTAATTCGAGCAAGAGGTACATAGAGGAGTAAGAACTTACGCGATAGGTGATGAAACAGTGAAGAAATTAAGTTGCTTAGAGCCATAGTGTATTGGCATTTGCCTGCCTTTACCATGTCCATCTTTATTTCCAAAGCATTGGTTTGCAAACTCTTCGATTGTGAAACCACGCCATAGCAGAATCCCAGGCTCCCGATACTACTCATACATATATTGCATTAACACAACATAAAATGATGATCATGATCATATATATGCAATTCAGAGAGAATTGATGAATTGATGGTGGCTAATTTAGATTTAGAAACATTACCTGGGGTAATATAATGTCATGAGGTGACAATGCAGCAGCCGTTGCAATGTTAATGGCCTCTTCCCCCGTTGAGGTCAAGTAGAACGACAGCCTCCCTTGTCTCTGTGCTTCGTAGAAAATGGTATCCATTATTTGAAGGCTCACCATGCTTTTGTACATCTTCCTTGCTGTTTCTTTCTCCACCTAATCCATTTCACACACTAAATTAAGCCCATTATATATATATTTATACTACGTACAACTACAACAATTAATGAAGCTATATATTATATTCCAGCAGCATTTGTCATATATAGATAGATTGATATATGGAGTAACACTAGCATGCAGATGATGCAGTGTGTAGTTATATATATATATACCAGCTGCTCAAATCTAGTGCCTGCAATTGGATAGCCATCATCGTCTAAAACGCGATAGCAAGGAACTCTTTTATCGGAGGCTTCTGAAATGAAATTCATTTGAGGAGTGAATGCAACTCTTCCACCGGGAAAATCTATGCCACCACCCTGCTTAAGCTTAAATTTCTTAGTAACAATATATGCAAACTCATTAATGTATTTGTGCATCATGAAGTGAGATTCAAGGGATTTTTCCACAATTATATATATACATATCTACATCAAATAATGTAAGAATCATATTTGAAACATAAGGTTATATAGGTGATCATGTTTCAGTTTAATAAACTGAGAGATTCATACATATGTAGCTGCATTTATAAGTATTTCAGCAAATTTGATAATAGCATCTGCAGAAGCTAATTAATTAAGTTTGAGAGGGGATTTACGAGTAGAAATTATAACTGAAAGGAAATGGATGAATTTTGAAGATCGAGTAGGTCAAGAAGTTCATGCATGAGAAAAATTGGCATCTATTTGCTTTAGTATACATCTTTATTACAAAAGTGAATCTAGATATACATTCATCATAGGATGTTAGATGTAATTTAATATTCATTTTCCCTAAAATGGAGCAAGTTTCCGTTCTACATGAATACGACACGAGACACAATAATTATCAATCGGATATGAACACGGATATAAATTATATTTGTGTTTACATGAAATGACATAATAAAATAAAAGGCGGTATCCATTAAATAAGGTTGATCTTAAAAATAAAATAACATGTGATAATATACAATGTTGCATGATAAAAGAATTATAAAAGCCTAAAAAAATCATAAAGTAGATAAATATTCAATAAAAAGATGTTGAAATAAATTATTATCATGTCGACATCACACAAAAAATTGACAGGATACGAAGACTAAACCACTTTATAAGACGCGATATTAGCTGGTAATAGAATTATAAAGCCTCCAAAAAAATTAAAATACATAATTAATTAGTCAAAAAAATATTTAATAAATTATTATTGTGGACATGTCCAAATTTATTTAATAAATTATTATTGTGGACATGAAATTTGGACAGATATGAACATGATAAAGGTAAATAAATATATTATTTGACGTTTGTTGTCCCTTTCCTTGAGACATGGAACTGTCAAAACTCAAAGGCCGCTTGTAAATGGGCCAAATCTTTCCTTTTCTTACTTTCTGGGCTGACAATTGTTGAAATCTTGGCCCAACAAAATATGTGCTGATTAATTTTTAAATAGGAAATTTTCGAGAAAAAAAAAAACAAAAAATGCTCTCCCTCATCCACAAGTTTGATCGTGGAAAAGGCTAACCACCGATTTTATGACATATCTTTTTCTAAAGGAAAAATAAGGAAAAATGATCTTGTAATATAGTTATATATTTAATTATGTACCGATTTAATTGATTTTTTTTATCGGAATATAGACACATGTACGTATTTAATTTTTATTATATTTTTTTTGTGGGAGGTACGTGTCTATATTCATAGAAAGTGAATATATTTTTGAAATATAGGGTGGTTCTGCCATGAGTCTCGTCACAATCTTTCATTTGCATTTCGTTTTAGAGTAATGTAAAATTAGCAACCTTACATATTTTTCAGTAGTTTTTTTTAATTAATATAATGAACACCACTAGTAAAATGCGAAAACACCTCAAACCAACGCTCCCCTTTTTCATTCTCAAAAAAAAAAAAAAAAAAAAAAATCGCTCCCCTTTTTCTAACTCAAAATAAAATATAACTACAAATTATGTATAGAAAGTTGTATATAGATCCAATAAAACCAAGTACTACAACTCATAATTTAGTTATGTAAAGGTCACGAGTTCGAATCTTCTCAATACTATAGATCGGGTATGTGAGTAAAAAAAATCATGATTCCAATCTCTAATAATATATCTATATATATATAGATATTTGAAATAAGTGAAGTTTATTGGTCCTAGTCTTGTCATAAAAAGTGACAAAAACCCAATTCAAGAAGAAAAAAAAATGTGACAAAAATTATTGTTAAAATGACTATAAATTCCTCTCCAATGCTAAGAATAAAAGACGTGAAATTTCGCTATAATTATTATTGTGAAGAATATCGCTAAACTACAAAAATCGTGCATAATATTGGAAATTGGAATGATGTTGCATTGGATACCAACTCTATTGAAAAGGGTTCTTTAAAATTGCTAAAATAAAAAACCCTTGCAACGATTTTTAAACTATAGAAATAGCGACTTTGTTTTAATCTTTTTTTTTTAATAATTACAATACCAATTTGTTTTCTGGTGACTTAAATGTCAGCATGTCTGGTCAATTTATGTTTTCGATGGTGTTGATTTAGGACACAGTGACACAGGCAACTCAAATCACCAAAATACAAATTTGAGTCGTAATTGCAATAAATTAATAAATAAATAAAAATGATATAATTGTTTCAGTAATTTAAAAACTCGTGTTCTAATTATAACGAAACCTAAAAATCGTGAGCTTGAAGACAAGCAATTAAACAGTTACTAGTTCATAAGATTATTTTACTTCTTGTCCTCTCAAAAACATTCAAGTGATATAAATTCTTTATATCAAAGACAACGTCTCGAGTTCTAGACATACCGTTTTCTAATTTGAACTTTTTTTTTACATCTCTGCAGGTTGTAGCAGAAAAATATGTGGAGAAAAAAATGTAGTTGAAAATAATGTTATATCGAACCCTGACAACGTACTGCAGAGCATTTATGGCTTATAAATGGGACCATAATTAAGTAGAAAACAATTTATTGGGAACAATTATTTGTTTCATACTGTTCTCATTTACTGAGGAACTATCCTCCAAATTTGCACCATAATTAATTAATTATTACTTTTTTTTAACTCTAACAAGAATCCAAACTATAAACTAGCTCGTGTTATCAAGATGCTACACAAAATTAACTTTATGTTTTTTTTTAAATGGTACTACATCTCCTTATTTTTTAAAAAGTCTGCATATTTTTTTTCTTCAAAATTTAGACCAAATATATTTATTTACTTGATTCTGACTTAGGCACTTTAATTTTACTTAGAAATGGAGATATTTTGGCAGAAATATACAAGATAATTTAATGTAAAATTTCGATAACACAAGGTGCTTTGGACCTTGGCACATTTTACCCACATTTAGCTCCCAATGAAGAGATAAACGCAATGTTTATTTTGATTTTATTTCATCAGTTTTCTTCTATTTTATGTATGTACGTACATACTTATTTTTTCATTATATTTTATAATACAAGATGAATAAAAGAATAAGATATGTTTCATATTAAATTGTTTGACGGGTCAAAGCTCGTCTGAATAACACTCATATTCATGATTAAACAATAGCAAAATTATAAATATGCCGTTGAACATGTAATCGGACTTTGACACACGACGATCTAACACAAGTGTTAGTGGTTAATTACTATTAACCATGACTCTGTTTATCAAACGTGACCAATTTCTGTGCTTAATTAATTGGACAAAACAATACATTTATCTCGAACGAATTAAAACACAAAGCAAACACATTTCATGAGCAAGAAATCACACAATTAATTAACTTTGTGAAAAAAAAAAAAACCTGGTTTTCATTATCATCGTCATCAGTGTAATTAGCTATTGCTTCAACTTGTTCTCCAGCTCTGGCGGATTCCGACCGTCGGATCATGAAAATGGTCGGCGGTGATCTATCCCATAATCCATGGGAGCTTCTGTAAGCAGCCAAGGTTTTGTAAGAAGATTTTGCATGAAACAAAGAATGATGAGTTGGTGAAATAATATTTCTCTTGAGGAAATTTGTGATGCTTCTTGTTCTTGTAAACCATGAAGCCATCTTCTCCAACTACTATGTGTGTGTGTTTGTGTGTGTTTTATATACACATGATACAGGGCACTGTATGTATCATCAATTCAATGCACAAAGTCCTGCCTATGATCATAAATGGGATTCGAATAGTATATATTTGTTGGGACTGAATTTAATGGAGAGAGAGAGAGAGAGAGGAGAGGGAGAGAGAGAGAGAGAATCCTACTGCCAAGCTCTAGTGAAATAGTTAGCTTATTTTCCAAAAAGCAAAAAATAAAATAATAAGAACTATCCACATCACAGCGAGGTGATTATTGAAGTTGGCAGACGCAAATTTGATACTTGAAAAAAAGATAAAACAAAAAAGGAAAAATCAAGAAAATTGATTTGGAGGGATGAGAGGAGTTCGAGTGTCCTACGTTTTCTTCCATTTTATTGTCACCATTCTTGATTTATAGTGTCTTCATGCCTTAATTTTTTTTTTCAATAGCTAAATAATTGCATCAATATTTTGAACAAGTAAAATCCAAAATGCACTTCCATCAATATCTTTGTCGAAGTGTGGAGCGTTGGATCTTCTATTTCAAATTTCATGTAATAATTAATTAATAAGTTTATAAACGATATCTGGCACCCATACTTTGAAATTTGTTTTTAAATATATAAAGAACATGTGAGAATAAATTAAAGAAAAAAAAAGTGAAAAAATAATTTCTCTTGTAGTGATAAAGATAGAGTTCCACACACAATAGAAAGGGTTGGATATAGATGGATCAACATCACGTGTCACTCTGATCTTTATTTTGTACTAAAATTGAAATGGATTGGCATCATCTAGAAATATGCCAACCTTTTTTTTTATCTTTTTTTTTTTCTCCTTTTGAGTTAGTTGGTGAGGAATTAATAATAGTGCTACGAAACAGCAAAAAAACAACCCATATTTGGCTATTTCCTACATCTTAGCTACAAAGTCTAAAAGGTTTCAAATTCAGCTATACTTGGGGTAATTTAGTATTTAAAGATTAGGCATTAGGATCCACCTAAAGGAAGATCATGCCCCTCCCACTATTAGATCAACCTAACTTGAAATCATCTAAATCACGATACATATCTTGTTTGGGCCCACATATTGTAGCCCATAACAAGATAGAGATTATATTGTTATGATCTTCGACCCATATATAAAATCGATGAAACGCAAGAAATCAAGAAGATATCCCTTTCTAAAGAGTCTTATATTAATTTATATCAATAAAAAATCAAGATTCCACGAGTGACATTATTTTTTTTTTCTTTATCGCCCCCTGTTTGGAACCAAGAGAGAAGCGTGAACATTTATGATTATATTGTCGTTGGAGGACTTGCTTTTCTTCATCTTGACACGCAAGAAATATGAAGTCATTAACGTATCATACATTTATACTAGACCTTGATTTCCCTAGTTGAGCTGTTCACGGGAATTGGGAAGTATCCCACCTAAAAAATTTAAATCACGGCATCAAAATTTGCGAAACACTAAATATTTGAGTCTAAATAGGTAATGGGATTCCTAGATTCGAGTATAAATATACGAATCTTTACCCATCAGACAATCTAATAGAAGACTCTCCCACTCTTGATCAAGATTGCTATGGAACCTTTGGTCTGTTATTTATTTTAAATCATTCCACCCAACAATATTAAATCCCTACACCAACCTTATGCAACCGCAAATACGGGGTAGACAGCGGTGATTAATGCCACAACTCATATATTTCACCTTTTTATCATTTCTACCTAACAATATTAATTAAATCCAACCCCCTATCTACAATAGTAGCTTCTAATGGTAGAAAAATATCAAGTCTACGAAGTAAGGGCTATTTGAACATAAATGAGAAATTAAAACACACACACAAAAAAAAAAAAAAAAAAAGTATTGCAACGACAGGAACATAAAATCCTTGAGTTTGAAGTGTCCAAATGCACCAACATTTAATTCATACCAGATTAATGTCAATATCATTGCAAGGAATTCAAGGATCATAAAATTCATGACTAACAAAGTAGAGATCTCCATTTTCCTTGCTTATCTTGAAGAAGAATTGGTTTCCTTACAGCAATAAGCAAGACTACTACTATATATGAAAAAGGCAAGGCATGATTCCTACGAAAAGAAAAGGACATGGTTTCTCATAACAATAAAACTCCACCTAGCTAGTTTCGAATTATATTACCCTCCTCTTTCAATTAGTCTGAGGTTTCTCGAGTTCTAACAAGCTTGAAAGGGGACCATCTTTCACAAAAAGTTGCACAGCATTTGCACGGCATAGAAATAATGCTCGTTTAATTGTGTCACCATTCAAGAACAAAAGGCCAGGCCCACTGCAAGATAAAACAACACCAGCAAATGGCATCTTAAAAGGAAGTAAATTATTGCCTTGATGAGGTAGTTTATGAGTGAACTCAACTAACTTACCTAGGTGCATTAACTCCACGATCATGTTATTCCGAATCTCTAACAATTAGTGAAGATATTTATGGCAAAAGCTATTGACTCTTATTCACTAAACATTTCTATATCATTTGGTAAGAATGATATAAATTAGTATAAATTATGTTTGTCTAACGGATTATATTAAGATGAAACAGAAAGCAGTCGAGCAAAATAGAATAGATGTATTAGATAAGATGCTAAACATGAAAAAATTGAATGAGAACAATATGTCTGAATTGATCTAATTACTCTGATAGAGGGCTTAAAGTTTAAAGATTCACCTCTGCTGCAATCAATGAGGTGGTGTGGCATACTTGACATCCTAGGTTAAGACAGTTTAGCATGTCTCTGAATGGCGTCTTAACTACAAAAGTTAACGGATAAGGGATAACTACACCTTCTCAGTAAACTAAGACTTAGCACTATCAATATATCTAACTAAAAAATATTAATAGACAAAGCATAGGCCTATAAGCACAAAGCACTTTTACACATAGATCATAGTAGCAAGGAAAAAATGCCTACTGTCTTCACATTCCATTTGGCAGAAGTAGGACCATACTGCTTTGTTTAGAATTCTTAATTGACGGATTGTTCATTTTACTGAACTACTAGACGTGTTTGGAAAAAAATCGTAGAGAAATGTACCTTTCTCCCCTGGGTATATCCTTTACCAGAATCAAATCAACATAACCAGCTAAAGCTGAGCCCAGGGCTGATGTTTGTCTCTCCAATCCAAACCAGTATCTGCCATGGTAACATGTCTCCCGAACCTACGGGCCCAGTTTCTTCTGACATGGCATATCCAACTAATACGGAAAGAAGACAATGAGGCATCCAAATCCAAATATCAATCAAGGAATGATCAAACAATAAACAGTTTGTAAAGCTGTTAGTTATATAATGAATAAAAGAAGAGCAATAATTACCAAAAAAAACAGAGAGAAGAAGACTCGATAAATTATTGTGATCACGGATACTTGGTTATCGGAAATCAATGGACATCAATGGCACAATTTAGCCTCTCATATCTAACCACAGTTGAGGTGAAAGAACAACTCCACCACAAAAGAAAAAAAATATTGAAGTCTTTTTGGAGCTGTGAAGGCTTTCAATCCACGATAAAATATGCACAGATAGCTAAATGCTACTATATAAGTACGCTTTCATTCCATTTAGAGCAATAATGTAAAAAACAAGCCTCTCACATAGAGAAATGTATTTACATTTGTCCTCAAATATTACACCAGCTTCTGCCAGGATTCTTTTGGATTCTCATATCTCTCATCAACTGTCTCAAGAGTGCTGATTGATTCCAATCTCCAGTCGAGGCCATTAGACCTGATAACTGTACAAGAGCACCAGAGTTTTGAGGATCAAGTTCAATAATTTTCTCAACCACTCTCTTAGAAAGTGACTTGTCTCCACTTTCGATGCAACCTCTGAGAATGGCGGTCCACATGTTTGCATCAGAGAGATGAGGAATCTTATCAATGAGATCAATTGCTTCTTGAACACACCCTGCTCTTGCAAAAAGATCTATCATGCAAGAGTAATGTTCAATACCAGGATCAACATGATAGCAATGCTTCATTAAGTAAAACCAATTCTTTCCTTCTTCTACTAGTCCAGAATGATCACAAGCAGATAAAACTGCAGTAAATGTGACTTCAGTAGGTCTAATACCCTCACGTCTCATCTCCTCAAACAGAGACAAAGCTTCATTTCCGAAACCATTCATAGCATAGCCCATCAACATCGAATTCCAAGAAACCTCATCAGATTTGATCATTTGGTCAAACAATTTTCGACCAACCTCAACAAAACCACACTTACAATAGAAGTCAATCAGGGATGTTGTTATGACCTGATCAAAATCCACACCAATTACAGTAGCTTTAGCAAAAATCTGTTCGCCAAGTTCCATCCATGTAATGCTGGCACATGCACTAATGGCACTAGCTAGAGTGAATGTGTCCATGCTTAAATTGATCTTATTCATTGTACAGAAGATTTCTAAAGCTTCAACAGGGTATCCATTCTGACTCAGACCCACTAGCATGGAATTCCATGAGATCAAGGTTTTAAATTCCATGTCATTGAAAATGCTTTTGGCTTCTTCCATTCTACCCAAGTTACAGTAAATGGTGATCATAGAATTCAGCAAAACAATATCATAAGCTTTGAGCTCACCAAAAAATTTGCAAGAATCATCCGGACTCCTACACTTGCCATATGCATCAATTAGGGCGCCGGCAACAACGAGGTCATAAATGATCCCCAACTTATGAGCCTGTGCATGGAGTTGAGTGCAATTTCTAAGAACACCTATACTACTGCAGGCACTCAGAATACTTGAAAATGTAGAAGAATCTCCAATAGCCCCTTGATTATGCATCTTATCAAAATATATTAAGGCCTCCTCCACACCCTGATTAGCAACATAACCTGAAATTACAGAATTCCATAAAATGACACAAGGATTAGATTTAAGCTCAAATATCCTTCTTGCATCATCCATCCTACCACAATTTGCATAGCATGAAATTAATGATGACAAAGAGTAATCATCTGGATCCTCCATTGCATTCAAAATACGACCAGCATTATCCAAATCACGGCATTTCCCATACATGTTAACAAGAGAACTCCCTAAAACGGCATCAAACTCCACACCATCAACAATCATCCTAGCATGAACCTGCTTCCCCAAATCAAGACTTCCGAACTCCAAACAAGCCCCAACCACCGTCGCCAAAACAAACGGATCCCACCTCACTGCCCCACCACTCTCAATCACTTCCCACTTCAAAAACTCCTTGAACAACAGCAAAGCCACACCCGATCTCCCATTTCTCGCATACCCATGAATCATCGTGTTCCACGCAATCCCATTCTTGCTCGGCATCTCATTAAACATTCGCCTTGCAACATCCATCTCACCCGCCCTCGTCATTCCCGAAAGAATCACGTTCCAAGAGAAGTCATTCTTGTGGGGCATTGATTGAAAGAGGTCCAACAAATCAGTCTTGCGCCCTGACTGAGCATACCCTTCAAGAAGAGTGTTCCAAGTGAAATCATTTCTTTGAGGCATCTCATCAAACAGGTTCCGGGCGTCGCATATTCTTCCGCACCTCGTGTACATTTGCAGAAGGCGGTTGGCGACGCTGAGAGTGGAAAACAAGACGCCATTTTTGAGGAAAAGAAGGTGGAGTTGTTTCCCTTGTCTAACGCAGTTTTGGGACTTCAAGGAATTCAGTAAACGTGCGTATGATTGCAATTGTTGGAAATTCATTCCTTACGATAGCGTTTTGTACTTTTGTTTTGTTTTTTTGGGTGAATTATTTACTCTTTGACTAAGGAAATATTGACCTAATTACGTAAGAGGAGTTTCGTTGAAAAAGTTTGAAATTTCAAGAAACTATAGCTTCAAGAAAATAATTCATCTTTTTGGATGAATCGACATATATATATATATGTATATGTTATCGCTATTTTATTTCATGGGGGCATTTTGGTCCAAATGAGAGAGCGAGCCTGTGTTGTCATAAGTGTATATATTACCACATGTATATTGTCACGTATGAATGCATGATTGTCCTTTTAGGGCTCCTGTGATTTCCTTGATAACATTGGATTGATAAAAGTCATGAAACTATCACATCTAATCACATGTTTGGTTTGTTGGATGAAAATTCGGGATTATGAGAAGCTCGTTACATAAGTTGTCTTTATCCTTCATTTGAATGATAAATCATCCACTCATTTTTAGCTGGATAAAAACAATCCATCCTTCAACCAAAAAGAGATTTACTTTGAATAACCTTGAACACATTGGATTATTTATGTTTATTTTCTTAGTTACTATTTTTTTTTTATAATTTAATTTTATTAAAATATATACGTGTTGACTCATTCAATTATATTAAAATTAGTAATAAATATTTTAAACTTTTAATAGTTACAATTTAAATTTTTTAATAAAAGTATTTGCAACTTTAAAAATTATTAATGGAAATCTTATGGGAGGGCAATTTAGATATTTAGTTACATTTTAATTTTAATCATTAAATCCAAACATAATATTAATAATTTATCCTAAATCATCAAAATTGTAATCAATCAAACCAAACACAGTATTATTTTTATCCAAACAGTCCAATCATACTTTATTCTATCAATCTTATATATTTCATCAATCAAACCAAATAAGCCTTAAAGTTTAATCAATATAGGTGAAATATGTGAGTTTGTTTGGGAAAAGTCTACTACGAAGTCAATGCATTTGCAATTAGCAGATCCGGCCATACACGCATCCCCCTTACTTTTCAATTTTTAAAAAGCAAATACGCATAAAAAGCAAATACGCTTGTGCATTGTTTTCACATACACAATTATTGTACATATATCACTTTTACTTATTAAGGTACTTATTTAATATATTAGATCAACAGTCGATTCTTGGGAATATGTAATAGATAATTGCTTGCTATTAAATTATATTAGTTTTTGAATTATCATTGAATTATATTCTTCAATTAGTTATTTATATCTCTGATGAAGACTCAAATTCGTGCTTTTTCATTTATCTTTTTACACCCTTTTTAAGTGTTTAGTATAGAGTCTAGTCTAGTTTTGGGGGTAAAGCTGATTGCAGGAGGTTGAGGGCACAAAACCACCACAATAGGCACAGACAGGTGCTATTTATGCTGAGGGCACAAAGGACTGATTTGTCTGCCGAGGACCCAGTCAAAGTTGTTGCGAGAATTGCGCAACAAGATCGCGGGACAGTTCCTATATGCACGTGGAGGTGATGTGGCGGTCAGTTCCGAGTCTTGGGGAGGTCTAAACACGTTGGGAAGGAAGTGGGGACATCAGAAAGCTGTTGGAGACGCTAGGGTTTGTTGCTATCCCTCCTAAATTCAAGGAAGAACGTTGAGCATGAAATGAGGAAGTGGAGGAGTGCAAGAACCCCTGCGTGGGTGAGATCTGGGCTGCGTGAAGCCTTAATTCATTTGCTATAAATACTTTTATCTGTTTTCATATCGAGACGTCGGTTTTTGCACCTCAAGATACAATTTCCCGTTTTCATATTTAGTTTATTTGCTGGATAATCTGTCTGCCTGAAGCTGGCGATTTGCCCGCGGAGAGGTAGTTCAGTTGTTTTTTTTGGCAAAACTGGGGTTGGGCCCAGAAGTTAATCAAGTTATTTCCTTTCCAAGTAAGATGTCTTTTATCATTTCTTTTACTTTCGTTTCTATGTTTAGTGGCTAAGTATCCACTGTTCAAGTCAAAGTAATGGTCTAAGGGTAGAATATGTGCATGAGGTAATCGGACTTTAAAGCCTTAAGGGTTCACAATCTTAACTTGTTTTTCACTTAGACATAGGTAAAGGGTGGTTGGAGATGAAAGCGTGCATTTCTGATTAACTGGTACTAGTGTTAGTTACGTGGGAGTGTATAGGTGACCCATGCCTCGATACCCGCATAGTAACAAGTCTGGGGGTGACAGCCTTGGTAGTTGAGATTGAGTAGTATATGCAGGCACAAGACCGTGTCAAACCTACTAGAATCGGGTCGTTTTTGCCCTCAAAGCTGCTATGCTTGCAAAACCTTTGTGTGATTCTCTCCTTAGGTTCCTGTATAGTTAGGTCTCTAGGTGCCGATCGTATCATCTAGGCGATATAATGTAAGAAGTGATTGGGGAGTGGCCGATCGTATCCATTTCCTATAACCGGTTAACCCTCAAAGTGACAATTACCCATATTTGGCCATAGGGATTCGGTTTTTGACCTTTCTGCTAGTGTGGGCACAACGGGTAGTAGTGGTAATTACATATGTTTTGCCCGGGATTGCGCATACCTACCAAATGACTTGATGCTTTGACTTGAGCACTTTTATTACTGATATTTTCTTTTGTGATTTCCTTTTCAGCATTTAGTTAGTTTAAGTTTATTAGCAAGGGTTTTAGAGTGACACTGAAGACCCAAACCAAAACTAAGAAAAGACAGAAGGTTAAAACACTCCTCGTGGGATCGACATCCGTCTTCACTAGCTATACTAGCCGTTGAGGGCAGATTAAGCATTTGTGGACTATTTGCCTGCAAGTGTATTTTGCACACCTAAACGACGGGTGTGCCAAAAATTGGCGCCGTTGCCGGGGAGTGTAAGCGCACTTTTCTATCTATTTACTGTTTTACCTTAGTATATGCTTCGTTCTAACCGCGCAGGAGATTTACTCTACGATCCGGAGATAGAGAGGTCAGCGAGGGCAAGAAGAGCACAAGCTAGGGCATTTTTGAAAAGGCTGGAGGAAGAGAATCACACTGAAGGATCCAGTGACGATTTGACCTCAAGCGGAGAAAGTGAGAAAAGCAACATCAATTCACTCTATTTCGACGAAGAGATAGAGGACGATCAGATATCAAACCACGAAGAAGAACAACAACAAAGACCACCACCGCACACCCTTACTTTGAGACAGCTGAGTTTCCCTCAAACTATGAACATGCGTCCCACGGGCATTATCTTTCCTGTGCCCGACAGTGAGTGGGTGAGTCCTATTCACGTTGTGCCCAAAAAGTCTGGAATCCAAGTTGTGGAGAATGAAAACAAGGAACTTATTCAGATGAGACTGCAGACCGGATGGAGAGTTTGCATTGACTACCGCAAGTTGAATGCAGTCACAAAGAATGATCATTTTCCTTTGCCCTTCATCGACCAGATGTTGGAGAGGCTTGCGGGAAAATCATACTTCTGTTTTCTGGACGGGTATTCTGGATATATGTAGATCATGGTGGCCCAAGCCGATCAAGGCAAAACGACATTCACTTGCCCCTTTGGCACATTTGCCTACAGAAGGATGCCTTTTGGCCTTTGCAACGCTCCAGACACATTTCAACGGTGCATGATGAGTATATTTTCGGATATGCTTGAGACTTGTATTGAGATCTTTATGGACGACTTCACGGTTCATGGAGATAGCTTTGATCAATGCCTTGATCATTTGAGCAAAGTACTGAGCCGCTGTGTGGAAAAAGACTTGGTCTTGAATTATGAGAAGTGTCACTTCATGGTGAGAGAAGGAATCGTGCTGGGACATGTAGTATCCGAGTGAGGAATCGAGGTGGACAGGGCAAAAGTGGAGATTATTGCCAAATTGCCCTATCCCATCAATGTTAAGCAGATTCGGGCATTTCTAGGCCATGCGGGTTTCTATCGTCGATTCATTAAAGACTTCGCAAAGATTGCTCAACCACTCACAAACCTGTTACAATTGGAGGTCAAATTTGATTTTGATGATGACTGCAAGAAAGCTTTTCATACATTGCAGAATATGTTAGTGTCTTTCCCCATTATCCAACCTCCGGATTGGGGAATGCCATTTGAGGTGATGTGTGATGCCAGCGGATTTGCTGTGGGAGCAGTCTTGGGCCAGAAAAGAGGCAAAGAGAGCTATGTTATCTATTATGCCTCCAAGACATTAAATGCCGCACAAGGCAACTACACCACCACGGAGAAGGAGCTGTTAGCAGTAGTGTTCGCTTTTGAGAAGTTTCGTTCCTACCTGCTGGGGGCACAAGTGATTGTTTACACGGATCACGCAGCTCTGAAGTACCTACTGTCTAAGAAGGAGTCAAAGCCAAGACTCATAAGGTGGATATTGCTCTTGCAAGAGTTCGATGTGCAGATCAAAGACAAAACTGGTGCAGAAAATCTGGTTGCAGACCATCTCAGCCGTCTGATGGTTGGAGGCAAAGAGGAAATCACTGAGAACTTTCCAGATGAGCATTTGTATGAGGTTGTGGGCAAAACGGCAAAGGACCATGGTTTGCCGACATAGTGAACTATCTGGTCGCAAGGCAGTTTCCAGTTGGTTTGAGTGACTATCAAAGGAATAAGATGAAGCGTGAATGCAGGTTCTATCTCTGGAAAGCACCAACTCTTTGGAAAATTGGAGCCGATCAAGTCATAAGGAGGTGCGTCAATGATGATGAGGTTCTTGACATCTTGAAGTTCTGCCATAACAATGCATGTGGAGGTCACTTCGGCCCACGAAGGACAGCAAGGAAAGTACTAGATGGAGGATTTTACTGGCCTACATTATTCAGGGATGCTTATATATTTGTGAAGAAACGCAAGAATTGCCAGATGACTGGGAATATTTCTATTCGGGAGGCCATGCCACAAACACCTATCATGCCCGTGGAAGTCTTCGACATATGGGGCATAGATTTCATGGGACCATTTCCCAAGTCAGGTAATAATCTCTACATTATCCTGGCTGTAGATTATATGTCCAAGTGGGTGGAGGCAAAAGCCACTCCAACGAACGATGCAAATACAGTGGTGAAGTTCCTGAGGGCAAATGTGTTCTGTCGCTTCGGAATGCCCAAAGTCCTGATCAGTGATCAAGGGACTCATTTCTGCAACTCAGTCATAAAGAAGATGATGGCAAAGTATGGGGTCACACACAAGGTTACTACGGCATATCACCCCCAGGCAAATGGACAAGCAGAAGTCTCAAACAGGGAGATCAAAAATATTCTGGAGAAAGTTGTTGGACCAAGGCGCAAGGACTGGAGCAATCACTTGGAAGATGCTCTGTGGGCATATCGCACAGCCTACAAGACACCTATTAGGATGTCTCCTTATAGGCTGGTTTTTGGAAAGTATTGCAATTTGCCCGTGGGAATGGAGCATAAAGCATTTTGGGCAATCAAGAGGTTGAATTTCAATAATGAATGCGCTGGAATTGAGAGGAAGCTGCAGATCCAAGAATTGGAAGAGTTGAGGTCCGAAGCCTATGATAATGTTGTGATGTATAAGGAAAGGACCAAGAGATACCACGATGCACTCGCAAGGGGCAAACAGTTGCTTTGTGGGAAAAAGGTACTCGTGTTTAACTCAAAGCTCAAATTGCATGCGGGCAAATTGAAATCAAAATGGATGGGGCCCTATCTGGTACAACATCAACACCCAAATGGAGCAATTGACCTGGTGAATCCAAAGGATGGGTGCGAATTTCGAGCCAATGGCCAGAGGGTGAAACCATATTTCGAGCAAGAGAATGAAACTTGGGCAGAAACCCAAGTTTTGAGCACTCCTGAGTACTACTGAAGGCACAACAAGGTCGAGCCAAAGACCTTAAACAAAGGCGCTGGACGGGAGGCAACCCGGTTTGTTTACTTGCTTTAATTTCAATTAAGTTTGTTATTTGTATTTTGTTTGTGAGTTAACGCTGCAGGAAGGCAAAGACTGGAAACACATCACTGTGGGCAAAGTAACGTGCAGAGCACAGCAAGGTTCAAGTGTGCAGATTTGACTGATTGGACACGGACAGCAGCTGCAGAGACGTTTGGTTTTCCCCATCCAGAGCATGACGAAGCGACAAAGTATCTCGATGCCCAGAGGCTGGAGCGGATGCAACTAGTTGGGATCACTGAAGAAAACACTCCATACTTCCTCTCTTTTGACGAACCAACATACTTTGACAAGAGAAAGGCCCCCAAGGCACAAGAAGGATCGCCCAGGGCACAAGAAGGACCAAGCAGGGCACAGAGCAGTGCAGATTTAAAGAAGCTCGAAAGAGTTGAAAAAGCCCTGCAGAACATTTGTGTTCACCTCGGGTTAGACTACCCCTCCTCTCCTTAAATCATGTTTTATCCTCAGTAGTTTAGGATTCATTTTTATTTGTGTGTTTATTTTTGTTTTTGTATATTTGCATCTGTGTATATAGAGTCCGTTTTGGGCATATCTAACCCACATCACTGCTTGTGCCCGCAAGGGTGCTTTGCACAACAAGTGTGTGAGAGGGATATGCCTAGGTCGTTGCGTTTGTATGTTTTGTTTTTATTTTGTGTGTGCATGTTGAGTCTATAGCATATGAGTCATAGATTGACATTGGGCATATATGGACATAAATATATTGTTAGGCAGATGGAATTAATCAATCGCATGTGAAAGAAATATATAACTACCCAGTGAGCTTTGAGCCCAAATTCACATTTGCGACTTCTTTCTGTGTGTTTAAATTCCACCACCTCATTTGATGCTTACTTGCTTGTGCCCTGTCAAACTTGATTTCATATTCTCATGCATGTTTAGATGATTAAGGCATTTTCTTTCGTCGTTATTTGGCCATATTATTCACTGATAAATGCTTCCCATTGTTGCCATTATTTGAGCCTGTTTATTTGTTCATGACCTGCATTCTGAAAAATCTCTCTTTAAAGAGTATCTTATGACTGGGAATGAAACCTTTTATGCTCGTATTGGTAGTATGGTTTAAGCCAAATAATGACAGGGTGCCAGAAATGGGCACAAAGAAAGAAAATAAAGAAGGAAAAAAAAAGAGAAAAGAGAGAGAATGAAAAATAAGTGTATGAATAAATATGGTTTCCCAGGTTGTTATGTGGGCACAGAGCTGCCAGTGCTGATTTTGCCCAATACTATTGAAGGTAGCCAGTTCCTAAATATTTCCAACCTTGATCCGCATGCCCCATTACAACCCTCACAAGACCTTTTGATATGCATGCATGTGAATATCGTAAATTGTTTATACAGGGTGTTTGCAAGTTTGTTGATGATGATTTGGTGGAATTGTTGAGAGTAAACACTTAACCTAAACACTCGAGAAAAAGGCGAGCTGAGTGCACATTTCAATAGTAGCCTGAGTTTGATTGATTCGATTTGTCTGCATCATTATGTTCAACTGTTATGCCCTTTATCAACTTATGATTCATATGCTGTATTGTCTTGTTTCGAGTCATTTGAGTCTTCTGTTTTGTTTTGTTGTTTTGAGTTAAATTTGCATTCATACTCGAGGACAAGTATAGTCCAAGTGTGTGGGTGTGATGAAGACTCAAATTCGTGCTTTTTCATTTATCTTTTTACACCCTTTTTAAGTGTTTAGTATAAAGTCTAGTCTAGTTTTGGGGGTAAAGCTAATTGCAGGAGGTTGAGGGCACAAAACCACCACAATAGGCACAGACAGGTGCTATTTATGCTGAGGGCACAAAGGACTGATTTGCCTGCCGAGGACCCAGTCAAAGTTGTTGCGAGAATTGCGCAACAAGATCGCGGGACAGTTCCTATATGCACGTGGAGGTGATGTGGCGGTCAGTTCCGAGTCTTGGGGAGGTCTAAACACATTGGGAAGGAAGTGGGGACATCAGAAAGCTGTTGGAGACGCTAGGGTTTGTTGCTATCCCTCCTAAATTCAAGGAAGAACGTTGAGCATGAAATGAGGAAGTGGAGGAGTGCAAGAACCCCTGCGTGGGTGAGATCTGGGCTGCGTGAAGCCTTAATTCATTTGCTATAAATACTTTTATCTGTTTTCATATCGAGACGTCGGTTTTTGCACCTCAAGATACAATTTCCCGTTTTCATATTTAGTTTATTTGCTGGATAATCTGTCTGCCTGAAGCTGGCGATTTGCCCGCGGAGAGGTAGTTCAGTTGTTTTTTTTGGCAAAACTGGGGTTGGGCCCAGAAGTTAATCAAGTTATTTCCTTTCCAAGTAAGATGTCTTTTATCATTTCTTTTACTTTCGTTTCTATGTTTAGTGGCTAAGTATCCACTGTTCAAGTCAAAGTAATGGTCTAAGGGTAGAATATGTGCATGAGGTAATCGGACTTTAAAGCCTTAAGGGTTCACAATCTTAACTTGTTTTTCACTTAGACATAGGTAAAGGGTGGTTGGAGATGAAAGCGTGCATTTCTGATTAACTGGTACTAGTGTTAGTTACGTGGGAGTGTATAGGTGACCCATGCCTCGATACCCGCATAGTAACAAGTCTGGGGGTGACAGCCTTGGTAGTTGAGATTGAGTAGTATATGCAGGCACAAGACCGTGTCAAACCTACTAGAATCGGGTCGTTTTTGCCCTCAAAGCTGCTATGCTTGCAAAACCTTTGTGTGATTCTCTCCTTAGGTTCCTGTATAGTTAGGTCTCTAGGTGCCGATCGTATCATCTAGGCGATATAATGTAAGAAGTGATTGGGGAGTGGCCGATCGTATCCATTTCCTATAACCGGTTAACCCTCAAAGTGACAATTACCCATATTTGGCCATAGGGATTCGGTTTTTGACCTTTCTGCTAGTGTGGGCACAACGGGTAGTAGTGGTAATTACATATGTTTTGCCCGGGATTGCGCATACCTACCAAATGACTTGATGCTTTGACTTGAGCACTTTTATTACTGATATTTTCTTTTGTGATTTCCTTTTCAGCATTTAGTTAGTTTAAGTTTATTAGCAAGGGTTTTAGAGTGACACTGAAGACCCAAACCAAAACTAAGAAAAGACAGAAGGTTAAAACACTCCTCGTGGGATCGACATCCGTCTTCACTAGCTATACTAGTCGTTGAGGGCAGATTAAGCATTTGTGGACTATTTGCCTGCAAGTGTATTTTGCACACCTAAACGACGGGTGCGCCAATCTCCAAATTATATTAATATATAATAATGTTACGTTATTGTTTTATACAAGTTGAAAAATAAGTTTCAAAAAATAAAATAAATCAAAAGTTGCGTGGAATATAGTTTTTGTTTTTGTTTTTTTTTTGTATCGGTCACGGTTATTTGAGTAGACAACTGATGAAAAAAGTTATTAATACTTTTATTGGTTAATTATCTTAATGATACAAAATTAAATTATGACATTATAAAAATATTGGCAAATTATGAAAAAAATTATGTTATGTATGTTTGATAAAATATAATTTGCGTGTCTTTAAATTAATTTTTTTCTCTATTTTTTTTTGTATCGAACACAAGCGTCGGTTGTTATTTGAATGAATTATTAGTCAACAATGATATGCATTTTTATATCGGCAAATTATACTAATATTACACAATTAATTTATCGTGCTATACATACCTTGACAAATATTAAAATATTTATGTTTCATATATGCATTTCACTTTTTTCATTAATATAATGCAAAAAATGGTGGGTTTTTTTACTGTGTTTCTTTTTTAAAATCCAAGGACAACAATAAACACTTCTTGAATTTTGAAATCATCGAAGTATAAATAAAATTATATTTTTTTGGTGATTTTTTGCAGTGGGCAAAAATGTAAGTAGTTATTTGAATAGTTGATTATTCAGCTATTTTATTCACATTTTATATCAGCAAATTAATTTAGTATTACAAAATTAATTTACAATGGTATACATACATTGGCAAATGTTAAATAGAATTAAAATTATTCCAAAATTAAGTTGGACTACTTGTTGGCCTTTTTGTTTCAGTGCCAAATGCTCTTATGAAGAATGATGTATTCATCACTTTATCAGCATGTCAATTGCAAAAAAAAATGACCATGTGCGTTTTTTTAAGGCCAAATATACACTTATGTCTCGAACTTTAACCATTTTTCTAAAAATGTCATGAAGTTCAAACAATTTCAAAAGATGTCTGTAGCGACCCGATCCCGAAAGATCGTGAAAATGGACGCCAAGGGGGTGGGAATTAAGAAGCGGGAAAGAAATGGGGTAATTAAATTAATGACGGGGTGTTAATCCAAAAGGATTAATGTTTGGAATAAAATTTAACAACCGAGTATGTCAAAGAAAGGTTATGCCTTCCGGAAAATTAGACAGTATAACCTCTATAACTAGAGCGAATCCCCGTTTATGACGGCTTATAAGAGAAGAATGAAAGCTGTAACAATTCAATAAGCCCTTTCATAGGCCAAACATAAATAAGTAACCAGATACCAACAATCAATAGACCCATTCATAGGTCGACAAAAGAAACAGACACCAATATGCTGAACAAATGAAGCCCTTCCATAGGCCAAAATGAATGATCAAATAGACATAACGAAAGACGGGCTTCCTTCCCTTGGAATAATTATGTAGCTAAGCATATGATACATGTTAACTAGGAAGTCAACAAATGTTCAGAATCAGAGAAGCAGAATCATATCAACAAAATATCAAGATCAGAGTTCTTAGCATTTAACAAAAGAACACCATAAGTGCGAAAGCTCAATTCTTAACAGAATACTAATAAAAATGGACAACGGAAAAATATGTAAATCATAATAGCCCATATCTCAGCCTCATCACCTCCACGCTCCAGCCTACTGACCTGAAAATATTTGAAAAGATTTGGGCTGAGTACTAATGCACTCAGTGGGCAAGTTCTACAATTCAAGTTATGCAAATCATTTTGTTAAAGTAATCTATCTGTGTTCATGCAGGTAGTGAAGCTTAGGAGGTTTAAAAGTTGGAAGCAACCTAAGTTCACCAAAACATTTTATCGTGAAACGCTTAAGAGTATAACCCGTCACTGCCCGCAACCCAAACTACATCACCAGCGCATAACGTTGAGTATGACCATAGTATACCCAAAGAGTATAACCAATAAGTGTTTCATTTTAGTCTCACCGACAAGGAGTAGGGCAGGACAAACAATGCATGCATACTGTAGCTACTCACATTGACACATCGCTGGTTTATGAGACTCCGACAACATACAGTAGCACGTAAATATTTAACACAGATAGTCACATATGCAATTTTAACAAAGCAGAGCTTAATAGCTCGAAAGATACAATTTGCAAAGATATAATATAGCCCACCTTTCTCGGGATTCTGAAAAGCTAACTTCTGAAGAATCAATCCTGATACTCTTTCTCTAGCTCAGCTGGTACTACAGAAGGTAAACTTCAACTCAGGATAATCGCTATATTTTCGGGAATTAATCTACTATAAACGGAACTATTATTAATTCTATTCTATTCTAAAATAGATTGCGCGACTCTAGAGACCTTGAATAATTTCGACAAAGAAGGAAATAAATTCCAAAACGTTATTCTTGCTTTACTGGGATCAACTGATTTGACAGAGGTCTCTTTCCAAAACTTGTCATTTATCCAAAGTTTACCAGATCTACACAACAACACTTTTCAACCGCTCAGAAATTACGAAAATATTCAGGGATGATACTATATATGCCAAGACTAAAGAATGAGAATTTTAGAATTTTTCGATAATACATGCTCCCGGTATAAAAATAACTGTCTACTTTAAATAATCGAAATTATTCAGAACTCGCAACGAGATCGCGAAACTTGGCAGGCTTATAGGAAATAATATTTGGAGCAACTTTCGAGAAGAAACATTTTCGATTTGACGACCCAAAATGGGTGAAACGGGAGTTTCGGTAACAATATTCACAGATTTTGGCTGAAAATGTATCGGTCTCGATCGAGCTTGATACTCGTTGGATTTTCGCTCAAAAGTACAATTTTTGATAGTGCAGAAAATAAGGAATTTAATGGTGTAATCAGATCAAAGATCGGACGGCTAGAACATAAATTCGAACTGGACAGATTTATAATATAATATTCGGATCCGGATTTCAAACGACGAGAAATCAAAAATCTATTCCGGTTAACTACAAGATCCAAATGATCAAAGACTATTTATAAAAAGAAGATTTCTAATACGACTATCCAGGAAGAGTAGATCTGAGATTTACATAAAATGAAAACGGGGAAAAATACCGAAAACTCACAACATCAAAAATCGGAATCGGTAGAATTAAAGATAATCAAAATATAAGCATATTTAGAACTTGAAATTTCTAAATTCATCGGTCCGAATGACCAGAATCGGAGAAAGTACCTTCTCCGAGGAATTGGCTGCGGTAACGATGATTTTCCATCATGATCATCCTTCGTGTCATCATTTCAATCATATATTCGTGATCTACGCGTTGACATCTTCAAAATGACTATTTCAGAATTGAAATAGGAAACTAGAGTCGTACATTCTCTGGAAGCTGCTCGACGTTTCGATTTTGAAAATGAATGAAAAATGAAACCTAAGCTCCTATTTATAGAGGAAAAATAAATAGGATAATAACGAATAAAAGAAAGAGGATAATGATGGAAAAAGAATAGTACGAATAAGATAATCTTTTGAAAAAGAAATTGGATAATGACGGATGTGCCTTTTCCTATTAAATTTATTATTTTCCAACTTAAAGTTGTGCCAAGAGTTCATTTGAACTCGAAATTTGAAATTTCAAAGGTTGGTACGATTCTTGAAATATTTTCTATCAACCCGAGAAAAATATCATAACATATTTTTAAGGCAATTTTTGATCAAATTAGATTTAACAGATTTCCTTGACTGCGATTTTCCTTTATTTGAGTCATTTAAGGACCCAGCTTATTTTCTAACTTATCAGAGGGTAACATAAGTTGAATAAAATCTTCTAAAATATTTCGGGGTATTACAATGTCCCGAACTTTGATATTTTTAGATAAAAGGTCAAAGTTCAGGACATTTTTTGAAAATAAATATCAAAGTTCAGAATATATTTTGGCATTATTTGAAGTTCAGAACATTTTTAGAAAAATGGTCAAAGTTCATGAAATGAGTCTATATTTGACCTTTTTTTTAAAAGGGGTTATAGGTTGAGAATTATTTTGTAGTTATTTCAACATTTTTGTGTTTTTGTTAAAATTCATAAATATTGACAATCAAATTATAAAATGTACTAATTAATAATATTATGTTGTGGCATTTTGCAAATAAATAAATAAATTTATAAGTTCATATTTGAATTTGTCTAGGGAATAATTAAAATCATTTAAAATGTTTTTTTTTCTTATCAGATGGATGAGGGTGTGTAATTGGAATTTCCAAAATAATTATATTTTGTAACGAAACAATGATTTGCCGATAAAATAAAATAATAAAAATGTTCACTAATCTCCCATTCAAATAACTGTCGACATTTCTGTCTGATGCAAAAAATAATAATAATAAAAACTTTGTTCCTCTTGTATTTTAAAATGTATTAATTTTATTTTTCAAATTTATTTTCCAATTTTATACCAGTAACTTAATAAATTATTTTTATTATATGTACATATAATGTGGAGATCCAAATTATTAATTTATGTCTTAAATTAGTTATAATGCATTATTTTTCCACACACAAATAAATAATATCATAAAATATTATAAATGTTAATAGAATTAGTAATGGGGATCAATCACTCCATACCCATTTTGAATAGTGTAAAATCAATAATACTCACTCAAATAATTTATCTTCACTATATACCCACTTTTACTCTATCACCCTAAAAAGTTTGATTTGATATGATGATCTAATCAACTTTTTCAAAAAAACATGTAATGCACTTACACAAATATAATGATCTAATCAACTTTTTCAAAAAACATGTAATTCACTTACACAAATGTACTTTCTTCTTCATTTTTTGTATCATAGTGTATCAATACCGGTCGACAGGGACAAGTACCCATCGATAATGCCCAGTGCCGACTGATAGAGACCAGTCCCGACCAACTGGGATCAGTCCCAATCGACAGTGACCAGTCCTGACCGATAGGGATCAGTACTAGTCATTCTCGGACTGTGTGTTAAAATTGAAGCATGCTTCAATTTTTCCAACAACCATAGGGACCAGTCCCGATCGATAGGGACCGGTACTAGTCATTCTCGGCTTTAATTTTTCCAACAACCATAGGGACCAGTCCCGACCGATAGAGACTAGTACTAGTCATTCTCGGCTTCAATTTTTCCAACAACCATAGGGACCAGTCCCAACCGACAAGGACTAGTCCCGACCGATAGGGATCAGTACTAGTCATTCTCGGACTGTGTGTTAAAATTGAAGCATGCTTCAATTTTCCAACAACCATAGTACATGCTTTTCTTTATGAATGTACACCAACAGCCAACAACAATCAAAACCACGCAAAAAATAGAAAGCTTTAGATTTCAATTCATATTGTGTATGAAAGTGAGTTTCAAACATAGACTAGAAACAAAATGATCTCACCGATCAAACCTAGTCTACCCGAATACTATATGCTTCGAATATGAAGTCTTTTAACTCTCAGCCCTTTTGTGTATTCATAAAAATTCGTGTCACCTAAACTAGTCTGAATCTCAGGCTATTTATAAGAAACAGATATAGCCTAAACAAGGTAATCAGAAGTCCTACTTTGTGTGGTGTGATCATGTTGAATCGAGCTATTAGTTGTCTTTTTTTCTAAGTCTCAAATTATACTAAATGACGTTATAAACAACACAACAACATAATTTAAGTGTAAATAACAAATCGAAATATAACTAAACTATAAATTAAAGCAATTAAAGATCTAAATTTTACAAAAATAAATACTTAACGTCCGCAGACCAGGACTGGTACCTATCGCTGATCGGGACCGGTCCCTATCATTGATCGGTACCGGTACCAGTCTTCGGGAGCGGTTTTATATCGAATTCGTCATAAAATTTCAATAAATTACCCTAACTTGAAATGTTTAAATATGCTAAATATAATCATGCTAAATCTTATTTCCATATAATCATGCTAAATAAATCATTAAAAAAAATCTAATTTACAAAACAATATTTTAATCTACGTCACAACTATTCTTACTTACTACCACTTCTCAAATAATCTTATGAAAGATATTCATATCTAAAACAATCTTATCTAAAAATATTCACGATTTTAAACTTAAAATTTTCTAATGTTAAATAATTAATCATAATAATTTTAAAGTTAATTTAATTCTTATTTTAAAGAACTTAAATTCTATTTTTAAACCATACTTTTATTAAATTCGTAACTTCAAATACACTTAAATTCTTAATTTCAAATAACCTAAATTTGTGTTTTTAAAGGCACGAATGAATTCTCAAATTATTATTTTATAGGCAAGACTATTATGCATGTTATATTATACACGTCACAGTCATGGTACATTTTTTTTCTTCCTAATTATGTTATAAATTCTTAAAATGTTTAAATTAACAGTAACATGTTGAATTATATCAAATAACCCTAAAACACTTTAATAATCGAATATTTCAAATAACACTTAAATAAAGTCGATTTATGAACACTCAAATAATTTCAATTAACAACATAATTTAAGTGTAAATAATAAATCAAAATATAACTACACTATAAATTAAAGCAATTAAAGATCTAAATTTTATAAAAATAAATACTTAACGTCTGCAGACCGGGACAGGTACCTATCGCCAATCGGGACCGGTCCCTATCATTGATTGGTACCGGTACCTATCGACAGGTACTGGTACCAGTCTTCGGGAGCAGTTTTATATCGAATTTGTTATAAAATTTGTATAAATTACCCTAACTTAAAATGTTTAAACTAGTCTTTTTCATTCACAGATGGTAGTCTTGGAAATTGGTGAGTGTTTTTCGAAATATTTTCTCTTCTCTTTTCAATTTGTCTTATTCAATTTGTCTTATTATGTTTCTTTGAATCATTGATTTACTTTTTGAATTAATGCACAACTATCCAAATGATTGATCTATATGTGTAAAAATTGTGTAAGCTTTTTGAAAAAGGTGGGAAATTAAGGATAAAATAGATAAAGTGGGTATATAGTAAATGGTTATTATGGTTGTGAGTATTTTTGAAGAAAACTCTATGTTTATGGGTATGAATAGGTATTTCTACATTAGGGGTAATAGGGACCTATCCACTTCCCGAGAATTTACTATTCAAATTACAGTTTCTCATAATTCACTATTCACGTAACAATTTCCAAGAAAATGTTACTGTACCATATAATTTAGAGAAGTGCTAAATGGTCACACTGTGGCCGCGGCCACACAGAAAAAAACCGGTTTCCTTAAGACCGGTTAAGTAAAAACCGATTTATGTGGGGCCAAATTATTACCATACCAAAAATACCCTTTACCTCCAAAAATAACACAACTACCGCCATTTTTTTAATAAATGCACTCTTCCCTCCCAAATCTATAATTATTCCCTCCCATTAACAACCAGATTTTTTTACCAATATTAATATTCTTTCGAAAATATTAAATCAGCGATTATTCTTATTTAGATATCCGATACATATTATAATATTAAATAAAATATTATACCAGCGATAAATCTAATAATTTAGATATCCGATATTAAATATTTTGAACATAAATAATTGTGTATAATTTTTTTATTATTTTGAGTTCGATTATCAATTTTAACATAAAAGAGTATTTTTCATTTTTTTAAAGGTTATATATAGTTCGATTAAGGCTTTTAACATAAACACAGTATTTTAATTTTTTTTGGGGTTTGAACTAATATATTCACTTTGATTATCGATTTAACATAAACACAGTATTTATATTTTTTTTAGTTATAAAATAATATATAGCTCTGGTTATGTATATATAACATAAACACAATTCTTGCTTCGATTTTTTAATCGTTTTTCGACCTACAAATTTTTATAGATTAGTCTGAAATGAAAATATTAGTCAATTCGATTATCAAGCTTAATAAATAAAATTAAAATGTAAAATTAAATTAAATAAAATTATATTTCAAATCCATTTTCTTACATAAATTATTAGGATGAAAGCCTCGTCTTTAAATCATATAAAATAATTTAATAAAGATGATTTTTTTTTACAAAATTTTGTCAAATTCGATTATTAAGCATATATTCATCATTAAGATGTTATGCATAAATATTCGTCTTTGATTTTTTCATAATTAAAATAATATTAAACTTCAAATTCATTTTAATTCAAAATATGTTAGTCCAAAATTTTTGTCTTTAAAGTATACCTATAAAATTAAAAATAAATTCATCATTAAAATTTGAGTCTAAATTTCTAATATAAGTCATAATATATTATCAATCGGTTTTTTCTCATACTATATACATAAAATATAGTATAAAATTTTATAAAATACACGTTTTGATTCAATAAAAAATCTAACATTAGAACATATCATTTACTTAGATAATAATCCCGTTTTGAGTGATTTATTATGATTTAATTTTTTTTACTAGCCAATGGAAATACTACAAAGGTAAAAAGGTAAGCAACTCTTGAAGTTCCCAATAAAACTAATGATCATATCACGTTTGAAATCTGCAATTCTTCCATTGTTGTAACTCTAACTCTAAAAAGAAGAAAATAAAGAGCTTCCATGGCTATAGATCCACGGGCTGTAATTGTAGATTTATTTGGAGAGGATTCCGACCTCGATTGTTGTAGTAGGGATTCCGGCAAACGTATAGAAACCATTGAGGAAGAAGTGGTTCAAGAAGAAGTGAACTTGCAATACAAAAAAGATGAAGGAGCTCGGAATGAGGAAATTCTGCATGAAGGAGATCGGAATGAGGAAATTCTAGATGAAGGACCTCAACCTAATATGGAATTCGAGAGTAGAGAAGCTCTGTTAGCCACCTATCAAGCTCATGCAAAGCATAAGGGTTTCAGTGGTGCGATTAGAAATTGTCGAGGTAAGTATGTTATGATTGCGTGTGATAGGGGTAGAAATTCAAAAGTGACGTTATATACCAAAAGGATTAACTGCCCTGCTCGCTTGAATGCTATACAAAATCTTGACGGCACATGGAGAGTGTTGACTGTTTCTGCAAACCATAATCATGACTTAGAACCTCACATGTCAATTTTCATGTCTGCTCATAGGAGTTTATCAATTAATATGAAGAGATAGTTAAAAGCTAATGACATTGCCGGCTTAAGAGCTTGTAAAAATGTAAGGATATTGGAAGTGCAGGCTGGTGGTCCACAAAATTTAGGATGCTTGGGGAAAGATTGTAGGAATTACATTGAGCATAGAAGAAGGTTGAGACTCGGTGAAGGAGATGCCGAAGCCATTCGTAAGCTTTTCATGAAGTTACAACAGAAAGATAGGAGCTTTTTTCATTTGATGGATATTGATGACGAAGGTAGACTTCGAAATGTGTTGTAGATTCATCCTCGGAGCATATCAGCATACGAAGAGTTTCACGACGTGATCAGCTTCGACACAACGTATCTCGTCAACCAATACAATATGCCTTTTGCGAATGTGGTTGGTGTCAATCACCATCATCAATCCATCCTACTAGGGTGTGCTTTGTTGTCACACGAAGATGCTTCATCGTTCAAATGGTTTTTCTCTAATTGGTTGGAAGCAATGGGAGGTGTTCAACCTGTGGCAATGTTGACGGATCAGTGCGATAGTATTCGAATTGCCGTGAGGGAAGTGATGCCCGACACCGTCCACCGGTTGTGTCTATGGCACATTTTGTCTAAGACGGCACAAAAGTTCAAAAGGGTTGCCGAGTTTGATGGGGTGGTGTCAAAATTCAATGCGTTGATCTACGACAGCCTTACGATTACTGAATTTGAAACAAGATGGGCTGAATTCATAACAACACACGGGCTCGAAAATAATAGATGGCTTAGAGACCTCTATAATGAAAGACAAAGTTGGATACCCGTGTACTTGAACCATGTTTTTTGGGCTGGTATGGTCTCTACACAAAGAAATGAGTCAATGCATTCTTTCTTCGACGGTTATATCAACTCAAAGAGCACATTGAAGCAATTCGTGGAACAATACGAGATTGCCGTTTGCCACAAGATTCAGAAGGAGATGCGGGCTGACTTTGATTCGAAGTGTAGGCCGAGAAAGTGTATATCGAATTTTAAATGGGAGGAGCAATTAGGAAAAGTATACACGAATAGCATTTTCGAGCAATTTCATCGTGAAATTAGGCTAATGTGGAATTGCAACATCAAGAATGATCCAACCATACTTGGAGGAGTGGAGAGCTATGAAGTATTTGAAAGTACCATGTTGAACAATTGGTATCATAAAGAATTTTCGTTCACTGTGGAGTATAGGCCTGTTGGACAATATTTAGCTTGCAATTGCCGGAAGTTTGAATCTAAGGGAATTTTTTGCAGTCATATCTTGAAGGTTCTAGCTTCAAAGGATATCCGTTCCGTGAATGAGAGATACATTCTAAGAAGATGGATGAAGGATGTGTATAGACGACATGCAAGCATTTTTTTTTGCCGGGGGATATCCGCACATGACGAAGGAATATTTAATGTTTCAAGATGTTGAACGAGAGTTTCAAGAATGCACGGATGTTGCTTATGAGGACAGTGAGAAAATGAAATTCATCAAACTTAGGTTACAATCTTTGAAGGATGAACTTTATAACTGGAATCCAGTAATAGCGAATCGCGGTACTTCTTCGCGCACTATCGAACAAGATAGTTCGACTCCCGTATTAGATCCACTTAATATCACTCGCAAGGGGAGGCCAAGACAAAATAGGTACAAATCGGGTGCGGAACAAGCGTCAAATAGCAAGACCAAGAAGAAGGCAGCAGGTGCTACACGACGCAAGCGGACGATAAATACCGCTAGTGCTTCGGGTCCCGGCACACAAAACTTGTAGTGTATTTTGTTGATTATTAATTATTCATTTTGTATTGTTTAATTTCTTATTGTTTAGTACTTTTTGTAATCTGAGTTTTATTTATTAAATTCGTAATCTTAATTTTATTTTAATTATATTTCATATCCGTGCAATATTTAATTAAGTATTTCTGTTAATTTTTTTTAATTAAGTATTTCTCCGTGAACTATCTTTATCTTAACTAATATTTTTTTTCTTTCTTTTGATATATAAAATTGTGATTTATAGAGTTAATTATATCCCGGGCATATCTATTAAATTTTTTATGAAAAGTCATATATATTCATTTGTTACATATACAAAGTTAAGATAGAGAAAGCAGTACCTGCGTATGAGTATCCCGCATCGGAAAAAAATTGAAATTTACTTTTGTATATATTATATCTTATGTAATGGTTGGTTGTCAATGTATGGAGTCTGATCCCACTAACATGGACTCACATCACAGCTTCTGGGCCTTAAATCATAATATTTGACCTGGGCCTTGAATATATTTAAACTGGGCCTGTAAGGTCGGCCCTTTTGAATTTTTTGTTATATCTCTATTATTTTGTTCCTTTTTTTTTCTAATTTGTAAATCGTACAATTTGACTACAAATAATAAATCAGTCCCAAATAGTGTTTTTTTTTCAATACTTTATTAAACTATTAAATTAATTTTTTGTAGCGTTTAATTATTTTTGACAAAAATACAATCTCCTACACAATAAATTACACCGATTATATTCACCGAAACACTAATTTATTTTTAACTTATATTAGTATTGATATAGGAAATCAGTAATTTAAATTGTACATCAACTAAAATTAAACTCAAACACAAAGTCATAAATACTAATTTCCTAACTATATATATAGTACTTATTTAATACAGAAAATAATAATAGAATACTATCTTATTAGTAATGTATTAAATTGGACTGAATATGAAAAGACACGATGGATTGACAACTCCAACTTCTCTATTTAATGAATGAAATCATCACAATTTTTTAGGGATAATCTCAAAGAGTCACGTCTCCTCATTTATCTCTATCTACTTCCAATACTCTCAAAAAACTTTGAAAATTCTGGATATGGCTTCTTCATCAAGAAGGCCAAACGAAGAGGAGGGCAACTCGTCCTGGAAGCGGACGGAAACGAAACTTGAAGAGGTTCTCTTGGTTTTTTTTATTTTTTTTTTTATATTTTGCATGTATGGTTTTAGCATCGATTTTTTATTTTGAATGGTTTTTTTGTTTGTAGTTTATGAGGGAATCGGAGAGGCTTGCCAAAATTGTTGAAGCCAAAGCACAAGCCGATGCAAATTTGCATCGATGTGTGGAGGCGCAACAGGTATCAACTTTTTTGTTAGTAAATTTGTTACATTATATTCGTGTTATTATTATTTGTTGATTTAATTATGAATGTGTTCCATTTAATCTTTGTAGCATGAGATGGCTGAATTCCAGATCGAAATGCGTAAACTGATGACAGAACAACGTATCAATCACGCATATGAGAAGGAAATAGCCCAGCTAGAGTGAATTTGGGCAAGGCTAAAGGACCTTTGTGGTCGTTCGGACCTGATAGATTAATTTTATGTTTTTTGTAATTTTCAATATTTAATATTCTGAATGTTTTATGTTTTAAATTATTGGTGTGTTCGTCATTTACAATTATTCCCGCTGAATATATATGTTTTGATTTCTTTAATCGACGGATGGAATTTTACAAATTTAATCAAGGGAAAAATTATTATGGCCAAATTAAAATGCTTAAATTCGTATAATTAGTACTATTTCATACAGTATAACAAAATTCGTACAAAAATATATAAAACAAATTTAATGTTTTTTGAAATTAAAATTAAAGTGTGGGTTGACAAATTTTTGATGCATCTTACACACAACATCATTCATTCTCCATTAATGCTCCAAAACCCTAAACCAACTAATTCCATATATTTGCATCTTACACACACCATTATTTGTAAGGAAAAAGTATTTGGATTGATCTAATTAATCTTATTTATTTAGACTCCAATAAAAACAATGATAATATAAGATAATTTTTATAGATATTATAAAAGATAATTTAAGTGCACTCCATAACAACAGGCTTAAACTCTTCAAGCAAATCTATTGACTAAACTCTCAAAATCAGTATTGACAACGCCTCCAAGCTGAATAATCTCACGAATTCCACGGTACTCCGGCATTCCATTCAGTCGAAAGGCTCTATGCATCTCACATTCCTTTAGTGAAATATAAATGCAAATTAATGTCATAAAAAATATATAATTAACAAAATGGTAATGTTTACTTACAGCTCGAATATCACTGAAAAGACTTAAATAGGACACAGTTGCTATCTTCATCATAGGTGATCCCCGAAAGCATTTTAAATTTTTCGAATGAATAAAATAGCTCCTTCAATTCTTTCAATTTATAGACCAGTTCGATGGTCTGAAAATGACGATAACGAGCACCAGACATCAACTTCGCGAGTAAATCGAGGGTCAATGCAGTGCCCGGTGCGTGAGATAGATCAACGAACCCAATCCTTAGACGTAAGAAACTAACAAACACGGCCTCATCAGATTTGGACCAAGACATGATTTTGGCGATTTTTTTTTTACATTATGAAATTACAATTACGAATACCTACTTATATAAAAGAAAATATAGACCTTCATTAAAGGTATGAAAAGACTAGTAACCAAAACACCATGCATGTTGCAGCATGGATAATTCCAAAATATTATTTGTGTCATGAATCGGGTTGTTGGAGAGGTGAGAAAAGGAGATGTTGATAAAAATTCAATCTTTGAGGAGAAGTCTGAGGTTATGGTTCATTGTGAAATGGAGGAAATTGGGGAAATTCATAAAGAAGAAAAAGAAGAAAATCGTCTTTACTGCTCTAAAGTTGCTAAAGGGAGTTGTCAAGGTTGTTCCAGCCATTGATTAAGAATGCATATATGTCACACACGTGTTCTAGGATGGAAGGGAATTTATTGCCCATTTTATGTTTTAAGTTTTTATTTTACGTGAATTATCCCACAAGAAAACAATATCATAGGTTTATTTTATTCCATGAAATTACTAGTGGTCCCCTTTTTCACTAGCTATGTAAAGGAGTGGTTGGAGGAATGAAAAGGATACAAGTTTTAACCCAAAAATTCTTCTCTCTCTCTCTCTCTGTAATTTCCTCCCCAAATTCTATATTCTCCTCCCCAAATTTCTATAAATCTTTACAGCTTTACATTACAAAAAAAAAACTAAAAAATTACAAGGTTCATTACAATTTGAAAAATATATATTTACGTAAAAAAAGGTTTATTGAGAAGTGTGAAAAACTAGAATTTCTTCCATTTTACACACAACCATCATTGATTCTCATTAAAGCTATAAAACCCTAAACCAAAAAAATTCAATTTTAATTTTTTTTTATTTTAACTATTGTTTGATATAGTGTATAAAATATCGTAAAAACATTTATAAAAATAAAATAATATTGTTTAAATTCACTTATAACTTTTAAAATTTAAAAAAATTGCAAATAAAATATTAGTTTGAATTTTTTTTTTAATAATAAAATTGAAAGTAAAATATTAATTTTATTTGGATTTAATTGAAAAAACATAAAGCCTTCCAACTACAATTTCTCAAGTAATGTATACACAATATTTATTGAATGTAATCATCACAACTCATTAATTGTTGTGACTATAGTTCCAATTTGATTGAAACGAAACAATATTCAAATTAAAACTTCAAATATTAATTAAATTATAAATTTAATTCTCTTTTAATGTTTAGAATGGGTGAATATAATTTTAATGCCAATTATTATTAATTTTATACATGTTAATTATGACTATAGTACGAATTTTATACATAATTATACCAATTAAATAAAAATACAAAGGTTATATATACTATCTGTAATTTCGTAATTACAGAAAATTAAAATTATTAATTAATTAAATAAGTATATTGAATTGGAGTGGATTGACTCTAAAACTTCCCACCCTATTTATACACAATATTTAATGAGAGAAATTATCACAATTCATTAGAGATCATATCAAGAGTCATGTCTCCTAAAATCTCTCCTACATCTTTCTCCACCTTCCAACTACAACACTCTCTTCTCCTTCGAAGTTGACGTAAATGGAGTCTGCAAAAAGGTCGAATGATGCTGAAAACACCTCCTCGTCGAAGAGGATTAAAACTGCCACAGAAGAGGAAGTCGAAAAGGTATGTTTTCTTTTTATTTGCATGTAGGGTTTTATCATTAATTTTTATATTTCGATTGTTTTTTCCTCGTTAATAGTTTGTGAAGGACTCTAAAAGGTTTGGCAGAGCCATTCAAGCCAAATCGGAAGCGGATGCACGTTTGAATCAACTGATTTTAGACCAACTGGTATTATCAAATATTTTTAAAAATTTGTTATTTTATTTTGTGTTGGTTTAAATTAATAATATTTTGTTTAATATTTGTAGTATGAAAAGGATCGCTTCCATCGGGAAGCTCTTGCTATGATACAAAAACAACAAATAGAGCACGCAATAGAGATGAAGAAAGCGAAGATAGAGTGCATCCAGGCAAGATTGGCGGTGCTCCGAGCTCGCTTGGATCATCTCGATTAACATTATGTTTATGGAATTTTTAATATTTTTGGTAATATTGTATGTCCAAATGAACTAGATATTCAGTTGATTTTAATTCGGAATTTATGTTTTGAGCTTCTTATTTTGAGCCGTATTTTTGGTAAAAATGCTTAAACCCTACTGTATATTTTTTGGGCGTAAGTATTTTTAGTAAAAAAGCTTATATTTGGACTACGATTCTGGGACAATTCAGGGACATAATTTGGCTATATTTACGTGCTTTAACTATAATTAAATTGGAATTAGTCAATATATTACCAAAGCATTAAAATTAGACCATAATTAATTGATATAGAAAATACTTGATAAACTGGTTGAAGAACTTTTTGAGAAGGCAGCACCCGCGTATCCCACATTGAAAAAATATCAAAATTTACTCTTATGTATATTATATCTTATGTGAGGGTTGGTTGTCAATGTATGGGGTCTGATCCCACTAACAAGGACTCACATCACAGCTTGGGCCTTTGAATTATGTTTGATCTGGGCCTTGAGTATACTTTAACTGGGCCTGTAAGGCCGGCCCTTATGAATTTTTTTTAATATCTCTATTATTTTGTTCCAATTTTTTTTTCTAATTTTGTAAATCGTACAATTTGACTATAAATAATAAATCAATCCCAAATAGTGTTTTTTTTTCCAATACTTTATTAAACTGTTAAATAAATTTTTTTTAGCGTTTAATTATTTTTGACAAAAATAAAATCTCCTACACAATAAATTACACTGATTATATTCACCGAAACTCTAATTTGGCTATAATTTATATTAGTATTTATATAGGAAATTAGTAATTCAACTTGTACATCAACTAAAATCAAACCGAAACACAAAGTGATAAATACAATTAAATATGACCAAATTGAAACACAAGTACAAATGTCAACTACTTGCATTACATTAATACAATTAGTAGGGTGCTTAATGCATTGATAACGATTACAATAATTAGCCGTTAATTAGATAATTAGATATATAATTGATAATTATGCAACAAGTGCAATTTTAATTACAAATCGCAATACCCGATCATAGTTCACCATCAAAAGTAACAAAAAAAAGATGAACTATCAAAAGTTTAACAAAAAAAAAGATAAAAATGATAAAACAGAAACACTGAGTTCAATTCAATCCCTAACATATGTCAAGGCGCCGCATAGTTAGACAGCCACTCCAAATTCACACTACCGAAACCACCATCGACCATGATCTCACGAAGAACTCCAAGATGGGGCATTCCTTTCACTCTGAACTCGCTCCAACGCGGATTCTCCTAGCATCATAAAATATGATAAATAATTATATATTGTTAAGGTAAAACTGTGTAATATCAAAGCATAGACTTGCATTCTTCCCCACTCAATCGAAATACTCATGCATCGCACGGACTCGGTTGGTATTTTCATCGTAATGGATTCCCGGCTGCATTAAGAAAGACTCAAAACTCCACATCTTCTCCTGAAACTCGTGCAATTTCAGGACCAGTTGGCTCAATCGAACTTTCCGATTCAGAACTCTCGACATTGTCCATGAAATCTCCTCTAGAGAATCTGCAACCTCGTAGTTGTCAGATGTATCTACAACCCCAATTCGAGAGTGCAACAGATCAAGAAAAAATTCCTCGTTGATTCGGGACCAATTCATTTTTTTTCAGAGATTTAATTTTTCGTTTAGAAGAGAGAGGAGAGACCAGAGAAGTTGAACAGTTTTTGACTTGATGATGGCACCATTTATAGTTGTGAATTACAAGCCATCTATTATTAGTCGTGTATGAACGGTTGTGATCGTTTGGAAGATAGAGGAAACACGAGAGAAGTTGAACAATTTTTTTCAGGATGATGACATTAATTAGCCTATAGTCTTTGTTATATTATTATAATGATCAAATATAAATAGATATACTATACTTATTTTTTGGAAGTTAAAAGGTCAATGAAAGAAGGAATTAAAAAATGATAATTAAAAAAAAATCAAACAAAGATTTAGGGTTTCACAGCATTAATGAGAAGGAATGATGGTTGTGTATAAAATGGGACAAAGATTACTCATCTCACAATTCTTAATAAACACTACTCAATAGTAATCATTCATCTTCCACTGTATAATATTCATTTACTGAAATAACGTACAACCACCAATATTAGGAAGAATATCAATTTTTTTAAATTCTAACTTTTTTTTATAAGTAATTTTATTTTCTAAATTAATGCAATGTTAGGGAGTAGTTGAAATAAATTAATGAAATATATTGTAAGAAAATCGTTCATAATCTTTCAAATGATAATAATAATTTGACCAAATATTATCTCGTCATATAATTTAACTAAATATTCATCCAAATCTTTTAATTTGACCTATGCAGAATTTTTAGAATTTAATTTTAATTATTTTTCGTAAGTTTAATGTTCGACGAAATTCAATTAAAATCAAGTAACCACTAACAAGTACAAAAACATTAAGAACATATTTAACGACCACCAAAATAAAACATTAAGAAAACATTAACGAACATATTTAACGACCACCAAAATAAAACATTAAGAAAACATTAACGAACATTTAACGACCACCAAAATAAAACATTAAGAAAACATTAATCGATCACCATGAAAAAAATGCAACAAGTGCATTTTTTTTAATTTACATATAAAAAAAATGCAATATAGTGCATTTTTTCCATATTGTTTATCAAAAAAATATTAGATATGTAGGAGTCTTAACAAAAAGCAGATGAAAATATAACTTATGCCCAGTATTCATTCTCCACCTTCACAGCATCAGGATGCTTATCCCTTGAAACTCGAAGCAACCACGGCATGTCGGGCCTCCCTTCAAAATAGACACGATCGCCCTGATGGATCTCCAAGAACTCCACCACGTGCTTCCAACCGGAGATCAGGCGACAGTTAGGGTTGTTGGGCTTGATTTCACGGTACTGATACACCACCTCCGTCCGCCAACCGGTGTAGCCAATCTCAATCTCCACCCAACGTGTCTCCGTGCCGCATATATTGATCACCTCCTTCGGCAGATTCTTGAGAAAATTTAAAAACAAATTAGCGCACCATTTTTCCAAACCCACAAAAAATTAAAAACAAATTAGCGGACCTTACCATTCGATACTTGTATTCCCACATCTTGCACAGTGTGTTAAGCTGAACTCTTTGCGACGTCCTGGCAAGATACCGACGTTCGTCCGGCGAAAGATTGCCTCGCAAGAACAGAGCCTTCCTAGTCTGAGATCGAGTTTTCCTATTCTCAGATTGATTTTGTTTGGCCATTTGGAGAGAGAATGGAAAATATGAAAGTTAGAAAGTGAAAATTGAGGAAAGTATATAGTGTGAAACGAAATTAAATAAATAGGGTCTCATAAATTCACTATTTTTAAACCCATTACTCATTAATTAGGGAGATGACTTATAAGAAAATTATATCAATTAAGTAGGGATAAAATCCTCTAGTCCACTTTCATGTCCCACTATATTTGGTGTCTCACTATAAAATTTAATATTTTAAAAATATTTATTAAAAAAATAAATTTTATTATAGTATTACAAATCATAATCAGCATTTATCGCTATAAATTAAAATTTTTAAAAATCATATACCCTACTTTTGGAATAATCAACCATATTAATCAAGTATATTACCTAAAAAATAAGAAATAAATATTAAAAAATAAATATAAACCCTAATTGGATGGAATAAACCCTAAATAATAACCATAAAATTAAACTATAGTAAGATTGAATTTGAATTTCCCATATTTTAGCCTATATTATAAGATTTCACTAAAAATTAAAATAACTCATCACTCATTCAATTGATCTTGAAAAGAAGCCTTACTCTATAGTGTATGTGTGAATTCACTAATCACCACTATAGTAAGATTGATTTCGAATTTCCCATATTTTAGCCTATAGTCTATGATTTCACTAAAAATTAAAATAACTCATCACTCATTCAATTGATCTTGAAAAGAAACCTTACTCTATAGTGTATGTGTGAATTCACTAATCACCACTATAGTAAGATTGAGTTCGAATTTCCCATATTTTAGCCTATAGTCTATGATTTCACTAAAAATTAAAATAACTCATCACTCATTCAATTGAACTTGAAAAGAAGCCTTACTCTATAGTGTATGTGTGAATTCACTAATCACCACTATAGTAAGATTGAGTTCGAATTTCCCATATTTTAGCCTATAGTCTATGATTTCACTAAAAATTAAAATAACTCATCACCCATTCAATTGATCTTGAAAAGAAGCCTTACTCTATAGTGTATGTGTGAATTCACTAATCACCACTATAGTAAGATTGAGTTCGAATTTCCCATATTTTAGCCTATAGTCTATGATTTCACTAAAAATTAAAATAACTCATCACTCATTCAATTGATCTTGAAAAGAAGCCTTACTATATATTGTATGTGTGAATTCACTAATCCTCACTATAGTAAGATTGAATTCAAATTTCCCATATTTTAGCCTATAGTCTATGATTTCACTAAAAATTAAAATAACTCATCACTCATTCAATTGATCTTGAAAAGAAGCCTTACTATATAGTGTATGTGTGAATTCACTAATCACCACTCTAGTAAGATTGAGTTCGAATTTCCCATATTTTAGCCTATAGTCTATGATTTCACTAAAAATTAAAATAACTCATCACTCATTCAATTGATCTTGAAAAGAAGCCTTACTATATATTGTATGTGTGAATTCACTAATCATCACTATAGTAAGATTGAATTCAAATTTCCCATATTTTAGCCTATAGTCTATGATTTCACTAAAAATTAAAATAACTCATCACTCATTCAATTGATCTTGAAAAGAAGCCTTACTATATAGTGTATGTGTGAATTCACTAATCACCACTCTAGTAAGATTGAGTTCGAATTTCCCATATTTTAGCCTATAGTCTATGATTTCACTAAAAATTAAAATAACTCATCACTCATTCAATTGATCTTGAAAAGAAGCCTTACTATATAGTGTATGTATGAATTCACTAATCACCACTATAGTAAGATTGAATTCGAATTTCCCATATTTTAGCCTATAGTCTATGATTTCACTAAAAATTAAAATAACTCATCACTAATTCAATTGATCTTGAAAAGAAGCCTTACTATATAGTGTATGTGTGAATTCACTCATCATGACTATAGTAAGATTGAATTCGAATTTCCCATATTTTAGCCTATAGTCTATGATTTCACTAAAAATTAAAATAACTCATCACTCATTCAATTGATCTTGAAAAGAAGCCTTACTCTATAGTGTATGTGTGAATTCACTAATCATCACTATAGTAAGATTGAATTCGAATTTTCCATATTTTATCCTATAGTCTATGATTTCACTAAAAATTAAAATAACTCATCACTCATTCAATTGATCTTGAAAAGAAGCCTTACTATATAGTGTATGTGTGAATTCACTAATCACCACTATAGTAAGATTGAGTTCGAATTTCCCATATTTTAGCCTATAGTCTATGATTTCACTAAAACTTAATAACTCACCACTCATTCAATTACAATTGAAAAGAAGCCTTACTCTATAGTGTATGTTTGAATTCACTAATCATCACTCTAGTAGGTTGATCTGGAATTTCCAATTGGAGCACAAACCATATTGTATGATTTCATTATAAGTGTGACCAATTTTTCCTTAGATCAACGTGTGATTGCACCTTAATTGCTCAGCACTAAGATTGAATTTGAATTTCCCATATTTTAGCCTATAGTCTATGATTGCACTCAAAATTAATATTAGTACCGTCCATGTTTTCGTAATTAATTAAATTTTATATTAGTACCGTCCATGTTTTTGTAAATATATAGTTTCATTAAGATTTCACTGTAGTTCGAATCTCATGATATAAGAAATCTAAACCTTACTCTATTAATTATCCTAGTTATATTATAATTTATGTTAAAATTTAATAAATAGTTTTGGTTTTCATTTTACGAGAAAACCTTTAAGTTGGCTTAAATTTCTTACAAGCAACCACTCAACTTTAATCATTTCTTAAGGTGTCCATTGCAATTCCCAACGCAGCTGAATTGGTCAGTTTTTTCACTAGACAAAATATCTAAGAAATATTTTAAAACAAAAAATTTGAACTAATCATATCCCTCGAAAATATTGAACAAAAAATTTGAAATATATCCCTCGAAATTTTGAACACAAAATTTGAACTATTCCCTCGAAGATTTGAACAAAATATTTGAACAATTCCCTCGAAGATTTGAACAAAATATTTGAACAAAAAATTCTAATTTGTTTTACAAAATAACGATTGAGAAATTTGGTGATATATCCCTCGAAGATTTGAACAAATAATTTGAACTAATCCCTCCATCCAAAAAATGAATAAGAATTTAATAATATTTATTAGTGAACAATGTGTTATGTACTTATGTCTCATAAAAATGTTAGATTCCATTACGATTTTCATATCATACTAATTTAAAAAACTATATTTCATAACACTAATTTAGATTTCATCAATTTTTCCTAAATCATAATAATTAGTAATTTCAAAAAAAAAAATCGAAAAACCACATTCATTTTTTATTTGCAAATTTACTTTATATGTTTTAAATATTAATAAAATAATAATAAATTTGAAATAAACCTTTAACATTCAATGCTAAACACTCATTAATTCTTACACTTCCTTTCTTCACACTCAATCACAATTTCCGGTGTGACCCTATTGGTTCTTTTTTCTCACTTTAATTGTAATTGTAATTAAGTTGTGCATGCTAAGCTTCAAAATAAATATTTGAACCAAAACATTAGAATTGAATTAATCCCTCGATTAAATATGCATGCTTGCTAATTGCATTATATGCATTAATTAAAGGTTGTGGGATGTGGGATGAGGGGTACGGTTCTCTTTATATATATGAGAGTTCTTATTGTCCCCAACCCATCATCTCTTCATATCTTAACTATGGAATCTGGCAGAATAGCACTCTTCAAAAGATCGGGAAATAAAAAATAGAAAAAAAATACACCCTACAAAAAATTTTCCCCTCCCGCCCCAACCGAGAGTGATAGCCCAACCAAGGCCACTAACCCTACCAAGAAGGCAACCCCTACCAAGAAGGTCACGGTCACGGTCACCCCTACCAAGAACGGCAAGAAGGTCACCCCTACCAAGAACGGCAAAAAGGCAACCCCTACCAAGAAGGCCACCCCTACCAAGAGCGTCTCCGAATGGATTGTGCCTCCCTCCCCACGGAGCCTGGAATTTCTCTATAAAACTCTAAGAGAGGATTACAATAACCTGAAGGTAGAGATTAATGAGCTCTTTGATCGTATTACATCATTTGCTGATGATGACATTATGAAGGAGTTGCTTCTTGAGAACTACCCTCTCACCAAGCTATACGATAGCTTTCTGACGATGGACAAGCGTGGAGAAGAAGAGGGCACTTCAAGCCAAGTTCACGTCATTGTCATTCCCGATTCCAGCACAAGCAACGTTTAACGTTGCTTTCTTGCTTTTTTTGTGGGTTTTCTATGACCCAACCATTATCGAACTATCATTTTAATTTTCTTTTGATGTATTTTCTTTCTTGAAAGAACTATCTATTAATCTATCTATGCATTTGGTTTTCTATTATGTTGGTCTCTTATATTTTTCGTTACGTGAATATCATGCTATATATATTTTCCAAGCATGAGGCGGCTAAATTTATTGTTAAAATAAACTGAAATGATCGAGCACATTTAGAACTACACCTTAAACCCTAAATGCTTCAAAAATTTGAGTATTTGAATATAATATATCTTGAATTTGAGTATTTGAATATAATACTATGTTATAAAGTGATGTATTTTTTTTTAATTTAATAGTTCATAATTTCATATCTCATCCTAAATTAACTTAAATATTGATACATCATGAAGTATAATCTAATAAGTTCATATTTTTTATGGTCCGTGTTTTAATATATGGTTTATAATTTCATATATTATAGACAAGAAAGCTTCTTTTAATCTTTATTAAATTTAAGTAACAACACAGACGTGTAGCTATTTTACAAGTCATAATCACATATATAAAATAGATAAAATAAAATAATTGGTAAAACCTAGATATAATAGGATAATTTAACTAAGGAGATTAAAACAGTAGGTAAATATGAATAATAAAAATATTTGTGCTTATCACATATCCCATCCTAAAGTAAGAGTGATAGAGGTTTATATATATATATATATATATATATATATATATATATATGTTATATTTTTTTTGAAAAAATATATTCGAGTAGTAGCCACGAATTAATCTATATATCTATCACTAATTTTAGGATGAGATGTGTAATATATTCTTTAATTTGGTCGAATATACTCGAATATATTTTAATTTGAAAGTATAACATATATTATAAGGTAAAACCTATATATAATATGATATTTGAAAGTATATCATATATTAAATAACACATATTAAATAAGGTTAAGCCTAGATATAATAGGATAATTTAACTAAGGAGATTACAATCGAATGTTGAATATGAATAATAAGAATATTTGTGCTTATCATATCTCATCCTAAAGTAAGTGATACATGATTAATATATATATATATATATATATGTTATAATTTCAAAGTAAGATATATTCGAATAGCCACTATTATTAATGTAGAGATAGATTATATTATGTATGAACATATTGAAATCGATAAATAATTGAGCATTAATACAAAAACAGTAAATTCTAGAGGCATAATCAAGGCATAATACAAAACTTCATTCATACAAATAAAATAAAATAAAACTTGAAATATAAATTATTTTACAAAGAAATCCGAACTAATTCAAGTTAAATTAGCAATACAAAACGAACAACAAATTCCAACTACGAATCCCAAAATAAAGAAATTCAATCTCGATGTTATCTTCTTCTCTTCAACGTTTCTGCACTTCTTCATTTTTGGATATCTTGAACTAATTTCACCATTGCTCGACTCGGAATATGAATCGACATCACCACTCCATCCACTATCATATTCTTGGCCTTTCCAAATCATATATTTTTTATAGGCCTCAACCGCTTGATCTTCAGTTGGAAACGACTTGTACAAGCTTCCCCTAACACCGAGTACACATGGAGCACAATCTACCCAGTTTGAATATACTCCCGTTCAGATGCCTTCGAAGACAACATAAAATTTCTACCTAACGCTATGTTTGATTTCCATTGAGGATCGGTATATGTTAACAAAATGGAAATAGTTAAGATTGAAGATGAATGATAATATAGAATATTAACCCTATTTGAAGATCGAAAATGGAGAGATATTTTGATGAAGAATGAAGATGAAAGAGAATAATGAATACTTAACCCTAATTTTATTGGAAATAACAAAATAATTTTTAATGTTTAGAGAGAGAGAGATTCGAATTTTGAATTTTGAATCTCTTATTTTCCTTCTCTCACTAGATTAAGAGGAAAATGGTAATAGAGTAAAATACAATACAGCACTAATGACTATTATTATTTAATAAAGCAATATATACGGTAATTACTAATACACCCTCATGTGGCCAGGCCACAATGTGGCCGTATAGACTTATTGTATAATTTATTAGGCAAGTGCCATGATAGGTGGGAAGATATAAATATACAGTAATACCAGAGTTCACATGAGACTCTTCTGTTTGTTTGTGTTGAGTCATTCCATGTTTTCTTTTTAATATTGGAACTAAATTGGCACATTTAGTTCTGAAAACCAAAATAAATTTCATACTCGATTGAAGATAAATTGCTAAAAGTTTGTTGAAATTTAGTTGCGTAAACATAGCAAGCAAAGAAAAGGCTTTGAATATATGATCAACTTGCATTTTCTTCATTATTTTCAGACTTCTGTGTTTTTTTGGGAGGAGCACCATTTACATTTTGTATAATAAATTCGCAAAGTATACAAGAGACAAACTGCAATAGATAAGTCATGTTTGTCGGACTCGACCTAAAAAAGCACTTGCAATATTCTAATTCGGAGTCCAAACCACGTATACTCATCCACTCCACCACCGGGCCATGCACGGGGCATTTTTGAGTCGATGCTCTTTTGTTCTCCGTAACTAGTTGTGTTAACTTGAGTTGGAAACCAACACACATCCAATTCTTGAAGAGGGCTAACGGCATGCAGATTTGTTAGGTGTTGTCAACAATTTCAAATCGGAATGGGACTAAAGGATTCAATTCATTAAGCCGATCACATGCCCATTCACCTAGCTTCAACTTCTTGTACTTTCGACTATAATCAAACACTTTGATCAACATTGCTGCAGTGGGATCGAAAGGCAAACTCCCCACAAAAAGCTCAAGCTCATCCATGAATCCATACTCACCGTACAACTCGATCATGCACTCGTAGTGCTCCAAATGAGGCAGCATAAAGTGTTTCTCTCTCATCGATTCAAAATACTGCCTGCCCAGCTCCACACGACCATCACAGATACAAGCTTGCAATGCACTTCGAAAAGTGTTGTGATCCGGCTTAATGCGTTCCTTCTCCATTTCCTCGAGCAGTTGTACTACATTCCCACTCATCCCATTATGCAAGCAGCCTAAAATCGTTGAATTGAAGAGAATCACATCTTTTGGAGAGGCCTCATTGAAGACCCTCATGGCATATTCAACATTGCGGCATTTTGAGTACATATCAACTAGAGCTCCACTGACCACAATGTCTAAATCATAGCCATGCCTGATCATGAAAGCATGGATCTGTTTGCCCGGCTGAATCGCGAATATGTTTGCACAGGCAGCCAACATTGTCCCGAAGGTGAATTTGCTAGGTTTCGTCTCTCCTAGCATCTTCCAAAATATCAGCATTGCTTGCTCACTCAATCCACGACGAGCATAGCTTGTCAATAAAGCATTCCAAGAAACCCCATCTCGAGACATATTATAGAACCAGTTCCTTGCACTAGTCAAGTTACCACACTTCCCATACATATCAAGAAGTGAATTGCCAACAGATATATTGGAGTAGTAACCATGCCTATAGGCATATCCATGAGCCTGCTTCCCTAAATCTATGTCTGGGATTGCTGCAGATATGTTCAAGATCAAACCAACTGTAACATGATCCATATCTTTAGTCTTTCTACGCATCAATAGTAGAAACTCTAATGCCTTTTCCCAGTCCAAGCTACGCGTGTAACCAGCTAACATCACGTTCCAAGATATCACTGTCCGTTCGGGCATCTCATCAAACAACTCTCTGGCTTCCGACATTCTTCCACTCGTGGCATAAGCTGACACCATGGAAGTATAACCGATCACAGTTTTGGAACAAGGCAACTCAAGAATCTTTCGAGCACCCTCCACATCTCCGCACTTGGCATACATTCCTATTAGAGTACTGGAAACCACGTCAGCCTGCTCTGCATTGGTCTTAATACTGAATCCATGAATCTGAACACCCTCTCTAACTCCACCAAAACTTGAACAAGCAAGAATGGCGTTGGAGACTGTATAACTCATTGGCTTCACATTCATCCCTAACATTCTCGAAAACATGCCGATGGCCTCGTTTCCCTCTCCCATTTCAAGATACCTCCTAACTATCACATTCCAGGACACATCATTTGGATTCTTGATCTCATCAAACATCCTCCTCGCATCAATCATCACCCCACACTTCCCATAAACATCTACGAGAGAGCTCTCCAAAATAACATTGCCCGAATATCCATATTTAACGATGAGCCCATGCACCTGCCTCGACAGCCAAAGCTCCAACACATCTCCGCAAGAACCAAGAACACTAGCAAATGTGACCTCGGAAGCAAAAACCCCTTCCCCATTCATCTCGGCGAACAAATCCAACGCATCTGCCGTGCAGCCATTTCTCGAAAAAGCGGTAATCATCGCATTCCAAGAACCGCCATCTCTCTTTGGCATTTCGTCGAACAGTTCCTTCGCATCCTCCAAACAGTTGCATCTCCCGTAGCTTTCTATAGCTCGGTTGAGCAAAAAGACTGGCGGGTCGGGATTGAAAGTGATTAGATGAGATTCAACCTTCCGGGTCTCGATTATTGCTTTGCTCGACGCACAAATTTGGAAGAGATGAGCGTAGAGAGAGAAAGGCAGAGGTGTTGCAGAAGAGAAGAGGATGGAAACTGCCTTCGGAAGGCGTCCGAGGTGAACGTGGTTGAGGATCGTTGTGGTTAGTTCCTTAACGGAGAGCGGTGACTCGGGGCGATGCGCGGTGGTGGTGGTTGCGGCGGCGGAGCGGAGGTGGCGGCTTAGTACTGAGGCCGCTTTCGAGCCCATGTAATGAGTATTTTTCTTTTCTATTTGTTTCTCTGTTTACGAAATTACGAGTATGAGAGAGAGTCCATATTTTCTGGGCCTAACAACTAATAAAATGGGCCCAGTCTACTTGCAATATTTAGCCCAGTAAGATTGAATATTTTGTGAAATGGAATTTAATTATTCTGAAATTCAACAAAAATAAAAAGGGTACAAATAAAGCACTAAAATTTTAGGATCACAAAGTAATTTTTTAAGAGCTAAGGCTATACAATAATAACATGATTTATGTAATTTAATTTGAGGGATGAATATGTGGTATTTTATTTGAGTATATAAGTTTAGAGGGTTTTACAATGTGCAATGTGTGTGTGTATTTCGGGCTATAGAATAACATTCAATAATTAGGGATGTCAATTCAACTTGAAATCGATGTGGCAGTTTGAATAATTTGAGAAAAAAAATGGTTCAGGCTATAAAATTCTAGCTCATGAGGTATTTAGCTCAGACCAAATAACTTGACAATCCAATATGACTAGCTCAAATTAAGTGGGTAGAACTGAATTGCTCAAATTTTTACTGTTTATCTTTATATTTTGGTTAAATATTAAAAATTTCATGTTTAATGTAATTTAATTTAAGCACTGAAAATATAATTATTGAAACTTAAATGATTAATTAAATTAATTAATATTAAATTGTGTTATACTTAGTGCTAATTTGTTAAAAGTAGGAGCTTAGGCGACATGCATCGATAAATTTATACATATTTAAAAAAAAAATATAAGCTTTCTGGCCTAATGAACTAACCCAAAAATCAAACGAATAAGGTTAGCTCTAATAATTTCCATCTTTAAAAAAATCTAACTTGAACCAAATAGCTCGACAATCCGATACAGCTAACTTGAAACTGAGCGGACTATCTCGATTGATACCCCTATCAATAATCAAACTTTAAGATATTTCGGTCGGTATACATATACCACACAAATTTCTATAACACTCCCTTTCCCCTCGCACCATAGGGCCGTACCCTTGGCACTTTTTTTAAGTTGGATTTTATTTTTTTATTTTTGGCTAAATTATAGACATCCTAAACTTCATCAATCAATTTGTTATCAATCAAAGATTTCATGCACAAAAGAAAGGTGGGGATTGATTCTAAACTTTAATTTTGATTTAAGTTTCTCGAAGTCATATAATTGCTGGCCTGGCCCACTTGTGTATATATTTTGCATCAAAAAAAAATTTTAGTATAATATTTCTATGAAGCTTAAATTCCTGACCTTAATTAATAATAATATTGTAGGTAGACTTTGGCCTCTAGGCCTACTCAAATTAAATATCGTGCAATTAGTCATAAATTCCGTACTTACATGCATGTTCTAGAAACATTTTGAACGTGTGTGTAATAAGATATATATTTACACCGTTTTATTATCCTTGTATTTATTCAATGGTGTCAGAGTATTATCCCAACACCATTGAGATCGTAGTATGAGTTCGAAAAAATTATCGATAACACAATTTTAATGGGGTACATATACAGTCCTAATATTTAGGATATAATTTTCCACACACACGTGTGGTGAGATGCAGTTACATCATCAATGAGGTTGAAAAAAAAAAAAAAAAAGGTTGACTATCTAACTATCTTCTGTGATTTAATTTGGTGACATCGAATTTTGGAATTTATTGGATGCTCTTCTTCTTTCTTTTCAATAAGTTTGATAATTTATCGCATTCACTTTGAAAAAATGAAATACTATCAACTTTTAAACAACATGATGAATCAAATTACTAAACTTCAACCTTCTAACTTCATCAAATTACTTAATGCTCACCACTGCAAAACTGATACTCTAGCTAAGATTATTTGAATTTTGGTGCCTATTAACAAATTTAAAATATAAATAATTTTGTATAAATGAAAACTAAACAACACCTAGATATGTTATACAATCATACGAATTCATTACTTTTTTAACTGAAAAATTATAGGTTCCGATCTTATCAACACTTTCTAAATAGAGTTACCCAAATGCAATAATAAGCAGTTGATACCCTAAAAATACCCCTTTTATTATTAATATTACTCGAAAAACACACACAATAAAGATACACACATTAACACGTCACCATGTACATTTGAGTGATTACATATATTTATAACAAAAAGGCACCGAAGAGAGAGAGAGAGAGAGAGAGAGAGAGAGAGAGAGAGATTATTGTTATTGTTTTCATAAAATATATAAATTTAGGTGTTACCGTTGCAGTCCCAACTTTTTATTTTCTTATTTATCTTGGTAGATATAAATTTGAAGCTGTTGGGAAATACTACATATAGGAGTATGAATCATGAGCTTGTCACATTCACATTTAATTAATTAGCACGAGTCATTACGGGTAAGCATGTCCAACCATCATTTTATCTTCCACGTTGCACACACAAAATATAAAATATAAAAAAAATTAAAAAAATTAAAAAATTGAATGGTATTAGGTATTAGTTTCTTTCATTTGAGCCTCGATTTTAAATTATTAGTTTGGGACTCAACGTGGTCACAACTCACAACAGTACTAATTATCTATTGTACCGATTAAACAATTGCTTCTAATTTCACGATTAGGAATTCACAATTATTCCATCCGTACAATAAATCGTAAATCATAATAGAAGACTATAACATTATTCAACTATATATATATATACACACACACACACACATATAATATTTATAAATTTCCCTCCCTCATTTTTGGGAAAAAAAAAACATATATGCGTCATTAGTGTAGTAGATTTTATATCAATTATTTCCTCACGAGTCCTGACGCATAATCATGATGAGACGATCATTATTGATTAAAATCATGTGCTTACTTTTCAATGTACGTGTGATATGATTAATTAGAACTGCAAAAATGATAATGGTTTATTTGGCGATGGATATAATTGTATAATGGGTTCAGGTTATTTTCTATGTTCTGTTTTTTATAGTGCTTGTACTAGATTTTCATTAATAAAACACTCCATTATTGTTCCTTAATAATATATACACTCTCATTTTATGTATCCATCATTTTAGGAGGTATATTATTTTATAATAATCATCGGGAATCAAACATGTTTATGACATTCTGATTACAAAGCCACAACATTAATAATTAAAACTTGTTTGTTAGTCCCTCCTCCCATTTATATAGTTTCTATTACTATTTAATATTTGAGACGGGAGAGTAATAATATTTGAATTAGGAAGTAATTAAAATAATGATTACGTTATTACGCGCCATGACTTCGTAATAAAGGAGTTTAAGGCTTTGCAATTGCAACCATAGCAAAAAGGATTAAGGTGCACAAAAAATTCAATAGTATAATTAATGTGAGGTATTGTTTCCTACAATTTACATAACAAAACTCATATCTTTGAAATTACAGTTTCATTTGGAAATATACGTACGGTGATTCAAATAACTAATTAATAGTAATTTTATGAAACAATTAAAATACTAATTAATACGTGCATCGATATTTTATTCATGAATGGACATATATCGTGTATGATTAATTGATTATATATTACGTTGGACTAGCTAAAGCTCTAAAATAATAGAAAAATGAGTCCGCAGTATGAAGTAATCATTTTTTATAATATATATATATATATATATATTTTAACAATGATATCAACGATATTTAATTTGATTTATTAATTTTAGAAAACAAATAAACTTTGATTATTATGCTTGTTGTACACTATTAATTTTCACGGCCCACTCCTAACACTTCTTTAAATCAAAATATAAATTAATTAGTGCATTACTCCTAGCTAGCTTTGGTCCCTAGCAAATTATTTATTTATATTTCCTGGCCTATTGTCTCCACATTAATAAGTAATTATAAACCCAAGCCAAGATTTTCAAAAATGCTATTTATTACTAGTTGGCCTAATTTTGAGTCCACTGTACAAAATGATATAATTTATTAAGCACTAGTGAAACAAACCGTATAAATAAAAATATAAAAAATCGACTGCGGGTTATCTTCGACAACAAAAAAAAAAAATGAAAAATGTGGCGCGCTCTCGTGCAAACCTGTGACTTTGCAAATAGTTAATAATTAATATTGCACGAAATAAATGAAGGTCTAATTAGATAAAAAAAAAATAAGGGTCTAATTAGATCCTTAAATTCTTGCTATCAAAATAATTTAATTATTAAAATAAAGACCGGGTCGTCTCTAACCTTTTTCTTAGTCGGGAAAGGAGTTAGAAACTATGCGTCTTGAATTCGAGATGTATGTCTTCTACACAAGGTTTTCACTATTTGAGTGTCCTGAGAACTCATCTCTAACTATTAAAAATTGTTAACTCAACCATTGACGGCCGTTATTGGACAGATGAAATCGACTATTGCATTGTCGTGTTGCATTAATCCCTATTGTACAATCATTTTTTTAGTTTTTTCTTCGATTTCAATTTCTTGTGTTTTAGTTTAATTTTTCACTTGTTATATATTCAGAGTTCATTTTATCCAATTAGAATTTATTATAATTTTTAGATTTTTTTTCTAATAATCAATTAATAACTAAAAATTAAAAATTTAATATAAAAAATTATAATAAACCTTAATTGGTTAGAAACTTAGAATGGACTTTAAATAATCAGTGTAAAATTAAACTAAAGCCTAAAAAATTGAAATTAAAGAAAACCCGGCCCTAAACAAATCTGATTGTGCAATAGACGATTAATTTCACTTGTTTACCGTCGAAGGGGACCGATCTCATTGTTATATTTTCAATAGTTTGAGAATGTAGATTAGCAAAAATATTTCAAGTTTGAGTTTGTTTATATTTTACTATATAAGAGGAAGTCTTGTGTGAGATCATTTTACTGATCAAAATTTATAAGATGGATTAAAATATGGATCCAAACAATCAAACATTTACAAAATTATAAATGACTCGTTAAGTATATATGGGTTATATATGGGTTTAATCCGGATTTTGATCCATCTTATGAATTTTAACCCGTTCGATGGTCTCAGTCAATTTTTTGTCGGGAAATGACCATTTTAGTACTCTATATTTGCACTCTTAAAATTTTGGTATCCTATGTATTGTTTCGACCAAAATAATACCCTAACAATACAACTTTTAACCATTTTTGTTCCAATTTTCTATAATACAGTAGTGTGTTCATAGGTCATTTGAATCATTTTTAAATTTGAGGGAAAAAGTTATATAATTTTATTTTTAAAAATAAAAATATATATTTTTTAGAATTATAAATTATATAAATTTTAAAAACTAAAATTATATAATTTTAAAATAAAATAAAATTATATATATTTTTTAAAATTTTAAAATTATATAATTTTAGGAAAATTAAAATTATAAAAATTAAAAATAATTTTAAAAAATGAAATTAATTTTTTTAAAAATAATTTATATATTTTTTAAAATTTTAAAATATATATTTTTTAAATATATTACATTATATGATTTTTTGAAAGGAAACTTAAATTATATAATATTTATAATTTTAAGTTTGGTCCTTCAACTTTAAAAAATTATAAAAATGATCTAAATGACGCATAACCCTGTTATTATAAGTAATTGAAGTCAAAATATTTAAAACAAATATTGTTAGAGTATTATTTTGACTGAAATAAGATATAGGATTCCGGAATGACCATTTTTCCATTTTTTTTCTTCATATAGTTTTCATAAAACTTTGTCAGCCTTAATTTTCTTATAAATATATTAAACACTAGTTAAGTACTTAAATATTGATTTATTTCTTAATGATAAATAAAATGGTTATTTATTGAGTGTTATAAATATCATGTTGCTTTTCCTCGTCGTGAGTGTTAATATTTTAATCACGTATATTTTCTTTCGATGGAGTTTTGAAACTAAGCAATTATCTATTGGCTAAATTATGGATTTTTCTTTGGAAAAATAATCGGATAGAATAACGGGTAGAATATAAGTTGAGGTAGGAGTTAGACTCTCTTTCGGCAAAACAAAATTGCCCCGCAATATTAATGTAAAACGGACTTTGGCAATTGTCTTCAAGATACGATTTTTCAACGGCGTTTTGTTGCACTTACAAAAACGACGTTACGACGAACAAAACAATAATCAAGATTTTCAACCAATTACTAGGTAAGAAGAGAAATATAGAAAGCTTTGGATTTTCGAGTGGAGGAAATGAAATCCAGGGGTTCTATTTATAATATTCGAAGAGTCATGGACTCATGGTGTCTCTTTACGAAACTGTGGCATTATTTCGATCCAGATCAATCTAGGTCATTAGATCATGTTGATTGATATTGATCCACACAATCCAATGGTTCTAGATCAAATGGATGCAATGGTTCGAACCATCAATTGGTGGTTGAAGCTCCTTAGGAGAATGAAAGCAATTGATCAATCCATTGTTCCACATTTGAACCATTTTCACTAAACGGACGCAACCATTGGAGACAATAGTTCATGGTTTAACCATCTCAGCTGAACGAATGCCTTGGTTGGAGCCATTGGTTCGTATTTGAACCACCTCCAAGATTTAGGTCGATGCAGTGCAATGTTCCAAGCCAATGGTTCAAGAATAAACCTGAACCCGCACCACTTCAATCATACACGTCACTCTTCCATATTTTAAGTTGTCAATTTTAATAATTAGGGGGTGTATTGGATTGAGATTTTATTAGATTTTAAAGGATTTTGAAAAGTCCATGGATTTATAAAATCCATAGACTCCACATGAAGTCTCGCTGACTGACTTGGGTATGGATTTCAGACGATTTTAATGGATTTGAAATCCGTCTTTCCAGCGAGCGCTGAATATGTAACCCAGCAGTCGCTGGAAGCCAGCCGACGCGAAAATTAATCCCAGCGTGAATGGGGTTATTTATGGATACGACCGACTTAAGTCCAACGACCGCTAGACCTCAGCAGTCGCTGAAAAATTGATCGACTTATTCCCAGCAACCGCTGGAAGCCAGCGGCTGCTGGAGTACACCGCGCGTTGGGGTGTCCGAATTCAACTCCTCAGCGGCCGCTGGAGTACACCGCGCGCTGGATTTTAAGAATCCATGAAAATCTCGTGTGCAAAGGTCGGATTTCATCCTTTTGTATTTTTACGTGATTTTGAGGTGAAATTCAATAGAATCAATGACTTTTTAAATTCCATGGAGTTTTGAATACAGTTGGATTTTTATAAACTTTTTAAAATCTGTGTTGAATACCTCTGGATTTTTAAAGAGTTTTAAAAGTCTGGATTGAATACACCCGGATTTTAAAAGTCTAACAAAATCCTACAGAATCTCAATTGAATACACCCCCTTAATATCACTCTCTTGAAATTGGATTTGAGATTATAAATATACAAAGTTCATCTACACGAAACATAGATTGTGAATTGACAACTAGATTTTCATTTTTACAAATGAAAGCATCATTTATAAATTAATTAAAATATTCAATTAAATTAATTATAATAATCAATTTCCAACATTATCATTAGTAAAACCCACTCACATTTTATTTTATTAATATTGGATATGAATAATACATTGTTTAAATTCCGATATCTTTATCATATTTATTTTTTAGCGTTAAAAAAAATATAATATCAATAACATATATATTGTTATATAATTTACGTGTACTAATACTATAAACGTGAGATATAATATCAAACTATGCACACTTTAGCTCCGACTAATTTTACGTGACTTAATTTATATGCTAGTCTAATCATGTAAAACACTCAACCAAGTGCATATACCAAATGTACTTTTATGTTCAACATGGGAATTTAGGCTTATTCTTGATTAATTAATTAATTACTTTGAGTATAAATTGTGTTTCGAACATTTTTTTTTTTTACTCACACACCCAATTTATGGTATTGAGGAGATTCGAATCCGTGATCTTTGGTTTCCAAGCAACTTCACCCAATCACTAGGTCATCCCATTGCGACGGTGTTTCGAACATTTGTTATACTTATACGTACGGTCACGATCAATGGATATTTCAATTAATCTTATGATTCTAATGTGACATGCTAATTAACACTAAGATAATCTTAGACACGATGCAACGGTACAATATATACCAACATACCAAAAATTCAAATATAAAATCGAAATAAAACCAAGAATTATACAAGTCATGGCCGAAAGAGCAAGAAAAAAATATGGAGAAGAATAGGCCCTATCCCCACCCATCTAGAAACCCTTGACTATTTTTCCCACACCCTAACAACAAATACAAATCACCCACACCAATTAAAACTCTTTGCTACCCATTAAACACACACTAATCTCACACATTCATGACATTACCAAAACTACCATCTTTCCCTTCCATTTCCCACTCAAAATCTCACCCAAAAACCCATGTATGATTCAAGAACTTCATCTTCAAATTCATACAATCATCAAAATCCCACTTATACCAACCGGGGCACGATGATCAATTCAGTCCAAAAAAATGGGGAAAAAACACCACAAAAACTCGAGTTCACTCATAATAATCTGTATAGTGAGGTGCAGTTTAGGCCTGATCATAATCAAGAATCCATGAGAAGTGGTGAAGATTCCGGAGTGGCCTCACCGCCGCTATGGAAGAACAGCCCAAGTCCGGCGAGAAGTCCGTCGCGGCCGCTCCTCAGCCACTACTCGCCGGATTCTAGAGCTCAAGCCATTGCTAGAGGGCGGTCGGAGCTCATGGAGATGGTGAGACGCATGCCGGAATCATCGTACGAACTCTCCTTGAAAGATATTGTGGAGCATCACCACGGAGCTGAGAATCAAGCGCCTAAAACAGGGGATGGATCGCAGCAAAGGGGTGTGGTGAAGGTGATGAAGAAGGAAGAGAGCAAGAGATTTGATAGGAATTTGAGCTTCGAGAATAAGGGGTTGTTCTTGAATATGGTGTTTCCATTTTCGTTTAAATCCAAGAAAAAGAAAAAAATTGTTGGGAATAATAGTGGGAGAGTCTCTCCCAAGCCGGAGGGATTGAAGAGTGGTGGAGAGAGAGATTGGTGGAAGAAGAAATTCACGGGATCCAGCGATAGTGATAGCAGCAAAATTAGTACTAGCAGCGGCAGCACTGGTAGCAGCGGCGCCACCGCCAGCACCGCCTCCGCCGATGCCCGTGGAAGGTATGTCATGTATCTAATTAAAAATTTGCAGCAAATTCTGATTTTTTTTATTTTTTTTTTTTTGTGGGTGCGAATTCTGAATCATGAGATTATTTAGATTAATAAAGGGTTTGTTTTTAATTCTGATTTTATATATTGTGTTTTCGCCTCTACCTTAAAATATTTGGCTATATTTGTTGAGAAACAAAGACTAGATGATTATATGATCTGATCAAGTTTCAACTTTCAAGAATTTGGACGTGTTGTTTATTATATTTGAACTTGTTTGATTATTGATCGAGTCGAGCTAATCGAGAAATATTCATGTTGGTTCAAATGCAGGAAAAGAGGTGGCTTCAGAACAGGGTGTTGGCACTTTTTCCACTCGAGAAGAAGCAAATCTGCAGAGTGAAGAGCTGTGTTGATAGGCATTTATTACTTGGGAAACAGTTCATAGATAACACTCCATAATAATGAATTTAATTCGGTGAAATATTACTATTAGTGTAAATTCTTTTATTTTTGGTGTTGTTATTACTACTATTGTTAATCAAATTTTAATTGTATTACCTTCTATATTTCTCCATTTGTAGACGTTTTACCATCATTTTTTCCTTTTGTAACAAGCAATCTTGTAGAACATAAAATTAGGATATATACTTCCATCAATCAATGTTTCAAGTCAATTAACCGTTTTGGCCTTGATCTTTGCCTCTTATCATTAGTGGAGTCACTTGATGCACATCCAAATAGAAAAAATTAACTAATTTTGTATGGAAAATTGTGTTCATATCTACACCTCATGTCCCAAATTATTATAGTAATAAAAATGTCATGAATTATAACTAATTACGTCATGTGTTTCAAAATATTAACATATTAACAAATTTATCCCGAAATTCTAATTTCAGTGAGGGAAAATCGACTTGATTCGCTTTTAATTGATGTATTGTTGAAGGCTTTTTAACTATATACTCCAATATATCGAACATGTCAATTAAAAGCGAGTTGCGTCGATTTTTGGTTGCCGGAATTTGGCTATCGGGAGTCATAATTATTAGTACAATTAAGTATAGTTGGATGTGCCAAAGGAGTAGTACTATACCTAACTTACGTGACCAAACTCAAGGGAAATGCTGTAATTTCGTTATATGTGAACGTCTTAAAAATTGACCCCTGATTAACAAACTTCAAATCTTCACTTTCAAGACATGATAAATAGCTTTGATTTTTTTGGCATAATCATCAAAATATTATTTATTTCAGTGATAATAATTGGACCTCAATGCTTATTGTCAAATCCAAGGAAAGGGAGAATGAAATGATGGTATGTCGTCATTTATCATTTCATTATTTCATACGATTTATGTTGTGTATACTGTTACTATATGCCATGAGTGGAATACAAGATTAAATTATCATACTCATATTTAGTGTTGTTGCAAGTGTGACGATAATTTATTTGGGATATGGCGTGTAGATATGTAGTGAATGAAGGATTAATATTAGTTTGAAATCCACAATAATCACACATCATGAAGTTATTTATTTTTTTATCGCATTTTATCTTCTATTCTTGTATCATTCATATTCGCAACATGTATGGAAGGACATCATAATTTTAGATCTGTATATATTACTAATAAAATAGGAGATGAAAGACGATTGAAAATGAGAAAATGCGTATTTTATTCGAGTCACGGCCCAGTTACGATTTCAACCCCACGGCTCGATCAACAGATTTCCCACTAGCGGTCGATGGGCTGCCCCAAGTTTCAATAATTTAATCACTTATGTTAACACTCGATTTAAGCTTAGATCGGGGAAAATCGATGCTACTCTTACCGGTAGCGTGCTCGGAACTTTTTTTTAGTATTTTTATTAAAATGCTTTTGAAAAAAAATAATACAAAAAAGGGGACATATTTTACATCTGATGTAGATATTAATTACGTCGGTCCCGATCTTTTATTTCGTCTCCAACTATGTAAATAATAATGTTGTGATTTTTTTACATGATATCATTAAAAATACACATCTATGTCATTTGCATATTAGGGGACAAAAAAAAAATTATGACAAACATAATTAACATCTACTAATCTCGCAATTAATATAAAAAAAAAATACAAAAATATTTTAAAAATATTTTTTAAAAATAAAAAACACAACTCGTACACCCTACCCGTAAGGGTAGCATCGATTTTTTCATTAGATCGGGACTCCTAATAATTATTAATACACTTTTTTTGCGAGTAACAAAAATTAATAATAATAATAATAATAATAATAATAATAATAATATTATTATTATTATTATTATTATTATTATTATTATTATTATTATTATTATTATTATAACACGTCCAATGTACTTATCTCATTTAATATCTTATGAACATATTTTTTAAGGAAAAAAATTTAGGGGGAGACGGTACATGTAGCAAGAATAGGTGGCAAATCTTTATCAAAAAATTATTTTCAAATAATCGGGTTTTAATATTCTTGAGTAAGTCTATCATTGGCTCATTGTGAGTGGATATTCATTACTCGAGATTAGTAGATCCAAATATCTAATGATTTATAAAGAAAAAAAAAAGGTAAATTATATACGCATGAGGATGGGTGGGAATTAGGCCATCTCCAATCATTTTTCACCATCTATCTCTAATTTAAAAGAAAATGTAGTGCGTAAGTAAAAACATTTTCAACCATCAGCTCTACAATTCACTCTATAAATGAATATTTCACTTTTATGCTTTTCTAATATTGATTTTCTTTTTTATGAAATTATCGTGTAGCACATATTTTTTCAAATATATTTATGTTTCATATATAATATTATTTAATAATAAAAATAATATAATTTAAATTAATTTACAAAATTATATTTCATTTGAACATAAAACCAACACGTAATGTGTTTTATGTTATTTTTATGTATTATTATGGTGATTTTAATTCAATGTAATATATTTTTTGTTATTTCTTGTAAATTACGTTTTAAATTTTTTTATGATTACATAATATTTTTTATTATATTAAGTGAAATTAAACTTAATATTAGACCTAAAAATAACATAATTTACATTGTTATATTAATAAAAAATAAAGAATAAAGTTAGTACAAAGATTAAAAAAAGAATTAAAAAAATGTAAAAAAAGGGGATAGAGGGGCTGAATAGTACCCCTTTACAAGTAAAAGGGTGCATCCCCTACTATTTACAACACATTTTTTTTATTTTTAATATTTATCGGCCGACCGATAAAATAATTTTAGTTTCGGACTATCACAATAGGTAGTCGAAATATCATAATATGTTAGTTGAATTGTCACAATAGATTTTTTCGACTGGTCGAAATTTTTGACCGAAATTTTCGTTATTGAACAAAAAAAAAAAGAGTTGTGAATATTCAAAAAATGATGAGATCAAGACACATGTTAGCAAGAGGAGATGGGGATGCATCCCCACCGGCCACCACCACGTTAGAATTTCCTAATGATTGGAGTTGGAGACGGTGAAAAATGCTCCGTTTGACGCAAAAGTGGAGGGCGGTTGAAGATGCCTTGGTCTCCAATTTTTCAGAAGGGCCAGGAAATTTGGAAAAGTGCCGCTTAGTTTGAGGGGTTAGTGTTAGTTAATGAAAAATCAACAATTCTAAGTTGTTTTTTTTTTTTACTCACGTGTTCGATCCAGTGGTATTGAGGAGATTTAAACTCATGATCTTTGATCTTCAAACAACCTTACTTCACCATTAGATCATCTCCACCAAAACAGTTGCTACTTTCAATACTTTGTATCTAAACTTTTAGAAGTTTTACCTATGCATATATATATATATAGAGTCAAATTACATTGTCAATTAATTAATACTCCATAAGTTTTAGAATAAGTGTCATTTTAGTATTTTAATTTTATTTTACAAAAAATGTCGTTTTACATATTCAATTATTCGAGGTGGAAATGTCATATTTTTCTCCGATTTATTATCATTTAATATATTCAAACATCCACCTATTCACTTATTTTTAATATATTCACATAAGAATGTGTATTAGGTCATTTGATTATTTATAAATATTTGTGTATTTCTCCAAAATAATACTTATTCTGAAATGGTGGGAAAATGTATCAATATCAATATGGTTGCAGTTTGGTTAGTACATGAGTTTGCTTGTTACATTTTATTTTTAACTGAAGGGTATAAAAAAATTTCAAATAGAATTCGGAAGCAAAATGATCTGCCGATGGAGAGAGAGATGAAGCTGCTTAATTATAAGTTAAATTAATTATCTGTGGTTTATTTTAAAAACTTTGTTTAGTTATTTCATTTTCCTAGTTGATTTTTTGTTAACTTTTAATTGCTTTCCTAGTTGGACTCTAAAATTGGAAGGTTTGTTATAAATAGGATCTCACTATAATAAAAATACTTTTTAGAGATAATATTATTAGAGACGATAAATTTTATCACTTATAATAGACTTAAGTAAGCAACGGCATGTTGCAAATTAATTAAAGACGGCATGTTATTACTTAAGTCTATTATAAGTGACGATATTTATTGTCTGTAATAATATTATGTTTAAACATCATTTTTATTGCAGTACTCTTATCTAATAATATTATGTCTCAACATCATTTTATTGTAGTGCTCTTCTAGTGTTTTCTCTTGTGATCTTCGTGCATCATTTGGTCTAATGATAATTAAACTATTTTCATTAACTAGTCCCACAAAAGCGTCTATTTAGATAGCTAAGTTGGTGGAGTAATCAACGATCATGTGACAAAAAATATAAGTATATATGAATTTGATCATTGCTTTTTAGGCTACGTAATCGGAAGCACGCCCATAAATAGATTTCGGGATAACTAAAATTATCATGTCTTAAAGTTTATAATTCATTCATAAAGCAGCTCATCAAACATACTTACCATTTACTTTTTTTTCTTTTTTTTGTATTCATACACCCGACCTGTGGTACTGAAAAGATTCGAACCCGTGATCTTTGATCTCCAAACAACCTCACTCCACCACTAGACTATCCCCACCAGGACATACTTACCATCTACTTAAAGGTGGAGTGCTTAGTTCTAGAGCAAATCAATACTACGATTATTATAGCTAGGTAAGGTTTCGTCGACAGTTGTTGAATTAGAAAAGATGATTTTCATCTAGTTGAGGTCTTACATATATAGACAAAAATATTAGACCACGACATATATTATTTCCATCTAGATTACATCTCTCACTGCAAATGTTATATTCCATTTTTATTTTATTTTTAATTTTGTGATTCACTTATTTATGTATTAGTACTACTACTAGTAACTAATTTCTTCTTCTTCTTCTTCTTCTTTTTCAAATTTAGTTTTTTGCATTAATTTTTATTTATTTGATTAAAAAATTAAATTACAGTTGATTCAATAAGAATTTATTACAATTTATGTTCATTTTTAGTTAATAATGGTTGATTATTTGATAATTACGGTTTATCATTAATTATTTATACTTTTAGTTTTTAGTTATAAAATAATGCCTTTTTTAGTTGGTTAAAAAACAATAGTTAGGATTAGTTATTTCATAATTAATTTTAGCTTTTATAATATTTATTATTAAAATAATATCATATAGAAAACATCAAGATAAAATGTTTGATCAATAAAAAATCAAAGAATCAATAGAATATATATGTGTGTGTGTGTTATTATTTAACTACTACGTACTCCACTGGTTTCATTGGGCCCTAATAAACCGACGTCCATTCAATCCTTACCTCAAGTTTATTTTTCTTAATGATTTGTGGTTTTTGGCCCCAAAATTATAAATTAATTAGCTAGGCAATCCTCATACGTCATGATTGGATTAGTGATAACGGTTTAAAAGATTGAATATTTGGAATTAACACCTTAGTTTGTTTAACTTAATTATTTTAGTATAATACATTAAATAAGCCAAATATTGCGTTTACTATTGTATTAACATTCAGGAATCTGGATTCAATAGTATATAAATAATAAGCTAGAATTTAATAAATGAATTTGGATTCAACCATGGGGTAAATTTTGAAATAGTCATTTAGACATAGTAAAAAATGATTCTAGTCATTATTTTTTTTTTAAAAAAAGCAAACACTTCCATGCACCAATTGTAAATAATGTTTATTTAAGACGGATAGGGTCAACCCGCAAAAAAAAAAAAGAACAAAAATTCCGATAAAATCAGTATCATCTTCAACACTAAAAAGTATTATTCAAAATTCGAAAAATATCACCTGCATCATTAAAAAGTAAGGCGTCTGGTAGTTATCTTATAGTTTATTTAGTTTAAATTGTGATTTTTTCCATTCCAATTAATGTTTGAAGTTTAGGAATTCAGGGTTTTTTTGGGGATTTATGGTTTTTAAGGTTGAAGTTTTTTAGGGATTTATTTTGTGTTTTTTAGGGTTTGGGGAGGGGAGTGGGGTTAGGGGTTTATTTTGTGTCTTTTAGGGTTAATTTTTAGAATTTTTTTGGTTTATTTTGTGTTTTTTAGGAGATTTAGGGGGGTGTTTTTAGGGGTTTATTTTTTATTTTTTTAGGATTGGGGGGGGGGTGTTAGAGATTTATTTTGTGTTTTTTAGGGTTTTTTTAATTTCATTTTAGGATATAAATTCATATTCATTTCAAACAAATTAAATTAATTTATTTTAATTTTAGGATTCACTAATGTTATTTTAGGGTATAAAATTTTTGGGAATAAAAGAAAAGGAACAAACAAAAAATCAAATAGAAAAAAGGAAAAAAAAGGAGAAAAAACGTCCAGAAAAAATAAATTGAACAGTGATAGGCGCGTCACGCCCACGCGCCTGCCGCACATAGTCTTAAATAAGACCTTGTGCACGGAATACCTTCTCTTTAAAAAAATATATACAATATATGTTTTTAGTCATTTGAACAAAATAACCCTCTGTCGTGTACTTTAATCGTGTAACAATGTAAAATTGTAATACTGCACGAATACACTTAGTCATGTAACTATAGTCGTGTAGTAGTTTAAATTTGAATTATTGCACGACTACACTCAATTGTGTACCCTTGATTTGTGCAACATTATATAAATTTATAATGTTGCATGAATGAACTTAGTAGTGCATGCCCTTCACTCATGTAATAATATTAATTTGTACTGTTACATGGCCATATCTCATTCGTGCACCCAAACATTCTTTATTCGTGCATCTTACAATTTTAATAAAGGATAATTACGTATTTTTCACCGAAAAAATGATTACAAATAATCTTTTTAAAAAAAAATGACTAAAAACATAATTTATTAAATGAACATGGCTATTTTTATATATTACCACTTCAATAATACATAAGTAATAAATTAGAATTTAATAAATATTTTAGTTGACAAACGAAAAGATGTAGCCACTATCCAAATGCGTACGTGTGATGATTAAATCTCATCCTCAAATAGCCTATAAGCCATATATATGAATGTAATTAAGATGTAAACTATGTACGTGTCTGTCTTGGTGGGATGACCTAGTGATGAAGTGAGCTTTGTGATTAAAAGTCACAGATTCAAATATCTTCAATACCCATCAGGTCGGGTGTATGAGTAAAAAAAATTACGTATATACATGTATGTACGTATATACTTTAAAAATCTTTTGTGACGGATTTGACCTGGTAATGTATGGTGACTAAAACTTGAAATCTTAACTTCAAACACTCAAAACTATATTCATTAGTCAAATAAAAAAAAATTAATTATTTCTATATAATAAGCACTAATCGAACCCAATTCAAGCTCAACATTGTCTAAATATTTAATTGTAGATAAAATACCTATAAGAATGGCCTAACCAATATTAAGTTCGAATAAATCTCGAGTTAGTTAGAAATTCATAACTCAAAAACGGTTCATAAATAGGGTAAATAAGCTTTAATACACCATATGGGTTAGACCTGCAATTGCGGTAACCATACGATGTGTGTGTGTATATATATATATATATATAGGGAATGGATCAAATATAAACCATTTCCTAGTGTGTAAACTGTAAACCAATCTATCACCACACATTCAATAAAAATCGGCGCTCCAGATTTAATCAAACATGCGGTGGCATTTTTGTTATTTTCGCTACCTTTTTCAGCCTATGGGGGTATTTTCGTCTGTTTGTTGAAAAAAAGCTGATGTCATGCTGACTCAGCATCTAAAAAAATTCTTAAAAACTTCGAACGATCATAACTTGCTCGTTTTTCATCGGATTAACGCAAATAATATATCAAATTAAAGGTCTTTTAATCCTCTTTCATTTAAGATCAGTGAAGCATATGTTTATTTGGAAAAATATGGATGAAAAATACGAAAGTTTCATTTTTCACGCGTATTCAAGCTCAGAATACTTCGTTAGCATACGACATATGTTTCGTTAGCATATAACAATTGAAGCTCAGAATACTTCGTTAGCATACGACATATGTTTCGTTAGCATATGACAATTTAAGCTCAGAATACTTCGTTAGCATACGACATTTGTTTCGTTAGCATATGGCAAATGTTTCGTCAGCATCAGTTATATTGCGATAAAGATTTATTTAATCGTAATTAGGCATGCTTCGTTAGCATATAAAAAATATTTCATTAGCATATGACAAATGCTTCATTAGCATATGCCAAATATTTCATTAGCATCGACTATATTACTGTAAATATTTATTACATTTCAATTAATATATGCCTCACTGACATCAATTATATTGTTATAAATGTTTATTCAATCTCAATTATGATGTGTTTCATTAGCATATAACAAATAATTCATTAGTATAAATTATATTCACAATGAACAATACATTAATGCATTAAGAGGTTTTTTATATGAGAATGTTAATGCACTACTAACGTTAGCATTGACATATGCAAACTAAAATATTATAATAATGCTAATGTAGTATAATTATATCTGATAATAGAATCATACGTGTTTAATGTTGCATGTGTATTATTAATGTATAACATCCATCTTAAATAAGCATGATTCGTTAGCATATGACAGATGATTCGCTAGCATCATGATTAGTTATAATGCTATTACATCAATTTTAGAGTTTAACAATTTAATTTTATTGAATTTTATCATTTGTTGTTGTTAGCAATGTCGTATGCTAACAGAAGTATTATGTAATGCTAAAAAAATGTTATACGCAATGCTAACAAAAGCAATAATGTTGTGGATTGAAGCCAAATAATGCAATTAACAACCTTCAATCAAACAAATATAACTTTGTCCACAATTCATATTTTTTTGAAATTATTTTTTATTGAAAATTAGACTTGGCTAGCTTTCCAACCATATAAAAGTCGCCATTTAATAATTTCCTAATAAAATCAGTTTTGTGTTTAAAGTTAGGAGTTGTTCATGAAATAATTCTACTTCGTTAGCCTATGATTATGTATTCGTCAGCATATGATTGTGTCTACGTTAGCCCGCGTCCTGGAAGTCCGATTTTTTCTTTTTTTTTTTTAAAATTTTAACCTAAACGTAAAAATTACCAAAATGCCACCGCGTTTTTTGAAGTTCCCTTTATTTACAGGAATGCCACCACCCCTTTGACCAAATCTTGACCATTGGATTTTAATGAATGTGTGGTTGGAGATTGGTTTACAATTTACACACCAGGGATGGTTTACACCAGAACCATCCCCTATATATATATATATAATTTAAAATGACATTTAAATACTCAATCTATTGAAAAACTACTCGAAACTATTATCATATTTATTTTCAGAACCTACAAATGACATGGGATAAACTTCTCAGTTGTTTTACAATAGTTTGAGGTATTAAAATGTCATGACAGTTTTGGATATTTTTTTTATAAAATTATTTAGATAGTAAATGTTATTTTGAATATTATGAGATAAATTACAATTTCAGCCATAATAACAGACACTGAAACCTAATTACATTTATAACTTTGATTAGAAAAAAAAAACCTCAAAAGAACTGAAATGGTAATAACACAATAATGCCTCTATTTACATTAATAATTATCATGATTAGAATAACAAAAATAGAATAAAATAAAATTATGACATCCAGAATCAATTGGAGCCTAATAAACGTAGGTCAATCTGAAAACAGAAAGTCGCATTTACAAATATGAAATGAAATGCAGACTAATTTTGGATGTGGGGCAGTTCAAAAACGCGCTTTCCACGTAGATTAGTCGCCGGCCTGCCAAGAAATTAAAAAGAAAAAAAAGAAGTCAAAACAAAGAATTATCAATTATGAATTATCCAACAACTACCGTCAAACACCGGTCAACTGTGAATTCCATTTACCCGTATTTAACATGATTACTGCCACCTGTCCGTTTAGAAAAAAAAGGCGCAAGATAGCATAAGGGTCGGTTTGGAAGAGGAAAGAGGTCAATACGAATATACGATATACTACTCATTGGATGATGGAGAAGTTTTTTTTTTCTTTTTTGAAATTTAATAGATTTAAAAAAAATTCGAAATAATTTAATGACTAATTAAACATTTAAACACAATGATTATTTTAGGATGAAAATATTGGATTTCGATTGGAAGATCGCAATACTAGGTGCAAAAATTGAATAAATTTTGGCTTGTGTATTTTTGTAATCATCATCCTAAATTAGTAAAATCTAAGTTTGTTGTTAATTAACCATTTTTTCTAAGTAAAAAAAAAAAACAGAAAGAAAGAAAGAAAGAAGAGAGGATTATTATTTGATTTGATTATTTGATTTATTTCCAAAGAGAGTGTGAGAGAAACCCCCGATTAAGTTTTGCCAAACGCGGCCTTAAACACGATATTCTGTGCAAAATTCAGTGTTCAAAGGTTGAAACTTCGGCACACGCATTGCTCGCACAAGATCCCACAAAACACGCAGTGAAATCCATAATTCTTCACGCACACCACCCTCATCCCATCCTATTCTGTTTCTTCTCTCTCTAGAGCTTAGAATTTGCCAACACATACATACATACATAATCTATTTTGGTTTTTATCTCTCTGTGGACTTGACAAAGACTTGAGGCTTTTCGCAGGTAATCTTCCGGAGACCCTTGCTTCTTTTCCTTCTTTAATTCTTTCGAGCTCTCACCGTCTTGATTTGATTCATGTGATTCTTGATCTTTGTTGTTGCGTATTCGAATTGTCTTTTTTTCTGTTTCTTTTTTCCCAAGAAAGGTATGATCGTTGAGGTTCTATTTTGTTTGAATTTTGTGACGGTGACGGTTTTGGAATTTTGGGGCTCCATTTCTTTTTGGGTGGTGTTTTGTGTTCTCGAATTAGGCTTTTGGTACCGTCATTTATTTGAATTCTGGTTATGCATTTTATCCCAATTTCAGGAAATGCTTTTAGGTTAGGTGCGATAGAAGGAATTAGATTGTCCCTGCTCTTGGTTTGTAGGTGTGCTGAATTTTCTGTTTTGCGTATCTAGTTTCTCTATTGGTTTTGGTTTACTCCTCATAATTTAGAGATAATTAGTAAATTTATCTAAGTGATGCCTGGTTGTCCAATTTTTGCTGCCTTTTCTTTTCTTCCCCTCTTTTTATTTTTATTTTCTGTGTCTATAATTTGAAGTTTGTGTATGTGCTAGTGTGTCCATGATTTTATTGATTACGGCCTTCTGCTTGTTCGGATTTTAAAACTGATTTTTGTCTTCCTTGATGAGTTTTATCCAATATACACCTGCCAGGTTCTGTTAATCCATTTTTTCTGTTGACTTGTGCATCACTAAATTGATGACGGTGATTTGACCGTTATTTTAGGTATTGAAACGACGTGTCAATACAAAATAGACAAAATATGGCAAATGCGGCAGCTGTTGCTGAGAGGGCTACTAGTGATTTGCTGATTGGTCCAGATTGGGCAGTGAATATAGAGCTATGTGATATAATAAACATGGATCCAGGGTAATTTTTCGTTTTAATTTGACGGGTGTCTATTAAATTTGTTCGAGTAATAATTGACCGTAGATGAGGCGTTCTTTGATTCTGTCATCTAATTTCAAAAGACAAATTCACATTGCAGGCAAGCCAAGGATGCATTGAAGACACTCAAGAAAAAATTGGGGAATAAAAGCCCTAAAATACAGCTCCTTGTGCTGTTTGTAAGTTTGTTCTCCTCTCTTTTCTTAGTTCTGTGTCTTGTGCCTGCATAATCCATTTACAAACATGGTGAAAATCTCTACTCTGAACTGGATTATGGTATGATTATTCTGAAATGTAGTGGCTGCTCCTGACTTTCTCTGATTTTCTGCTAAGTATATCTTTAAAAGCAGTGTTTTCATGGCAATTTCAACTAAATGAGATTTTTATCAGACCTTACTTTTAGACGTAATTTCAGAATCATTTCATGAATTTCATTTGCTAGATCAGTTCCCCGCATGATTCCATAATGAATTTGATTTGCACACGATTCACTAAAACAATAGCAGGCATAAATTAATGAGCCCTAGATAATGCGAAGGGCTTTCCAGTCCGTAAATGTTTCTCCGGTAGACATATACTCCATCAGGACAAGGGGTATAACGTGACTGCTCAGAGTATGTAGAAAATCCACAGGTGCCCCTTTTGTGGTAACTGCGTTGTTCTTCTTTATCAGCCATAATGGCTAAATATTTCATTTATGTTTTGCTATAATCCCCTGCAATGTCCAATTTCCAATAAATATTTGAATAAGAACCTCGTCATATTTTCTGTTCATGATGGAAATTGCATTCATACTATATGAGTATGCCATGGATTTGATGTAAGAAGACTTACTTACTTCATTGCTACCCAGTTATGAGGGGAATTGCTTGCCCGTGCTATTGTGAAGATATGAATATGGATTTCATTTATTTACTACGACGAGTATGGTTGTCTGGAGTCTTTTAGTGTATGCCTATGTTTTTATGTTGCTACCCTAGAGAGTATGTTTTTAGATAAAACAAAATCGATGAAGTCACACCGTAAATGCATGCATACATACATATGTTTTTATATATCTATCTTTCTAATTACTTATGATTCAGGTACTGGAGACTCTAAGCAAAAATTGTGGGGAACATGTGTTTCAACAGATTGCTGAGCGGGATATCTTACATGATATGGTTAAAATTGTTAAAAAGAAGGTAGTGCATTTTTTGCCTGTGGTGACTATGACTTCTCCTCCTGTCCATATAAATTAACGGGCCCTTTATCCTTTTATGATATGCATTTGCAGCCTGATTTAAATGTGAGGGAGAAGATTCTGACTTTGATTGATACCTGGCAAGAAGCTTTAGGTGGACCAAGGGGAAGGTTTCCTCAGTATTTTGCTGCTTACAACGAGTTGAAGGTTAGAATCTGTCAGCTTAAAATGTATTGTGGAGTCAAATTTACCTTGTGTGGTATGGGAAGTTATGCTTCCTATGTGATAGTGGTCCCACAGAAATACTCATTTGACATAAGGGTCTTGTCGGAGGGGTGGTCACTGGCAGCTGTGTTTGAGCTATGTGCTTCAAGGGTTTTTGTACTTGTCTAAAAACTCATCTAACAACATATACTTTTCGCATTTTTTGAGCTTTATAGTATAGCAGATGAACCGATTCCTCTTTTTGTTTTCTTGTCATTGCCCAGCTTGATATCGGTACCTAACTTTTGGCAATGGTCTAAGGCTAATAAATGGTCACTTGACTATCTTCTTAATCAAGTTACAGTTAGGATTTGTTAATCTATCCCAGGAAACACATGTGGTGTCTCAGCTTTTCAAAGGTTGTGGTGTGTGTTTTCTATTTGCTTCGACACCATTCGAACCATAGTTCCCCCTGGTCACAAACCAACATTATTTTTACCCCAAAATTCTCAAATTTTGTGACGTGCAATAGGTTGAATCTAAATGAATCTGGTTCTGCAACAACTTTGATCATCCACAGGTCCCTGGCCAGGTGCTTTGGGGCTTTGGCAGCCAGATTTTAGTCATTTCTCTAGCATTGCTAGATGTACTCTGGTCCTAATTTTATATTTGTTATTGGGCATGCACTAGTTGGTATCAGTTTTTATCACATTCTCATTGAAATCCCAGCTCAATTGGTTAACTACACTGTTAGTAACTTGGATGAGAGCTGGCAGTTGGATTTGTAATGACCCTTGATCAGGTTGTGGTAGGTATCAGTCCGACTTAGAGAAGCCTAGAGTGAATCAGGTGGCCTTGACATTGCCTATATTTTTGCCCAGTTGTGATTCGGAGTAAATGCTTTTCCCCACCGGGGTTGTGAGAGAGGACTATGATTGAGAGAAGGTGTTACGCTTTGTTGGAATTCTTCCAGTCTTAACTATTTGTGTCCTTTGTATTTTGAATCTGATAGTCTGCTGGGGTAGAGTTTCCACCTCGAGAGGAAAATAGTGTCCCATTATTCACTCCACCACAAACACATCCAATCATTCAACCTACTTCTCCATATGAGGAAGCTGCTGTTCAAGCCTCTCTTGAATCCGATGCTTCTGGACTCAGGTATATTTTCATTTTATTTTAAATTGCCATAATTTTGTCTAAGATGTCAGTACTCAGATAAAAGGGTCTCTTTTATTTGTATTCCCAATATATTTAACTTACTGCTTACATAGGGTAGAGTATATATGTTTATGGTTGAGTATCTGATTAAAAGTGCTGGATTAAACCCTTGCAAGTTACTGTATGCTATGGCGAATCAGTAATGTTATATATTTTTCTAACTTTTAAACTTCTTCCACAAGGTGTATGAGAATCTGTTTTATTTTTCTCCTGCACTTCTAGTTAACATGTCCCTTATGCATTTGAACTAGGGGAATTGTTATGTAACGAGTGCAATTCTCAAGTGACTGTAAAATTACATGCCATACCCGGAAAAATTATGCTTGTCAGTTTCTATAATTTTTCTTATATGGTATTATGGTCTCAGAATTGCACATATTGAATTTGGCGATCTTTCTTTTGATATAGCTTGCCAGAGATTCAAAATGCCGAGGGAATTGCAGATGTTCTTATGGAAATGCTAACTGCTTTGGATCCAAATAATCCTCAGGTTGAACTTCTTAACCTTAATACTTAACATTCTTATCATTCTTTAAGGTCTGCACTGTGCACTCATGCTGATTCCTTTGGCATCACATGTTGCTCTTCCTGGAGCTCGAGAAAATGATTGATTTGATCGAGAGTAAGCTTTTAGTATCATTGCCTTTTCTTATACTCAGTGATTGTTTTGCTTTGATTTATCTATTTATATAATAACAAAGTAGTGTAAAAAATAGTAAGCACAAATTTTCCTGTCTAAATACACATACTGTATTTAGAAATTAATATTAATTTTATTATTATATTATCTCCATTGACAATATTAATATGTTCTCTACCAATTTATATCAACTTTCTTTTTTGAGAAAATAGAAAATAATATATATTTATATCTAAGATATATCTCGATAGTTAAATTTTCATGCCATATAGTATTAACTACAAGATGTTCTAGAAAAAAAAAATCACATTGAATTTAAACACCTTAAAAAGTATTGCATATGTGATTATAATCATGTTTTAAGCACGCTAATTTGTTTCAATTTTCTTTGTGAAATTATTAATTTTAAGGTTTATTTTTGAAATAGTATTTAATGCAGTTATTTAATTATAATTATATCTTATGTATATGTTGATACTTCAATACACACACACACACATAAATGTTAATAATAAGAGCTAAAATATTTTATTTGTTAGAAATTTTGAATTGAGTTCAAATACATAAAAAAAAATTGCAATGTGCTTATAAATATGCTTTAAGATACCACAATATCCTTTCATGTTCTTTTGTAATATTACTAACTCAATGTTGGGTATTTAATATGATTATTATATATTTTATATGTTAATTGGGTCTGAGTCATCTCAGCTGACCCATAACCTATAGGAAGAGCACTATTGTCGTTCCTATCTTCGCATTGCACGAATGCTAATCTAATTTTACTTTAAAATTGAACCATACCTCTTACACTGCTGAGGATGCTGCCTTACTCTTCAGGCATGTCAGACATCATTAAATTTAATTATGCTTACAAATACTGTCACCATGATACTATATTCTTGATGATCATTAATGACCTTCAGATGATTGAGTCGTGACACTCTTTTATTGAAAGCTGGAAATATATGCATGCATTTCGGATGTTATTTAGTGCTGGGCAAAGTGTTTGTAGTATAGCACTTTTGTGATCTTATTGCTTTTTCTGATGATTATTGGTCCCTGATCACGTCATGTAACAAAAGTTCAGCATCAATTTGCAATACAGATGCTGGAATCTTAAGTGACTCAAACTAACAGTTTTTTCTATCATACTGTATAGGGATTGAAGGATGAGATCATTGTAGACTTGGTTGATCAGTGCCGTTCATACCAAAAGCGTGTCATGGTTCTTGTGAATAATACTGTGTAAGAGGACATTTGGCTTTTGATCTTATTGGTCATCTTAAAGTAAATCAGCTTGGTGATATTTACTAGTGGCTTTTCAGAGATGAAGACCTTCTGTGCAAGGGATTGGCTTTGAACGATAATTTGCAGCGAGTTGTCAGTAAACATGATGACATTGCCAAGGGAACCCCAGCAGCTTCAGTGATGAATAGGGGAACTCCAGTTGCACCTCTTATGAATGTGAATCATGAAGATGAAGAGTCAGAAGATGATTTTGCTCAATTAGCACGCAGGTATTTTTAACTATACTTAATGTGTCCTTTTTGCTCTGATGTGGTTCTTCTATATTAAACAAACAAGGAGTGAAATCTGAAATATTTACTGAAGAAAAAGTACGCAATACAGATAATTCATGGGGCCGACCTTTTTCTACCTCTATATTGCTTTGTAAGATCTCATGAATGGCTCAAAATTAGAAACTTTGTTTCTAAATTTGGAGTTGCACACAAAACGCAGCAAATACCTTCACTCTATTTCTCCTTTTTTTTTTCAATGGCTTGAGATACGTCCCACATAAAATCCTAATAATCAGCTTATGTTTTGCTAGCTTTCTTGAGACTGCTCCAACTTAAGTAAATTTTCTTGGTTAATTTTTTCAAGCCCTCTCCTGACTGTCATGATTTGATGCTTTATATTCCTCACTATTCACAGATCCACAATTTAACTATTACAGATAATTTTCGTCATTTTCCTTTCCATTATTGCTTATGTTGTTATTTCTGCCGTATGTGTTGATCAAAATGACATTTCTAGATCAACGAGGGATACTTCACAAGGACTGGGCAGGAAACCTGCAGTTGTCAAGAGCGAGCCTTTGCATGCCAGCCCTATTCTTCCTCCTCCACCATCATCCAAGAAACCAGTTAGTTCAGATTCTGCCATGGTTGATTATCTCAGTGGCGACGTCTATGAGGCAGAACGATCCTCAAGAGCATCAGCATCTGCAAGTGCTCCAGTCCCAGCTCAATCAAGCAACCAGAGCTCGATTCCTCCACCTGGTCCAACGGTTTCTTCCTCTCCTCCTGATGATGAATTCATTAATCCGACAGCATCGATGTTTGCTCCAAAACCAACATATGACGAACCTGCCCCTACAAGCAAATCGTCTGACCATTTGCCTTCAGCTCCTTGGGATGCTCCAGCCGCAGGCAACCTTCCGCCTCCACCTTCCAGGTACAACCAGAGACAACAATTTTTTGAGCAAAACATACCTCATAGTGGCGGGCCATCTCGTTCGAGTAGTGAATCTGGTTCTTCTTATGATAGCTTAGTTGGCCAAACCCAGAATCTCTCACTCAAATCGCCAGCCCCATCTAAGCCAGAAAAACCTGAAGAAGACGCCCTGTTCAGAGACTTGGTCGATTTTGCTAAAGCCAAGTCATCATCACCCAAACCAAATCGGTCATACTAAAAAAAACAATGAGCTGAGATCTTCTCGGGCTGATACTATGCACAGATTGCTTGATTGCTCGCTTCCCGCACATCATTGTGACCTCTTATTATATGTATGGACCTCTGGCTATTATGTCGACTTGAACCTCAACTTCTGAGATATGAGATTGTGGATGTAGATTGTGGTTTCCTTTTCCTTTGTCAATATAGTTCATTCGGCTTCTATCTCTGTTCAACATTTACATTTCTGATGGTGGCTTAGACCTTCCATTTGTTTCAGAGTTGCACTATGATGTTTACTGATTTCTTGTTATAGCTGAACTCTTGTTTTCGAGGTTTGCAGCTTACTAGTTTATTGTTGTAGCTGATGTAGTAGTGAAGTACTGATTCTTGAAGTGCATTTGCAAGCCTACCTAAAATGAAAAGAGTGACCTAAAATCTTCATATCTTGCCAAAGTATTTCTGATTGGGATAAAATAAAAAATGAAAGACGGGAGCCTCAGACCTCAGTGATACCTTCTTCCCAACAATTTGACTTTGAAATGAGCAAATAATAATCTTCTTTCAACAAGAATTGGCAGTCAAGAAATCATCTGAATAAGTTACATACAAAAGAATCAAATGACCTTGAAAACAATTCCTGCTATGTATGTTGTGTGACCTTATTGGTTCCAGGTTGAAAGTCTTCATCTTCATCTTCATCTTCATCCTCTTCCTCGTCTCGTCTCCTCATATCAATTATAGTTACAGCAGGAAAGTTACAAGTGCTTGAAAAATTGATTTAGGGCTCCCCCAGAATTTGTGTGAGAGAGAAGTTTCCTTGCTTGCATATAAGTATCCATTTATCATTTCTACTCCTTTCCCCTGCAAAACCAAAACCACACCTTTTCAGACAAATTTCTCAACATTTTCCAACTCAGTTTGAAGTTGTGATAGTTTGGTCTCGCTTACCATAGCAGCATCCTTTAACGGCCCCCAGCATTCCATACGGTTATATTTATTGGAGCTAGAATGGAAATAAACTCTCACTAAAGCATCCATTAGTTCTTGATGCTCTCTGAAAAACTCTGCATCTCCATACAACACAGCTTCAAGAACCTACAAAAACTCAATGTCACAGACTCAGATTCCACACATAAAATTCGACATTGGAAGCAGTGGAACCACCACCATCATACACTAGACACTTACCAATGGCAATTCTTTAGAAAATATTAGGTATCTAAGCTCTGCAGCCATAGCTGATAAAGGGTTTGGTCCGCTCACATAGCAGTGAATGTTGAGGAACAATTCACCATTCACATTAGTCCATTCAGCAACAACATCATCTTTACTATACCACCCCTTCAACTGCAGTGAGTGCAAAAACAAAAACTAGATGAGCAACTAGTTGATGATAGCATTGAACTACGGAATCAAACTTGATAGCGTTATACTAACAGAAGCAACATTACCTGATCACGCTGAATTATGTTTGAAATTGTTAGAGTGAGATCAGCCGTGAAGTCACAATGGGAGAGCGTGTAGGTTCTTGGCACGACTCTAGTTCGTGTGCTGATTTCTTCCCCCACAAACAAGACTTTGAGCTTTGAAGCTTCAAATCTTGCTGGAGGACCTAAAAGCCGCGCAGCCTATCAAAAGAGGTCATGGTTCACTACTTGAAATATAAGAACAGAGGGGCTTAGCTAGAGGACTAATATTTAGAAGCAAATAAGCTCAACATCTTTAGTTGAATAATTTTACATACATAGTATCCTTAATCCTTAATTTTCTCCTAAAATTGTATTCAAAATCATAGATTCCAATAGTTAAGGTGAGCAAGAAGTTATATTTCACTCATAATTTTTTAATAACATTATTCCTGGTCGATTTAATTATTGCTAAAACAAGATCTTAATATAGACAATGCAGCCAAGAAAATGTGTACAACATCATATAAGCCTCAATTATCATCCCCATTTCAACCAACTTCCTCACATATTTTTCAGTATCCAAGAGAGAGAGAGAGAGAGAGAGAGAGAGAGAGAGAGAGAGAGAGGAAATCTAAGTACCTGAAAAACAAGAGAATTGTAAGATGGCCTTGTATCGCTCAAAGTAAGGGGAAGCAGAACAGAAGGGGGTGAAGTGTTGATTTTGCAGCTATGAATACAATAAGAAGGTGAGAATGCAGCAATGCGAGTAGCCATGGACTGCATGACAGATTACTCATTCTCTTTCTTGCATTACTTATCTCTCCTTTCTTTCCTTCCTTCTCCACTTCTTCTCTCGACACTTCACCACCAGTAAGTATTTTGTTTTCTGTCTGTCTCTCTCTACTCTCTGAATGTGTTGTGCTGTGTTGTGTGTGCGTCAAATTCAGAGAGAGAGAGGGCTTGTGGACATGATGAAAACACATTGGAAAGAAATTGGAGTGGCAAGAATTGTTGAGGGTTATGTGGGCCTACCAAATCCAACGCTGACCAATCATATTACTCCTTTTTGAACTTCTAGCCTCTAAATGTCCACGTGTATCTATATATATACATATATATATATATATATAAAGTTCGTTGTATAATATGATCATGAATGGACTTAACTGGGTTATATATTGGGCTTTATTACATTACAAGCTATTGGGCCAAACCCAGCCTTTTGATGCCACCCGCACCGACGGTACCTTTGCCCTTTTAAAAAAAAAAATTAAAATACACATTTTAAAAATATTTTGTCAAAAGAATTTTTGGAGACATATACGGTGAGATTAAGGAGATGTTAATTATGTTGGTGTTTTAATTACCTATATTTAAAGTTCATGTTAAATTTACAACTAAACTTAAAATTTATGATTTTTAAGATAATTAACCCTATAAAATATTATAGACTTTAACCCACAATCATAGCTTTTAACAAGATAGAAATTACTTCATTTGTCTTCACACCAATTAAACTATGCAGGAATAAGTTCATTTTTTTTTGAATGCTTGTAAATGTTCTTCCCATTATTCTAACATAACATTTTACAGGAAGCATCAACACCTGAACATATATGCCTTGTGTAAAATTATGAATTAATCATATTCATTAATTTGTTAAGATCAATAGTCATTATTATTTATTAGATTGGAGGGAATTAAGGAAAATGTTATTATTATTTTCATTGTAGACACACTAGGTCAAATATATCAAATCACCATTGTTGTTTTCTACGAGCATCTTCAACGTAAAAAAATAATTAAAAAATAACAAATTAAACATTTTGAAATATAAAAACAACATAACAATATATTATGTCATTCTTCTCTCCAAATTAAATCACAAGCATCATAGATGTATAAAAAAAGCATTACAAAATAACAATTAAGCATTCCGAAACGCAAAAATAACATAACTAAAATAACTATAAAATAACAATTAAAATAAAATCAATTCTAACCATTCGTTTAACAAATTTAATGAATATAATTTATCTACAAATTACACACTAGTTAGGCTGATGTTCACAAATGAATGGTTCTCATATTTTCAATACCATAATTCGATTCAATTGGTTCATTTACGCTCTATATATTTACAAATCAAATACCAAAAATATGAACAAAAGGTCCGAGGATGACATTTAAAAAGATGGATGACACAATCCTTTTGCGTTGATACCAAATGCTATATTTTGTCCAAAGTAATACTAAAGAAACTCCCCGTGTGCAATTATCATTTTGACATATTAAATGTGAAAAAGAACTATACTATATGAAATCAAAATGAATAAAATAAAATAAAATAGTTTCATAGAGAGCCCCACAATATTTGAATATTAGTGTTTGGACCACCACTAGGGAGAAAAGGTGCAGTTCTCCACCTTGGAACAACTCCTCATTGTCTACATTCAATCATATGCCTACGTAGTTTAGTTGAGTGTACATTCAAATCTCAAGAAGCCATTTTCCCATTCTTATTTCCTATCTTATTTTTTGAGAAATATTTCCAATATCAATATTAAAAGCTATGTTCATGCTAAATTCTTCACAAAAACTTGTGTGAGAGTGAGACCGTATATTATTAGTCAAAATTCACAAGATGGGTCAGTATCTGAATACTATCCCCATATTTAGAGACACATGCATATTTGTAATTTTATTCGTGTTTGATTATGTTTTGCTCTAGGTCTTCACTCGTTTTACTTATTTTGGCCCATAGGAAAGTCTCATACAAGACTATCTCTACATTCTTTGTCGTAATTAATTTTGCACCCCTACTTAAAAAAGGGTATTAAAATAATATATGTAATCTCAATAGTATAGCTATATCAGTTTTCTCTTTATTTGAAGAAAATGCATAAAAATGAAAAAGATGGCCACAATTTAAATGGTTGCAGTTTCCTCAAGGTATATATACTAAAATAGTTCTACATAATTCCATTGCTGTAATATGATGTAAATAATTAGAATTTGTTTGAATCTGCTCAAACAATCCAAACATCTCAAAATAGAAAGAGGGTAAGAGAATTTCACCAAGAAAATACCACAAATAATTTCTTATTAGCCTTTGGTTGAATCACTAAAAACAAGGTTTCCTTTTACTCTACAAAAAAATCATGATTTTTTTACTTAATTTATCATCCCAAATTTCAACTTTCACAATTTATAGGAGTGTTGTCCCATAGAGTGAAGGAGGGGTTGCACCTTTTCTTGAAAGACTAATGCCAAAGACTCAAAACTAAGAGACACTACCTACTGTCACTAAGCTAATATCTCTTTATTTGTGCATATAAAAAAAAAACCCTTTTGCTAAAAAGGAGTGGACAAGGAGTTCCTCAATCTGCTCTTTTGAGACTTATACAAGCACAACTTTAACCTTTTGAACTGGGGTTTGTCTCCCTACTCACTTCCCTAACTATTATTCTATTCTCACCTCATGTTTGCATCATTCAATTTCAAGAATCATAACTAATTTTATTTCTTGCTTTTAAATTTTAGTCATGTATTATAATCAAGCTTGCATGAATGCATTAGAAAAATCACCACATGCTTTTTGTTGGTCCCCTTTTTGTTATTTTATACTCTTGTTTGCTGCATCGATGGTTGTATAATAAAAGGAATATACTATACACTGCATCAATGAAAGAACGTACGTTTTTCTCCATTGAGGGGATTCCAATTAACTATTTGGTCCCTTTTCGTAAACACAAAAACTTATGTAAGACCGTTTGATGGGTCAAGACCGGGTCCAAACTTATATGTATTGATATATTTGTACTTATTTTGTCATGTTAGACGGTCTGATAGAAGACTTCCTCGTTGATAAAGTAGGGACTGGATCTGAAGTAAAACAAACAAACATATATAGCTGCAAACACTTTGAGTCTTGCCTAAAAGAAAGCAGGAATCTGCATTACTTATTTTCACATGATGCAATTCACCATTAAGCTACAACATTAAACAAAGAGAGTAATTAACATACAAAAACAAAAACATATATATAATCCTTAGTGGCACTACTGATTGTTTTTTTACTTTGACAAGTCTGACAACAAATCTCTGTCCCCAGTTTAAAAATGACCAATTCCTACCACAGTGGGGTCTTATGCAATAGAATCATTCCTCAAGTTCCACAGCAATGCTGCAAGAGTTGTTTTCTGATTGGATAAGATAAGAAAAGCATCAAACACACAGTCCCTAACAAACTTAGGATTATTTTATTACAACACTGTCTGCCAATGGTTTCATCTTTCCTCAAACAAACAAGTTGGCACCACTTCTTAGATTGCTCGACATGTCTGCTTCCCACAGCCTGCCTAAAAAAGCAGCTTCTCAAAGAGGGATTAAAAAGAGGTGAATCAGAGATTTCTCTTGCTGCATTGCTCATCATGTCATCAGTTTCTTGGAGGCACAAGTGTTTGGTTTTGAGTTTTCTCGCTCTCATTTTCGTCTCAGAAGCATCAAGATTGCCTAAGGCGTATAACTGGGAGCAGATGCTGCCTAAGAAGCTCCCAACTCCATCTTCCGCTCCATCGAGAGGAACGAATTCTGCAACTGATTCTTATAAAGCTTTGGAGATGGATGATCAGAAGCTGCCTTCTTCTGATGGGAAAGTTTAGCAGCAAGCTGTGTAGTTAGGCTTAACTTGTCTAACTATAGGCAGGCTCGACGTGCTAAGAGGTGGAGAGGAGATGGACTTGTGTGAAGAAAGAAATTGAGGCATTTTGTTTGCATCTGTGTGATCATGATCAGGATCAGTTAGATTGATTAGTTATTGATGATGGGATGATCGGATATCGATTGTATAGATTGAAGCAGATGCAGCAGTCAGCATTATTTTGATTTCAGGAATGCAGGAGAAGTATGATATGTTAAGCACTGATCATTGACAGCAAAGAATTGTATGTAGTTTGTATGTAGAATAAGATATATCTTAGATTCTAACTTGTAATTTTAGAGCATCAGCTTCTGTAAGTGTTCATTTTTTCCCTCTGAAAATAAACAGAACTTTATTTTTTTTTTTCAGATCATTACTCTGATTTTCTTGGCCTTCCAAACTTGTAGTTGTAGATCATCAAAATAAGGGTGGCAATTTTGTTTTTGCAACATCTCTTTTGATGTTTCAATCTGATGGACATATATATATATATATATATATATATATATGTAAAGAAGAGATTACAACTGATCAAATATCATTCATTGTTAGAGTCACAAAACCACAAGCCCAGTTCAAGGTGAAGCAAGATTTGAACTTTGACAACTAAATTTCCTAATTCACAATCTGTAATTGATAAGATTTATATTATAAGGGCCTCTTTCATCTGATTACTCTAGGAGCAGTTGCCTACTGCTTGAAATTTCCTAATTTTGATACATTCCAATGTGGCCGCCACTTCCTTCATTGTTGGTCTCTCCTGGGATGAACTTGATAAGCACCTCTTAGCTATCTCAGCAACTCGAATAAGCTGCACATAATTATCATCTGTTACAACTCGATCATCAAGAATCCCAAGTAGGTCACCTCCTCTACTTGAGCCAACAAAATATTTGGCAAGGTTTTCTTCTCCTTCTAGCCACTCAGGACTCATCACATCTTTTCCTGTCAACAGCTCTGCCAGAATGAATCCAAAACTATAAACATCACTTTTCTGTCAATCGACCAAATAAGCAATAGTCGGGGTCCAAATAGACCGACCTACCACCATAGAACTGAACACAAGAACACTCTGAACATGTTAAAGACAAACCCTGCAGTTTGACAGTATAACCATGATCCACCAATATGCTGAAGTTGTTGAGGCTTCCATGGATGATCGGCACTGACAGAATGCATATGCGCCAGCGCTCCAGCAGCATCTGCAGCTATCCTCAAACGAATATCCCATGAAAGAGATCGAGAAAATTAATAATCATCAGTAAGGTAGTCCAAGAGGGTCTTAGCTGTGAAGAATTCATAAACCACTAGAGGAACTCGTGTCTCTAAACAACAACCAATCAGCTTCACCATATTCCTGTGGCTAATTTGTGAGAGAAAGACTAACTTTCTGATCAGGACTTCAATATTATTGCATCCTTCAAATCCATGACAAAACTTAATGGTTACAGTTTGTGTAACGTCCCAAATCCCATAATAGAGGCCAATCAATTTTATAGAGCCCAAATGCTTAAATTGTATTTCATTTTTAATAAAAGGCCCAAATGATGAGTTTTTTAGTCCAATTATGGTTTTAATCATTTACGGCCCAATTATTATCCGATCGAGATGAATGAATATGTTAGATGATAGTGCTTGTCGATACGAATCCATAGAACTTGATTTTACTATTATAGGAATTCAATTGGCCAAGATATGATTTAATTTCTATAATCTATTTTATTTTAAGTTAGGTTAGAGAGATATAAATAACCCCTTATTTCTATTTTATGTCATTAGTTGGGCATCATTTCTAGGACAGCACCTTGCCTCATTCCCCCTCTCTTCTCTCCCCTCTCACCTCTCTCACCCTCTGCCGGAATCGTCACCAGAGCTTCCGCCGCCGTCGTCGGAATTTTTCCGGCAACCTCTTTTTGGGCATGCAATTACACTTTTAGATTCTCCTCTTTTCCCTCTTTCCATTTCTTCAATTTTTTTGAAAGATTTTGAGGTCTAAGCATCCGATTTTCGGATCTAAGAATGGGTTAACCCTAACCTTTTAGAACCTCATTTCTTTCTTTATTTTACGATTCCTATTTCGATTCTTATGGTTATAAATATGGATTCACGGGCTGTTTAATTACATATTTTTGAATATAATTTTAATCTTGATTTTTAGTGTTCTTGGTGGTTTTGAACACTTTGCAAGTTGATTGGGTTGATGAAGAATGAATGAAAATGGATGTTGATATATGTGTGTGTGTGTGTTTAATGTGTGTGGGTGTGTGTGTTTGATGGGTGTGTACGTGCGTGAGTTTCCTTTTCCTTTTTTTTTTCTTTTTTTTTTTCTTCTTTATGTCTTACTCAATTTTATTTATAATATAGTTCAATATAATTTAAAAAGTTTGGAAATATTTATCAAAAATTAATCTTATTTTAATGAATAAATTTCTACAATTAAATTGTAAGGTCTATGAATCAATCTTTATTAGTAGCAATTTAATTTTAATTAAGGCATATGTTTATGACACACTAATTATGAATCTTGAGATATATTTTAAAATTCAATTATAGCCTAAATGGATAAATTCTTATTTTTTATGTTATGAGGTCTAAGGTACAATTTATGGCTTTATTTAATTAAATTCAAATTGTTAATTTTTGTGTAAGTTTATGTGGCCTAATGGTTAGGTATTGTAAATTTTTAGAAAGATGTTTGAGGATCAAACCATATTATGTGCATTTTTAAGATTTCATTTTATTTCATTTCAAGTTTCTACCTTATTAAATTAAAGTGTGAAAAAGATTTTAAATAGTAACGTCTAGTCTAATGGTTGAAATCCACTTTTATTAATTATAGGCCAATAGTTCAAAACCTCTTTTGAACAGGATTGTGGATTAATTACATGCCTAATTAATATGCTTCATATATTTACTACAACATATATATCAGAAATTTGATTAGCATTCTTAACAAAAGCAACGGGAGGGCCTGCACCGATGATAAAAGCTTCAGTTATTCACTTATTAAGGCATAACTAGCCCGTCCCTGATTGACTGCTGAAGCATGGCTTCTCCCCTTTCATGGCCCAGAACCTCTACTTTGATAATTGAGTTAGGTTTCACCTTGAACAAGAGAATGATGCCTTCTCCAATGTCATTATCTATTACGAACCAAACCCATTCGAATTTTTCCAGATAGTACCTTGGGGTCCAATTGTTATTGACAACGGTCATTCGGACTTCCCATAGGTCTCCCAATGTATTTTGTATCCAAACAGTCCGACCTGCTTCCAATCCATTTTGCTCTATGAAAAACCGTGAAAGGTCCTATTTCATATGAAGGGGTCTGAATTAATGTAAACTGACTGTGGTGAAAATAATATACATGGAATTGTTAGGGTTCTAATATTATTGCAAATCTAACCTGTCTATATCTTTTAAAACGGGGCTTCATTTTCTTAACCATCATCCAATTCTGGCATTGTGGCTATCTTCTTCCTAGATGAGGCTCTGCGGAAATTCGATTGCTGCAGACATAATCCGACTGCGCTGTAAGGATCGTATTAATTCGAAAAGCACCCAATAAGTATAATAATACATACCATTAAATGGGGTAGCATGTTGTTTCAAGCATCCATCCGGACCAAATATCGAGACTCGCATAATATCCTTGCCTATGTGATGGAATGTTAACATGTCTTGCCATTTTATGTTATTTTGCTCTTTGAACTCAGTCCATCCATTTGTCATGTAGTGGCCGCCATATTCATGCATAATGGACACCTCCCACGCTCTGCCCGACCAATTCTGTAGCTTGATCGAGTCGATGCCCTTAATGAATTTGCACTCATCCACAAATAAAATATGAATAATTCCACAAAGGTTAATTTAATTAATCTGAATTGAATGAAAATGCAACACTTAATCTAGAAGGGAAATGATTTAACTCATAATGTGTGATCCCATAAAATGACCGTGCAAGAACATGTAGAAGAATGGAGTGTTCGTATAGTGAATCTGATTAGATTGGGGTGGCGGGTGAGCCATTATCTGAACTATGAGACTTGAGTAGATTGATACCATATACGCATTTTTTCCAACTTGGTAAAAGATAAGCACTTCAGATGGCTGTATAGTAGCAGCAGATACAAAGCTTTTCCATCCTGTCGTTAAGGAGAAACACTCCGTCCTCTCTTCAGCTCGCTCAAGATCACAACTCCAATAATTTTTAGAGTTAAATATGAGCCTTACAACTGGTGGCATCGACTCGGTATTACCTATGTAGAATTGATGTGGTAGACACTGCAACATGAAGTAGCTAGATTAAGACTGTACAGGCAGGAAAAGTATTTGAAGTTCAATATATGCAGTTCACAACTCTTATTACAATTCAACATAATTGATTAACTTTGCAATTTGTATGAAACATGCATGTAGTAATTCTCACCAGGGATTGTGTAGGCCCGTCAATTTCCACCATTTTGTAAAAGACTGATTTTAGGTATGCCATCGGGTGCTCCATTGTGCAGTTATCCAAAGAGTTGATATTCTGGAGACACAAGAATACGAGAATAAGGTGAAGCCATGAAGGTCCATTGCACCCACACCGAAATATTAGTTAGAGGCTGGACCCTGCTAATTTAGAGAATCTAGAAAAAAATTAAATCCTATGAAATATCAACTAATGAAATAAGGGTTTGAAAACACGGCTGCATTAAATTAAACTTGGGCTAAATCCACCGTCTCAACAACAAGCTCCTAGTTATTAGGGCTAATCTCGAACTTTACAAGGGATGTTGAATATCTTCTGTAGTACATACGTTAACCCCTAATACATACATCTACTATAAAAGAATCACTTAAAAATATAATTTATTAATAATGAATAAAATAGATATACTCGATAATAATTAAAGGTGAATCACTAAGAAATTGCAAAACTTATGTTTTGCTCGCAAAGTAACTATTTATTTACTTTTTTTATTATTATTTATATTTAAAAAACAGTCGAAACTGTGGTAAAAAATAATTAATGAGAAAAATATTATGGAAATAATAATAATAATAATAATAATAATAATAATAACAGTTAACAACCTAATCTATATCATGTCCTAAAAAAACTAAAGTTAAATAACGTAAATATAGGTAGGGCATAATGGATATTAAAAAATTAAAGTTTAATCCGAGGATGCCTTTTACAACTTATTATATGCTAAAGTTATAACTTACTGTAAACATGTTGTCATATTTTATGTGTTTATTAATATTTATGTTAATCCATGCATACACTTTTTAAAAACGGGCCGTCACGTCAGATGGTGTTATCCACTGTTTGTTAAAAAAAATTAATAATTTCTTTTCTTTTTAATTTCTTTTAAAAACAACATTAAATGCAACCATTAAGAGTCCGTATTCTTTACCTTTACCCTTTGCCTTTGCTAATACTCCATATCTTCAAAAAAAATCTTCTATTCATTGCTCCATCCCCTCTCTCCCTTTCCTTTCACTCAAGGGCACAATATCTGGCGACTCCGGCGTCAAATTGAAACTTAGCGGTATGAGGGCGACTATGGCTCACCGGAGGATGCCTAGCAGTTTTGAACATGAAGTCCACTATATAACGGCCGTTGCGAAGACGACGGAGTTTAAAACCCGACTGGTAGGTTTAGATCTCTAGTTAGCTTGGGTGTGTTTCCCAAATTTATTTTGATTGGGTGTTTTCCCTAGATTTAACTCTTGTTCTCTATTATTTGGACTAGAATCTACCTTCCTCTGCTGTATCTTACATTGGTGAAGAACACTGCATGTTGAAGCTTCACGTTGGTGTGGATAAGGTACGTTTTAATGTTCAATACCAATATAGGGTAATTTATCACTCGAAGAGGAACCACTACTCTTGTTTGATCCGTCTTGGAGATGGTTGGAAAGATGTTGTTGAGTTTATGGAACTCGATGAAGGAGATTCCGTTGAGTTTCGTAGTTGTTTGTGTGATCGGTGTCAGTTTTACGTTGCCAAGAAGCTGCATGATGCCCTCATCGAAGTGAGGGCAGAAGAATTTAATGGGGAGCTAATTGAAGTTTCTGATTACTTAGATGATGTTTTATTTAAGTTGATTATGTTATGACTTTATGTATTTTGATTATATGGATTATGTGTAATGTTATTTATTATGTGGTGTTGATTATGTTCAACCTTTATATATTCGTGGATTTCTGAATGTATTTTGAATTTGTTATTATGTCAAGTTTGTGTAGATTTTTTTTTTTGGCATTATTGGATCATATTTTATATGAATAATTTGATTTAGGAGCTTGAAAACGCTATGATTTAAAAGATGTTAAAAAAAGTTTCTTTGGTCGTTTCAAAATTGTCTTCTCAGCATTTGTATATCACTACAAGAAAAACCTGAAATTCCTGCGGAAAAATTCCAGCGGGCTAATTTTCCGCATAAATTTTTTCAAATTCCAACGGGTATTCCTGCGGGTTCATTTCCCATAGGAATTATTTACATTTTTTATAAATTTTTAATATTTTTTTAAAAATCCAGCGGGTATTCCAGCGGGAAATGCTCGCTGGAATCATTTTTTATTTTTTATTTATCTTAATTTAAATTCCACTATATTTTCAATTATTTTGGCACTAAAATTCCACTTGAATATAATTTATTTATTTTTTATTTTTGAATTTTTTTGTTTAAAAAAATAATGCATAAATGTAACACAATTATATTTATTACTTTTTGCAAGATAATTCATATTCAATTAATTGGTGAATTTTCCCCAAATCCAATTCAATCATAATATAATCCACAAAAGACTTGTTTAGATTTTAAATGATACAAGACCTTAATCTCAAAAGATAATAAAAAGAATAATGAAACAAATGGAAGAAAAAAAGAATTTAATAGAAATTAAAAAAAAATGAAAATGTAATGTATCTGTGTATAGTTTTTATTAATTTTTAATTATCGATAAAAAATTAATAAAAATTATGTATATTTTTTTATTCTTATATTTATAAATTTCAATGAAAACTTGACATAATTCTGATCGTTTTTTTTTCTTAATTATTGTTACACTTTTTGAATGATTAATTATATATATAAGAAATAAATGTCACAATTATATTTTTGAAAATTTTATCTTTAAATTTGTATGATTTTTTTAATTAATCTATTAAATTATTTGAAGCTAGAAAGAATAAAATAAAACCATGATAAAACAATTATACGACTAAAAATATAAAGAAATTAATGTATATCACAAATTGTTTTTTTACATTGCATAATACACACACACACACACACACACACACACACACACACAATAATTTATTACATGATATATATATACACAAAAATTTAATTACGTATATCAAGTATTATATGCTTTTATATCATATTCGACACAAACAATATTAACAAATATAATTTAAAATTTATATTTTATTTGACAGAATTTTACATTAAGCTCTATTTGATATTATAGTATATTATACTTTATGTGTGTGTATATATAAATAACACATAATGCAAAACATAACAAATATATAATATATATAAAATATATGGAGATATGAACATAAATCATCTTTGCTACAGTGGTGAAAGTGCTCCCTACGCGAGCAACAGCGCACGGGTTCGAAACCAGCTAGGATCACAATTCGATGTGGAATTATATCTGTTTATGGGGGCAGTTGGGCGGTTCCTTTCGGGTTCGGGTGGGAGGCTCGGGGTCAGCGGCTAGTGTGGCTCGAGTGTGGAGGGGGGTTGGGTTCGCATGGATAGCTTGAAAAAAATAAATTTTTTCGTTGAACATTAATTTATGATTCCTGTGAGTCTGGACCCATTGGAATGCCCACTGGAATCATTTTTCCGCAGTAATTCCACTGGAATTTGATAATTCTATCGACCCATTTTCCTGCGGACCGTGCCCGCTGGAATTTGGGCCAATTCCAGCGGAAACCATCCACAGGAATATACGGTTTTTCTTGTAGTGTATTCAAAATTTGAAATGGTAAATAAATTGTCAATTCTAAATGTTCAAAACCGTTTATTTTTGACACAATTAATTATACAAATTAGAAATAGTATAAAATTTGATGCATACAAAATGTTAAAAACTGTTCATTTTTTGCTTTCAGGCAATTAATTTAGAAGTTGCGAATTTGGTTTCAGTATAGAGTTCAAAAATTGAAATTATGTATTATCAATGTTTAAAAAGTACAAATTTGAATCAGCCTAAAAATTGAAATTTAGAACCTTTCAACCCATTAATTTGCAAATGAAATTCAAAACTATAATAGAAATCCGTTTGTTAACCGTACACTATAAAAATTTCAATATCGTGATTGTTAGCTAAACGAATAAGATGATGTGATCGCAATACATGAAATTCATATACATGCTAAATATAAAATTAATAATAAAATTACTGAATTACTATCAATATTAATCCTTTAACACAATGTGTTATTGTCTTTAGATATATATATATATATATATATATATATATATATATATATATATATATATATATATGGATATTTAAGAACTTTCTGTGAAATCCCTATCATAAATATATTATTGGATTATAATCCATACCCTATTAGAATTATATGCTTAAAAAAAAATCCATGAAAAGATGATTTACCTTGATTAAGGAGTCTAATCAATTTATTTTGGTGTTAGGCGAAAATATAGAGGTGTGCACATTTTTCTCATCATTTTCGTTTATCACCATTATTTAAGTGTAATAGTCACCACCAATTAAATCATGAAGACGCCTCGTTATTTCTTAATTCACTAGTCTATATTTAAACCATCTACGACACCTAATACTAATTTTTTTGGGTTTTTGGTTTTATTTTTGTTGAGAAACACCTCATACTATTTAGTTGAAATAACCGAATTTTGAAGAATTACAATATTTAAATTTAGAATATGAAGATTACTTAAAGGAAAATTTTAGAAACCGACAGTGATATTAATGCTGGTGCTTTATAATGAATTTTAATTCTTTTGAAATTTTCCGACTGAAATAATGTCTCATAAATGTTACTTTTTTCACCATTAGTGGGAAATTTTGTTAGTTATGAAACAAGGCTAAACTCAATAGAAAATACTGAATAAGGTTTTATTAAATACTATACAATTTCCCAAAACAACAGTACACAATAACACATTAAAAATATTACATGAGACCACTATTAATTAATAAATATGATACACATTTCTTTAAGAGATAAAATACATTAGAAATTTGAACTGCAACTTCACCGACTGTTGAATAGGAGATCAAACTTGAACCTCCAATCAAGAAAAAACAGTGAACCAAAAAGATCCAAAGCAACTAGACAAACATTAGGAAAGATATAAGATAAACACTAGCATACAACAAAAGGTAAACCTGAAATTTGGTAAAAAAAATAAAAGAAACAAAAGGTAGACATCAAACACAACAAACCGTAAGAATTCACATTAGAGATTAGCATACATCGGTTCATATGTCAAAAGGGGAACATCAGCGATTCTCCCAAGTCCCATAGCAAAAAGAGAAAAAAAAACATCCAATACACATTAAAACATTCAGCAGTTAAGTTATTTACAGGCCAATCTCCAAAAAAAGGGCCACACAAACCCTAAAGCGGGACATTCAAAAGGTTTTAAACAAATCTGCCGCCAACAACATCAATCGGAGCAAAAGTTAACAATCTCGTCCCAATTCATTCGATCAACGCCAACATTGATCTTAATCTCCCGCAGTGCTAGGAGATTGGGCATGCCGTTGAGCCTGAATTCCCCCCACCTGCGACACTCATGCCGTCATGAAATTGATGTTTAGACTATTTCTAGGAAAAATAAAACAGAATTAAATAGATCTAAAATAATTTAAGGAAGCTTATGACGTTTGGAGTGAAATGATTGAAGTACTCCTTCGTCGCTTGGACTCTGTTGGTGTTGGCATCGTACTTGATACCCGGCTCCTGTATAAACTGCTCGAAGCTCCTTAATCGCTCTGTCAACTGCGCAAACTTCAGCACCATGTGAACGTGGCAGAACCGCCGTCCGCGGCAAAGCATCATCACCTCAGCGATGCCGCAGAGTTCTCCTGATACAGACCCGCTGTCGTCAGGGTTGAAAAACCCTAAATTGTTGTAGAGAAGAGCAATGAAGAAAGTCTCGTCGTCTTTGGCCCAATACATAGTATTCTCTATTTCTCTGCTATTTTTTTAGAAGGAAAAGGAAAGGAATGATTCGAAATAAAGCTAAAGACAGATATATAATGGGAAATGTAATGGTTTGAAGTCCCAAATATTATAATAAGTACCAGACGCACCCCATTATTATTTATAATGGGAAATGTTTTTTTTAATTAGAAATTTTAATCCCAATAAAATTTCAACTCTTCACCATTTATATATTAAAACTTTACTATTTTTTCAATTAAAAACTTCACGTATTTGCATTTGCAATACATTGCAAATCTCTATTTCATAGAATATAGCTTATATGTTTTTTTGCTGATCTTCTCAAACCTTCAAATTTTAAATCCAATAATTTATTTTTAACAGTTATGATTTGTTGGATTTTTTTTACAAGTCTAAACAAACCCTTTTTGTTAGTAGAGAGAATTTACTCACCCCACATCTAATTTCCTGTTTGAAAAAATTATAATTAACCGAAAAATTTTGTTTATAAATTAAATAATTATGATTTAAAATTTTAAAAATAAGATGAGGTACTGGAAGTGAGACACATATGGCCAACTGAAATATGTTTTTTTTGCATGCTTTTTATGAGTAATATAATTTGAGGTGGAAATTTTTCTTTCAGTAATATACACAGCAAAACCCTATTTCTCTTTGACAAAAACTTGTATGAGACGGTCTCATACATGAGACGGATCAATACATGTGAGTTAATGATACTTCACCCATAAATAATGATACTTCACCCATAAATAATGATACATGTGAGTTAATGATACTTCACCCATAAATAATGATACTCACATGCGGGTATAAATAATGATACTCACATGTGAGTTAATGATACTTCACCCATAAATAATGATCCCCACATGTGAGTATTGACCCTTTCTCTTTACCCAGAGCAGTGCTGTCAGACTAGGGTCTTTTTGGGAGTCTTAATACACAAAATACAAATACAAATGTATCATAAAATACGAAAACCAAAACCTGCCACTGATAAGTTATTAATTTATTTTATAGAAATGGTGATTCGACTACAGAAAATTAAAAGGTTATCTCAAATTTGGGGAAAAAGTGAACCGGGTAAATAATTTATTAAATGTTTTCTACATTTGTGTGTACAAGTGGGTAACTGCTCCACATCATTAAATGAATCACGTCAGATTGATCTGATCTGTTCAGGACAATTATACTTATTCTTCAGAATTAAATCCTTTTTTTATTTTTCCAATTGCTTGCGGCCAGTTTTCTCCTTTATTGGTACACGCCAACTTTTAAGTAGCATTAAATGAGATTGTCTTTTCTTTTTCAATACACAGTAGATATTCATGATTCTATTAATACACAAATTTGGCTTCATTGAATTCGTTTTTTTAAAAAAGTATGCCTTGATTTTTAAAGTGTTTTTCTATAGAAGAAACATCCACATCATTTTTAATTAATTAATTTATGAAATTTGCCAATAACCGTTAATAGTTTGTAATGAAATTAAAATCATAATAATTAATTATAAATATAAAAACGTTAAACTGGTGGTTTATGTTTGCCGAAGTATAATTAAACACCATGTTCAATTCAATTAAAATAATTAAGGTGAATCTGTTGTTTAATTCGATAAATTAAATGATTTTGGATAATTTATGTGAAATTGTTGATCTTTATTATAAAACTTATCTCTTGGATGCATTTTTTCCACTAAAATTTCTTTATTAATTAATATAGAAAGACCTTCGATATATTACACGTGGGACAGTTGAGAGCATGTGATGTGGCAAATAAGGGTTTGTTTGATTAAAAAACAACACCGCCCCAATCTTCCTTACTCAATTAATGTTAATATATGATCACACCATTAAAAAAAAACCAAAGACTAAATAACAATATATCATATCATTATTAGGCTAGGATTTTAAGAGGAGAGTATCATTTAATTGCATGATTATATTACACACGCAAGATAATCAAACTAATGCTTAGTAACTAGCATTTTTACACAGCGCCTCAAAATTGAGCTTGTTCACGCCTCCTACATGAACAATCTCATGAACTGCCCGGAACTCGGCCATTCCATTCAATCTGAATCCTTTATGTATCGGACACTCCTGTGATGATAGATGAAAAATAATTTAGTAATTTGAGCAACCAATTGAATCGGGCAAAAATATTTTGAGGTCATGATAGATATGCTCACCTCCTCAGGCTCTGTGAAATGCGAGAAATAGCTCTCAGTGGCCAGCACACGATTGGTTTCTTCACAGTAGTTGATTCCAGGTTGAGATATGAAGTCAGTGAAATTGCAGAACATCTCCTTCATTTTCTTCAGTTTAACAACCAAATCAAGGGTGCCAAAGTGACGATCACGAGCCCTGGACATCATCTTCGCTATCAGCCGCAGAGTCTCCGCTGTTCCTTGGATGTGGGAAAAATCAAAGAATCCCACTCTTAACCGTAAAACACTAACAAAAACTACTTCATCAACTTGCATCCACACCATCACCATTTTCTTTTCTCCTTCTAAGGAAAACCCATCTAAAAAGCATAAGAACTGTTCTTAATGAGAAAATTTAAGAAAAATTACTTTACAAAAAAGGCCAGTCTCTAGGACAATACCTCACCCCACCCATTAATAATGGGGTCTACCAGGATGTAATCTGATTATCTTTTTTCCACAGTTAATCTAATGCTAGGGTTAGGGGTCCATTGGGTGATAGGTTAATCAAATGAAATATTGCTTTTGATTTACACACGAAAGATACAGTACCCTTGCATGGAAAACGGCGCCGTTTAGAGCTCATCAAAATCCTAGACCCTAATCCACTCGAGAACGCATGCCCGCCTGTCATTTACACGTTTATCAAGGAAAATAAAAGGTGGTTGTACCCGGTTGTATTTATTTGATTGGAATGTAAAGCAATGATCCTCACATATTTCTTTTATAAATAACACCCAATGTATATGAATGTTGGAAAAAAGCATGCATCATTCATATTTGTGGACTTCCCACTTAATTTGTACTTATCATCGCATATGTTATAAGTTTTAACATTATCCTTTTAGAATGGGACATTATCCTCTTAAGGTGACGAACCAAACTTGACTTCATTATTAAGACCGATTGTTTCACTAGCCGTGACGTGAATCATGTGTATGTCGAATATGTAATATGGGATTGATCATCTTGGTGTATGTAATTATGTAGATATCAAATTAATTTTTTTTGGAAATGATAATATGGTATATATTGAGCCACATTTCTTACATTACTACACTACAAACTTTTTTCTATAATGATAATCCTTCTTGATAAACCTATCATATTACATCTATATATATTGTTACATAGCATTAAATATGGTACATATACATACGGATCAAATTAAATCCATATATGTCGACGTGCCACCAATTTGTATTTATAATACCATATCTAATAACATTATCCATTAGAAGGGAACATATTCACTTAAGAGTAGACAAAACAAATGTGAACTTCATCACTAAGCTGTGATGTAAATCATTTGTTTAAGATTTGATATGAGATTGATTGATTGTAGAAGCATATGTATTTGATCTATGAAACTGTTCATAATAATTAAGGTATGGAAGTTCTAAGAATCATATAGTATAAGTATATAGTTTTATTTTTAAGCCAAAGTAATATGTTATGAATAATATGAAAATTTACGGAAGCATTATTTGTTCGAAGTAAAAAAAATTGTTTATGGTGAAGTGGTCAGTGGTAGAGCCAAATTCTATGACCTGAGATCGAACAAAATCATAAAAATTTAAATAGACTAACTCATGTAACTATTTACCTAAAAAAATTATTTATGGTGAAGTGGTCAGTGGTAGAGCCAAATTCTATGACCCGAGATAAAAAAAATCATAAAAATTTAAATGGACTAACTCATGTAACTATTTACCTAAAAATAAAAAAAATAAAAGAACTGTGGGCAATATAAATGTAAATATTATAACATTACAGATTATAACCACGTGATATTATTTTTCTCACCTAATTAATACAATAAAGTTAAAAAAAAGTTCAACGAATTAAAAATAAAATTGTCCTGAGCAACAATCCATTATAATTATAAATAATTTGAATCTTACACTTATTGTTAGGAAAAACTATCAAAGAACTCCTAGATAAGGTTTTGATGAGATGTCAAAACTATTACTGAAAAACTGACCAAAACCCAAGCTGTAGATCTAAGCTGACCAATCCAGAGCCTCAAGAAGGAACTCAACTGAAGCCAGAGTCAACCTAACTGGAGCATGGTCAACCAGCTGGAAGGATACGCAACCCAGTCAGAACTCAATTCAACTGAGGGTTCGAAGAGATGAACCAGTCGAAACAAACTGACAGCTAAGTCAGCTGAGCTGAGAAGAAAATCGACAAGACTGAAGAAACTGATAAGAGATCAGTTTAAACTGAAGACTGGAAGTATCCAGCTGATGGCCAAACTTAACTTCAACTAAACTGAAGTTAACAGACAAATCAATCAAAGGCTAGAACTGAAGTCAGCCAGCTTGTGATCAGTCAAGCTGACAAATAAAGCTCAAGAAAGAACAGCCAAACTGACAAGCTAGTCAACAGCTTGTGATTAGTCAAAGCTGACAAGAAAGCTCAAGAAAGAATAGTCAAACTGACAAGCTAGTCAACAGCTTGTGATTAGTCAAGCTGACAAGAAAGCTCAAGAAAGAATAGTCAAACTGACAAGCTAGTCAACATCTTGTGATTAGTCAAAGCTGATAAGAAAGCTCAAGAAAGAATAGTCAAACTGACAAGCTAGTCAATAGCTTGTGATTAGTCAAGCTGACAAGAAAGCTCAAGAAAGAATAGTCAAACTGACAAGCTAGTCAACAGCTTGTGATTAGTCAAGTTGACAAGAAAGCTCAAGAAAGAACAGTCGAACTGACAAAATCATTCAACAACTTGAGATCAGTCGAACTAGAGGAAGAAGCTCAGAACTGCCAACTGGAGTAATAGCCGAACTGAGCAGACAAGCTCAGAACTGCCAACTGGAGTAATAGCCGAACTGAGCAGACAAGCTCAGAACTGCCAACTGGAACTCAAACTTGCTAAACTGGAGCTCAGAACTGCCAGCCAGAGAGTCCTGGAGTTAATGGCTCAAAATGAAGATCTTGGAATAAATGCTTCAACAGAGATCCTGGAATTAAATATCCAATAGAGATCGATTGGCAAAGCAACGGCTACTAGAGTCAAATATCCAACAGAGATCAATTGGCAAAACAACGGCTACTTCAACCAAAAGCTCCGACAAAGACCATCTGCCATTGATGAACCAACAGAGCTACCATTCAATGGAACTCAACGGTCACAAAAATCACTCCTCTATAAAAGATGAGTGAAGCAAAGTTTTGAAGTGACTCGCGCTAGGAGATTTTCGAGACTTTCACAAACTTTCATTCTTGAAGCCTTCATTCAAGAAGAACTTTCTTTCTCCCTCCCACACAACTCAAGTTCAGCATTTGCTAAAACTGCGAGAGTCCAACTGAGAAGAAGAATTCACAGAGTCAAAGCATTCAGCTAGCTGTTGATAATCCAGCCAGAGCAACCTTCTCAGTTCAAGCAAAACACCGATCAACTACCCAGCTCAATTGAAGGAGCATATAAGTTGATATCCCCTGTTCAAGACTAACCTTTTGAAGATCAAAAGAGATCTAAAACCTTGTAAAGACATCAATAGCACCTACCTCCCTAGCGAGCAGTTAGGGACTGCAAGTGTGAGCCGTTGACCCGCTGAGGTAGCGAGCACTTACCAGGTTCAGCCAACTGTCCTTCATTGTGTAATTTGTAAAGAAACTCAAGTTATATAGTGAAGTTTCCCTTCTGCGGAAGGAAGAGAGGACGTAGGAGTTTGAGACTTCGAACCTCTATAAATCATCTGTGTGCTGTACTGTTTTGATTACTTGCATATCTTTGAACTGTACACAAGCTCACACAATCTGCACTCAAGCTGTCCAAAGTGCTCAACCGAACTGTGCATAGATAAGTTTCTAAGCGAGTCAAGGGCCCTTATCATTCCGCATTTGAAGTAAAGTTTTTAATCAGTTTATTCACCCCCCTCTAAACTGATATCGACTCGCCCGGGACCAACATGTGGTATCAGAGTGGTTGATTCTAAGGATCAGCCGTTTCTGCAGATCAACTGAATCAGATCTACTTATCTGTGCTAACATTTCAAGCTATGGGAAACCATAAGCTACCCTTGTTTTCAGTTGAGAATTATGATAATTGAAGCAGGAGAATGAAGGCACATCTCTGCTCGATCCATGAGAACATATGGGAAGTTATTGAAGATGGTTCAATCATTATTATGATGGACAATGATGCCCACATAGTTGATATCAATCAACCAACCAAGATCCCAAAGCCAACTAATCTTCTCACCAGCGAAGAGAAGAAGTTGAAAAATCTAGAGTTTGTGGCTCAAGCTGCACTATTTCAGACTCTAGATGAAGACAGAATAAAGGACACAAAGAATTGTACAACTGCCAAGGAGATATGGGACTTACTAGCAAATCTATGCCAAGAGTCCGAAGCCATCAAAGGAAACAAGCTCCAACTGGCAGTCGACAGATACAAGTCATTCAAAATGCAGCCAGAAGAGTCTATCTCAAGCCTTGAAACCAGATTTCTAGGCATCATCAGTGAGATGACCAATCTGGGAAGAAGCTATCCCAATTCTGAGATGAACTCCAAAGTTTTGGATAATCTCACCGAAGAATGGGACATGAAAGTGATAGCTACAAAAGAATCAAGAAATCTAAATAGTTTGGCTCTCTCAAAGCTCATGAGTACAGCCTAAACCGGAAGAAGGAAGCATCAACATCATCAGCTCACGATGCAGCCTTCTATGGTGAAAGGAACCGGTTTAGAGATACTCGAGGAAAGAACAACTTCCGGCTCAGGAGCTCACCAGTGAGAGAGAATCAAGGCGGATCTTCATCCGAACGAAAGAGAGACACAACTGAAAAGAAGGAGAACCTGACTGAAGACATTAATGAACAAATTCAGTCAGTTACCAGGTTGTTAGAAAAACTGAAGAAAGTCAGGGACAAACAATCAGTTTCACCTCAAACTGATGAAGTCCCAAAAGATGAGAGAACTCATCAACCAGCTGAACGACTAGCTGAACCATTCAGGGGTGGCAATCGAAATCTAGGAGAATGCTTTCACTGCCACAAACAAGGACATTACAGATATGAATGTCCAGATCTCCCTGAAGACAAGAAGGCCAAAGTAAGAAGAAGCTTCTTCAAAAGAAAAGCAATGATTGCAAACTACGAGAATGCCGTGCTAGATGATTCAGACTATCCATTTGGAATTGATTCTGACGGCTACAGCTCAGATGATGAAGCGTTATTCTGTCTCATGGCTGACAATGATGAAGAGGTTAGTACAGCTGATTCTCAAACCTCCTTCTATCATATTAATGAAGCAACTGTCTCTAGCAATGAACTTGATATGAAACTTATGATGCTAGAAAATCAATTAGCTTCAATATCCTGCCTGCATGTTGAATTGAGAGATGAAAATAATGAACTGAGAAATAGAGTTAGAAAACTGAGCATTGATCAGGAAAGAATGAATTATCTTGAATCTCAGCTTGTGGAATTTGAAAAGTTGAAATTGAGAACTGTTGATCTAGAAGCTGAGAATCAAAAACTCAAGCAAGAGATTCATGAGAGAGAAAAAATAACTCTCAAGTTCAAAAAGGGATCTCAAACTTTAGATGAGATATTGAATCATCAGAGAACTGGAACCAGTAGTACAGGGCTAGGATACAGCAAGTTCACTGCCTTAGAGAAAGGAAAAGTTATTGCTCAACCTAGTGATAAAGGAATCCTAAAAGGATTCACCAGATCAACTCATGATCAGCTAGCTGACACACACAAAGGCAAAGGGATATTGAGAAATCCTCAAACTCAGCCCAGATAATTTGGTCAGTTCTCCCAACCAAGAACACCAAGTCAACTGAAGCCAAAATTCCAGTCAAGATCATCAGTTTATTCAAACCAATCCTTTCATTCAAGGTCTTCAGTTCAACAAAGACCACCAGCTCAACACAGTATGCCTCCAAGGCAAACTGATAGATCAGTCCACTTTAGAAAGAAAAACCAGTTTAAATCTGAAGCCTATCCTGCCAAGAAGTTCAATCAGAACACCTATATGAGAGATCAAAGAAACTCGTTTGAACCCTACCATCACTATAACGAGTACTTGGATTCCAGAAATGAACCGAGAACTAATCCAAAAGGGTTCAATCCAGTAAACTGGAAACACACAAGACATTGGCCTGATCAAAAAGCTCAAAGGTCTCAAGACAAAAGCATTTTAGTTGAATTATTTTATCCTACTAACTCTCAACGCAGGTACCATTCAACTGATTTAACTCAAAATAGAAGGGCTGAAAGAAAATCTAAACCGATCAAGCGATCCAAATCAGTTGGATCTCTAAATGATAAAAAGCCAAAAGTTTGGCAAGTTTGGATTTCAAAGAGAGCTTGATGTATCAACAAGGACCCGATATGAAATGGGTCCCTAAATGCTAATCCTTGTTTTTGCAGGACAAGAGCATCCTATCTATGAAGAAAACCAAAGATATCTGGTATCTAGATAGCGGGTGCTCCAAACACATGACCGGAGACAGAGAAGATCTCGATGATTATGAAGAAGTCAAAGGTCCACTTGTCACATTTAGAGACAACTCCAAAAGCCGAACCGTTGGAGAAGGGTTCGTGGTCAAGGGAAAAGTTGTAATAAATGGAGTCTCCCATGTGGATGGACTAAAACACAAACTATTCAGCATCAGCTAGCTGTGCGACAATGGCCACTCAGTTGACTTCACCAAAAACTCCTGCAACATAAGAGACAAGTCAACGAGAGTAATTCTTCTTACTGGCATAAGGAGAGGCAACATGTATATTGTTGACTGGTTAACCGGGTATTCAGAAGCTTGCTTTCTTTCAAAAGGATCAACTGAAGCAAGTTGGATATGGCATCGACGACTGAACCACCTCAACTTCAAAACAATCAACTACCTAGCCAAGAAAGAGCTAGTTGAGGGGCTTCCCAAGGAGATATATAAGAAAACAGGCGTGTGTGGACTGTGCCAAAAAGGGAAGCAAGTGAAGTCATCCTTCAAGAATAGAAGTCATCCACCAGGAACAACTGAATGCCTCCAACTGCTACATATGGATCTGTTTGGTCCAGTCAGACCACAGACCCCAAAAGGCAAAAGATTCACTCTTGTAGTAGTTGATGATTTCTCAAGATATACGTGGGTGGAATTCTTGAGGAGCAAAGATGAAACTTTCGACAAGATAACAACACTGATCAGAAGGCTGCAAACTGAAAAAGAGAGATCAGTTTAAAGGATTCGCTCCGATAATGGAATTAAATTTGTGAATCAACAAATGGTCAGCTTTCTCAGTCAACTTGGAATCATTCACGAACACTTAGCTGCAAGAACTCCACAGCAAAATGGTGTAGCTGAACGGCAAAACCGGACACTTAAAGAAGCAGCTCGAGCAATGATAGCTGATGCCAACATAGCTGAAGGTTACTGGGCTGAAGCAGTCAACACAGCTTGCCACATTCAAAATCAAAGTGCCATTGTCACCACACATGACAAACACCCTATGAACTGTATAAGGGTCGTAAGCTTTCTATCTTATACTTTAAAGTTTTTGGCTGTAAATGTTATATTCACAATAATGGCAAGACTCAACTGAAAGCTTTCAGTGCTAAAGCTGATGAGGGAATATTTCTTGGGTATAATTTGCCTCACGCACAAGCTTACAGAGTGTTCAATAAACGAACTCTTGTTGTGGAAATAACATGTCATGTGGTATTTGATGAATTTGCTAATGAGTACAGGAACAAAGAAACAATAGACACATCAGTTCAAGTACTACCTAGTGAAACTGAGAACTCGCAGGACTATGTGGATCACATTGTTCCAGACCAGCTTGAAGTTTCATTAGAAGAAGGAAATGAAACTGGTACTAAACCAGTTGAGAACAATCTGGTCAATGAAGACACAAATCGTGCTGAGACCACAAACCCCACAACTGAAACAGGGGGAAGAACTGATGAAGATGCCGAACCAACTGATGAAAGGGCGACTGATGACGTCACCACAGTAGAACCAGCTGAAGACCCAGCCGAAGCTATCTTGCCCAAATGGCTCCGAAGCCATCCAACTGACAAGATAGTTGGTGATCCAAGAAGTCGAGTACAAACCAGAAGTTCAACTGAGCATGCACTATTCACATGCTTCATATCTCAAATGGAACCAGCAAATGTCAAAGAAGCCTTAGAAGATTCAGACTGGATCATGGCCATGCAAGAAGAACTGAATCAATTCACAAGAAATGATGTATGGTTTCTTGTTGATAGACCAAAAACCCAGAAGGTCATTGGCACAAAATGGGTTTTTCGCAACAAGCTGGACGAACAAGGTGTGATCACAAGGAACAAGGCAAGACTGGTAGCCAAAGGATACTCACAAAGTGAAGGGATCGACTTTGATGAGACATTCGCGCCAGTTGTAAGATTGGAGGCCATCAGACTATTTCTAGCCTATGCAGCTCACTTCAGCTTCACAGTCTACCAAATGGATGTCAAGAGTGTGTTTCTTCAAGGAATGCTCAAAGAGGATGTATATGTTGAGCAACCGCCAGGCTTCGAAATTGGTGATCAAGTCTTCAAACTGAAGAAAGCTCTCTACGGACTAAAGCAAGCTCCTCGAGCGTGGTACGAAACTCTCACAACCTTCTTGCTAAAGAATGGATTTCAAAAGGGAGTCATTGATCGAACTCTATTCCGAATAGAACGATCAACTGAGATCTTAATGGTTCAAATCTATGTGGATGACATAATTTTTGGATCAAAAAGCAAAGATTTATGCACACGATTCGCTCAACTGATGCAAAGCGAATTCAAGATGAGCATGATGGGAGAAATGACATTCTTCCTAGGACTCCAAGTGAAGCAGCTGAAAGATGGGATCTTTATCAGCCAGACCAAGTATATTAAAGAGCTAGTCAAGAAGTTTGGAACAATTAAAGGAAAAACTCTCAAGATTCCTATGAACACATCAGTTCAGCTAACTCTTGATGAAGAAGGAGAATCAGTTAGCCAAACATATTACAGAGGAATCATTGGGTCGCTACTTTACCTAACGGCTAGTTGACCAGACATCTCCTATTCAGTTGGTCTATGCGCGCGGTTCCAAGCCAACCCAAAGAAAAGTCATCTTGAAGCGGTAAAGAGGATTATCAAATACCTCAAAGGGACCATAAATCTTGGACTATGGTATCCCAGAGACGACAGTTTGAGTCTAATTAGTTATTCGGACTCAAACTTTGGTGGATGCAAGATTGACAGAAAAAGCACCAGTGGAACATGTCAGTTTCTTGGAAGCAAACTAATATCCTGGTTCAGCAAAAAGCAGCATTCAGTTGCCACGTCAATAACTGAAGCAGAATATGTAGCTGCAGGAAGCTCCTATGCTCAGATACTCTAGATGAAGCAACAGTTGAAAGACTACAAAGTCGAAACTGAAGAAGTACCTATTTTCTGTGACAATAATAGTGCAATTGCAATATCTCAGAATCCAGTTCTGCATTCAAGAACTAAGCACATTGACATAAGACATCACTTCATCAGAGATCACATCGAGAAGAAGGACATATGCATCAAATATGTCAACACGGAGAAGCAGATAGCTGATATCTTCACCAAACCATTGCCTGAAGCAAGGTTTATGGAGCTATGCATACAACTGGGGTTACTTGAGCTAGCATCAAAGGATGAAGATAGTCAACTGGAAGAAAAAGATCAGAAAACTACCCCAGCTGAAGAGAGAAACTGAAAGGCTTCAACTCATCAGAATGAGTAGTTCACAATTGAGAAAATTGTTGAACTGATCAGTTAGACACACAAGCTATCAGTTTGAATTGAAGCGAGAAGCTGTACAAAGAGGGTAAACTGAAGTTGATCACCCTACCCCATCAGCTCAACTGAATCATCAGTTCATTTGCTCAAACTGAGGCAAGGAGCAATGCAGGATTGACCAAAGGGTCCCAATTGATGATCTAGTCAGTCAAGCAGAACGTATTAGCTGCAAGATGCTCAAACTGATGAAGAAGTCAAAGGAACTGGAATCAACTCAAAAGGAGGCATCAGTTCAAGAACCAGCTGAAGGAAAGTAGCAGAACTGAAGGATCAACTGAACTGAGAAACAACTGAATTAAAAGTTCAAGCAGTCGAGGTAGGAAGGAACTGATGAGAAATCATATCAGTTGTAGCTGATCAACATGGAATCATCAGCCACAATCAAAGCCAACTGATGACGTAATCAGTTTCAAGTTAAAGGGAAGCCACAAGAGAGAAACAAATAAGTTCAAATTCTTAGAAGTGGAAACGGTAAAAAATACGTGTCACTCTAATATTACCATTGAACACTCTCTCTCCCCTCATTAATCCCCAACGGATAGAATCGAAGGGCCAATCAACGGGTCGATTGAGTTAATCTGACCGTTGAAATCTCAGCATATGAAACGTCGCAACCGTTGGATGAACCCCATCTCCTTCTATAAAAAGGATGGCTGAATTCTACTATCACTTTTACTGATCCAAAACACAGTAAAGAATTAAAGCCTCTCCCTTCCTTCATTTTCTCAAGCAGTTCTGCAAAATAGTTGCGAGAATCAAAGATTCAGTTTCAAATCCAGCCAAAATACCCTTCTTCTCATCATTCTCCAAGCCTCACAAAATCCCATGGCTGAAAAGAGCACACCAATTGTTCGACGAAAGTTCAATTTCAGAAGAACTGGTGAATCATCTCAAAGATTCCAAGTGAATCTATACAGAGATAAGTTTCTAGATCAAGTCGCATATAGAGAAAAGTGCTCGGATTCTCCACTCTACAACTCATTGATCTCAAAGATCGAACAATCAAGACTAAAGAGATTCACTGAAGTCGCTCCAGCAAAGATCTATCCGGAATCTGTAGTTGAGTTCTATTTGAATTCAAAAGGTTTTGATGACAGAATCACAACTGAAGTTCATGGAGTTGAACTGGTGATCACTCCAGAACTGCTCGGAAGGATATTTCAACTGCCCACCTATAGTATAAGATTGCAAGATGTGGAAGTTGATCAAGAACAAGTTTACCATCTCTGGAAGCGAGCGAACTGCGAAGATCCCTATAAAAGCAATACACTCATGTCCTGCTTCCAGGAAGAATACAAAATTCTAGCATCAGTTGCAGCTAGGATGATTGTTGGGATAACAGTGAGTCACTCAGAGATGTCAGAGCACAAATACAAAGCTTGTGCAGCAATCTCCACAAATGTCAGAGTAAACTGGGCTCAGTACTTCTTTGAACAAATCAAGAAGTATGTAGATATTGTTGAAAAACATTGGAAAGAAACTGAGTTCCATCAAAAGATGTGCTATGCCTGCAGAATCAGCAGCATCCTGGAAAGCACTCTCGACTTCATGGAAGAAGAAACCGACACACTGGTGATAGAGAAACTGGACTTTATACCATCAACTGGCAGAAGACAACCAGCCTCAAAATCCATAAGCATCAAGAGCAGTCAGCAAATTGATGCTCCTTCAAAGAAAGCAGAGGAATTTGCTAAAAGAAAAGACAAAAAGATCGCCACAGAGGTACAACAAGAGGACTCTGACTCTGAAGACAATGTCCCAATAAGCCAAATGTTGGGAACCACAATCAGAGCCCAGCCGTTATGACAAGTTCGATTTGGATAAATGGCTGATTCACCTGAAGAAGGAACCTCTACCAGACCAGTTCAAGCCAAGGAAGGAACTGGCAAAGCAAAGAAGAAGTCAGCAGCATCTCAACCAGGAAGGAAGAAGAAGCAGTCAGGACCTCCACCCCCTCCAAAACTGCCTCCTTTCAACATCAAAGCTTTTGATATGGCATCAGTTAAGGGAAATGACATTGTGCCTCTCAGGGGAGTTCCACCACGAGGCACAGGGGCTGACTACTTCAGAACTGCGTGTCCCCCGATGGCAGAAACTGAAGAGAATATAAGAGCTCTCTCAAGAGCTGAAGTCATCAAGAGCTGGGCCAATGAACAAGTAACCAAGTTCATTGCTGAAAACTTAGTTGAGGATGTGATTGGCACAGCTGCTCTATATAAAGCTCTCTCAAGGTACGTGTATTGGTACCGATGGAGACACTGCTTCAACTCTGAAGCTCATTTTCTCCTAACCACCCTTCATGGGATGAGCTTCTGGAGAAGAGAAGAGAGATGGAGCATGCAATGGGTAGGACAAGAGACTCCTGAACAGAATCCAGTTATCACTCTAAAGAGAATGCTTGCCATACGAAGAAACCATCATCATCCAGATCAACAAACATTATTAGAGGTGATGAACGATCTGCTCAACTGGGCCAACATTCAACTGCCACCACTACAAACAGAGGCTGAACAGCAACATTGGAAAAATCCCCAAGTACAACAGAACTGGTTGCTTAGGGAACTGCTCATCCTCAGACAACAATAGCACCAGCAAGGACAAAGCATATTTCACAGAGAATCCCAGAGCAGTCAACAAGAAGCTAAGACTCCCGAAGCCTTCAACTCAAGACAAACTATCATAGCATCTGTTGCTAGGCAGTTAACTTTTGAAGAATCCCCTCGACCAGATGAAGTCATCATTCATCTCCTTGATGACTCCCCAGAAGTACAAGTAGCTGATGAGTGAACTGCTAGTGATATGGAGTTCGAAGAAATGCTCAAGTCTCCTATGCTACCAGTTCTGTCAAGTGTAGAACAGTTAGAAGAGTCAGCTGAAAAAGCTCAACAGTTTGAAAAGCCAGCTGAACCCCAAATCGCTCCTCCCCAAGAGCCAACCGTTGATGAAGGAGCTTCCTCATCAATTCCTCCAACTGCTGTAATTACAGAGCCAACTGAGCCTGACCAGCCAGCTGAACAAACAGTTCAAGAGAATGATCAACCTGGCTACCAAGGTACACTTGCCATGACTGTGTACTTTGATCCAATTCAAAGGGCCCTCCAAGCTGTTGCCCAAGCTGCTACACCGGAGATTGCACCAGAGCCAAGCTACGATGAGACTATCAGCATGGAGAAGAATGAGCTCACCCACACAGTTCCATGTGAGGAACTGATAGGAACTGAAGCTGGAGAAGAAGTTGACTCAAGAGCAGTTCAGCTTAACACTCAACCAAGCAGCTCATCAGTTCAGCTCCCGGCTTACTATGTGAACTTGATCCATAGCCTGCAGCAACAGGTGAAACTGCACACGGAGCAAATTCAACAGCTGCAAGCTCATCCAAGACTCTAGTCAGAAGGAACTGAGTCATCAAGTAGTGATGAAGAAGATGAAGGTGACTCCACAGAGCCGCTTGCCAAGAGGAGGAAAACTGATCACAAGAAGGACTAGTGGCTGATCAAGTTCGACTGATTAGAAAGCCCTACGTTTACTTCTTGTAATTCAGTTTGTTAATTATTCATTTTGATATATAAAAAGTTTATCTTTTTGTTTTCAAATAAATGTCGACTTTAGCATTTATTTTGAATATTTTGACCGTTGCAAAATGATGACACGTCTCAAGTCATTAAATGCCAACGACCAAAATAAAAGAGGCCAGGGGCCTGTACCATTCCAACCATTAGATTTATGAGCCTGCCCAAACACTCATAAAAAGCCCTCTCTTACAAGCCTCTTAGAAATACTTCTCCTACGTTCTCAAAAACTCTTTCTCTCTCTCAAAGCTCTTGAAATTCCTCAAAAAATTCAACCAACCCCAAAAATGGCCGAATTATCCAGATCTTCAAATTCCTTCAAAGAGCAACTTCTAAGAGACAAATTCCTAGATAGGAAGAAATTTCAATTGATTCTAAACGAATCAAACAACCTATCCCTACTGTCAAATCTTCACAAGACAGGAATTCTTCACTACCTGGAAATACCACCAAAGTTCTTTAGACAAAATTTGGTGAGTGAATTTTTGCTTCAAGCAAAATTGTCTGCAGATGGAAAGACAGTGTCATCAGTGATTCAAGGACGGCCACTCCAAATCACTGAAAGAACAATTGCAGAAGTCTTCCAACTTCCACAAAAAGGTTCATCCGTTCAAGAACTAAAGGAATCTGCAGAAACATATTGGAGAGAATGGAAAGCTTCAACCTGCAACAAGCAATTCGGTTTTACGACAGCTAAAACTGATCTGAAACCCTAGTATGGTGTTCTACTCGATATAACGAACAAGATGATGTTCGGAGAAATTGGAAGCCTGAGTCAACTCACTCAAGAGAGATACAAGGTTATGATTCATCTTGCTGAAGGGCGACAAACAAACTGGGCAGAATTTGTCTTCCAACAACTCAAGCATCAAGTCGTCAAGGCCTCTGACTCAAAGAAATTTGGCAAATTTGAGTCCAAGGTAGGACTTGTTCTAAGAATGAGCAAGATGATTGAAGACCTGCTGAATCTTCCAAGTGATGAAGCACTACCAGTCCTCATCTCTGACTGGATTTCCAAGAAGGGAACTGCTCATCTTCAATCACTAAGAAAGAAACGAAGAGCCAAGGCCAAGACAAGCAACAACACCTCGAGCAATTCAACTGCCAATGTCGTTCATTCTCCAAAATCAAAGAACAGATCGCCAGTTGATTTCCAGGTTTGCTCTGATCCAGATGAGCTTATTCCATTCATCGGAATCCCTCATCCAAACTATGGAGCGGACTACTTCAGAAGCACATGCCCTCCTCTCCAGCTGACTGAAGAAAATATTCGCACTTTCTATAGCGGTGAATATGCAGTCAAAAGTGCACAAAAGAAAGTGACTAATCTCCTTCTCACACACTTTGCTTTTGTTGCACAACGTGACCAAGAGTTGTTCAAACAACTCCACCGGTATTTCTATTGGTATAACTGGAGACATTCTATGTCTATCCAGTCTCATTTTCTGCTAACTGCCTTTCATGGCATGAGCTACTAGCAACGTGAAGAAACTTGGAGCATTAAATGGATAGGTTCATCAAATCCATTCCCTCCAACCATTGTGCAAGTTCAGCACATTATGAATCACCGGCTCGTCAATAAAATTCCAGCAACCGCCCTGTTAGCTGAATTCAAAACCAGCTTCATGCCTCAAGGAGCTGTGGTTGCAAATCAATCAGTCAACTGCCCAACTGGCTCGCTCTGCCGAAAACTGAACTTTGATAGTTTATCAAGTCAGTCAGCTGAGCCATCACGACGAACTCCAACTGCCACAGAGAGGATAGAGCCACATCTATCATATACTGAAGTCGTGGCTCCTCAGAAGAATTCAAGGCATGATGATGAGAGATATAGTGATAATGAGGATACTGCCACATCACCAAGTCTCCTATCCAAGAGCTATGTCACTCCACTACTTACATCCAGCTCAAAAGGCATGCAACTGACTATGAACACTGATCAGTTCAGACCGTCGCCAAAGGGAATGCCACAATCCCTCAATCAAAGGATGAAAAACACATCAGTTGCCATTCAGCAACTCCACCAAGCCAGGAGGACAGCAAGGCCCGAACTGCCAATGAACAAAACTAGATCTGTATCAACGACAAAGCGATCAAACTGCTCGAAAGAACGCAGTGCAGCTACTCCAGTTCGGCCCTACAAAAAGAAGAAACTGACTCAAGAAGGCCAAGCAACTGACCAAACGAGCTGATCAATTCAGGTCAGTTAGAGCCTCAAAGTCAGCTCATCAGCGGCAACTGGAAACGAGATGAAACTGATCATCCAACCGCTGAATTATCAAACCAATCAGTTGGACTGTATCCCAACTGACTCAGGATAAGTTTTTCTTAATCCTCAAAGCTTATCTTAACTTAATTATTTCCGTTGTGATCATAATTCCTTATATTACACCCAACGGCTACAATTTGAAAATAGGGTTCTCTCTCTCAAGTTGCCATTTATATCTCTGCATTGACATTAAATCGACTTCACAAAGGAGCGAAGGAGGATAAATTTCTCTATGAGATATAAATAGCAAAATCTGCAGAAAATATTTTGCTATTTATGGCAACTACCCCATTTTCAAAATTTCTCTCTCTCAGCCACATGATCATAAAGTGCTTCACAATCGGACGGCTGAGATGCATGCATCATTTATTCAGCTAATCATCCATCAAATCGGATAGCTGATTAGCTAAGAGAAGCAATCGAGTGTCCTCGATCAATGCATGCAAAGCTGAATATATATATGCAAGGAGATGAAGGCTCCGATCATCTGCAAATTCTCTCTCATCCTTGCATTAACCATCTACAAACTCTCTCTCAGCACACCTGCAAATCTAATACCACCATTTCTTTGCAGAAATGAAACCCTCATTTCAAATGGTGAATGTCAAATTGCTCGTCAGCAAGCTGAAGAAAGATAAAATTCTCAATCTAGAACTTCTTCAAGCACGACTAGGCTCAGAGAAGTTTCAAAGAATCTTTCGGCCATTGGAGGAAACCCGGTTGTTGCCATTCTTGACGATCATACCGGTCAAGAATCTACCCACTCATGTTGCGGAGTTCTACCATAATGCAATCATCTCCGGCAACAACATCATCTCCACCGTTCAGAACAAAGTAATAACGGTGACAAAAGACACTATGATGTCTACACTCCTCCTCCCCGGCGAAGGCCAAGACGTACTGGACTTGGAAATACCGAGCAAATATGCACTGTGGAGCCTTTGGAAACATCCACATGTACATCACCACGACTGCTCACACAAGCTGAAGGAAAGCCTGCCTAGTGAGATCATCTAACTCCTGGATATCGTCGGTCACATCCTGCATGGAAACTTTGAGATGGTCTAGTTCTTCGACCTAAAAGCTCATCTAACGGCCGCTCTATTCCTAGGTTGCAAAGCTGACTGGGCTTCCTTCATTCTTGCTCAACTACGAGCACATGTCGACCGAGCAGAGTATGATCCGACAACTGGCTCGTTCCGAGAGAATGTTGGGTTTATGGGTCGCATAAGCCACATCATTCTAAGTCAATTTGATGAGGTGATTCCAACTGGAGAGCCAATCGGACGAAGGGATATGCTCTCGACCATCTACTGTCATCCGATCCCGAAGAGATCGCACCAACCGGGAACTTCCGACTCAAGTCGTGGAAAGAGACCATTGGTAGCAACTGTCAGCTCCTCAGACCAAAGGCAGCTGATGATTGAGAATGAGCCCTTCTCAAGATTGAGTGATCAGTCTACAATACCCGCCAGCTCATAACCTCTCACTTTAGTCCATCGCGACTTAATTGAGGTTGAGTTTGAGCAAGTCCTAGACCATCAGCTTCGGAGCTGCTTCGGTCTAATTGAGGGCAACGATCCCTCCTTATTCGAGCAATTGAGACGGTACCTCCAGTACCATATTTGGTGATTTCAACTCGATGAGGCCACCATGTTCCACCTCATCAGCACTCGTGGATCCCTCTTTTGGATCAACGAAGGGCACTGTAGTAGAATTTGGATGAACCATCCACTCTGCTCGCCGCCAACACTCTCAGAAATAATGGATTCCATGATCAGACGAATCCAGCTCAACATACCAGCTGACGCTCCTCTTCCTGACAATGAGCCAGCCAACTCCTCCTGCACCCCATTTCTTAAAGATCTACCAATCGCTTCAACCGATGAGATCTTCACCAACCTAGCTTCCATGGACTTCAGAGAGCAAGATCTCTCTCTCACCACTGATCGTGGTCAGTTCATGACGACTGAAGAAGCTTATGCATGGTTCTCCTCACCCATGCCCATTCCTTCAGTTCCCTCAGTATATGATGACAACTTGGCAACTGCGTTTACCTTCTTGCCAAATCTATCAATGCCATCATACGATCCACACCATTTTACCCTTATGGATGATGCCAAAAAGGGGGAAGATAAAATGTATGATGATGAAAATGATGAAAACTTAACTCTTTGGGAGCAGATCCAAAGAGAAGTACATCCTGAGGGGGAAGCTCAACTTCAGGGGGAAGCTTGGAGAACACTTGGAGTTCAAGAAAGAGGAGAATCAAATAGGAAGAGATGAAGCAACTAAAGAAGAGAAGTAGTCCTAACTTGCTTTCAAGAGATCATTTGATATGTTTTGATCTATACTTTATGCTCTGATACATGCTTTAATGCTTCAAACCATGCCTGTTAAAAAAGAAAGCATGTTTTAAAACAAAAAAAATGAGAATATGCTCTAATACTTGAATTTATGCTCCAACTTGCTTTAATATCAAGCATTGTGCTCTGTTCTGATACCTGGATAATCATGCACTAATAACTCAAAATGAAAGCATGTCTAAAATGAGAGCATGCTCTGATACTTGAATTCCAGCTCGAAACTTTCTCTGATATCAAGCCTTGCCTATAAGCAAACTACAACATGTCTATCAAATGAACATTTGCAGTTTTTCCATCATCATTGACTAGGTTTTGACATCATCGAAAAGGGGGAAATTGTTAGGAAAAACTATCAAAGAACTCCTAGATAAGGTTTTGATGAGATGTCAAAACTATTACTGAAAAACTGACCAAAATCCAAGCTGACCAATCCAGAGGCTCAAGAAGGAACTCAACTGAAACCAGAGTCAACCTAACTGGAGCATGGTCAACCAGCTGGAAGGATACGCAACCCAGTCAGAACTCAATTTAACTGAGGGTTCGAAGAGATGAACCAGTCGAAACAAACTGACAGCTAAGTCAGCTGAGCTGAGAAGAAAATCGACAAGACTGAAGAAACTGATAAGAGATCAGTTTAAGCTGAAGACTGGAAGTATCCAGCTGATGGCCAAACTTAACTTCAACCAAACTGAAGTTAACAAACAAATCAATCAAAGGCCAAAACTGAAGTCAGCCAGCTTGTGATCAGTCAAGCTGACAAAGAAAGCTCAAGAAAGAACAGCCAAACTGACAAGCTAGTCAACAGCTTGTGATTAGTCAAAGCTGACAAGAAAGCTCAAGAAAGAATAGTCAAACTGACAAGCTAGTCAACAACTTGTGATTAGTCAAGCTGACAAGAAAGCTCAAGAAAGAATAGTCAAACTGACAAGCTAGTCAACAGCTTGTGATTAGTCAAAGCTGATAAGAAAGCTCAAGAAAGAATAGTCAAACTGACAAGCTAGTCAATAGCTTGTGATTAGTCAAGCTGACAAGAAAGCTCAAGAAAGAACAGTCGAACTGACAAAATCATTCAACAACTTGACATCAGTCGAACTAGAGGAAGAAGCTCAGAACTGCCAACTGGAGTAATAGCCGAACTGAGCAGACAAGCTCAGAACTGCCAACTGGAACTCAAACTTGCTAAACTGGAGCTCAGAACTGCCAGCCAGAGAGTCCTAGAGTTAATGGCTCAAAATGAAGATCTTGGAATAAATGCTTCAACAGAGATCCTGGAATTAAATATCCAATAGAGATCGATTGGCAAAGCAACGGCTATTAGAATCAAATATCCAACAGAGATCAATTGGCAAAACAACGGCTACTTCAACCAAAAGCTCCGACAAAGACCATCTGCCATTGATGAACCAACAGAGCTACCATTCAATGGAACTCAACGGTCACAAAAATCACTCCTCTATAAAAGACGAGTGAAGCAAAGTTTTCAAGGGACTCACGCTAGGAGATTTTCAAGACTTTCGCAAACTTTCATTCTTGAAGCCTTAATTCAAGCAGAGCTTTCTTTCTCCCTCCCACACAGCTCAAGTTCAGCATTTGCTAAAACTGCGAAAGTCCAACTGAGAAGAAGAGTTCACAGAGTCAAAGCATTCATCTAGCTGTTGATAATCTAGCCAGAACAACCTTCTCAGTTCAAGCAAAACACCGATCAACTACCCAGCTCAATTGAAGGAGCACATCAGTTGATATCCCCTGTTCAAGACTAACCTCTTGAAGATCGAAAGAGATCTAAAACCTTGTAAAGACGTCAATAGCACCTACCTCCCTAGCGAGCAATTAGGGACTACAAGTGTGAGCTGTCGACCCGCTGAGGTAGTGAGCAGTTACCAGGTTCAGCCAACTGTCCTTTATTGTGTAATTTGTAAAGAAACTCAAGTTATATAGTGAAGTTGCCCTTCTGCGGAAGGAAGAGAGGACATAGGAGTTTGAGACTTCGAACCTCTATAAATCATCTGTGTGCTGTACTGTTTTGATTACTTACATATCTTTGAACTGTACACAAGCTCACACAATCTGCACTCAAGCTGTCCAAAGTGCTCAACCGAACTGTGCATAGATAAGTTTCTAAGCGAGTCAAGGGCCCTTATCATTCCGCATTTGAAGTAAAGTTTTTAATCAGTTTATTCACCCCCCCTCTAAACTGATATCGACTCGCCCGGGACCAACACTTATTATTTAGAATTAACTAAATCCATGATCAAAACCCAGTTACAAAGCATGGTAATTTTCTACCTTGCAAGTTAAATTGGTCGTTACTAATTTGTGTTCATTAAAGTATTTTTTGCTAAATTTTAGGGTAAAAATAAATATGAAAATAATAAGTCAACAATTAACATATAAATAAAAATAAAGAGAAATGAAAGATAAAATTTGACGATTAGAACTGCAATTTACATTCGTATTTTCATTAATACCAAACAAGCATAAATAATTAAACTAATACAGGCTACTCCATATGTACTCCATTATTACAGAGCCAGTCAAAATATAGTTTGAAAATATATCAACATCATTCAGATGCTTAATTATAGAGCCAATCGAACGGCAAAAAACCCAGCCTACGATGGTTGATGATCTCGCGGAGGACGTCGAAGTTGGGCAGCCCGCGTTGCCTGAAATTTCTCCAGTTGTCGCTTTCTTATGATCGTTTAAGTTTATTAGGATTGAAATATCCAAAATCTAAAATATTTTGGCTGTCATTTGAGTGTGTTAATTTTCAATTTTCATAGATGAATTTGAGTGGGGAGGATAACGTGCTTCATAATTTCTGGTGGATTCAAATTGATCTCTCTACATTAGCTTCTCCAATACACCAAATCATATATGTACTAGGCTAGGCTACACTACTAAATTACGAGAAGCAGTACAGACTTACGTTAATGAAATCAGGACCGAACCGGTTGGCGTATTCCTCACGCACCCTGACGATGTTTATCCCTGGAACATATTTTATTCCTGTCTGTCGTAGGAAGAACTCGAAACTCCATAGTCTCGCTCACAATTCATCAAGCTTCATCACCAAATGAATCATTCTGAAGTGATGGAGATGGACATTAGACATGGACTCCGCCATATTTGTCAGCGTCTCCGCGACCTCATAAGGATCAGAAACATCAAGCAAAAATAGAGTGGAGTGTAGCATGTAGATGAATACTGTCTCGTCGACTGCAAACCACTCTATGAAATTATGCTATTTCTTGTGTAGATGAGAATTTCTATTTTTTTTGGTGTTAAGGAGGCCAGTGAGTTCCCTTTTATAGTGATATCTCATGTTCATTTAAAGATTAAATAGTCGCGAGCGGTTAGGTTCACACCATAAAACTAATGAAAAATGTTGCTTCAATTCTTGAAGGAAATCCATTTAACCTAGCGACGCATTTAATGACCTTGTTTTAATTTACTTTATGTTAACACTTTGTGCTATTATTTTGTGAGGCGGAAAAAAAAAATAGTAATAAAAACTTATAAAGACGTGGTCACGATTACACATTTGCGATAACTGCTTGATCTTGTAATTATATAGATATTATATATACCTGTATTTTTAATTAGACATTTTAAAAATTTATCAGATTGGGCTGTAAATTCATGCTCTCACGTGTTATGGCCCAACAATTAGAAGTTTGGGCCGCCTGGCCCACAGGGGAGGCGATTGAATTTAATTTAATGCAACTCAAGCATTTAATGAAAAGAGGATTTTCGGTCGAGAGTCCAAGCACATGTGGGATCATAAAGCGGGAAGTGTTCCTAATACTCATCTTTTTATTCAGTTTAATTATTAGTCACTTCTATTTCTCCAAGAAGCACAAGCTTTGATAAGGCAGAACCTTTATCCCTAAAGCCGAATTTGGGGGACGGATCCAGGCGCGTCGGATGGATGTTTTCGATCATGTTCATGTTAACGAGGTTAGCGTTACATGTAATAATATTCTAAGCCTGTGTTTCCCTATCTCTGCCTTGTTAAAACATTATATTGTTAAGTGAAAGAACATGCCTGAGATTCATGCTTTGAAGTGTACGTAATGAAACAACATTTATTCTTATTACTTAATTATGTGGCACATATGTTGAATTCATTGTATTTTTGAGTGAAAGAAAAGACGTTCATCTCATGCATTGAAGTTTATATAATGATCCAACATTCGTTCTTATTACTTAAATAAGTGGCACATATGTTGAATTCTTGTTGACTCTAATTTTATAGACGAGAATACCCTCATATTATGATCTTGAATTAAATTGTTATTCATATATATATTGCAATGGGTACTGTTAAATGTGTTAAACTATTAAAGTACATTAAATCCAAGTATCATTCTCTATAGAGTGTTGGATTAACTTCTATTGTATCACGCTAATCCAGACAAACAAATTTAACCTAACATTCATAAATATCAGCCCAGTTAGATATTTGGATTAATTTATGTTGTGTAACGCAAATCCCAGGAATATATATTAATAATGTTAATAAAACCCAGAGTGTATTTAAACTTCACGCCAAAAAATTAGGGTAAACGATGGGCGTGGATGAGGGAGACGTTACAAGAGACTAGATACGAGATCAATTTATACTCGAGAAATATCAGTGGACAAATTAAAAAGGTGTTGGAAAGTATTAGGCAAAAAGCCGGCAGAAACCTATTACAAGAATTCAGGGAAAGATGTTTTGGCTATTTTCTAGAGTACGTGGGCAGATGTAGCAATAATATTTTTATACATGCATTGATGTCTTGGGAGATAATTGTGGAAGGTGTACTTGACCATGAGTATTGGTTCAATGTTGGAGCCTGGAGGTACCAACATTAGATTTTTCCCATTAGAGTACGCTCTTGTGAGCGGACTACGATTTGAGACTTCCGATTTTGACCCTAATTCTTCCCACATTATTCCACCAAACGCCTTTTATTTTCGTGTCTTGGATGGAACACACATTAAGATGTTGGATCTACTTAAAAGATTTTGTGATTACAAGCTTGAGAATGAGACTAAAGACTATTTGACGGCTACCAATGTGTTGTTGTTATACAACATGGTCATCGGATTTGACAAGCCACGGTATATAGACAGTTGGGTATGGGTATTGGTGGAGGATAGGGTTCGGTGGAATTCATTTCCATAGGGTTCGTATTCATATAGAGTGCTTTTGCATTACATGAATATGATTCCAAAGCATGTTTCCGATCTTAATGCTTGCAAGTCGAAGAAGTCATATAATTTCTACGGGTCTGTTTGGGCATTGCAGGTAAAATCAATAGTATTCCCTCATTGCAGAAGCAGATAACAACATTATATGTATTAAGCATTGTTTCATTCGGTAGATATGGGCGTATGAGGCTCTACCTCAACTAGGACAACATTGTGGGCGCATTACATCTGAGCGACTCTACCACGGTGTTTGAAGTGGACATTTCCAAACAAATTTGCTGGAGTGTGTTATTTATTTAATCAACCAGTGAGTAGGGTTAAGGTTTTGAACACTTGAATTATTATTAATAATCCCTAATGCTGAAATTTGGACAAGTGCTTATATTTTATCTATTGCAGGTTACAACTTCACTGGTCTTGATTCTGTTGAATGAGGAAATGGATACAAACTATTTTAAAAGCGCCCAATCACCATATCTAGTTGGCATTTCGTACAGAGTAACTCGAAATAAGAGTAAAAGACCAATATATGAAGACTGGGCAATTGGACTAACCAGCAGGAGTCCTAAAAACCTATTTGGACAACATTCTCGCCAAAAGAGGCGTGCAAGGGTCACCACTTCCTCATCTACTACGAGTGCATCCCATGAATCTTGGAGGTGCATAGATCCACAACTAATTACGGCTGCTCATGTAGCCCATGAGGTAGCCATGAAAGCAGCCCACACCATATCACGTGACATAGAAGTGAGGGAAGAGTTAAGAGAACGAGAAAATAGGAAATTTTACCAAGCTCTTGAACGGGAACTACTTCAGCAGGAGAAGATCAGGTTTGGAAAACTACAAACCTTTCTTGCAGACTTCAGATGGCTTTGTGTGCCAAAACTACAAATTGGGAGTACTGTTGCACTTTCAAATTTGCCAACCGAGGAGGGTTCGGAGACTAGCATTGCAGGTGAGAGAGTGCTTGTGGATGTGGGTATTGGGAATCCAACATCTAATGGGAGTTCCCCTGATAGGAGTCAGACATTAGGTGGGGCTTCCCTTCAAAGCAATACCGCAACACCTAAATCAGGATCCAGGAATATTGGAGGATGCTATCGACTTGCATATGTTGAATTTCAGGATATATGTTCAGATATTTACACAATCTTGCAAGATGAAGATCGGAAGTTGTTTAATGACTTCTTCGACCTTTTAGAAGACAACAACAGACGTTTAGACCCATCACAGATGGACATCATTTTGTATTCATTTCAGCGCAAACTGCAGATTGGTCACTAGCTAAGGCCTGGCGTAGATTATTATAACACAATCGTGCTGCAGTCATCATTCTTTGTGAGTGGACTCACACACTGCATTCCCATTTTATACCAGTTATATTAATTTTCCAAAAACTGAAAGTTATTAATTATGTAGAGAACTTTGTGGGACGAGTGGGTGAGGTGCCACTCAGAAGACAAAGATTTCATGACAGCATATGACAATGCTTCATATGAATCATAGGATTGGAATCCGGATTTGGTTAAGACTGTCCAAGGGAAGAGTACAATTGCCCTTGCATGGTGGAAGGCAAAACACGTAAGCAAAAACAGTAATATAATTGTTTTTTGAGGAGAGTTTATGAAGCATAAACTTGCATGTAATTTACTTAATGTTAATATATATGTAGATAATCACGTCTTGTCTCATCAGTGATCATTGGGTGACGGTTCAGATCGATCTATATTCATGGACTATTGAGCTGTATGATTACATGCTATTCAGGACTTTGGATGTGTTTGACGAGGTCATACTCATTGAGCGGCAACGTCAGCTATGGCCATTGATGCATATGATTCCACCACTCTTATACTATAACAAGTACTGGCAAAGACAGGACGGAGATGAAATCCTTAAACCATTGGAGTTTAGACATATACTCATTGAAGATCAGTTGAACCATGTTGATGGTGCTAGTTCTGGTATCTGTGCAACGATGTATATCAATGGTTTAATTTTACTGAATTTTCCCAGGACGGAATGGAGCGAGGAAAGCATGAGATCTTACCATAAAAACTTAGCAGTACAAATATATCATCACTGTGATGATTGCTTCATTTGCTTGGATGATGTTGCCAAAAAACAAAATGTGAAGGTTTAAATTTTCTATTTTTGGTACAATCGGATGTAAGATCTTAATTTATCAAAAATAATAGTGGTTTGAATTATTACTTAGGTTAATTGTTAACCTTTATATATTGGGCAGATAGTAGGAATCGAACCCGCATTTTCTTATTGGGAAAGAGAAATTTTAGCATTCTGGAAAATGACGCAATTTTTGTAACACATCTAATATTAAGGCATATATTGGCCAAAAAGACAAAACACAACATATATATTGTGTTGGAAAATACATATGCTTCAGATGAAAAATAATTATTTTCTTAAAAACCTTTCTTAGGCATGTTTCCATGAAAAAAAGAGAAGGATAAATTTAAAATACGAAATCTGAAGATGAAGAGCAATGTTAATTAAGATGAAGAGTATTCGTGTCGATTTGAAGGGAAAAAAATGAGATGGAAAAACTTAAAATATATTGAGAATTTGGCACTTCTTAGAATTGCGCCACTTTTTGGGCAAATTTAAAATTCTAACACCCCAACCCCACCCGGCCCCACCCCACCTCACACACTTGGGAATGCCTCCTGCTGGAAGCAACTAACATTTTTCCCAAATAAAAAACAGATATACAGACTCGATGCTCATTCACTAGATCAATCGACTCAATAGAGGCCCACGGATACATGTCGGCGTCGCACAATGAGAAGCAAAACACCCTTTGCCCAGGTAATTAGAGCATTTAGATTTAAAATATTGATGCGAATTTATTTTTCTTCACTTAAATTTAGGGATTTCACGAATGTTATTTGGTTGATGATACTATAAACATTTGTGAATCACTATGCGTTTTGGATTTAATATATTAGTAAACATTTACATTGTCAAAGAAGTTGTTATCAGAGTGTGAAATAATCAAATTATAAGTAGAACTGATAATTAGTTCTTAATTTAGCTTAAGGTTCATTCATGTAGATGAAATGTAGATTAATAGAAGCTTGATCATAGATACAAGGATAAGTATAGTTCTCTATGGATATCAACCTGAATGTATCAATCCAAAACCCCAAAGAGGGATCTAGTGAGACTCCTGGAACGGAGGTCTTCGATAAAGATAAGTCTGGAGAGCAAAGATCGAGCCCGGGAGATGATGAGAATGAGTTATGAAGGCGATTAGCGCCAGGGTCTATAGTAGAAAACCTTGAACATGCTTACATTTTGTACTGTGAGTATGCAAGATTGGTAGGGTTCAGTGTGAAGAAAGGGACACAGTCATATTTCAACAAAACAGATAATATTAAGATGAAGATGTTCAGTTGCTCTTGCGAAGGTTTCCCTGATAATAAGGCATCTAATTTCAAGGTGGCACAGTACAAGAAACAAATTATGAGAATGGATTGTAAAGCATGACTCAGGGTTGTGCGAGAACGCGTAGGACCTTGGACAATTGTAGTTTTCCATGAAGAACACAATCATGAGTTACTGTCTATAGACGATAGTTATTTGTTGTGACCTGCCCACAATTTGGAATCTTCAAAGAAAATGATATTAGAATCCTTAAACGCTGCAGGAGTTGGGGTTAGCCGGGCTTGCAGATGGATGGAAAATGAATCTGGAGGGTCTGGTAATGTTGGATTTATTCGTAAAGATGCATATGACCACATGATCCATAAAAGGAAAGTAACCCACCTAGATAATGGTGATGCCGATGCCCTTTTCCAATACTTTATGGAGAAATCTGTTAGCGAGCCATATTTTTTTAGAAGGTGTTGGTAGATGATGATGGGAGGCTCAGGAATTTATTTTTCCATGATTGTCGCTGTGTGGATGATTACAGTAGCTTCGGTGACGTATTATCTGTTGACACAACCTTTCAAACCAATAAATATAATTTGATATGTGCACCCTTTGTAGGATTGAACCATCACCATTAGATTATCTTGTTTGGAGTTGCATTTCTGTCAGACGAGACAATGGAATCATTCGAATGGTTATTCACAACTTTCCTAGAGGCCATGGATGGAAAAGAACCAAAAGTAATCTTCTCCGATCAAGATTAGACACTCATAAATGGAATAGACTACACTTTCCGTACAACTGCCCACCGTTTATGTCAGTGGCATATAAATCAAAATGCAACGTCCCATTTCAGTGCATTCAATGGGAACACATCCTTCAAAAAACTATGGCACCACTGTATGAGTGATTGTGAATCGGAAGAAGAATTTGAGCAATCATAGCAAATAATGGTTGATATATACGGTTTAACGGAGAATAGATGGTTCACTGGTATGTACAGTCTGAAAAGAAGACGGGCTTCGGTTTTCACCAATACAATATTTACTGCTGGTTTGGTAGTAATCTCTAGGAGCTAGGCAAAGAACAAAGTTATAAAGGATCTGAATTCCGCCAGTGGTTCGTTGCATGAGTTTGTGCAACATTATGAAAATATGCAGGCTGATTGGTGATTGAGAGAGCAGTAGGAAGATGCACTGTGTCGGGGAGTGCCTGGAGAATATGTGGAGAAGAATAGATTATTTAAGCATGCTGCAAAGGTATACACAAGGAATGTCTACAAAATATTTGAATGTGAGGCGGAAAATAACATAAATGTGGACATTATACGCCCGCCGAGTGATCTGTTGGCCGATGATATCGAGTTTGAAGTTTCATCAAATAGTGTATCGACTAAAAAGAGAAAGGTTCACTCCAACCGCATCACAGAGGATCTCTCGTGCACGTGTCGAATGTTAGAGAGAGAGAGAGAATGTTCTATATGCATGTACTGAAGGTTTTTTACACAATTACCTTAAGAAGCTTACTTGAGAGACACATACTAAGGAGATGGACTAAAGCGGCTAAACACAGGAATGCCAACACTTGGACATCTCATTTATCCAACAGAGACAATGTGTTTGACATGGTATTTGTTAGTACTGTTATGAGACGTACATGTCACTTGGCAATGGACTACAAGGAAATGCCTGAATGTAGGTCCATATTTCTTGAACGTATAAAATCACTGATGGAGGAATTGTCTAAAATTCGAGGATCACCTAAATGTGCTTCGGCCAAGAATAAAAACCAACTCAAAAAATCCAGAGCAGCAACCATTCCAGAATCCACCTGAAGCTAACCATCGATGGTTGTCTCAGAAAAGATTGATAAATGATGCCGAAAAGAAGAACAAGAAGTGTAGCCAACAGAAGGCATCAGGTTTTCATTGTATTGATTTCGTATTTTGAAATATATCTAATCTAACTACATAGGTCAAGTTATTGAAGTAATGATGATTCAGCTTAAATCGATGCAGAAAAGGAGAAAGATGATTCACAAATGGAAGGATACACACCCTCCAAATGTACTCATAGTCATAGCAAACATGTGGATAGCGAGTCATGCAATCATACATGGGGCACAATCCCATCACTAGCCCCTCACAGTCACATGAATAATACACGGGGAGATAGTGCAGCCCCGTCATCGGTAAGATCCGACACTCTCTCAAACCTCATTTCACAATTGTTCATGTTCCTAATAATTAAAAAATTTAGAATACAGGAGATTGGGACTCAATTATCACATGTTTAGATGGGGCCATCTGATCCCTGCAAGGAGGTGAGCAATCGTGTCATATGCCTCAGATAATCTGTTATTTTTTTTTTCTTTTAGTGGTTAGTCTAACATTCTTCTATAACAACATCCTTATTGAGAGACAGACATTCACGGGAATACTGTAAAATATATTTGTAACATTTGAACAATTGATTGGCAATATATTTTACCTATTTATTTATATATGTGTGGTGTGTGGGCTTGTTACTCATTCATTCACAATAAGGACTGAAAATGGGCGACCCAATGCCTCTCAGTCAGGATGTATAATTTTATAATGGTGTCTGGTCTCATGATGTCGAAGATCGGGTGCTGCGTAAGGTGGATGCTCATCGAAGGCTTGGTACTTGGAAATCAGGAGAGTCTGACCTGAACTTAAGATGTCTTCAACTGGTGAGGCTACAGATGAAGGAGGAGAACATTGACATAGATATAGCCGAATACTATCGGAAACATTGGCAGTGGGAGGATCGATTCCATAATTTCAAATGGTTGCTTGACTATGACTCAGTAAGATATGACCCAAGTGCGAATCGTGCCATAACGACTGCCGCTGAATGGAGTGCCCTTGCTCAGGTAAACTCACCAACACTAAATGCATATTATCCAAGATCTAAAATATGTCAATATTTATAACTTTCATTATATGCAGCAACGACCTTATATAGTGCTTTACAAAGACGAAGGAGAAATCAATTGGGACATCCTACAAAACATGTACGGTGAAGTTGTTGAAGTTTCAGACAGCTTCGGATATCCATGGGGATGAGACGCAAGCGACTCAGTTGACCAACCTCGACGTGAACAAACATCGGCATCAACTGCTTCATCACAGTACAATTCAGAAAGCTAGCATGACTATTTCACCTATTATGTTTAACTTTCTAATGTAGCGATTCATGTGATCCTCATTCTATGCTGTGGTGTAACTTAAATAATATTGTCTTATGTTAGGACCATTGTGTTATGAAGATAATCTATTTAGATATTCTTCAACTAGACGTTAAGAGCCCATATATTAGCTGTGCGCTGTTACACTATAAGTCTAAGAGATCATATGAAATATAAATGTAAGACAACGTTGAACAAGTGAGCTGACTGTTTCCACAATCAAATCGTCTAAATAAATACTGGCACAAGGCACAAAATAGGGATTCTCATAAATTAATAATGATGATATTGCGAATATGAATTTAAGGTACTTATTCAATGACGGATGCTTCATCTCCAATTTCATGAAGTTTTCCACAATACGAGTGATGAAATACTTCGTACCTACCAGCATCAAGGTCTCGAACATCAAAATATGAGATCAGACACTCCATATACTTGATTGACATGATACCGCAATCATCAAGAGTTTTTTGCTGTGCTGGACGCTTATAGGATACAACTTCAAATTCCTGACTTAAACCGTCTATCAATCCCTTCATTTCCCAGACCTTGTACTTGTCATACATCCTACAAATATTCTTGGAAACATTCTCGAATTGTGGTGATACAGATTTTCCCTTTTTAGATCCGGATAGAGAGTCATAAACTGTAATGTGCTGCTTATCCAGTGCCACTTTATAACATACCTAGTGATTGCCATTGATGTGACCAACTCCGTATACCTTCGATACCAATCCCTAATGGATTCGGCGATATAAAGGTTTTTGTCCCAAGACGTATGGGCTTACCCGATCATGTACAGTTTGAAAATTAGATTATTCAAGAACACCCTGCAATTTCACCAATAAACTTTAAATAAATCCATCAACCAGGAATGTTACAATAAATTGCCATTTCTCAACTTTTGGATACATACCCAGCAAATCATCTCCATAGTTGTCCAACCATCACCGAAACGATCGGGTTCTTTCACCGCATTGAAAAGAAGCAGGCTGATCAATGCATCCATATATTGCCAGGTAATTAAAGCAAATATCTCAGCCAAATAACCTAACCAGTAATATAGAGTGGTATGATTTCATTGGTTTGAAAACATAACAAGCATAATATAGGAACATTAATACTTCAGTTGATAACCATCCTTTTCACTTCCATAGATCCGCGAACCAGGTTGGACACACTTCTGGAACCATTGGAAAATGAAGTAATAAAACGTTTGGACTGCACTTGATCAAGAAATCGATGTTACTTTCGTAGGGAGATATAAATTAAAAAAAAATACAGATAATAAATAACTTAAGAGACACTTTGTTGGGCTCTATATTGCCATTCTATGTAAGCATTTTCCAGAGATTTGGAATGCTCAGTCTTATTTGGATTGTAAGGTTGCAGAGGAGGAGAGGTGTGACTTGTATTCAGAACATTGGTTGCATCACTTGACGTCCTCATTCTTTTTTATGTGCTTCTGGTGGAAGGACGTCGCGTAACGGCACCTATTGGAGCATTACATGATTTTTTCTTCCTTGATGAGCTTTTAGTGGAGGGACCACTAGAATGAACAACGTCCCTTCTCGAGGGAAGAGGTTTACTGACCTCTTTAGGTGGGATTGATACGGTTGTTTTGGGAATATTAACACTCACAAGCGCCAGGTCATTCTTTACATTGAGTGCTGCATCTACAATTCCTACTTTATTAGGTGAATCAGCAACCACAGTGTGAACACCTTTCTCAACACCACCACTCGAACACATAAAATCAATTAGCAAGCGCTCTAGGTCGGCCACACGTCTTAAAAAGAGTTGCACCTCAGTGGTTGTAGGATATATATCATGCATCAGAATGTTAATCTCAAAATATTACAAAATAAATCTCAAAAGGAGTGTACAGAGTACAAGTGATAGGACTATCATCATACGGACGTACTTCTACTGGAGACTATGGAAGAGGACTCTGTTGTGAAAGGTGTGCAGGTTGATCTTTCATTTTATTGGGGTCTTCAGCTTCACACTTAAGAGAAAACATTCTTTTCTGTGGACTCTAGGATGAAATATGTTCATCCTTCCGAAAGACCGGATCACTGGTGAGATCATCGACTCCAAGGAGGTGGAGAAATTCAGTCTCAATTTCAGTATCAGCCACCATCGGTGTCTGAATCATTTTAAAGCCTTAATTACCAGAGGGCCAGGGGTTACATTCAGAAAATATCTATTCATCAAATCAAATTTAATTTCCTTCCTTGCCGACCATCGCAACATTCTAGGAAGCCTGTCTTCTGATCCAACTATTCTGTCAGCACAATTTCTTGCCAGAATATGAAGCACCTTATAAGCCCAAACTTGTAGGGAAAGCACAAAATCATTACCATCCAACGCTAGTGGTCTGTTTTTCCTCATAAGAGTGTCCAATTGTTCTTTGGCATGATGAGTTCACCTCACTAGCAAATGGTATGCAACCTTATCCCATGGAAATGCATTGAAACAGTGGATATCATCAGCGAGGTAGAGATAAATTATGTCAATGTTGTGCGAGCTTGCACCACAGACTAACAAAACACCATACAAAATCACAAGGTAGGCAAGCTGCAACGAGAGATGTGAAGTCCCACTACTTGATCTGCATTCTTTATTGAATGCATCTACAACATCATTAAGAGTAAGAGATAGTTTTCCTCTGAATACCACTCTATGGATTTCGGACTCCACGGGTGGTTCAATCCAATCTTTAAATTTCAAACCAGTCACCAACGCAAATTTAAATAGTGTGAAATCTAAACGGCGCCCTCTAATGTTAAAAGAAAGACGATGCTCACTTAGAGAGCTTCTATTCAGCTTCCTCAATAAGACGTTAAATAACTGCCATTGGAATTTAATTTCTGGAAGTGCAAATAAATGTCGAAAGCATGACGATCTCAGAAATTCCATATTCTCCTCCCCTAAGTTCCGCCTAATGCTATCCAACAAAAAAATGTTGCTCCTTTGGGAAATAAGTGCGCCTAAAAATGAATATTGGCGAATCAAATCCACATTACAAATATGATGTAACAAGTAAAAATCCCGAATATTGTGAACATTCAATTCGTATTTTTAAACGAAGATAAATCGGGTGAAATATTTTGAATGCACAATATACAGACAATGTCGGAAAACTAGAATAAGAAAACGTCGGAATATAAAAAGATATTTGCTACCTCGGCCGGAGCTTCTGCAAGTTTTGCGGGTGATTTTACGGGTCGCTTTAACAGTGTAGCACAGTCGCGAAAATAAACATCGAAAGTGCGGCCAAGGTGCAACCCGCCACCGGCGGCTGAAGCTTTACTGTACAGAATGCATCAAAATTTTATAAAAAAAGGCACACAAATTCACAAGGCAGTGCCGGTACCCTATTAAAAAATGTGGTATTAATTGACACAAAAGAAATAACTTAAATTCACTTATATATATAATTACATTACATTTATAAATATATCTTTATATCTATATATACATAGATATAGATATCTCATATCTGTGTGTGTGTGTGTAAGAGAGAGAGAGAGAGAGAGTAATACGCATATTTTAAAAATTAGGTGATATAATTATATAACAAATACACGTATTTCTGGAAGAAATAAAAAAAAAGGATTATAAATCCCCCTCAATGAATCTTCTATTAATAAAGATACAATTTTAATAATCTGGAGCTTCTCAGTGCATTAATCACAGAATGACATAAAGTTGCATGGAGAGACGTGCGAATAGTAAATGCATGTGGTCTGGAGCCAAGCTCGGAAATCCGGTTCTAGAAATTTCAGACTCGGATGTTAGATTTAATCAGATCCGTGTATCGTCTAAAGTGATCGACAAAAATCCACGTGTAGAAGCATGAGAGGCTGGAACAGTGTTCTAAGACCAGCATCGAATTAGCCATTATTGGATATGATAAATTGTTGACTTGGACTAAGAAAAATAAAATTTAAGCCACGTTTTTAAATTTATGTATATATATGTGTGTAATGAGAACTTGAATGTTTAAAAACCCCATTAGCAACTGTGAAGAAACTGTTCCTGTTTGGGTAGACAAGGTAAGTAAGAGTGCCATTTTCTTACTGCAATACTACTCTTTAATTAGTAAATTAAAGAATTTGGAATGACAAAACGTCCTGGTCTACACACATTGACAAAAAGATCATAATTAATTAATTAATTAATTCTTATTTTAAAAAGATTGGTTTTCCTGGTCTTAAAAGGTTATATATGGAGTAGATGTCATGATTTAGACATCAGAAAATGAGAGGAAACTACCTGCATCTAGGCACCCATGAAAATCGCATTATTTCATATCATCAGTTATTACAATCTTAGAAAGGATAATAACTAGAACTAAACTTTGACCAGCTGCGAAGCAACCAAGAAATTTACGAAATATGAGTTTCCATTAATTTGGAAGGTTTTCGAGCGTAAAGAAAGTTATCTGATAAACTGCTTTGTTATCAAGAAAACTACTTCCTCCGTTTCTGATTAAGTGTAGTTTTAGATGAATACAGACGGATTAATAAATTAATCAAGTAACCTAAAATACACTCTTATATGGATACATTAAATGAGTTAAATATAAATGTATATGTAGAAAGAAGCAAATGTAGGTGTATTCACACATTTTGGGTAAAAATATCTGTATTATTTCTCATAAAACGCAAGGTACAGATCTGCAGCTATTTATACGAGAAAATTTCACTTTTGGTCCCATAGGACACGCCCCTCTCCCCTTTTGGTCCCAGAGCTGTCTGTTTTGGTCCCAATTTTTTTTTTACTGTCAATTTTAGTCCTTCCGTGACAGAAAACGTTAAAATTACTGTCAATTTTGGTCCCATAGGAATTTTAATTTCAGCGATAATTTGGGACCAAAAGTGAAATTTTCAGCGAAATATAAATCCTAAAATGTAATCAGCCATGAACGATTTTTGAGCCGAAAAATTGATCAAATGTTAGATTTGTAAATAGGGGTACTTTTTATTATTATTTTTTAATTGGGTTATTTAAAAAAATACTACAATAAAAACACGATTTAACAACGGATTATAAACTACAATAAAAACGCAATTTAACAACGGATTATAATTCGTTTTAAAATACAGACACATTAACAACGGATTAAGATCAAGATATTTAATGACAGATTTTTTTATCTCTAACTTAACAAAGAACACACGTCGTATTTTAATTGTAATTTTTTATTTTTTTATGTTAACGACATATTTTTTATAATATTATATATATATATATTATTTTGCAATTACTAATTAATTACAAATATAAATTTTTTTAAATTTTTTATTTATTTTACATGATAATTTTTAATTTTTTTTAATGTTATTAATTTTTTAATTACTATATAATTACGAATTTGAAATCAATCTTTTTAATATTATTGATTTTTTATTTATTTTACATTTTACAATTTATTTTATTTTTAATGTTTTAATAATATATATTATTTTTTAATATTATATATTTTTCAATTACTAATTAATTACGAATATAAATTTTTTAATATTTTTATTTATTTTACTTTATGATTGTTAAAGTTTTTTTAATATTATTAATTTTTTAATTACTAATTAATTATGAATTTGAAATTAACTTGTTTAATATTATTAATGTTTTATTTATTTTACATTTTTGATATTATATATATTTTTTATTTTTCAATTACTAATTAATTATGAGTATAAATTTTTATTATGTTTTTATTAGTTTTACTTTACGATTTTTAAAATTTTATATTACTTTATATATATTTTTATTATTTTATATTATTTTTAATATTTTGGGCTTGACTTGTCTCGCTTCCATCGCTAAAATGTGAATTTTTTGTAGTGAAAGTTCAAAATGTAGGTATGAAAGTATAATTTTTTCCTAGATTTTTTACTTTACATTTTACAAGAATTTAATTATGAAATAATCAACCATAATAATGAATTATTAATTGAAAATTAAAATTAAATATTAAAAATAATTATAAACGCTAATTAGATGTGGTGAACGCTCATAAACAATATTGTAAAATTAAACTAAATAAAAACATTACGTGTATTTAGGGGTGTAAACGAGCCGAGTATCTTCTTGATCGAACTCGAGCTCGACAGAAAATTAAACTAAATAAAAAAAATCGCTTTCTTTTGATTTAGTAGTTGTAATTTGATGATTTGGTGACAATACACATGATAATTACTAAAAAAATAAGATGATGATAGTTTGAATCCTATGGGACTAAAAGTGATAGTTTGAATCCTATGGGACTAAAAGTGAGCGAATTTTTAACAGCCTTTAACAGCCGTTTAAAACTCTGGGACTAAAAGTGATAGTTTGAATCCTATGGGACTAAAAGTGAGTGAATTTTTAAAAAAAATGACCAAAACAGACAGCTCTGGGACCAAAAGGGGAGAGGGGCGTGTCCTATGGGACCAAAAGTGAAATTTTCTCCTATTTATACAAATGGAAAAATCATAGCTGCGATTAAAAGAGATTGCTTGATCTCTAAGCTACAAGAAAATATCATTTTGGGTAAAAGAGATTGCTTCATCTCTAGAGCACACAACAAGTCTGCATGAATGCATGTGTGTGATAAGCTGTATGATTGCATGGCTATAGTCAATAATATGAATGCATTAAATGAGGGTAAATATGTGAAAAATGAGAATTTTATGTCTTGAATTTGTAGAATGACACTTTTTTTAAACAAAATTAAAATACTAGAATGACACTTATACAGAAACGGAGGGAGCAGATTAATTCCACATGTGCATCTCATTCATGGTACCAAATTCAATTATTATATTTTTAATATGTGTGTTACATCTTCGCATTTTATAGATAATATTTTAGTTAATAAGTTAAGAACATTTTTTATTTGTTCGCTTATCTTTTATTTTTATTTTTTGTGTCAGACAATTATTACTGCAAATCTAAAATGAGTTAAGTTGACAATATAATCAATAAAAAAAATATTTACATGAATGCATGCACATACATATATGTATACACGTACATATTATATTATAATATAATATATTTCAAATTACAAAGAATATTCATGCATGTATATATATATATATAATATTTGAAATAATTTCATAAATAATTAATAACTATTACAATCAAAATATTATATTATAAATTATGCAACATTTGTTTGTATACAACATTTGTAGTAGCATTTGTAAATTTATAAATATCAATCTCTGTTTGATTTAGCTATATATTTAATTAGAATGATAAATTATTAACTGTTTCATATTCATTATAATTAAAAAATAGCATAAATGTTATATATATATATATATATATATATATAAAGTATACATAGCATGCTATCGATTATGATATTTACTGAATATTTTACTTGATTATTTTATTTAATTATTTCACATAATAAAATACATCAAATTAAACGTTATCCATTACTTCTTAATAAGTGAAAATTTACATATTTATTTGTTCGTATAAACAAATTTGAATGCTATCTACATAATGAAATATGTTATAGAATTAAATATAAATGAATTTTATAATTAAAAATATGTGACATGTGTGTGTGAGAAAAAGAGAAGATGAAAAGACAATAACTATTGTTGATGTGATGTTTTTGAGAGAGAAAATATTTTTAGAGAGAACTCCATTTTATTATAATAAATAGATTAAAATAAAATGAGCTATGTTATAAAATAATATAATGGTTAGTATGTTTATTATAAATATTTAGAAAAATATTATACTTCAGACAATACTATGATATGCAGTATGTCCATCATAAACGTTTGTTGAAATGTTGGAGACTTGAAGTTTCAAGAATTGTATTGAATTTTAAAATGTTGGAATTATATGTTTATGTTTTTAATATTTGTTGGGACTTGAGATTGTGTTTCTAATAATCGTGTATTTAATATTTATGAGGATTTTAAAATAATTGCATTGTTTTTTTTTAAAAATTTTTTATTCCATTTAAGTTTCATTATTGATTTGTTGTAGTAGTATTTGATTGTTATTAGAGATATTTGATGTAGTTACTATTATTATTTATGCATGAGTTTAATTTCTTACTAAATAAATTTTTAGTATGTAGAAAAAATTTGGTATATTGTGAAATGTTGGTACGGTACGATATACCGAAATATCGGGTACGGTAAGCTACGTATACCGTAAGAAGATATGGTAAATGTATGCATTATGTGTTATACCAAACTTAAGGTATACCGGAAGGTAAGGTACAACAACGGTATGATTTTTATCATATCGTAAATTAAGGTATCAGATCCATCTAGGACGTATCAGATCCCGTGTCTTATCATATTATATTTTTTGTGCCATAATTAGTTTCTTAATTTTTTTAAATACACTCTAATTAGGGAATGATGAACTCTCAATAAAAAAATTAAATTAAATTAAATTATAATAAATTAAAAAATTAAAAAAAATCAAAATATATTTAATTGATTGTTTGATTTTTTAATTTACTTTTTTGAAAATAAAATTACATTTTTTAGATTTTTTATTTATTTTCAAAATAAAAAATAAAAAAAATAAACTATTTTTCGATTTTTTTCAAAAATAAATAAATAGAAATAAAATTGCAGTGGTTTCAAAAAATTTAATTAAATTTATTTTTATTTAGTTGTTTTACTTAAAATTTCAATTTGTATTTATTTTTATTTTTAATTAATTATTTTTTTTAATTTTTATTTGCTTTTTTTTTTTTAAATGAATTGTTAATTTTATTTTCGAATTGACCTCATTTTAATCTTATTAATACATGGATTTCATTTTAACCAAATAAAGTAGAAGGACCCAATCCGAAAAAATTTAAAAATATAGGGACTCAAAACAGTGTTTGTGTTAATATTTTTTTTTAAAATTAACAAATTTTAAATTTTATTCATCATTTATATACTATTGGTGTTAGTATATATCCATCATATTCTTTATATTTAACTTTATTATATATATCTACTACTATTTGTAGTGGCTATTTTTCGTCAGCCCATTATGCTGGTCCATGTGGATTAAACGTTGTCATTTAACTGAGCAACCGCATAAAGATTGGGTATTTTGAATTAAATTGAATTAGCCGTCCGCATTACCTGGAAGGGTTGACGTGATCAAACGAATGAGATCATGCCTCAACCGCTCCCATAATTCACGCGAACCCTAACACTGCCTCTCTCTATAAAAGGAGACTTTCCTCTTCATTTGAGGGGTACGCGGAAATACCCACAAGCTTCACATCATACCATAGACACATTGAGTTCATCGTTTTCTAATTTCATTCTACTCTGGCGATTCAACATCTGGGCGTCTTTCTTACGATCTTTTCCGATTGAACGAAGATTCCCTCAATTTCTAGTCGCGTTCTGGCTAGAGATTACTATTATTCAGCTCTTTAATTATTCAATTGTTTCGTATTTTAACTCTTTCTACTCTTCTTCTTTTCCTGACTTGAGCGTCGGAGGCCCAACGATCGTCACCCCCCCGACGGTCTTTGGCTCTTACGGTATTTTCTGTTTTTGTTTCACAGATTGGCCGCTGTTCCGGACTGAATCAATTAATTGCAGATTTCCGGATCTACAATTTGGCGCCCACCGTGGGGCAGCAATCTATTCGTGAATCAAAATGACAATGCCTAATGAGAGTCACAGAGATGGAAAAGGACCACAGCAAGATGGCAGAACCGCTACGCCTTCGCCCGATGTTGATCTGTCGCTGGCTGATGTTCTGAGGAATATACAGCATCAAATGGCAAACACCACGGGGGGAGTTAGCGCTTCTGAGATCAGAGAACGCTTCACTCCGCAGTAAACTTGAAGATCTGACCATCAATGACAACACACGCCATCTGAACTACATCAAACCCACCAATCTGTTCGGCGAGCCAAATTCGGTATACTCTGAGCGTCGTCGTTCTGTTACTTTTACTGATCCATTTATTGCAGGTACTAGTGCGTCAGCACAGAAGGTAGACACCAGACAACAAATGGAGGAGAGCCCGCTAAGGCCACCTCCAGGGTTTGAATATCATGCTTCTGGGCAGGAAAGGATCCGACACCAGGCCCTCGCGCAAGAAAGGGTTGAACAGTAGCGCCGGTTCAACCAGGGATTCGATCAAAGAATGATCGATCACTCAAGTGAATTGGAGCAACGAATGGCTGGTATCGAGGCAATGATAACGCGAATTCCTGGTATACCTCTCCCAATCCGCAAGGCTGCACCAAATAGCTTCGCTGACTCACCGTTCGTGGATGAAATAGGGTTAACAGAGATGCCGTCAAAATTCACCTTACCATCTATGAAGTTATTTAACGGAACTTCAGATCCGAATGACCATATCGCACAATATAAACAGAAGATGTTCATCGCAGCAATACCAAAGTACCTCAGAGAAGCCTGCATGTGCAAAGGTTTTGGGTCAAGCCTATCAGGAGCCGCACTACAGTGGTTCACAAACCTTCCTAATGCTTCGATCGGATCATTTGCACAACTCACAGATCTTTTCGTAGAACAGTTCACCAGCAGCCGAAAAATTGAGAAACATTCCGATGACCTCTACGCTATTATCCAGTATCCAAATGAAACACTAAGGAATTATGTTGGAAGGTTCAATAGAGAGAAGGTAGAGATACCAGGCTGCAACGCTGACACCGCCATATCAGCCTTCAGAAAGGGGCTAAAGAGGGATTCAGATCTCTACAAAGAACTCACAAAGTACCCGTGTAAGACAATGGATGATATTTTAGCAAAGGCATGGGCACAAATTAAGTGGGAGGAAGACGAAGACCAGTATTATCGACCCAAGCCAAGAGGTCGAGATGAAGGAAGAGACTCCCGCAGAAACGATAGAAGAAGAACCGACCCTTACCCCCGCAATGATCGTTACAAACCTCGAGGTCGAGAGGATATTTCAGATCTATATGATCGACGCTTGCCAGAATACAACTTGTGCATCACACCCTCAGAAGCCGTTAATGCCTTGAAGGAACTCGGTAGTGCAGTGAAGTGGCCGCCCAAGATGAGGAGTCCAGATCATGAACGTGACATAACAAAGTACTGCGAATTCCACAAAGATCACGGCCATAGAACAGATGATTGTATCGCATTGCGTCGCGAAGTCATCGACTTACTAAAGCGAGGCCATTTGAAAGATTTGCTGACCGATAAGGGGAAGCAGACCTTCAGCAAAAATAATGAGAATCCGAGGGATCCACCAAAGCCCCCACCAATTGAGCATGTGGTTAATTGCATAACTGGAGGATCCGAGGTTAGCGGAGTGTCCTAGGCATCAGCAAAACGACACTGCAGATCTCTGAAATACGCACCCATGATACCAAAGCCCGATACCGAAATGGAACTCATAACTTTGAGTTTCACCAACAGCGAAGCTTCTGAACTCTCACACCCGCACCACGATGCACTCGTTATTTCAGTCCTTATTTCTAACTGTATGATCAAGAGGACTCTCATTGATGGTGGGAGTTCGACTAATGTCATTTTTTTATCTACTTTGAAAGGAATGCAGGTCCCCAAGGCTAACATCGTCAAAAAATCGATGACCTTGATTGGATTCAGCGGCGAGCATAAAGCCATCATAGGTGAAATTACACTACCCGTGTATACGGAAGGGGTTAACCTACACACCAAGTTTCAAATTATCGATGCACTCTCAGCATACAACGTCATCCTTGGGAGACCTTGGATTCATGAGCTAAGAGCCGTACCTTCGACCTATCACCAAGTCATACGCTTTCCGACCCTGTGAGGAGTTAAGCAGATTCGTGGAGAGCAAATTGCGTCAAGAGACTGCTACAGATCGACTTTTAAGACTAACCACGTGCAGGTACAAGAAGTAAACCAAGTAAATGAAGCATCAACGTCAAAATCAAAGTATGAAGGTGGAGAAAGCTCAAATTCAAAATATGAGCATGGAGAAAGTTCAGGGTCGACCTCCTATGTCGAACCTGAGATGGAAGATTTCGATGAAGTACAGATTCACCCCGACTACCCAGATCACGTCATTCAAATTGGGTCGAGGTTGACTTCTGAAATGAGAGCAGAGTTAATCGCTTTTTTCTCAGAACACCATGATTGCTTCGCATGGTCACACGCCGACATGACAGGTATCGATCCTTCTATCATAACTCACAGGTTACAGGTCGATCCCGATCACCCACCAGTCAAACAAAAAAGAAGAAAATTTGCAGCAGAACGAAATCAAGTGATAGAGGAAGAAGTTCAAAAGCTAATCGATATTGGTTTAGTTCGGGAGGTGCAGTACCCCGATTGGCTAGCTAATGTTGTGATAGTAAAGAAGAAGAATGGAAAGAACAGAATGTGTATTGACTTCACCGATCTAAATAAGGCCTGCCCAAAGGATTCATTTCCACTTCCTCACATCGACACGCTTGTCGATGCAACAGCAGGACATGAGATGATGAGCTTCATGGATGCCTTCTCTGGGTATAATCAGATTCTCTTACATCCAGATGATCAAGAAAGAACAGCGTTCGTCACAAGTCGAGGCATCTACTGCTACAAAGTCATGCCGTTCGGGTTAAAAAATGCAGGGGCCACATACCAGAGGCTGGTTAATCGTATGTTCGAAAAGTTAATAGGTTCGACAATGGAGGTCTACATAGATGATATGCTTGTAAAATCACTACAAGCCAAAGATCACATTGGGCACCTGAGGCAATCATTCGAAGTGTTAAGAAAATACAACATGAAGCTTAACCCCTCCAAATGTTCTTTCGGAGTAACGTCGGGAAAATTTTTAGGGTACCTCGTCACAAAAAGAGGAATCTAAGCTAATCCCGACCAAATTAGGACAGTGAAAAATATAAAGGCACCCCGCAACATCAAAGAAGTACAAAAGCTCACGGGTCGTTTGGCAGCTCTTAGTCGTTTCATATCAAAATATTCCGACAAGAGCCATCAATTCTTCAACACACCTCGAAAGGGAAAAGACTTCGAGTGGACACCAGAGTGCGACCAGACTCTCAACCAACTTAAGTCATATCTCTCAAGCCCGTCTTTGCTCTCGAAGCCTAACTCAGGTGAGGTACTTTTCATTTATTTATCCGTTTCTGCTAACTCTTTAAGTGCAGTGTTAGTTCGCGAAGAACAGGGAAGACAATACCCTGTCTACTATGCCAGCAAATCGCTACTCGACGTAGAGGCTAGATATACTCAACTCGAAAAATTAGCCCTCGCACTAGTCATGGCCTCGCGAAAGTTGAAGCCGTACTTCCAGGCCCACCCAATCACGGTGGTGACGACCTTTCCACTAAAGACGGTATTGAGCAAGCCAGACTTATCTGGCAGATTATCAAAGTGGCCAGTAGAGCTTGGAGAGTACGACATCACCTATCTACCCCGGAACGCAATAAAATCACAGGTTTTGGCTGATTTTATTGCAGATTTTTCATCAGAGCAGCATGAGCTTGCCGAAAAAGAACTACTCTCAATAACCGAATGTGATAATTCAAATCACTGGACCCTTCAAGTTGACGGCTCCAGTAATTTCAAGGGGAGTGGATTGGGTATAGTATTGATCTCTCCCAAAGGCGACGTTGTTGAAAGAGCGGTTCGATGTGGATTCAAGACAACAAATAATGAAGCAGAATATGAAGCACTGATCGCCGGACTGACCTTAGCCAGAGATATGAAGATACCAAACATCAAAGTACAAAGTGACTCACAACTTATCGTAAGTCAGTTCGGAGGAGATTTTCAAGCAAAAGATTCTAGAATGTCAGCTTACCTTACCATGGTGAAGGAACTATCAAAATCGTTCACAGAAATAGAAGTTACCCACGTGGCAAGAGAGGAAAATCGACATGCAGATGCACTGGCTAACCTAGGGTCGGTAATTGATTGTCAGTCATCGAAGCACATACCCTTAACATATGCCCATTGGCCAGCAGTGTGGAAAGAAGAAGCAGAAACCAAATCAGTGGAAATAGTCGAGGTTGAAGTCAGTTGGATGACTCCGATCATCAAATATATTATCGAGAATGAACTACTCGAAGATAAGACAGAGGCTAGGAGGATCAGAGCTAAGGTAATGAAGTTCAACATGATCAGTGGGTCCTTATACAGAAGTTCGTACTCAGGCCCCTACCTGAAGTGTGTAGGTCCAAATCAAGCAAAATATATCCTTGAAGAACTACATGAGGGAGAGTGTGGAAATCACTCTGGACCACGAAGCCTAGCCAATAGGGCCTTAACAGCAGGTTTCTACTGGCCGACCATGAGAGCCGATTCAAAGATTTACGTTAAAAAATGTGATAAATGCCGGATATTTGCTCAGTCCAATCACACTCATCCAGAACCACTTCACCCTTCAATAACGCCCTGGCCTTTCATGAAGTGGGGTATGGACATCATAGGAAAACTACCCATGGGTAGCAATCAGAAAGTTTTTCTCTTGGTTATGACAGATTACTTCACAAAGTGGATCGAAGCAGAGGCATTCGCACAGGTCAAGGACAGTGAGGTAAGAGGTTTTGTGTGGAAACATATTTTTTGCAGGTTCGGAGTACCAGCAGAGATCGTCACCGACAATGGACCTCAATTTATCAGTTTTGAGTTCCAAGACTTCTGCAAAAAATGGGAAGTCAAGCTAACCTATTCCAGCCCAAGGTACCCAGCCGCTAATGGTCAAGCCGAAGCCTCCAACAAAATAATAATGAACACCCTGAAGAAAAAGCTAGATAAACACAAGGGAAAATAGGTCGAGCATCTCCCCAGCGTGCTATGGTCTTATCGAACCACAACACGAACAACTACGGGAAAAACACCTTTTTCTCTAACATATGGGTCTGAAGCCGTCCTACCTCCAGAGATAGGGATCAAGAATGCGAGGACTTCAAGGGTGAATGGAAAGGAGAATAATCAGGAGCTAGAACATAACCTGGACACGATTGATGAGCAACGGGATCAAGCAGCAATGAGAATAGCTTCATACCAGCAGTGAATAGCCCGACATTATGATAAACACGTTCGGCTCCGCACTTTCAAGGTTGGAGATTGGGTCCTTAGAAAAGTTTTCCAAAACACTGAGGAAGTCGGGGCTGGCAAACTAGGCCCTAACTGGGAAGGTCCCTATCTGATCATGAAGATAGTAGGAAACGGGGCTTACAAGTTGCAAACTGTTGAAGGCAGAGAAATTGCAAATAGCTGGAATGCAACTCACCTCAAGCAGTATCATTTCTAAATCCTTAGCTCAATTTTTCAAGTTTTATCTTATTTATTTTTTATTCAACTTGTCACTGACTTGAGCGTCGGAGGGTCGATGGCTATGCCATCGACCATCTAAGCATGTTGCATGCAGGTTGAAACTCAATCATGACAATCGAGGTATAATAGAGAAGCCCCTCAAGGTCGACCCCGCAGCTCTTAGGGTGAACGTCGATCCAGAAAGAATGAGTTTGCATTTCTATTTCATTTTCTATTACTTCTTTCAGTAATTTTTAAATTTATTTCCTACTTCAGCTACTGACTTGAGCGTCGGAGGGTCGATGGCTCTGCCATCGACCATCTAGTTATGCTACGTGCAGATAAAATCCGACGCTGAGAATCGAGACTCAGTAAAGAAGTCCCTCAAGGTCGACTATGCAACCTTTAGAGTGAACATCGATCATGAAGAAATGAGTTCGCATTCTCATTTATTTTCGTTTAATGCTTTCAATTATTTTCAAACTTATTCCATACATCAGTTACTGACTTGGGCGTCGGAGGGTCGATGGCTTAGCCATTGACCATCTAACCCTGCTGCCTATAGGTTGAAAATGATGTTGATAACTCAAGTTAGACAAGAACGATCCTGTAGATCTCAAACATACGCTAAGGTTAGCGTTGAGTATAACAAAGAGCAAAAGAAAATGGCTTTACACATCAAAGTTGATAAATATCATCGATGTCAATCTTGACATGGATTCAATGACAAATTCTCAAATGATGCTCAATACCAACGTCTCCAAGGCATGGTTCAACCTCAATGCAAGTTCAGCCTCGATTTAAAATAAATTGTAATTTAGATAACTTGCATATTCGCATGTGCTAGCCTTATATGCTAGATTTTAATCTACCGACCAGATTAAATGTAAAACAATCAATACATATATTTTTACATATGTGTTTCTAAGATTCTCTCGTTCAAATATATGTCATGCACTTGCACACGCAACTTCCAAACATCGAAGTTGAAGAGAAACAAAAGCTCAAGTATGAAATGTCATTCAGAATTTCACTACCCCAAACGGGAGTTCAACATCGATAAAATAAAGTGGAGAATCACCACAAATATACTGCGACATCGAAGCCGGCGGAAATAACAAGGAGTCTAAATGAACAACAAAATGTGTGAAAAATAAAAAATATAGAAAATCAGCCACGCGCTATATAGCTCTATCAGCCTACGTCGCGTCGTCACCATAAAGGAAGGATAAATCAAGATCAGGATTCTTGTCCTTGATCATCCCCACTAAGCCTTCAGCTATCTTCATTTCCATGTTAGCACGAATGGGTTGAAAGGCTTCAGAATCAGCTATTTTCCGGAGGTCGATCCCCTTACCTTTTTTAGCGGCATCAAGGGTCTTATCACAAACCGCCAATTCGGATTTATAATTATCCTTGGCAACATCAAACTCCTTCTGCAGCTTGGCATGAGAAATTTTCACTTTACTCAGACGACTCTTGTATGTTTCGGATTCTTCCAATGCCGTTGCCACCTTCTTCTCAGCCTCAGCCTTCCCCCTCTTAAGTTTTTCTACCTCAGTCTTCAAAGCAGCTACCTCAGCCTCAAACTTGGAGGTTGAAGATGACTCAGCTTCAAGATTGGCCCGAGCACACGATAGTGCCAGGGTAGCCTACATTCACAAGAATTAAAAAAAAATTAATACGTCATCTATATGTAAAAAATAAAAATCATGAAAAATTGGATACATATCTAAACAGAATGATTAAGTGCACGAGCAATCTAAGACTTTAATCCAGCCGCTTGTAGATTACCAATATCGACCGCCACCATTTCATTTTGCATTTTCGACCAAACAATGCTGGGGGGATCGAATGTGGCTGAATTTCGAGGAACTATCTCATTCCCTAATTCATCGAGCATCGGGCCCATCGGCCCATCAGCAAGAGAAGGAGAACTGAACCCCACCTCAACTACCACTGAATCTAGTTTCTCTCGAGCAGGTGTGGTATGCGGGGTAGGATTAGGAGTCGGGGTCGATGTCCTCGCCTTCTTACTTAGAGGGACATCAGAGGGACGCCGACCCCCAGACGGGGCTGCAGACCCCAAAGAGCCTTCCTTACTTAATTTATCCTTAACTTCATCAGCCTTAGCTTTGATCTCCGTCAATGGGAGGGTACGAGCGTTGGTAGGAGGCATCTTGATGGCACTAACCACTCTTCCGTCTTGCAAAGTCTTGAAAGAATGATACTCTTGAGGGATGTCGAGGGCTCTTTGGATCCGTTTAAGTAAGATACCCTGCGGTTTATGCTTCTTTTGAAAACCTGCAAAAGAAGGACATTTATTTTTACTACTTAGAGATAATAATAATGAAAACCAGACTTGGCATCATCCAAATTGATAAAAAAAAGAAACGCACGAGCTCGGCTAAAAAATCAAGAACGACATCCTTCGCTATCTTCACCACATGTCACCCAAAACCAATTGGGCTTCCAATCACCAGAAGACGAAATACACTCTCTCACTAGTCCCGTAAACCCGCCAGTCCATCTAGTGAAATAATAGAAGCCCAGATTGTCAGGCACATTAACGATTCTATACAATGAGTGCCACTCCTCCAATGACGGTTCACCAAACTTCAGGTCATACCATATCAACAGCATACCCATCATATGGCTGTAGCCGTTAGGAGCAATTTGAGCTGGGGAGATTCCATAACTTTCTGCAATCTTTAGAAAGAAATTATGCAAGGGCAGTTGAACCCCTCTCTTAAAAATATCAGAATAAACTGCAACAGCATCTCTAGGTGGCCAACAAGCCCTCTCCGAAGACTTAGGGACCCTCATCTTCAGTTGACAAGCAACTCCATAAGTCTGTATTATATGTTTTAGAGATTTCTGATCGATGGCAGACGATATTGTTTCTGCTTTGAACACCCTAAAGACCTCTGGGAGCTAACCGCATGGTCACCCGAATCATTAGGGTCATTGATCTCTTCACCTGATTTTTCCATCTGATCAACAACCATGTCGTTACCTTCAGAAAGCATGCCCTCAGCGTCTTCAATATCACCTGCCTCCGAATCTGAGCTTTCATCTTCAGATTCAGATTCATCTCTCAAGTTCCAGATCTTACCACACTCAGTGGACCCTGAATTTTTCTTCAAAGTCTTTAATTTTTTGGGAATATTGAACCTGTCATCAACGACAATCCTAAGGTCGACCGAACTCGACTCTTCTCTTTCTGGAATCTCAGTTTGGGGTCTCTCCATGTCACTGCAGATGTCGATCATTTTTTCTCACTCATCGTCACTCAACGACATCGAAGAAAAATAAATAAAATCACTTAAATCAAGATCAAGAGGATAAAAGACGAGCAACTTACCAATTACTGAGGACGAATGTTTCCCAGCATATCTTGATGTCGCCGCAGTTTTGAAACTGAGAAAATGACGATGAACAATGATTTTGAGCGTCTACAAAATAAGAAAAATTTCTCCTTCTTATAGAAGTAGCAGGTGGCGTAGCTAGGATGGAGTCTTGCTCTCCAAGCAAGGAGAAAGGCCCTATTTCATAGCCCAGTCCGGATAGGAATTTGAGTTGCATAAGGATTCTTAATTACTGCACTTATTCCATTACAAATTCATAAATAATAATAAAAATTGACCTTAGGATCTATTGTTTTAAAGATCGGCCCTAAGGGTCTACTATGGTGAAAATCGACCCTAAGGGTCTACTATGGCGAAAATCGATCCTAAGGGTCTACTATGGCGAAAATCGACCCTAAGGGTCTACTATGGTGAAAATATCGACCCTAGGGTCTCATATTTTGGGTTTGATCTCGTCGACCCTCGAAAATAGTCCCGAAATTGAAATGGAAGCATAAATCGATATATACCGTAAAAATAGTGGTTTATGGCAAACAATATTAGATTTATGGTGTTCAGCCTTACGGTTTGCTTTCAAAACCTCGGTTGTCCTACCTTACAGCTTGCACTCAAAGCTTAGGCGTTCGACCTCCAAGTTATTTTATAACTTGGGTCGTTCAGCTTCATAGCCCATACTCGGGGCTTTGGTGTTCGATCTTACGGTTTGCTTTCAAAGCCTCGATCGTCCTACTTTGCAGCTTGCCCTCAAAGCTTAGGCGTTCGACCTTCAAGTTATTTTATAACTTGGGTCGTTCAGCTTCATGGCCTGTACTCGGGGCTTCTGTGTTCGGTCTTACGGTTTGCTTTCAAAGCCTTGACCATCTCACCTTGCGGCTTGCATTCAGAGCTTCGGCGTCTTATGTTCTTACATGTTTTATTTGCATTACGGTTCATTGTCCAGTTCCCATGCTGGAACCTAGACAATGAGGGGCTAACTGTAGTGGCTATTTTTCGTCAGCCCATTATGCTGGTCCATGTGGATTAAACGTTGTCGTTTAACTGAGCAACCGCATAAAGATTGGGTATTTTGAATTAAATTGAATTAGCCGTCCGCATTACCTGGAAGGGTTGACGTGATCAAACGAATAAGATCATGCCTCAACCGCTCCCATAATTCACGCGAACCCTAACACTGCCTCTCTCTATAAAAGGAGACTTTCCTCTTCATTTGAGGGGTACGCGGAAATACCCACAAGCTTCACATCATACCCTAGACACATTGAGTTCATCATTTTCTAATTTCATTCTACTCTGGCGATTCAACATCTGGGCGTCTTTCTTACGATCTTTTCCGATTGAACGAAGATTCCCTCAATTTCTAGTCACGTTCTGGCTAGAGATTACTATTATTCAGCTCTTTAATTATTCAATTGTTTCGTATTTTAACTCTTTCTACTCTTCTTCTTTTCCTGACTTGAGCGTCGGAGGCCCAACGATCGTCACCCCCCCGACGGTCTTTGGCTCTTACGGTATTTTCTGTTTTTGTTTCACAGATTGGCCGCTGCTCCAGACTGAATCAATTAATTGCAGATTTCCGGATCTACACTATTATAAATGAGTCATGTTTTACAAATTTATATTTGCCTATTTTATCCCTATTATAACTTTAATTTAAGGGTATAAGTGTAATATAATACATAAAATTTATTTTAATATATATATTTATATTTCAACATTTAATATAGTATATTAGTTTTCATATTAAACATTATGAAGCGTCTCTGCTCCCATAAGAAATAAGGAAAACTAAAAGTAACCCAAAATTTAAAAGACTAGAACTAATTCGCATGCACAAGGTAGTTCTATTAGAAAAAAAAAGATAACGTTTATTGGTATTTTGAAATATTAAAAGACTAGAATAAACATACATACATATATATATATATATATAGAGGGTGGATCAAATGAGAACCTATACCCCATGTGGGAACTAGGAACTCATCTCATCCATCCATTGTTTTGATTTAGATGGCTAAGATTTGGTCAACTTTTGGTCAAAGGTGGAGTGGCAAACTTGTAATATTTGAGCATAATTTTCGGAAATCATATAGACAACACTTTACAACCGTTGTCTATTCTTATAAATTTCGTATGCTAAAATGAGAGTACTATCATGCTATTATGAACATATATACATGCTAATATGAATACATATATGCATGCTAGTATGAACATATATACATGCTAATATGAACATATAATGTCTTACTATTAGCGAACACTACTACTGCTATTATAAGTAAAATTTATGTGTTTTATGAATATTTTTTCATGCTGTTATGAATATTTTTTCATGCTATTATGTGTATACTTCTATGTTATCGTGAATATTTTGTTATGCTATTATGAGTTTAACATCACGCTATTATGGACGAAAAAATATATTCCTAAATAAACATATGAACAATGGATCTTAAATGAAAGAGCACGAAAAGAGCTTTAATTTGATATATAATTTGCGTTAATCTAATGAAAAATGAGCAAGTTATGGATGTTTAAAGTTTAAATAAGATTAAAACATTGTGTGGTTGAGATTAGTTCCTAGTTCTCACATGGGGATTGGTTCTCATGTGAACCATACCCTATATAGATATATATATATATATATATATATTGACATTTTTAAAATAATGCACAAAATTAATTATTTTCTCTTATGTGAAACTCGAAATTGTGTATGGGCAAGTAGTATATATGTTGATTAGTCAAAAATTGCTATTTCTTGAATAATGTAATCAATTCTCCACTTTATTATGTAATATTTCATAAAAATTTTAAGTCTATTTATTATTAGTTTATTTTTATGTTTCATTTTTCACTAGATATAACGGAGAATGTTGCAAATCAACTAATTAAGGAATGGTGAAATTTTTTAAATAACTATTATTACTTAGTAAATATTAATGTAAATATCTAGCCACTTTTTGAAAAGTAATGTTTATTATTAAGAAATTATATATATATACACATATATTATTAATAAAAAGATTCGATTTTTTCTCTATCCCCTCTGCAAACGTTGTTCTCTTGCCTCTCTATTTTTTCAATCTTTGTTTTATCAATTGAAACAAAACTACCATGAAGAAGATCATCAATCTATGATTTTTGAAGATTATCACGACTCTTCCTCTCTCCAATCCTTATTTCAGCAATAAATTATCTGATGCAATATCAAAAATTAGATATTCATTGTGAATTTGGGAATTTTTGAAGTTTTGTTGACATCTTGTTTGTTGGTTTTTTGCGGCAATAAGGTATATGGTATTTATCGATCTGTAATCTTTTTTATCGATCTAGATATTAAAGTTTTTTTAATCTTTCTTTGGAATGGGTGAAAAAATTGAATATTCTTTGGTGCACGAATTGATTTCTTTCGGTACATGAGTATTGGAGTTGATTCGTGTAATAATTTATTTGTGAACATGTGTAAGATATTTTTTTTAATTGTTGCATGAGGGCACAAATTAGCAGACTCGTGCACTGGTGTATCTATACATTTTTTTAACTATTGCATGAGTACACAAATAGACATACTTATGTAGTCGTGTATCAATAATGATCAACTGACTCACGTGTATATGAACGACCCTAATCATGTTTTTTGTGTATGGGTTATTTTTGAACTACCATATTGAACTAATTGTGTACTCGTGTAGTAAACCATTAATGAACTAATGTACGAGAACACTACTTGGACTACGTGTGTCATTGCACTCGTGTACTCGTGTATTCATTATGTGGATGGGTTATTCAAAATCATCATTCATGATTTTTTAGCAATGATGGCTGATAAACCCATGGTTTTCATGCTTTTTAAGGGTCATTTAGATGTTAGTTGATGAGCATTGCATGCATATATTGAGAAGTTGCGCATAGTTTTCCACATTTTGTGCAGTGTCACGTGTTTGTTCATTTTGAAGGGATTTGATGCTATTTATTTTATAAGATGAAATTGAGCTTGAAAAGTACCTAAGAAGTATAGGATCGAGTGAGGAGCGCGTTGCAACTTGAATTGGATCAATCGGATGAGAAACGAACAAGAACGGCGCAAAACGGTGAAGAGTGTCAGGATCAGAAAAATAGCACGGACCGTGCTAACCAAAAACAACACTTTTTTGCACTGTGGTGAAGGAGCACGGTCCGTGCTCCCTATTGCACAGCCCGTGCTCCCCTCTCACTGAAACCGTGATTTTTCAGCAGTCCAAGAGCATGGACCATGCTCTATATTGCATTGACCGTGCTCGGTTCGGTGATCAGCAGCGAGTTTCCTTTTGAATCGGACTCTGCTTCCTTCTGTGGGCTTCCATCCCTTCTACTATTTAAAGGCTTCTCTTGGACAAAAATTGCATCAACTTTTACCCTATAGAAGAGCAGCGAAGAGCAGGAGACAGCGGAGAACGATAGAGAGCAACTGAGATTGAAGATTCAACTCAGCATAAGTTGCATTTACAATTTCTAGTTAATGTTTATCATGTTAGCTTTAATCATCTATTTATTTTCTATGGATTATATTGATGATGAGTGGCTAAACATTTAGAGATTCTACGGTTTGAACACAACTATGGATTTTTGTGATTTCAATTAATACTATTGTTCATTTCCTTTATTTGCTTATGCTTCCTTAAATTAATTTTCATGTGAATTTGTTTGGCCATCAAATGCACATGTGTAGTTAATTGGTTATCACTCGAGAGAGGTTAATTAGTTGATTGATTAGAAATGCATAACACGAGCTTGCTAGATCGAGAGATTGGTAGGTTATCGTGGGTAGAATAAATCCCGAGAACCGTTAGGAGTTAGATGCTAATTTGAGATCGAGAGATGATAATTATGATCTAATCTACGTCTAGAACTTACTCGAGAGAGAGAGTCTAGATAATTTAGTGATTCTTTTGCAAATTTAGGAATTAAATTCGGTTTAATATGTTAAATGAATTCATAAAATCCATAGGCGTGTAGACCCTAGAATCCGTTTTTCTCCCTGAAGTTCCCGTTTTATTCTTGTGTTCCTGTTATTATTAATTTATTCCTTAGTTGTGTTTAGTTTAGAAATCCAATCTTTAATCTAGTCATCTAGATAAAGTAGAATAGTTCAATTGAATATTTAGTTGAATTACATAGTCAAACTCTGTGGATACGACCTTGCTCACCATAATTTTGCTACATTTACCTCGTATACTTGCGAGCAGTATTTTTAGTAAAATAAAATACTGAATAAGTTTTTGGTGCCGTTGCCGGGGACTGGCATTATTGACGGCTAATATTTGATTTATTTGTTGAGATTTAATTTAGAGTGTATTTTTATTTTATTTTCGTGTTTAAGTTTTTCTATCTGTTTAGTTTAATTTTCTTTGTTGGTTTTTGTTTTATCTGGTGTTTGGCAGGTAGTGCATGAATTTAAGGTCTAGAGTTTCAATTGACTTAGTACCACTAGACCTTGAGATCGAGGCTTCTGCAGGACACAGAAACGTAGAGAGAATCAGAGTTGAGAGGATGGCAACCACTAGAGAAGAGGAGATGGATGCTATGCGCCAAGAGATGGAGGCGCTAAAGGCATTGCTGCAGCAACAACAGCAGCAATAGCAGTCTGCAGCCACACCACCAATCCGACAGGCTTTGGAGCCTGAGGCTACTAGACACTTTGGTGGACTGTAGATGCCAACTATCGATGCTAACAACTTTGAGCTGAAGTCGGGACTCATTATGATGGTGCAGCAGAATCAGTTTGGGACGGAGCACTAGAGGATCCGCATGCGCATCTGGCGCAATTCCTTAAAGTTTCTAGGACTGTCAAGATGAATGGTGAAATTATGGTACCACTTTTTGGATAAGGCGAGATAAGGCGAAATTATGGTACCACTCTTTGGATGCTGACTCAGTCACGATGTGGTCTGAGCTATGCAAAAAGTTCCTAGCTAAACATTGTCCTCTAAGTAAGACACTGAAGATGAAAAATAAGATCACGCAGTTCAGATAGTTCGATCAGGAGCCTCTGTACGAAACATGGGAAAGTGTTGGTCCCGGGCGAGTCGATGTCAGTTTAGAGGGGGGGGTGAATAAACTGATATAAAAACTTTACTTCAAATGCGGAATAATAAGGGCCCTTGGCTCGCTTAGCAACTTATCTATGCACAAATCAGCTGAGCACTTTTTAGACAGCTTGGGTGCAGATTGTGTGAGCTTGTGTACAGTTCAAAGATATGCGAGTATAAGCAAAACAGTACAACACACAGATGATTTATAGAGGTTCGAAGTCTCAAACTTCTACGTCCTCTCTTCCTTCCGCAGAAGGGCAACTCCACTATATAACTTGAGTTTCTTTACAAATTATACAATGAAGGACAGTTGGCTGAACCTGGTAACTGCTCGCTACCTCAGCGGGTCGACGGCTCACACTTGCAGTCCCTAACTGCTCGCTAGGAAGGTAGGTGCTATTGACGTCTTTACAAGGTTTTAGATCTCTTTCGATCTTCAAGAGGTTAGTCTTGAACAGGGGATATCAACTGATGTGCTCCTTCAATTGAGCTGGGTAGTTGATCGGTGTATTGCTGGAACTGAGAAGGTTGCTTTGGCTGGATTATCAACAGCTAGCTAAATGCTTTGATTCTGTGGATTCTTCTTCTCAGTTGGACTATCGCAGTTTTAGCAAATGCTGAACTTAAGCTATGTGGGAGGGAGAAAGAAAGCTCAGTTGTAAGTTGAAACAACTTGAATGAAGGTTTCAAGAATGAAAGTCGTGAAAAGTCATTTGAAAACTTTGATTCTGATAAGTGGCAGATTTGCACCTATTTTTAGGTGATTTTCCCTTGTTTTACTAAGCTTTGTTGTGCGTTTATTGGGATTTGATGATCTTTTGAGTTTTGCAAGGGAATAAAGGTGTTTTGTAGGAAAGAAGGCTATAATTATCATTTTGGAAGCAAAAGTTTTGAAGACTTTCGAGTAGGAAAAGTCCAGGAGTTTCTGGTAGATAAGGCATGGCCACGTCCCAGTCTGCAGGCAGGAATTAATTCATAAAATCACTAGTGGGACCCAGCAGAGATATAGATGGGTGAAATTCTTACTTCCAATCTGTGATTTTTCACAAGGAAAGAGCCCTAGAGTCCAAGAAGGAGTAGAAAACTTACCATTGGGAGAGAGGAGAGAGGGAATACAATATCTAGAAGATACATATATATCCGGAATCAATTTTTCTCTCTCCATACTCACGCCATTCACGAAGAGAACGCAGATTTCATAGTTTTCATATTTTTTCAGACTTTGTTTTTATTCTATGATGATGTTCTAAACACTTTTCTAGCGAGAGGATAATTGAGACTCGGATTCAACACATTTGTGAGATCGAATTGGTTTTATCATAATTTATTTCTCTCTTTATTTATAAATCCTCCGTTTGTGATTTCTGTTATTGTTTTAATGATTATGCAAAGTGCACGTTGTATGATTGTTAGAATGATTTCTTGCTAGTGAATTATCTAGATCCGTAATTGTCTAGATTATTTACCTAAGTAGCGCAATTGGATAGATTGGGGGTAAACAGTCCCGCTTTCGACACTTTGGGGATTTATAATCTTATCTGAACGGGTCATCATATGATTTTCGTGGGTTTGAATTGGTGTTTCTCTGGTTCTTAATGCTGTTAGTAGATTTAATTCTATGGTCGTACCTAAGATTGTCTATTAATTAGAGAAGTAGTCAATGGTCGTACCTTGGCTGCCGAATAATTAAGGAGAAATGAGGTTGTTAGGTCGTACCAATAGCCATAGCCAATTTAGAGAGAGAAGTGAATTATATATGTGTATCTGTGATCAAATTGTGTAGTCCGTTGTCGAGATTATTCTTGAGCTAGATATTTCTCTAATTTGATCTTCGTTTGTCATTTTATTTCTTTGCCATTTAATTGATTTCGTTGAATTATTTTAATTCCAGTATTCAAAACCCCCCATTTAGTTTTAGGATTTTAGATAAAAAGATTAATATTTAATTTACCAGTCTCTGTGGTTCGACCCTGCTTGCTACTATTGTAATTTATTTGGATATTAAAAAGTAGGTTTATTTTTGTTGGTTTCGACACCCACCAAATTTTGGCGCCGTTGCCGGGGACTGGTGTCAAGTTAAATTTATTCTTTTTGTCTAATTTATGTCCATTGTTCCAACAAGTGAATTGCTATACGATCCGGAAATTGAGAAGACTGCTAAGAGATTCAGGAAGGAGACTAAGTTGAGAAAACAACAGCTTGCCAGTTTGCCGTCGAGTTCGAGCTCGGAGGACAAGTTGGCAGAACAGTCTATTGCTGAGGAAGACGAAGTAGATGGAATGGCGAATAACAGAGAAAGAACTCTTCGTGAGTTAGCCGTTCAAGATGTAAATCAACCTCCGCTGTGCATTGAGTATCCGGAGATGGAGGTCGATTTTGAGCTGAAGTCTGGTCTTATTCACTTACTCCCGAAGTTTCATGGTCTTGAGAATGAAGATCCGCACAAACATCTAAAGGAAATTCATGTGGTGTGCAGCACAATGAAGCCAAAAGGAGTCACAGAGGACCAAATCAAGTTGAGAGCTTTCCCGTTTTCTTTGGAAGATAGAGCCAAAGATTGGTTACTGTATCTACCTTCTAACACAGTAACAACTTGGGAAGAGATGGGGAGGCTGTTCTTGGAGAGATTCTTCCCCGACCACCAGAGCTACCTCACCCAGAAAAGAGATTACCGGGGTCAGGCAGAAGGATTCGGAGACCCTCTACGAGTATTGGGAGAGATTCAAGAGGTTGTGCGCCAGCTGTCCGCAACACGGGATTTCTGAGCTATTATTAGTCAATTACTTGTACGAAGGACTATTTCCTGCTGAGAGGAAGTGGATAGATGCATCGTGTGGAGGTACAATCAGTGAGAAGACGCCTACACAGATTAGAAAGATCATCTCTGATATGGCTGAAGCATCACAACAATATGGCCGCAGACAAGAGACTCTCATCCGAAGAGTGAATGAAGTTGGCTCCTCTTCTATCGAAAGTCAGCTATCTGAGCTGACGTCTTTAGTGAAACAGCTAGCGACGAGAGATCTGCCACAGGCTAGAGCATGTGGAATTTTCCTTGCACCAAATCACCCTACTGATGCGTGTCCTACTCTTCAGGAAGACGTGGGTGAACAGGTGAATGCTGCAGGAGGTTTTCCAGGCCCACTACGCCGGAACTACGACCCATATTCGAATACCTATAATCCTGGATGGCGAGATCACCCGAATCTCAGATATGAAAATAATCCACAATCCCAGCAGTATCAGCCGAAGCAGACAGCTCCCCCAGAGAGCAGTTCCGCCGATAACTCCATTAAGGCGCTTGGATCACTTGTTCAGCAATTTATAGTAAAGCAAGATGCTGTTAATTCCAAAACTGAGGTGAGTATTCAGGAACTACATGATCAAATGTCTCAAATGGCTTCATCGATGAGCCAATTGGAGTCTCAAGGGAAACTACCTTCTCAATCTGTAGTTAATCCCAGGCAGAATGCGAGTGCAATCACTTTACGGAGTGGGAAAGAATTGGCCGAGCCAGCCAGAGAAAAGAAGAAGATAGCTAGAAGAGAAGTTGAGAATGAGGCTGAAGTGGCGCCTCAAGATGGTGATCCGAGTATATATCCAAGACAGATAGACAGTCTGAGACCTATGTAGTAAAGCCACCATTCCCATCTCGGCTTAACAAATCAAAGAAGGAAGAAGCTGAGAAAGAGATACTCGAGACCTTTCGAAAGGTGGAGGTGAACATTCCTTTGATCGATGCCATCAAACAGGTACCTCGATATGTAAAGGACCTGTGCACGAACAAGAGGAAGCTGAAAGGTAATGAAAAGGTAAGCATGGGCGAGAATATTTCTGCAGTCATTCAAAAGAAATTTCCACCCAAATGCAAAGATCCAGGTATGTTTACTATCCCCTATAAAGTTGGTAATCTGAGGATCGAGAGAGCTATGCTAGATCTAGGGGCTTCAATTAATATCATGTCTCTTTCTGTCTATTCTGCTTTGAATGCTGAACCTCTGAAAGAAACTGGTGTAATTATTCAACTTGCTGATAGGTCTAATGTGTATCCTGAGGGAGTGTTAGAGGATGTGTTGGTACAAGTGAATGAGTTAGTTTTTCCTGCTGATTTTTATGTGTTGAACATGGCTGAAGAAGGTTATTCTAACTCGGCATCTATTTTGCTAAAGAGACCATTTCTTAAGACTTCTAGAACTAAGATTGATGTGCATGATGGTACCCTCTCTATGGAGTTTGATGGAAATCTGATTAGGTTCAATATTTTTGAGGCTATTAAATATCCTAATGAGGTTTCTGGTGTTTTTATGCTTGATGTGATTGATCATTTGGTCGAAAAGGTGCTTGAGATCTCTGATTCTGATTTGTTGAAAACAGTTTTGACTAACGCTTTTGATCTCAAAGAATTACAGGTTCTTGGTAGCACCTTTGAGATAGACGAAAATTTGCAGGCTGCAGTCCACGAATTGGAGGCTTTAAAACCTGAAGTCCAGCCTGTTTACAAATTAGAGTTGCCTGTTTCTCATGTGAAATTTCTCCCTTCAATTGTGCAGGCACCCAAGCTGGATTTGAAGCCACTTCCTGCGCATCTCAAATATGCATTTTTAGGAGATAATGACACTCTTCCAGTCATAATCTCGAGCAAGCTTCAACCAGTGGAAGAAGAAAGATTGATTCGAGTGCTACGGGAGTACAAAGAAGCTATTGGCTGGACCATAGCAGACATCAAGGGACTGAGCCCTTCGACTTGCATGCACCGAATCTTGTTGGAGGAAGATAGCAAGCCATGTCGAGATCCTCAATGGAGACTCAATCCAGCAATGACTGAAGTGGTAAAGAAAGAAATACTAAAGCTCCTCGACGCAGGTATTATCTTTCCGATCTCTGACTCTAAATGGGTAAGTCCAGTTCAAGTCGTTTCGAAGAAATCTGGTTTTACTATGGTTGAAAATGCAGAAGGTGAGTTAGTACCAACCCGAGTGCAAAATGGTTGGAGAATGTGTTCTGATTATAGAAAATTAAATGTCGTAACAAGAAAAGACCATTTTTCTCTGCCTTTTATTGACCAAATGCTTGAGCGCTTGGCAGGTCGTTCCCACTATTGCTGTCGAGAGAGATATTCGGGTTTTCATCAAATCCCGATTGCTCCAGAGGATCAAGAGAAAACTGCCTTTACCTGTCCTTTTGGTGTTTTTGCTTGCAGAAGGATGCCTTTCGGTCTATGTAACGCGCCTGCAACGTTCCAAAGGTGTATGGTTAGCATTTTTTCTGATTTTGTAGAGAACATTATTGGGGTCTTTATGGACGATTTCACTGTGTATGGAGATTCGTTTGATGCATCCTTGATTAATCTTACTAAAGTGTTGCAGAGATGTGTGGAAACCAATTTGGTTTTAAATTTTGAAAAATGTCACTTTATGGTTGATCAAGGAATGATTTTGGGTCATATAGTGTCATCTAGAGGCATAGAAGTCGATAAGGCTAAGATTGATGTTATCAAATCGTTGCCTTACCCTACCTCTGTTAGGGACGTCCGTTCTTTTCTTGGACATGCGGGTTTCTATTGACGTTTCGTCAAGAATTTCTCCAAAATTGCTCAGCCTTTGAGTAAGTTGTTGCAAAAAGAGGTAGAATTTAATTTTGATGATGCCTCCAAGAATGCCTTTGATTTGTTGAAAAATATGCTCATCTCTGCACCTATTATTCAATCACCTAATTGGGAACTTCCTTTTGAAATTATGTGTGATGCGAGTAATTATGCAGTTGGTGCTGTTTTAGGCCAAAAGATGGCTCAAGCTCATCATGTTATCTATTATGCATCTAGAACCCTTGATCCTGCACAAGTAAATTATACTACCACAGAAAAGGAACTTTTAGCGGTTGTTTTTGCTCTAGAAAAGTTCCGGTCTTATTTGTTGGGTTCCAAAGTAATCATTTTTTCTGACCATTCTGCTCTCAGGTATTTGTTCTCTAAGAAGGATGCTAAACCGAGACTCATTCGTTGGATTCTTTTGCTTCAAGAATTCGACATTGAGATAAAGGATAAGAAAGGCTCTGAGAATCTAGTTGCTGACCATCTTAGCCAGTTGCCCACAAGTGAAGCACCGCGACCGTTGCAAGATGCATTCCCAGATGAGTGTCTGTACTCTGTGCAGACTTTTACACCCTGGTACGCTGATATAGTTAACTATCTTGTAACTAAGGCTTTACCAAGTGATTTGTCGAGAGCTCAAAAAGATAAAATCAAAAGTAATGCCAAATATTATGTCTGGGATGAGCCTTACTTGTGGAAGTTTTGTTCTGACCAAATCATTAGGAGATGTGTTGATAAGCATGAAATTCCTTCCATCTTGATGTTTTGTCATTCTTATGCATGTGGTGGACACTTTGGTCCTAAAAGAACTGCTAGAAAAGTCTTGGAGAGTGGTTTGTTTTGGCCTAATATTTTTCGTGATTCATATTTCTTTTGCAAATCTTGTGAACGGTGTCAAAAGACTAGAAGCATAGGCCATAGAGATCAAATGCCCCTTAATCCTATCCTTGTTTGTGAAATTTTCAATATTTGGTGCATTGATTTTATGGGACCTTTTCCCAAGTCTAATAACTATGTCTACATCATTCTTGCTGTTGACTATGTTTCTAAATGGGTTGAAGCGCAGGCTACTCGTACTGACGATGCTAATACTGTTGTTAAGTTTGTCAAGTCCCACATCTTTGATAGATATGGCACACCTCGAGCCATTATCAGTGATCGTGGTACTCACTTCTGCAACAAAGTGGTAGGCGCATTATTCAAGAAGTACAACATAACCCACCGGACCTCTACTGCTTACCACCCACAGACAAGCGGCCAAGCCAAGGTTTCTAATAGAGAGGTGAAAGCAATTCTTGAGAAGACTGTGAGACCTGATCGAAAGGATTGGAGTTTGAAGCTCAATGACGCGCTTTGGGCATACAGAACGGCTTTCAAAACCCCTATAGGTATGTCTCCTTTTCGGTTGCTTTTTGGTAAACCATGTCACTTACCCGTCGAGCTTGAGCATAAGGCTTTCTGGGCCGTTAAGCAACTCAACATGAGTGTGGATGAAGCTGGAACTCATCAGAAATTGCAGCTGCAAGAGTTGGAAGAAATCCGAAATGATGCCTATGAAAGCTCCAAGATCTATAAAGAAAAGACAAAGCGCTTTCATGACCAAGTTCTCACTAGAAAGACTTTCACTGTTGGTCAAAAAGTTTTGCTTTACCATTCCAAGCTGAAATTGTTTCCTGGAAAATTGCGCTCTAAATGGTTAGGGCCCTTTGTTGTCACTAATGTGTTTTCACATGGTGCAGTTGAGATTCAGAGTTTTGATTCGGGAAAAATTTTCAAGGTGAATGGACATCGTTTGAAGCCGTTCTATGAGGGATTTCAAGTGCAAAGCGTTGATTGCATTGGGCTACAAGAGCCCCATTACTCACCTTGAGGAGTGGGAACGTCGGGCATAACGACGATAACTAAATGCGCTTGGGAGGAGGCAACCCACCTCGTTTCTCTTTGTTTTTAGTTTTTGTTTTGTTCCGTTTATTTTCTTGGTTGTTTTTGAGGCACTAACAAGCTAACAAGTGATGATTAGAATCTTTGTAGCTGTTTTGAGTAAATATAGGTACCCATTTTTTTGGAGAAATTTCGTGCTGAAGGAAGCTGCTAATAAGGCATGGCCATGCCTTATTTTGCAGAAGCTCCTGTTTGGATTTAGTGAAGAGAGACGTGTGATGGCTTTGTTCCACTTAGGAGGGGATGTATTTATTAATTAATCAATTAAAAAAAATTGAAAAATCAGAAATAGTGTTTAGTGATAGTTTTTTTTTTACTTTATCTTATTAGAATAGGAATAGAGTCAAAGTCTTTGGAATAAGTCAAAATCCCCCAATCCCCAAATTGAAGAACCCTAAACATCGAGACTCATCTTCATCGCCTCTCAATCGCCATCTTCCGCCGAGCCACCGCCATATCACGCAGACCGCCGACCTCCGCCGTCCGCTTCTGTTTCCACCGCCAGTCGCCGACTTCAGCCGTTCGCCGCACCAGTCCGGCAAACCTCTATAGCCGCCGCTTTCCACGCCCGCAACAGCCACGAGCCACCGCAGCCCTCCGCCTCCTCAGTAGCCGATTTCAGGGCAGTCCTCTTTTCTCTCTTTTGCAAATACATTAAGGACAATGCATTTCTTAAGTGTGAGGGGGGTTGGTTTGATTTTTATTGTGTTCTATTTTCAATTGTTGCTTGTTGGTGTTGTTTTTGTCTTTGTTATTTGCTTTTTGTATTTTCTGTTTAGTTTTTATTTGCTTTTTGTTGAAAAAAAAAATCTCTCTTTCTAATTGGTAGTTCTTGTCCCTTGCTATGATTTAAATTGTGATGCTTCATTGAGATGAATTGATGTACAATTGAGTATTGGCATGATTTGATTGAGTTTACATTCTCTACACCTTGGTCTTTTGCTTTTGATGATGAATTGAATGAAAAGTGTGTGGAATGATATGCCAATGACCTTTATTTTGGTGAGTTTTGAGCTTGAGAATCACTTAATTTAATTGCTCCTTCTTTCCATGTGCGAATGTCATGCATAGTTGATTATCTTCTAGAACTTGCTTTGTTATGCATTTGGGATTACCTCAGTGATGTGGAATGTGAAAAAGGGCAATTAGGAAAAGCTAATTTTAGCATTCTATTTGAGCTTACCTTTGAAGAAAAATCCCTAGATAGCCGTTTTGAGCCTTGGCCTGTTTTTATTGAATTTTAACCGCATTACTAGCCATATTTATCATTCCTTGTTGTGATTTCCATGTTTTGATCTCTTTTATTGAAGGAATGTGTATACTGGTTCATTTGGGTTGGTATTGTGAGTTGGCTAAATTTGGGGAGTAGAAGTGAAGTGCTTGGGATTGGTTTTGAAAAAAAAAAAGGAGTTTGGAGCTGTGATTGGGAAGTGAGAATTGAAAAAGAAAAAAAAATGATGGAAAAAAAGAAAAGAAAAAAAAGATTGTGAAAAAAAAGGGGGAATGAAAGACTTGGAGAAGGTTGAAAGGAAAGAAAAAAATTTTGTTGATTAGAGCCTTCTTGTGTGGAAAAAGAAAGAAAGATGGGAAATTTGTGCCGTTTTGATGTCTTTTGAAAAATGTGTGCCATTCCTTCAATTTTGGAGCCTAAATATCCTTGTTTATCCATACCGACCTGAAGCCCCGTTTCAACCAAATTTGAAGTCCCTAATTTTCCATTTTCGCTCACTGTTTGGTGCCTACTTGATATATTTGCAAGCTTATGGAAGGGTCTTCTATGTTTTGATTGGAGAGTCCCGATATATGAGCCTTAAACACATTTGAGCGATTTTGAGTGAATCTTGGTGAGGGTGTTGAATTCCACTGCACTTGGATTTTGATGAATCATGAAAGTATTTGATTATTGGTGTTAGTGGTAGAAATTCATTCTTTTCATTGTTGGTGCTTAATTTGTGTATTGGTTCATTTATTTGGAGCATTATGACTTGGGTTGTGAAAGGGCATTGAAGTTGGCTTTGTTTTGGTTTTATTCTCTTCCTTGAGGACAAGCAAAGCTTAAGTGTGAGGGGGTTTGATAAGTTGCATATTTGCACCTATTTTTAAGTGATTTTCCCTTGTTTTACTAAGCTTTGTTGTGCGTTTATTGGGATTTGATGATCTTTTGAGTTTTGTAAGGGAATAAAGGTGTTTTGTAGAAAAGAAGGCTATAATTATCATTTTGGAAGCAAAAGCTTTGAAGAGTTTCGAGTAGGAAGAGTCCAGGAGCTTCTGGCAGATAAGGCATGGCCACGCCCCAGTCTGCAGGCGGGAATTAATTCATAAAATCACCAGTGGGACCCAGCAGAGATATAGATGGGCGAAATTCTTGCTTCCAATCTGCGATTTTTCACAAGGAAAGAGCCTTAGAGTCCAAGGAGTAGAAAACTTACCATTGGGAGAGAGGAGAGATGGAATACAATATCTAGAAGATATATATATATTCGGAATCAATTTTTCTCTCTCCATACTCACGCCATTCACGAAGAGAACGCAGATTTCATAGTTTTCATATTTTTTCAGACTTTGTTTTTATTCTATGATGATGTTCTAAACACTTTTCTAGCGAGAGGATAATCGAGACTCGGATTCTACACATTTGTGAGATCGAATTGGTTTTATCATAATTTATTTCTCTCTTTATTTATAAATCCTCCGTTTGTGATTTCTATTATTGTTTTAATGATTATGCAAAGTGCACGTTGTATGATTGTTAGAATAATTTCTTGCTAGTGAATTATCTAGATCCATAATTGTCTAGATTATTTGCCTAAGTAGCGCAATTGGATAGATTGGGGGTAAACAGTCCCGCTTTCGACACTTTGGGGAATTATAATCTTATCTGAACGGGTCATCATATGATTTTCGTGGGTTTGAATTGGTGTTTCTCTGGTTCTTAATGCTGTTAGTAGATTTAATTCTATGGTCGTACCTAGGATTGTCTATTAATTAGAGAAGTAGTCAACGGTCGTACCTTGGCTGCCGAATAATTAAGGAGAAACGAGGTTGTTAGGTCGTACCAATAGCCATAGCCAATTTAGAGAGAGAAGTGAATTATATCTGTGCATCTGTGATCAAATTGTGTAGTCCGTTGTCGAGATTATTCTTGAGCTAGATATTTCTCTTATTTGATCTTCGTTTGTCATTTTATTTCTTTGCCATTTAATTGATTTCGTTGAATTATTTTAATTCCAGTATTCAAAACCCCCCCCATTTAGTTTTAGGATTTTAGATAAAAAGATTAATATTTAATATACCAGTCTCTGTGGTTCGACCCTGCTTGCTACTATTGCAATTTATTTGGATATTGAAAAGCAGGTTTATATTTGTTGGTTTCGACACCCACCAGATTCAATCGTCTTTTATAGAGGAGTGATTTTGTGACCGTTGAGTTCCATTGATCGGTGGCTCTGTTGGTTCATCAATGGCAGATGGTCTTTATGATCGTTGGAGCTTTTGGTTGAAGTATCCATTGCTTTGCTAATCGATCTCTGTTGGATATTTAATTCCAGTAGCCGTTGCTTTGTCAATCGATCTCTGTTGGATATTTAATTCCAGGATCTCCGCTGGAGCATTTATTCCAAGATCTTCATTTGAGCATTAACTCCAGGACTCTCTGGCTGGCAGTTCTGAGCTCCAGTTTAGCAAGTTTGAGTTCCAGTTGGCAGATCCGAGCTTGTCTGCTTAGTTCGGCTATCACTCTAGTTTGGCAGTTCTGAGCTTCTTCCTCCAGTTCGACTGATCACAAGTTATTGAATAGCTTGTCAGTTCGACAATTCTTTCTTGAGCTTTCTTGTCAGCTTAACTGATCACAAGCTGTTGGCTAGCTTGTCAGTTTGACTGATCTTTCTCGAGTTTCCTCGTCAGATGTTTGCTTATTTTCTCCTACAAGCTGGCTGACTTCAGTTCTGCCTTTGATTGATTCGTCTGTCTACTTCAGTTTGGCTGAAGTTAAGTTTGGCCATCAGCTGGATACTTCTAGTCTTCAGTTAAACTGATCTCTTATCAGTTTCTTCAGTCTTGTTGATTTTTCTCTCAGCTCGGCTGACTTAGCTGTCAGTTTGTTTTGACTGGTTCGACTCTTTTAACCCTTAGTTGGATTGAGTTCTGACTGGTTGGCGTATCCTTCCAGCTAGTTAACCATGCTCCAGTTGGGTTGACTCTGGCTTCAGTTGAGTTCCTTCTTGAGGCTCTGGATTGGTCAGCTTGGATCTTGGTTACTTTTTCAGGAATAGTTTTGACATCTCATCAAAACCTTATCTAGGGGTTCCTTGATAGTTTTTCCTAACAATTTCTCCCTTTTTGATGATGTCAAAACCTTGTCAATGATGATGGAAAAACTACAAATGTTCGTCTGAGAGACGTGATGTAGTTCGCTTATAGGCAAAGCTTGATATCAGAGCAAGTTAGAGCAGGAATTCAAGTATCAGAGCATACTTTCATTTGAAACATACTTTCATTTTGAACTATCAGAGCATGATTATCAAGGTATCATGGAATGTGCATAAGCATGAGCAAGGCTTGATATGATATTGAAGCATGATATTGAAGTATTAGAGCATGTATCATATATAGTTCTCAGAGCATGATATTGAGGGATTAAATCAAAGCATATAGATCAGCGCGAGCATATAGATCAGAGCATATAGCGTATAGATCAGAGCATATAACTTTTAATATCATAGCTATCATATCAGCTCTTGATAGTAGATAGAACTACTACTTTATTTCCTCAGCTTCTTTTTCTTTTCCTGTTTGATTCTCCTTTTTCTTTAACTCCATGTGTTCTCCAAGCTTCTCCCTGAAGCTGAGCTTCCCCCTCAAGCTGTACTTCTCTTTGAATCTGCTCCCAAAGAGTTAAATTTTCATTATCATACTTTCCATCTTCCCCCTTTTTGGCATTATCCAAAAGGGTAAACTGGTGTAGATCGTATAATGGCATTGATAGATTTGGTAAGAAGGTGAATGCAGTTGCCAAGTTGTCATCACGGACTGAGGAAACTGAGGGAATGGGCATGGGCGAGGAGAACCATGCATAAGCTTCTTCAGTCGTCATGAACTGACCACGATCAGTGGTGAGAGAGAGATCTTACTCTCTGAAGTCCATGGATGCCAGGTTGGTGAAGATCTCATCGTTTGAGGTGATTGGTAGGTCTTCAATAAATGGGGTGCAGAAGGAGTTGGCTGGCTCATTGTTTGAAAGATGAGCGTCGGCTGGTACGCTGTACTGGATTCGTTTGATCAGTGAATCCATTATTTCTGAGAGCGTTGGCGGTGAGCAGAGTGGATGGTTCATCCAATTTCTACTCTAGTGGCCTTTGTTGATTCAAAAGAAGGATCCACGAGTGCGGATGAGGTGGAACATGGTGGCCTCATCGATTTGAAATCTCCAGAGATGATACTGGAGGTATCTTCTCAAGTGCTCGAATAATGAGGGGTTGTTGCCCTCAATTAAACCGAAAGAGCTTCGTAGCTGATGGTCTAGAACTTGCTCAAACTTATCCTCAAATAAGTCGCAATGGACTGAGGTGAGAGGTTGTGAGCTGGCGGGTATTGTAGACTGATCGCTCAGTCTAGAGCGAGGCTCATTCTCAATCAACAACTGCCTTTCATCTGAGGAGCTGGTAGTTGCTACCAACGGTCTCTTTCCACGACTTGAGTCGACAGTTCTTGGTTGTTGCGATTTCTTCAGGACTGGATGGCAGTAGATGGTCGGGAGCATATCCCTTCATCCGATTGGCTCTCCAGTTGGAATTGCCTCGTCAATTTGACTCATAATGATGTGGCTTATGCGACCCATAGACCTAACATTCTCTCGGAATGTGCCAGTTGTCGGATCAAATTCTGCCCGGTCTACATTTGTTTGCAGTTGAGCAAGAATGAAGGAAGCCCAGTCGGCTTTGCATCCGAGGAATAGAGCGGCCATTAGATAAGCTTTGAGTTCGGAGAACTGGACCATCTCAAAGTTTCCGTGCAGGATGTGACCTGCGATATCCAGGAGTTGGATGATCTCACTAGGCAGACTTTCCTTCACCATGTGAGCAGTCGTGGTGGTGCACGTGTGGATGTTTCCAGAGACGATTGCATTGTGGTAGAACTCCGCAACATGGGTGAGTAGATTCTTGACTGGCATGATCATCAAGAATGGCAACAACCCAGTTTCCTCTAATGGCCGAAAGATCCTTTGGTATTTTTCTGGACCTAGGCGTGCATGAAGAAGCTCTAGGTTAAGAGTTTTGTCTTTCTTTAGCTTGCTTACGAGCGACTTGACATTCACCATCTGAAATGCGGGTTTCATTTCTGCAAAGCAATGGTTGCGTTAGATTTGCAAGTGCTCTGGTTGGGCGATATCAATGCAAGGGAGAGAGAGATTTTGCAGATGATCTAAGCCTTCATCTCCTTGCATATATATATTCAGCTCTGCATGCATTGATCGAGGACACTCGATTGCTATCTTAGCTGATCAGCTATCTGATTTGATGGATGATTAGCTGAATAAATGATGCATGCATCCCAGCTGTCTGATTGTGAAGCAACTTTATGATCATGTGGCTGAGAGAGAGCAAATTTAACAATGAGGTGGTTACCATAAATAGAAAAATATTTTCTGCAGATTTTGCTATTTATATCTCATAGATAATCATTTCCTCCTTTTCACCTTTGTGGAGTCGATTTAATATCAACGCAGAGATATTAATGGCAACTTGTGAGAGAGGACCCCATTTTCAAATTGTATCCGTTGGATGTAATATAAGGAATTTTATAATCACAATGGAAACAATTAAGTTAAGAGAAGCTTGAGTAAGAAAAACTTATCCTGAGTCAGTTGGGATACAGTCCAACTGATTGGCTTGATGATTCAGCGGTTGGATGATCAGTTTCATCGTGTTTCCAGTTGCCGCTGATAAGCTGACTTTGAGGCTCTAACTGAACTGAATTGATCAGTTCGTTTGGTCAGTTGCTTGGTCTTCTTTGAGTCAGTTTCTTCTTCTTGAAGGGCCGAACTGGACTAGTTGCACTGCTTCCTTTCGAGCAGTTTGATCGATTTGTCATCGATGCAGATCCAATTTTGTTCTTTGGCAGTTCGGGCCTTGCTGATTTCCTAGCTTGGTGAAGTTGCTGAATGGCAACTGATGAGTTTTTCATCCTTTGATTAAGGGATTGTGAAATTCCCTTCGGAGACTGTCTGAACTGATCAATGTTCAGAATCAGTTGCACGCCTTTTGAGCCGGATTTGAGTAGGAGAGTGACATAGCTCTTGGATACGAGACTTGGTGATGTGGCAGTATCGTCATCACCACTATCTCTTTCATCATCATGTCTTTGATTCTTCTGAGGAGCCATGACTTCAGTATGTGATAGATGTGGTTCTATCCTCTCTGTGGCAGTTGGAGTTCGTCGTGATGGCTCAGCTGACTGACTTGATAAATCATCAAAGTTCAGTTTTCGGCAGAGGGAGCCAGTTGGGCAGTCGACTGATTGATTTGCAACCACAGCTCCTTGAGGCATGATGCTGGTTTTGAATTTAGCTAACAAGGCAGTTGCTGGAATTTTGTTGGCGAGCCTGTGATTCATGATGTGCTGAACTTGCACAATGGTTGGAGGGAATGAATTTGACGATCCTATCCATTTAATGCTCCAAGTTTCTTCACGTTGCCAGTAGCTCATGCCATGAAAGGCAGTTAGCAGAAAATGAAGCTGGATGGACATAGAATGTCTCCAGTTATACCAATAGAAATACCGGTGTAGTTGTTTGAACAACTCTTGGTCACGTTGTGCAACAAAAGCGAAGTGCGTGAGAAGAAGATTAGTCACTTCCTTTTGTGCACTTTTGACTGCATATTCACCACTATAGAAGGTGCGAATATTTTCTTCAGTCAGCTGGAGGGGAGGGCATGCGCTTCTGAAGAAGTCAACTCCATAATTTGAATGAGGGATTCCGATGAATGGAATAAGTTCATCTGGATCAGAGCAAACCTGGAAATCAACTGGTGATCCGTTCTTTGATTTCGGAGAATGAACGGCGTTGGCAGTTGAATTGCTCGAAGTGATGTTGCTCGTCTTTGCCTTGACTCTTCGTTTCTTTCTTAGTGACTGAAGATGGTCATTTCCCTTCTTGGGAATCCAGTCAGAGATGAGGACTGGTAGTGCTTTGTCACTTGGAAGATTCAGTAGGTCTTCAATCATTTTGCTCATCCTTAGAACAAGTCCTACCTTAGACTCAAATTTGCCATATTTCTTCGAGTCAGAGGCCTTGACGACTTGATGCTTGATTTGTTGGAAGACAAATTCTGCCCAGTTTGTTTGTCGTCCTTCAGCAAGGTGAATCATAACCTTGTATCTCTCTTGGGTGAGTTGACTCAGACTTCCAATTGCCCTGAACATCATCTTGTTCGTTATGTCGAGTAGAACGCCATACTCGGGCTTCAGATCAGTTTTAGCTGTCATAAAACTGAATTGCTTGTTGCAGGTGGGAGCTTTCCATTCTCTCCAGTATGATTCTGCAGGTTCCTTCAGTTCTTGAACGGATAATCCTTTCCGTGAAAGTTGGAAGACTTCTGCAATTGTTCTTTCAGTGATTTGGAGTAGCCGTCCTTGAATCACTGATGACACTGTCTTTCCATCTGCAGACATTTTTGCTTGAAGCAAAAACTCACTCACCAAATTTTGTCTGAAGAACTTTGGTGGTGTTTCCAGGTAGTGAAGAATTCATGTCTTGTGAAGATTTGACAGAAGGGTTGGGTTGTTTGATTCGTTTAGAATCAACTGAAATTTCTTCCTTTCTAGGAATTTGTCTCTCAGTAGTTGCTCTTTGAAGGAATTTAAAGGTCTGGGTAATTCGGCCATCTTTGGGGTTGGCTGAAATTTTGGGGGATTTCAAGAGCTTTGAGAGAGAGAGAGAGAGCTTTTGAGAGCGTAGGAGGGGTATTTCTGAGAGGCTTATAAGAGAGGGTTTTTTATGAGTGATTGGGCAGGCTCATAAATCTGATGGTTGGAATGGTACTGGCCCTTGGCCTCTTTTATTTTGGTCGTTGGCATTTAATGACTTTGAGACGTGTCATTCTTTTGCAACGGTCAAAATATTCAAAATAAATGCTGAGTCGAAAAGATAATCTTTTTATAGATCAAAAAGAATGTTGACAAACTGAGTAACAAGAAGTAAACTTAGGGCTTTCTAATCAGTTGAACTTGATCAGCCACTAGTCCTTCTTGTGTTCAGTTTTCCTCCTCTTAGCAAGCGGTTCAATGGAGTCACCTTCACCATCCTCGTCACTGCTTGAAGACTTAGTTCCTGCTGACTGGAGTCTGGGGTGAGCTTGCAGCTTCTGAATTTGCTCTGTGTTCAGTTTTACCTGTTGCTGCAGGCTGTGGATCAAGTCTGCATAGTAGGCAGAGAGCTGGACTGATGAGCTGCTTGGTTGAGTATCGAGCTGAGCTGCTCTCGAGTCAACCTCTTCTCCATCTTCAGTTCCTATCAGTTCCTCACATGGAACTGTGTGGGATTGCTCAGCCTTCTCCATACTGACAGATTCATCATAGCTGAGCTCTGGTAGAGTCTCCGGTGCAGCAGTTTGGGCTTCAGCTTGAAAAGCCCTTTGAACTGGATCAAAGTACACAGTTATAGCTAGCGTACCTTGGTAGGTAGATTGATCATCCTCTTGTGCTGTCTGATCAGCTGGCTCATCAGACTCAGCTGGCTCTGTTACTGGAGTAGTGGGAGGAATAGTTGAGGGAGCTCCTTCCTCAGCAGTTGGCTCTTGGGGAGGAGCGATTTGGGGTTCAGCTGACTCCTCAAACTGTTGAGCCTTCTCAGCTGGCTCTTCTAACTGCTTAGGAACGAGATTGATCTCAACTTCAGCTAAGTGAGGAGATCGCTCAGAGTGGAGTTCTCTTGCTACTTCATCAATGAGATCATCCACTAGGGTGGATACTTGATTTCTTCCTGTAGTTGATTCTGATGGTTGTCCAGACTGATGGCTTTGTGATTTCTTCTTCAATTCATTGAATAGCCATTTGTGTTGAACATGAGAGTGCTTCCATCTTTCACGTTCTCTCTCTGTGGTGATGGCGGGCAGTTTTAATCCTTGAAGTTTGCACAGTTCATCAAAAACATCTTTTATTGAGCCTTCTGATGGATTTGAACATTCTTTTCTAAGGTGTAGCTGCCTCATTAGATGTTTGCCCTGAGTGATTCCAGCATTCTCACTGTCTATCCACCACAGACTCCATTCTTCTTCTCGCTTCTAGAAGCTCATCCCATGGAAAGCGAGCAATGAGAAGAAGGGTTCTGAGAGATACACGTGTCTCCACAAAAATCAGTAGATGTACCTAGTCAAGGTGTGGAAGAGTTCTTCATGGCCAGTTAGTTCCTGGGCGTAGTGTTGAGCCACATATTTCTGTGTTGTCTCATCAGCCCATTTTTTCACGGCTTTTCCTTTTGAATAGGCTCTTATGTTCCCTTCAACTTGAGCCATTAGGGGGCATGTCATTTGAAAATAATCAGTCCCAGCTCCGACGTGAGGAATTCCTTTTGCAGGGATGATATCTTCTGAGTTTTCACAGTGAGCCATATCTTCAACGGTTAGATTTGGCGGAACCGTTGGATCTGGCATGGGGCTTGGTTCCTTTCTCTTCTTGGGTTGAGGAGGTGAGACTCCTCTCTTCTTTGTTTGACCAGCTTGCTTCTTCTTTGAAGCTGATCTGGTAGCTGGTCGTCTGGCTGATTGTCCAGCAGTGTCAGCTCTAGTTGCGACTAAGCTTTGTTGCCTGGTAGACGATCTCAGTTGAGCTGATGTGCCGGTTCCAGCTGCGATGGAGCTTGACTCAGCTTGTTGTCTCAGTGTTAAGGAACCGACTAGAGACCTATATATCTGAGCTAGAGGAATATTATCATCAGAAACATTCTGGGATGTGCCAGTGACCTGCTTCTTTCCCTTGTCTTCAGCTGCAGACTTCTTCTTCTTTGGCTGGTCAGCTTGCTCAGGATCAATTTCCACGATTTTAAGCAATTTTGAGATGAAGTCATTGCTGACTATGCTCTTGAATTCTGTTTTTTCAGTCATCCAAGGGAACTGTTTCTCTAGAATTATGCTAACTCGACTAATGTACCCAATCCTTTATGGGAACTTTTTATCATCCCAATGATTTTCAATGATATCAACATATCTCTTTAGTTGATCGAAGAAGTATTGTGCCCAATTGATCTCCAGCCGATTGTAGATGGTGGCGCAGATCTTGTATTTGGTTTCTGACATTTCGGATTGGCTACCAGTTGTCCCTACCATTATTTTTGAGGCTATGGCAGCTAATACTTGATACTCATCTTGAAATCTTGAGATGAGATGGTTGCTTTTATATGGTCGGGTCTCGCCTTCCTTCTTCCAAAACTCATAGGCTTCCTGAAAGCTTAGTTGAACTTCTTCCAACTTGAGTCCTTTGATAGATAGATTAAACATGTTGCTTAGAGATTCAGCTGTGACGATGATCTGTTGTCCTCTTACTTCAGATCTGATTTCTTTGGGATCTGAGGAACCATTTGAATTCAGAAAGAATTCTGCAACTGGTTCTGGATATATGCGTTCTGGAAATTCTTCTAGGAATGTCTTCAGCTTTGCCTTAGAGAGCTTTTCGATAATTATTCCACTTAGAGGGGAAGCATTGCAGGCTTGAATGAATCCAGCTGGGTTGAAGAACTTATCTCTGTCAAGTTTCTCACAAAATACTGTGGAGTCTTCTCCGGATTGGCGGAAATTGAACCTTTTGCGAGTGCGACCGGTTGAGTTTTGAGCCATGATACCTTGATGAGAGGTTTTTGATAAAAAGGATTGAGCTGGAAGACTGAGGATTTGATCTCGAAGGCTGAAGGATTTTGCTTTCGACCAGAAAAGAGAGAGAGGTAAGTCGGCAGTAAAAAGTGTGAAGCTTATCTCGAAGATTCAGCCGACTTATTTGTATAGAGAGGTGAAGCTCATCCAACGGTTGGGACGTTTCGGATGCCCTGATTTCAACGGTCAGATTTATTCAATCGACCCGTCGATTGGCTTTCGATTTTATCCGTTGGGGATTAATGAGGAGAGAGAGTGAGTCCAATGGTAATATTGGAGTGACATGTATTTTTACCGTTCCCACTATTGAAAATTTTGAACTTATCTGTTTCTCTCTTATGGCTTCCTCTTGGCTTGAAACTGATTACGTCATCAGTTGGCTTCGACTATAGCTGATGATTTCCATGTTGATCAGCTCCAACTGAGATGTTTTCTGATCAGTTCCTTCCTGGCCTTGACTGCTGGAATTTTAATTCAGCTCCTTCTCAGTTCAGCTGCTCCTTCAGTTCTGCTGCTTTCCTTCAGCTGATTTTTTGAACTGATGTCTCCTGTTGAGTTGATTCCAGTTCTTTTAACTTCTCCATCAGTTTGAGCATTTTGCAGCTGGTACGTTCTGCTTGACTGACTGGATCATCAGTGGAGACCATTTGGCTAACTCTGCCGTGCTCCTTGCCTCAGCTTGAGCAAATGAACTGATGATTCAGTTGAGCTGATGGGGTAGGGTGATAAGCTTCAGTTTACTTTCTTTGCACAGCTTCTCGCTTCAGTTCAAACTGATAGCTTATATGTCCAACTGATCAGTTCAGCAACTTTCTCAGTTGTGAACTACTCATTCTGATGAGTTGAAGCCTTTCGGTTCAGTTCCTCTCTTCAGCTGGAATAGTTTTCTGACTTTTTTCTTCCAGTTGACTATCTTCATCCTTTGATACTAGTTCAAGTAGTCCCAGTTGTATGCATAGCTCCATAAACCTTGCTTCAGGCAATGTTTTGGTGAAGATGTCAGCTATCTGCTTCTCTCGTGTTGACGTATTTGATGCATATGTCCTTCTTCTCGATGTGATCTCTGATGAAGTGGTGTCTTATATCAATGTGTTTAGTTCTTGAATGCAGAACTGGATTCTGAGATATTGCAATTGCACTATTGTTGTCACAGAATATAGGTACTTCTTCAGTTTCGACTTTGTAGTCCTTCAACTGTTGCTTCATCCAGAGTATCTGAGCACAGCAGCTTCCTGCAGCTACATATTCTGCTTCAGTTGTTGACGTGGCAACTGAGTGCTGCTTCTTGCTGAACCAGGATATCAGTTTGCTTCCAAGAAACTGACATGTTTCACTAGTGCTTTTTCTGTCAATCTTGCATCCACCAAAGTCTGAGTCTGAATAGCCAATTAGACTCAAACTGTTGTCTCTAGGATACCATAGTCCAAAATTTATGGTTCCTTTGAGGTATTTGATAATCCTCTTTACCGCTTCAAGATGACTTTTCTTCGGATTGGCTTGGAACCGCTCGCATAGACCGACTGAATAGGAGATGTCTGGTCGGCTAGCTGTTAGGTAGAGTAGCGACTCAATGATTTCTCTGTAGTATGTCTGGCTAACTGATTCTCCTTCTTCATCAAGGGTTAGCTGGACTGATATGTTCATAGAAATCTTGAGAGTTTTTCCTTTATTAGCTCTAAACTTGTTGGTCCCGGGCGAGTCGATATCAGTTTAGAGGGGGGTGAATAAACTGATATAACTTTTTACTTCAAATGCGGAATAATAGGGGCCCTTTTGACTCGCTTAAGAAAGACTTATCTATGCACAACCTTATGGATCAGTTAAGGCAGTTTGGGTGCAGCTTGTGTGAGTTGGTGTACAGTTCAAAGATATGCAATAACCAAATCAGTACAACACACAAGAGATTTATAGAGATTCGAAGTCTCAAACTTCTACGTCCTCTCTTCCTTCCGCAGAAGGGCAACTTCACTATATAACTTGAGTCTCTTTATAAATTACACAATGAAGGATAGTTGGCTGAACCTGGTAACTGCTCGCTACCTCAGCGGGTCGACGGCTCACACTTGAAGTCCCTAAGTGCTCGCTAGAAAGGTAGGTGCTATTGTCGTCTTTACAAGGTTTTAGATCTCTTTCGATCTTCAAGAGGTTAGTCTTGAACAGGGGGTATCAACTGATGTGCTCCTTGAATTGAGCTGGGTAGTTGATCGTTGTATAGCTGGAACTGAGAAGGCTACCCTGGCTGGATCGTCAACAGCTGGCTGAATATCTTGATTTTGTGAATTCTTCTTCTCAGTTGGACTCTCGCAGTTTCTATCAAGTGCTGAACTTGAGCTTGAATGGGAGGAAGAAAGAAAAGCTCTTGCTTGTATATGCGAAAGTTGTGAAGGCGATAAGTTCTGTGTGTCAAGAGTTTGCGAAGAGTATTTTAAACTCTGATTCACTCGTCTTTTATAGAGGAGTGATTTTATGACCGTTGAGTTCCATTGTCCATTGATCGGTGGCTCTGTTGGCTCATCAATGGAGGATGGTCTTTAATGATCGCTTGGAGCTTTTGGTTGAAGTAGCCGTTACTCTGCCAATCGATCTTCATTAGATATTTAATTCTAGGATCTTTGTAGGAGCATTTATTCCAAGATTCGCCAGTTTAAGCAATAAACTCCAGGGTTCTCTGGCTTCAGCTTTCTTGGCAGTTTTGAGTTCCAGTTGGCAGTTCTGGATTTGTCAGCTCAGTTTGATTATCGCTCCAGCTGGCAGTTCCGAGCTTGTCAGCTGAGTTTGGTTATTGCTCCAGTTGGCAGTTCTGGGCTTGTCAGCTGAGTTTGGCTATTGCTCCAGCTGGCAGTTCTGAGCTTGTCAGCTGAGTTTGGCTATTGCTCCAGTTGGCAGTTCTAGGCTTGTCAGCTGAGTTTGGCTATTGCTCCAGTTGGTAGTTCTGGACTTGTCAGCTGAGTTTGGCTATTGCTCCAGTTGGGCAGTTCTAAGCTTGTGTTTCTCCAGTTCGACTGATCTCAAGTTCTTGGCTATCTTGCCAGCTTGATTGATTTCTCTTGAGCTTTCTAGTCAGCTTGACTAATCATAAGCTGGCTAACTACAGTTCTGGCCTTTCAGCTGATCTGTCTCGTTTACTTCAGTTTGGTCATCAGTTGGATACTTCCAGTCTCTAGCTTAAACTGATGCTTTATCAGTTTCTTCAGTCTTTAGTCATTTCTTTTCTCTCACAGCTCAACTGACTTAGATGTCAGTTTGTTTCAACTGGTTCAACTCCTCAGTTGAGTTGAATTTTGACTGGATGACATGTCTTTCAGCTTGTAGACCATACTTCAGATTGGTTGACTTTGACTTTACTTGAGTTCCTTTCTGATGCCCTGGATTGGTCAGCTCCGATCTACAACTTGAATTTTAGTTAGTTTTTCATAACTAATTTTGGCATCTCATCAAAACCTAATCTAGGGGTTCCTTGATAGTTTTTCCTAACAAAACTTCTTGACTAGCTCCTTAGGGTACTTGGCCTGGCTGATAAATATCCCATCTTTCAGCTGCCTCACTTGGAGTCCTAGGAAGAATGTCATTTCTCCCATCATGCTCATCTCGAATTCGCTTTACATCAGTTGAGCGAATCGTGTGTATAGATCTTTGCTTTTTGATCCAAAAATTATGTCATCCACATAAATTTGAACCATTAAGATCTCAGTTGATCGTTCTATCCGGAATAGAGTTCGATCAATGACTCTCTTTTGAAACCCATTCTTCAGCAAGAAGGTTGTGAGAGTTTCATACCACGCTCGAGGAGCTTGCTTCAGTCTGTAGAGAGCTTTCTTCAGCTTGAAGACTTGATCACCAATTTCGAAGCCTGGCGGTTGCTCGACATACACGTCCTCCTTGAGCATTCCTTGAAGAAACGCACCCTTGACATCCATTTGATAGACTGTGAAGTTGAAGTGAGCTGCATAGGCTAGGAACAGTCTGATGGCTTTCAATCTTGCAACTGGTGTGAATGTCTCATCAAAGTCAATCCCTTCACTTTGTGAGTATCATTTGGCTACCAGTCTTGCCTTGTTCCTTGTGATCACACATTGTTCGTCTAGCTTGTTGTGAAAAACCCATTTTGTGCCAATGACCTTCTGGATTTTTGGTCTATCAACAAGAAACCATACGTCATTTCTTGTGAATTGATTCAGTTCTTCTTGCATGGCCATGATCCAGTCTGAATCTTCTAAGGCTTCTTTGACGTTTGCTAGTTCCGTCTGAGATATAAAGCATGTGAATAGTGCATGCTTAGTTGAACTTCTGGTTTGGACTTGGCTTCTTGGATCACCAACTATCTTGTCAGTTGGATGGCTTCGGAGCCATTTGGGCAAGATAGCTTCAGCTGGGTCTTCAGCTGGTTCTACTGTGGTGACGTCATCAGTCGTCCTTTCATCAGTTGGTTCGGCATCTTCATCAGTTCTTCCCCCTGTTTCAGTTGTGGGGTTTATGGTCTCAGCACGATTTGTGTCCTCATTGAACAGATTGTTCTCAACTGGTCTAGTGCCAGTTTCATTGCCTTCTTCTAGTGAAGCTTCAAGCCGCTTTGGAACAATGTGATCCACATAGTCCTGCGAGTTTTTAGTTTCACTAGGTAGTACTTGAATTGATGTGTCTATTGTTTTTTTGTTCCTGTACTCATTAGCAAATTCATCAAATACCACATGACATGTTATTTCCACAACAAGAGTTCGTTTATTGAACACTCTGTAAGCTTGTGCGTGAGGCGAATTATACCCGAGAAATATTCCCTCATCAGCTTTAGCACTGAAAGCTTTCAGTTGAGTCTTGCCATTGTTGTGAATATAACATTTACAGCGAAATATTTTAAAGTATGAGATAGAAGGCTTACGACCCTTATACATTTCATAAGGTGTTTTGTCATGTGCGGTAACGATGGCACTTCGATTTTGAGTGTGGCAGGCTGTGTTGACTGCTTCAGCCCAATAACCTTCAGCTATGTTGGCATCAGCTATCATTGCTCGAGCTGCTTCTTTGAGTGTCTGGTTTCACCTTTCAGCTACACCGTTTTGTTGTGGAGTTCTTGTAGCTGAGTGTTCGTGAGTGATTTCAAATTTGCTGAGAAAACTGATCATTTGCTGATTCCCAAATTCAGTTCTATTGTCGGAGCGAATCCTTTGAACTGATCTCTCTTTTTCAGTTTGTAGCCTTCTGATCAGCGCTGTTAGCTTGGCGTAAGTTTCATCTTTGCTCCTCAAGAATTCCACCCACGTATATCTTGAGAAATCATCAACTACTACGAGCGTGAATCTTTTGCCTTTTGGGGTCTGTGGTTGGACTGGACCAAACAGATCCATATGTAGCAGTTAGAGGCATTCAGTTGTTCCTGGTGGATGACTCCTATTCTTGAAGGATGACTTCACTTGCTTCCCTTTTTGGCATGGTCCACACACGCCTGTTTTCTTATATATCTCCTTGGGAAGCCCCTCAACTAGCTCTTTCTTGGCCAGATAGTTGATGGTTTTGAAGTTGAGGTGGTTCAGTCATCGATGCCATAGCCAGCTTGCTTCAGTCTATCCTTTTGAAAGGAAGCAAGCTTCTGAGTAGCCGGTTGACCAGTCAACAATATACATATTGCCTTTCCTTATGCCAGTAAGAAGAATTGCTCCAGTTGACTTGTCTCTTATGTTGCAACAGTTTTTGCTGAAGTCAACTGAGTGGCCATTGTCGTACAGCTGGCTGATGCTGAGTAGTTTGTGTTTTAGTCCATCCACATGGGAGACTCCATTTACTACAACTTTTCCCTTGACCACGAACCCTTCTCTAATGGTTCGGCTTTTGGAGTTGTCTCCAAATGTGACAAATGGACCTTTGACTTATTTATAACTGTCGAGATCTTCTCTGTCTCCGGTCATGTGCTTGGAGCACCCGCTATCTAGATACCAGATATGTTTAGTTTTCTTCATAGATAGGATGCTCTTATCCTGCAAAAACAAGGATTAGCATTTAGGGACCCATTTCATATCGGGTCCTTGTTGATACATCAAGCTCTTTGGAATCCAAACTTGCCAAACTTTCAGCTTTTTATCATTCAGAGATCCAACTGATTTGGATCGCTTGATCAGTTTAGATTTTCTTTCAACTCTTCTATTTTGAGTTGAATCAGTTGAATGGTACCTGCGTTGAGAGTTAGTAGAATAAAACAATTCAACTAAAATGTTTTTGTCTTGAGACCTTTGAGCTCTTTGATCAGGCCAATGCCTTATATGTTTCCAGATTACTGGATTGAACCCTTTTGTATCAACTCTCGGTTCATTTCTGGAATCCAGGTACTCGTTATAGTGATGGTAGAGTTCAAACGAGTTTCTTTGATCTCTCCTATAGGTGTTCTGATTGAACTTCTTGGTAAGATAGGCTTGAGATCTAAACTGGTTTTTTTTTTCTGAAGTGGACTGATCTATCAGTTTGCCTTGGGGGCATTCTGTGTTGAGCTGGTGGTCTTTTGTGAGCTAATGGTCTCTGTTGAACTGAAGACCTTGAATGAAAGGATTGGTTTGGATGAACTGATGGTCTTGACTGGAATTTTAGCTTCAGTTGACCTAGTGTTTTTGGTTGGGAGAACTGTCTGAATTGTCTGGGCTGAGTTTGAGGATTTCTCAATATTCCTTTGCCTTTGGATGTCTCAGTTGGCTGATCATGAGTTGATCTGGTGAATCCTTTTAGGATTCCTTTATCACTGGGTTGAGCAACTGCCTTTCCTTTCTCTAAGGCAGTGAACTTGCTGTATCCCAACCCTGTGCTGCTGGTTCCGGTTCTCTGATGATTCAATATCTCATCTAGAATTTGAGATCCCTTTTTGAACTTGAGAGTTACTTCTTTTCTCTCATGGATCTCTTGCTTGAGTTTTTGATTCTCAGCTTCTAGATCAACAGTTCTCAATTTCAACTTTTCAAATTCCACAAACTGAGATTCAAGATAATTCATTCTTTCATGATCAATGCTCAATTTTCTAACTCTATTTCTCAGTTCATTGCTTTCATCTCTCAATTCAACATGCAAGCAGGATATGGAAGCTAATTGATCTTCTAGCATCATAAGTTTCATGTCAAGTTCATTGCTAGAGATAGTTGCTTCATTAATATGATAGAAAGATGTTTGAGAGTCAGCTGTACTAACCTCTTCATCATTGTCAGCCATGAGGCAGAATAATGCTTCATCATCTGAGCTGTAGTCGTCAGAATCAATTCCAGATGGATAGTCTGAATCGTCTAGCACGGCATTCTCGAAGTTTGCAATCATTGCTTTCCTTTTGAAGAAGCTTATCCTCACTTTGGCCTTCTTGTCTTCAGGGAGTTCTAGACATTCATATCTGTAATGTCCTTGTTTGTGACAGTGAAAGAATTCTCCTAGATTTCGATTGCCACCTCTGAATGGTTCAGTTGGTCGTTCAGCTGGTTGATGAGTTCTCTTATCTTTTGGGACTTCATCAGTTTGAGGTGGAACTAATTGTTTATCCCTGACTTTCTTCAGCTTTTCTAACAACCTGGTAACTGACTGAATTTGATCATTGATGTCTTCAGTCAGGTTTTCCTTCTTTTCGGTTGTGTCTCTTCTTCATTCGGACAAAGATCCGCCTTGATTCTCTCTGGCTGGTGAGCTTCTGGGCCGAAAGTTGTTCCTTCCTCGAGTATCTCTAAACCGGTTCCTTTCACCATAGAAGGCTGCATCTTGAGTTGATGATGTTGATGCTTCCTTCTTCCGGTTTAGGCTGTACTCATGAGCTTTGAGAGAGCCAAACAGTTCTCTGGGAGTGATGCTGTTCAGATTTCTTGATTCTTTTGTAGCTATCACTTTCATGTCTCATTCTTCGGTGAGATTATCCAAAATTTTGGAGTTCATCTCAGAATTTGGATAGCTTCTTCCCAGGTTGGTCATCTCACTGATGATGCTTAGAAATCTGGTTTCAAGGCTTGAGATGGACTCTTCTGACTGCATTATCAACAGCTAGCTGAATGCTTTGATTCTGTGGATTCTTCTTCTCAGTTGGACTCTCGCAGTTTTAGCAAATGCTGAACTTGAGCTATGTGGGAGGGAGAAAGAAAGCTCAGTTGTAAGTTGAAACAACTTGAATGAAGGTTTCAAGAATGAAAGTCACGAAAACTCATTTGAAAACTTTGATTCACTCGTCTTTTATAGAGGAGTGATTTTGTGACTGTTGAGTTCCATTGATCGGTGGCTCTATTGGTTCATCAATGGCAGATGGTCTTTATGATCGTTGGAGCTTTTGGCTGAAGTAGCCGTTGCTCTGCCAATCAATCTCTGTTGGATATTTAATTCTAGTAGCCGTTGCTTTGCCAATCGATCTCTATTAGATATTTAATTCCAGGATCTCCGCTGGAGCATTTATTCCAAGATCTTCATTTGAGCATTAACTCCAGGACTCTCTGGCTGGCAGTTCTGAGCTCCAGTTTAGCAAGTTTGAGTTCCAGTTGGCAGATTTGAGCTTGTCTGCTTAGTTCGGCTATCACTCCAGTTTGGCAGTTCTGAGCTTCTTCCTCCAGTTCGACTGATCACAAGTTGTTGAATAGCTTATCAGTTCGACTATTCTTTCTTGAGCTTTCTTGTCAGCTTAACTGATCACAAGCTGTTGGCTAGCTTGTCAGTTTAACTGATCTTTCTCAAGTTTCCTCGTCAGATGTTTGCTTGTTTTCTCCTACAAGCTGGCTGACTTCAGTTCTGGCCTTTTATTGATTCGTCTGTCTACTTCAGTTTGGCTGAAGTTAAGTTTGGCCATCAGCTGGATACTTCCAGTCTTCAGTTAAACTGATCTCTTATCAGTTTCTTCAGTCTTGTTGATTTTTCTCTCAGCTCGGCTGACTTAGCTGTCAGTTTGTTTTGACTGGTTCGACTCTTTTAACCCTTAGTTGGATTGAGTTCTGACTGGTTGGCGTATCCTTCCAGCTAGTTGACCATGCTCCAGTTGGGTTGACTCTGGCTTCAGTTGAGTTCCTTCTTGAGGCTCTGGATTGGTCAGCTCAGATCTACAGCTTGGATCTTGGTCAGTTTTTCAGGAATAGTTTTGACATCTCATCAAAACCTTATCTAGGGGTTCTTTGATAGTTTTTCCTAACAGAAAGGTTCAGGGATCTCATCCGGAAGTGCCCAAAACATGGATTCCAGCCTGATCAATAGGTGTGCTACTTCTATAATGGTCTGATGGAGGCACTCGAGATAGAATTGATACAGCTGCGGGAGGCGCATTGTTGGAATTATCTACAGAGGACGCCATGGAGTTGTTGGAGAGGATGGCTGCGAATAGTGCTCAGTGGTCATCTCAGAGGAATTCAGTTCGCAGAGTAGCAGAAGTCTCAGTCTCTTCTGATGATTTGAAGGAATTGACAGCACAGATGTCCACCATGGCGAAAGCCATCACTTTGTTGACTAAGAACAGTTCGATGCCCCCTGAAATGGCATCAGATCAAGTTACAGCAGGTCAAGATAATATGACCGATGTGAACTATATGCAGGGTTGAGGGTACAACAACAATTACCGACCAAATTAAGGAGAGAACCCCTACAATCAGTTTGGGCAATGAAACAATGACAAGTTGAGTTATAGCAACCCCAATAACTTTCAATAGCCACCATCTGGGTTCTCCACCATAAATGGGGTGATCAATGAAGGAAAGAAGCCGGATTTGGAAGAAATTCTAGGTTCCTTTATGACTGCTACCAAATAGATGATGGAATGATGGATGTTGAAGCTGCGAAGGTGGACAATCTGACAATCGCATTCAACAAGTTCACTGTCAACATGGAGGCGTAGCTAAAGTCTATGGAAACTCAGATTGGTCAGTTGGCTAAGATTGTTGGAAGCTAGCAGCAAAAAGACCAATATCCGAGTAATACAGAGGTCAACGCGAAGGAGCAGTGCAACGCAATTCATGTGTGCAGTGGTATAGATGAAGCGGGTGAGCAAAAGACTGCAACTGAGGCGCCTGAGCCCAAATATGTGCCCCTGCCTCCATATGTTCCTCCATTTCCGTTTCTCCAACCATTGAAAAAGCAAGAGAAATAGACTCAATTTGCCAAATTTCTCGAGATTTTCAAGAAGTTGTCGATTAATATCCCATTTGTGGAAGCTCTTGACCAGATGCCTAAGTATGCTCAGTTTATGAAGAGGATTTTGGCTAAGAAGAAGAAGATCGGAGAAGTGGAATGGGTGCATTTGTCTGAAGAATGCAGTGAAGTGATACAAAAATAAGTGCCGACAAAGTTGAAGGATCCAGGTAGTTTTTCTATCTCATACCATATTGGAAGCTCCAGTTTTGATAATGTGTTGTGTGATTTTGGAGCTAGCATCAATCTGATGCCGTTTTCTGTCTACCAAAAGTTAGGACTTGGCCCGTTGAAATCGACAATACTAACTCTGAAACTAGCTGATCGGTCATTAAGATGCCCAATGGGGATGGTTGAAGATGTTCTGGTGAAGGTCGGGAAATTTTTTTTCCCAGCTGACTTTATCATTTTGGACATGGAGGAAGATCGTCGAGTTCCACTCATTTTTAAGAGGCTATTTCTTGCCACTGCTGGAGCAGATATTGATGTGAAAAGGAGGGCTCTGATGCTGCGAGTGGAAGATGAAAGTGAAACTTTCACCGTTTATCGACCACTTGATGACGCAACTCATGTGGAAGTAAAGATGGTAGAAGTGGTGAACTCTCCTAAAGAATTTGACAGATCTCCTGTGTCTGTTAAGCTAAAGAGGCCGCTCCAAGCTTGAGAAGATGAGAGAATTAAATCCAAGAAAAAACATGGAGAGTATTGGGGGATGGCTATCTCAATATCCGCTATAGAGTTGAAGAAGAGAGGATTAATGTGGCGGTGCATTTCTCACAAATCTCCATAGCTGACTTGAAAGAAGATGTCGAGCTCGAGAAAATTAACCAAGCGCTTGTTGGGAGGCAACCCAATATTTCGGCAATTTTAATTTCATTTTTTATTTTTATTTTTATTTTATTCTGTTTTTATGATTTGTGTTTCAAGGTATTACTTTCTTTTTTCTTTTTTTTCTTGAACTTATTCTTGCATTAGAATAAGTTTGGGGGCTGTGGAAGTGCGTTATACATTGAATTTTTTTTGCATGTAGTTAGTTCATTTGCATTTAGTTTAGTTGTTTAGTCTTTAGTGCATGTTTATTCCTTTTGCGGTTGGTTTGCAACTTGTCTGGTGTTGGATTCTCTATCTCTCTTGCTATGAATGTGTGGTATGAGATGGTTGTTGATGATGAGCACGTTTAAATGGTTTTTAATAAATTAAGCATGTTGCGAGCATGATAGGTGCAATTGCGATGAATTACTTGGTTGTCTTGAATCATGACTGTCCTATGAGAATTTTGAGCCTGTTTACCTCTTTCTTGTGTGTGATTAGCTATTTAATTGCTTGAATGTCTAGAACTTGCCCATGGTCTACTCAAGTTTAACAGAATGTGTGTGAATTTTAGAGATGATTTTAGGCCATCTTTGGCAACCCTGTTTTCCTTGCTTATTGTGACCGAATACTTCACAAAAAAATATCCTAGTTAGCCTCGTTGAGCTTTTTAGCCTCTTATTTGGTAGCCAATTCAATTTAACCTTGTGTTATAATGTTTTCTTTTCACTCGGACTTGTTAAGTGGGTAGAAAAATTGTAGAATGGCTGAATAATTGTTGGTGGAAAAGTGGAAGAATAAAATTAGGGGTGAGCAAAATGGCCTGAGAACCGAGAACCGAGAACCGAACCGAACCGAATGAATTCGGGTCGGTTCGGTTCGGTTATTTTCACAGTTCGGGCAGGTTCGGTTTTTTTTCAAAAAATTTCAGTTTTCGGGTTCGATTCGGTCCAAAAAATAAAAAACCAATTTGGACCGAAAACCAAATTTTTACATATATTAATAATAAAATTAATATCCATTAATACATTATACATTACAGAATAGTAGAATACACAGTACACAGACGCGACTGCCCTAGCCCCTAAATCTGTAAATCGTAAAATCGATTCTCCTCTTTGGCTCTTCTCTCAATCTCGCTAGTCGCCGCCTTAAGTCCCTGATGCCATCCACTCCAAAGTCCACAATCCACCGGTAAGGCGGCGACAATCTCTCAATCTCAGCTCTTCTCTCAATTCTCACCGGCGAGGCGGCAACGCCGCCCTCCTCCTCCATAGTCCACTCACCGCAGTCGAGCACGAGCGCTGATAGTAGCAGCAGTCGAGCACGAGCGCCGACAGCAGCTGTAGCTACATCACCCTCTTCATCCGTCAATATTGATTCAATAAGCAGTAATGTAAGTTTTGTGTATTCTGAACTGTATAAACATCATATATTTTGATGATTTGGGTTGTTGTAGGTGCGCGGCATATTGATTCAAAAATAATTTATTGTTTAGAAAAAATGAATCTTATTTTGTGACCAAATAAATCAATGATTACAATCTGCAGAAGGACAGTAGCCTCATAAATTTTGATTTTGTTAAAACCTTTGAGATTTTCTAAGAAGCTGAAGCTAAAAGCCTAAAATAATTGGTCTAGAAGATGGAATCCTAAATGGTTAGAAATGACAGATAATATGCTGAAGCTAAAATAGTTGGTCTGAGAGTAAAATAACGTCAACTAGCTAAAATAATTATTAAGATTTGTGGCCTTCAAGTCCGTGTGAATGATATTGTTATGATGCAAATTGTTCATGCCCTTCAATACATTAATAGCTACTTTGATTAAAGTTGGAAGCTTAAAAGTACCCTTTTGCTTGTGTAAATAGTCGTAGTCAAAAGACATGTATTCTGCAATTAAACAAACAGGAAAACTTTTCACTATCAAAACCTGTTGCAGTCAGTAGGAAAGATTCCACTATCATGCACTTGTTAAATATTTTTATCTTAGAGCAGTTCATTTTTCTCTTTTATTTAATTCTTGTTTTTTATCTTATTGTTGTAGATGTCTCTATCGCGTAATGCTGAAATAGAAACAACACCTGAAGCCGAAGATGGTAGCTCATCTTAACTTTCATCAACTCAAACAGAATCTATTGCACTTTCACAAATGAAAAAACGGAAAGCTATGGACCCAAGGTCAGATGTTTGGGATCACTTTATACCTTTTACAAGTGGTAATGATGAAAGAAAAGCACGTTGCAACTATTGTAAAAAAGATTTTGCTGCTGATGGGAAAACATGTTGATAGATGTAAGAAAAAGCCTGCTAAAGTTGACCTTTCTCAAACACAAATAAATGGGCATTCTGGAGAAAGTCTAGGTGTTTGGAAATTTGACCAAGACTCTATTAGAAAAGCTTTAGCTCATATGGTGATTGTTGATGAGTTAGCTTTTAAGTTTGTTGAGAATGAGGGCTTCAAATACTTTATGTCTATTTCTTGTCCTAGATTTCAAATTCTTTCTAGGTGGACTGTGTCGCGTGATGTGTTTCAAGTATACATGGATGAAAAGAATTTATTGAAAGCATTATTCAAATCCACCAACCAAAGGGTTTGTCTTACCACTGATTCATGGACTTCAATTCAAAGATTGAATTATGTGTGTCTTACTGCACATTATATTGATGTTGATTGGAAATTGAACAAGAAAATAATCAATTTTTGTATGATTTCTAGTCATAGAGGTAGAGACATTGGTTGGCAACTTGAGAAATGTTTGCATGAATGGGGAATTGATAGGGTGTTCACTATTACTGTTGATAATGCTGCTTCAAATAATACGGCATTAGAATATTTGAAAGAGCAAATGGGTGATTCAGAGTTTAGTATTCAGAAGTGCAAACATTTGCATATGAGATGTGTTGCTCATATAATCAATTTGGTGGTGGATAAAGGGTTGAAAGAGATTGGAATTTGTGTGTTGAGGGTTAGAAATGCTGTGAGATTTGTTAGACAATCACCTGCAAGGTTGAAAAGATTTAAAGAATGTGCTGAACATGAAAAAATATCAACCAAGAGTTTGTTGTGTTTAGATGTTGCTACTCGTTGGAATTCGACGTATTTGATGTTGGATGCAGCTTTAAAATTTGAAAAAGCATTCTCTAGGTTTGATTTGCAAGAACCTCATTATAGACTTGAGCTTGAAAGTGGTGATACAGGGGGGTACCTGATAAGGAGGATTGGTTGGTTGCAAAAAGGATGCTTGGTTTCTTAAAAGTCCTTTATGATCTTACTTGCAGAATTTTTGGGTCTTTGTATGTCACATCTAATACACATTTTCGTGAAATTTATATGGTTCATTATGTGTTGAGAGATTGGATGAGGAGTGCTGATAAAGACTTGGTTACAATGACAAAGAACATGAAAGCTAAATTTGACAAGTATTGGGGGAATCCAGAAAAAATGAATAGCTTGATATTCATTGCTCCTGCTTTTGACCCTCGATACAAGTTAAAATGGGTTTCATTTGCTCTTTGTGATATGTATGATACTCAATTGGGTACCAAAATGACAAATGTTGTGAAAGAAGAGATATTTTCCTTGTATAGTGAGTACAAGAAACCCACTAAAGGTGAGGGCATCGAACAAGGCTCAATTTCAATGCCAAATGAAGTGGAAGTTGATGATCCTACTATTTTAGCATCAATAGAGGCTGATTCTGAGTATGTTCAGTTTTTGAATGGAAATGAGGGTGGTCAAAGTAAGACAGAGGTAGAGAAGTATTTTAATGAAGAGACTGAAGCATTTGGGACAAAATTTGATATTCTAGAGTGGTGGAAATTGCATGGGGTTAGATTTCATATTCTCTCTCTAGTGGCTCGTGATGTTTTGGCAGTTCCTATCTCCACTGTAGCTTCAGAAGCGGCATTTAGTGCTGGAAAATGAGTACTTGATCCTTTTAGGAATTCATTAACTCCTAAAGTAGTGCAGTCTCTCATATGTGGTCAAGATTGGCTTCGGAAAACTTTGACTCCCATTAATGTTGAAGAAATTCTTGAAGAAGTTAACAAGCTCGAACAAGGTAATATTTTATTTTTAAGTACATTTTTTTATGAATACTACATAATTAATTACTATCTTCTTTTTCATTTGTAACTGTAGGTCTACGTGGGATTGCACTTGAAGCATCAATTGATTAGTTTCAAGTTTCTTTTGCAAGAGTTGTTGGATTTATTGGAGCTTAACTATTTTGTTATATTTCATTTGACATTGTTGGACTTTGCTATTTTGTTGTATTTCATTTGACATTGTCGAACTTTGTTATTTGTTGTATTTTATCTGACATTGTTGGACTTTACTATTTTGTTGTATTTTGGTATTAATGATATTTTGCTTGAGATTTTTTTTAAAAGGGTCAGAAATTCGGTTTAAAACCGAACCGAACCGAAATATTTTGATTCGGTTCGGTTCGGTTTTGATAAAGAATTCGGTTCGGTTCTGTTCCTTTTTTAAACAATTCAGTTTTTTTTTATTTTAGCATTTTCGGGACCGAATCGAACCGAAAAACCGAATGCTCACCCCTAAATAAAATGATGAAGTGTGGTCGTGAAAAAAGGGCTATACAAGTTAAAGATTTTGCATGGCACTTAGGGGACATTAAAAAAAACTAATAGCTTTGCAAAGCTAGGAAATCTAAGTGGCCATGTAGAGAAAAAAAGAAAAAAAAAGAAAGAAAAGAAAAGAGTGAGTAAAACTCACATAAATTTAGTGGTGTTGTTTGATTTATGGTTTTGGAAAAATGAGGAAGAAAGCTAGACAAAGTCTAGTTTTACTTGATTGGTAGTTGGGGTTGAGTGTTAGTGAGGATTGATGAGAGTGAATAACTCAATGAGTCTGATTTAGTCACTTAGCCATATATTCCCTACATTGTCCAATAGCCTACATTACAACCGAATGGAAAGTTCTTTATGATCTTTAATCTACACTCATTGCATGTATAGGTGAGATAAGATAGTGGCAAGCTTATGGTTAATTCGTCAGTTAAGTCAGTTCTGAGTGCTTTCATGATTAACCTAAACACTTGAGAGTGAGTGATATACATGTCTGGTGAGGTCATTGGTTCAAGACTAAAGACAAGTTAGTAGTTGCATTGTATAAGAATATTTTGCTCATGGTATGTTTGATTTTGATTTTTGATTAGTGTGGTGCCTGATAAACATGGATTTTACATGCATTTGAGTAGTTGTATGGCTCATATTTGTAGAGTAATGCATGCATTTGTTGAGTTTTTATACTAGTTTTGAGTTTCCGTGTGCTATTTGATGTTTTGGTGTTTCTTGTGCAAGTTTGAGCTGAATTTGAGATTTATCCAAGATCCAATTCAAGGAGGAAAGTTGCTAGAAAGATAGAGGATCAAGAGAGGGTCGCAACACAACTTGAATCGGGTCAATCGGACGAGAAATGAGAGAGAACGGAGTAAAACGGCGGAGCGTGTCGGAGGATGCGCGCTGGCACGGACCGTGCTGTCCAACGGCACGGCCCGTGCCATTAAAAAAGCAAATTTCGGACTCTCCGTACCAACGGCACGGCCCGTGCCGCCTGTTTCCGAAAAATTGGTGTTTTTCCTTGTTTGGACTCTGTATTTCTCCAACTATATAAGGCTCTGCTCTGGACGATTTTTAGAGAACTTTTCACCCTATATTGAAGCAGAGAAGTGCTGTGAAGACAGAGGAAGACGGAGATTGAAGATTTAAACATCCGGCATAAGTGTTTCATGTTTTTAATTTAATTTTGTCATGACTTTTGTAATGCATATTTTATTAGATTTCTATTTTGCCATGAGCGGCTAAACGCATATTAATTCTAGGGTTTGCAAAGTATGATTGAAGCTATGTATTTAATTTAATCTTGTTATTTTTCCCTTCCGATTAATGTGTTCAAATGTTCAAGTGCTTTTGATTTCATGCTTAATTATTGATCATAATTGATGCATGCTAGCTAGTTAATTTGAGTCCTGGCGGAGATAATTAATTAGTGGGATTAATTGAATAATTTGATACATGTTCTAAGGAATCTGTAGGGGAATTTACATCTGTGGTTCTATCGGGAGTTAGTAAATTAACCTAGAGACGAAAGTAATAGGTTGTTTGTTAATCTGCTTCTACCTTGAGACCTGGCGGAGATAGGTAGATATATTTTTGATTCCTTACCTTTAATCGGATTAAAATTGGGAAAGATTAGGATTAAATTGAATCATAGTGGATACATGTGTGCTGCATTCCCTAGGATTAGTATTTCATTAATTGTTTGAGTTTGATTATTTGCTTAGTTTATTTACTTGTGTTTATTTGGTTCTAGTTCTGTTCTTTTATTTTATTTAAATTCGTGCCTAGTTTTAGTAAACTCATATATTGGTAGCCTGGATAATAGAGAGTTGTTAGCTTAGTACTCAGTATTATCAAATATTCAGTCCCTGTGGATACGATACTCGATTCGCTTGCTATATTGCATTGTCCTGTGTTAGTTGCAGTTTAGTGCATAATAAATAGTGCATCAACTTTTTGGCGCCGTTGCCGGGGACTGAGTTTGATTTTTACTGATATTATTACTGACAATAATTTATTACTTCAGGTAGTGTATGAAAACAAGGTCTACACAGCCACATGTAGACCCTGTTCCTAATTCCCCTGATCGAGACCCTAGACAGAGGAATAAGGAGCGCAGATTAAAAGAAGCAGAGATGGCAGCCAACAACGAGACTAAGATGGAAGCATTGGCTAGAAGACTGCAAGAGATGGAGCAGCGACTTGCTCAACAGACGGAGCCTGAACTGGAAGCAGCACCTCTAAACAAGCTGTATCGGGCTCCAACAGACAGATACTTAGGCGCTGGCTGGGGTGGCGGCATCAACGCCAACAATTTTGAGCTTCGGCCTGCGTTGATCAACATGGTAGCTGCACAACAGTTCGCTGGACGGGCTACGGAAAATCCAAATGCTCATCTGGATGCATTCTTGGATATCTGTGACACTATCAAAATGAATGGTGTCAGCGACGACATCATTCGCATGAGGATGTTCGTCTTCTCACTGAGGGACCGAGCCAATGAGTGGTTCAAGAGTTTGGACAAGGCGTCCATTACTACATGGGACCAGATGTGCCAGGCGTTCCTTGCCAAGTATTTCCCTCTATCAAAGGCACAGAAGATCATTGCAGATATTACGCATTTCTCTCAGATGGGGGATGAGTCCATTTATGAAGCCTGGGAAAGGTACAGAGACCTTCTGCGGTCTTGTCCACAATATGGATTTAGCATCGATCAACAAGTCACGCACTTCTACAGTGGTTTGATGATCAATACAAAGAGATTGGTGGACGCCTCAGCTGGAGGATGTTTGGTAAATCGCACTGCAGCTGAAGCACTGCGGATTATTGAGGAGATGGTGGCTACCAGTTATCAGTGGCCGATGGAGAGACGAGAAACAAGGCCAGCAGCTGCAGTGGCCGATGTTGGCGTGGATGAGTTGAGGGCTGAAGTTGAACTACTAAAGAAGCAAGTGCTCGAGAAATGGCGAGCACAAATGGAAGTGAATGCCATTCAGCAGCAAGGTTCAGAGCTCTCTATGATGGAAAATGTGAACTTTGTCAATCAGAGGAACTTCAATAGTGGCACTTACAACAAAGGACCGCAGGGATTCCAGAACAACAATCCGGCATATCATCCAAGCAATAGGAATCACCCGAACTTTTCCTATGCGAATCCCAACAATGCCTTGCAACCTCCGGGTCTTATGGCTCCTGCTGCAGCCCCCGCTGAGCCAAAGAAGCCATCACTGGAAGACATGGTGGCACAGTTGATTCCTAATCAAAACAGTTTCATCGGGGCCACCGGCACAAAGATTGCACAAATAGAGGGGACCGTGAGTGCCTTATCCAAGCAAGTGAATATGTTGGAATTCCAAGTGAGTCAATTGGCAAATCCAGTTGCCACACAACACAAGTCGGGACAGTTCCCGAGTCACACGGAGGTCAATCCAAATATGCACTGCAATGCCATTCAGGTGGTGTCCGGCGCCACTCTTTCACCAGCGCCAAAAGTGGCGCCAACTGTAGCTCCAAAAGTGGCGCCACCTGCGTCCCTTCCTCCTACTCCTCCAAATTCTGCTGCTGATCATCTGTTCGACATCTTCAAGAAGGTACACATCAACATCCCTCTTCTTGATACTTTACGAGGTTTGCCTGGTGGAGTTAGAATTTTGAAAGAGGCTGTCGCGAGAAAGAAAAAGGTGGAGGCTGTCGAGATGGTTCATCTGGTGGAAGAGTACAGTGATTGGCTGCAAAAGAAGCTACCGTTGAAGATGGCAGATCCGGGTAGTTTCACTATTCCTGTGAAGATTGGGAGATCTTATTTTGAGAGAGTGCTATGCGATTCTGGAGCTAGCATTAACTTGATGCCTCCCACTGTGTACAAGAGGCTGTAATTGGGAGTTTTGAAAGAGATTGATATGAGAGTCTAGATGGCTGATAGATCATATACTAAGCCACGAGGTGTTATCGAAGATGTGCTTGTCAAAGTTGCAAATTTGGTGTTCCCTGCTGATTTTGTGGTGTTGGATATGCCCGAAGACCCCAAGATGCCTCTAATCTTGGGGAGACCGTTTCTAGCAACCTGTGAAGCGGAGTTGGACATGAAGAGAGGCACGATGACTTTGGGGATTGATAGAGAACGAGTTATTGTTCGAAATCCTCCACCAAAGGATATCCCACAGTGTGATGATGTGAGTTTGGCCCATAGCTTCATGGATGATCTGACTGACAAGCTGGAAGAGAAGCCAGTGATAAAGGCCCCAAAGATACCTGTTTCTGCAGCTCCAAAAGCACAGTTATCTGAGATGTGCATGGTTGTACAAGAAGATGGAGGATTTTCTGCAGCTCTAGCTCCAAAGAAGATTAGAGTTAAATTTCGGGTCTTCCGAAAGAAGAATGTGAAAGGAGCTATGCTCGTTGCAGTTGCACCGGAGAAGCCAACAGTGGTAGTGGATAGCAGTCCTCGAAAGGGGCGACAATTCTGTTGGTTGGACTGCTATTTTAGACCTCGTTGACTGCTGAGGTATCGTCTAGCTAAAGACGTTAAATAAAGCACTGGATGGGAGGTAACCCATCATTTTTTTTATCTGCTTAGTTTTCTTTCTTTGCTTTTGTTTTGTGTCTTGTTTTAGTGTGCTAACTTGTAGAAAGGCGTTTCGAGCCCAAAAGCTATTCTGAGATCATCCATGTCGGGTTTCGAGGTTCTTTTCTCCATGTTGGTGTGCGGTGAGTTCGTTCCAAACATATCTTTATTTGGTTCCCTCCAAACTTATTCTCTTTGCAGTTGAATAAGTTTGGGGGAGGGGGATGGATATGATATGTTTGGCACATGTTTTTTATTTTTTTCTTAGCGTCTGTTTGTCTTTGTGTGTTTTTGTTGTTGGGAGTCATGTCTTAGTGAACTCGTGAAATGCTAATGATGAAAAGGAGCGTTGTTTTTGAAAAATATTGCATGAATTTGATGGATCTTGACTTGTTTGAATTGATGTACTCGAAATTGAAGTAAATGAAGCATGAATAGTCCTGTGAGCTTTTTGAGCCTTAACTGTATATCAATGCACAGTTTGATTTCTTTTATGAGTGTTTGTCATGCATGCTTTGGTGTGTCTAGAACTTGCCATGGTTTCTATTCGAATAATCTCGATTATGTGTAGAATTTAGAAGTGATTTGAGGCCATCTTTTCATAGCCATATCAATTCCTAAACACTAACCGGAAAAATTGATCCTTGCTAGCCACAATTTTGAGTCATAATTGCCTTTTGTTCATGAACTTGGATGATAGGGGGTTCGGAAGGTGAATAAGGGTATCTTGTTGTGGAAAAATAGTGTTTTGTGGAGAAAGAATGGAGATGTTGAAAGTGGGGTAGAAAATATTCTCATAGGCTCGTGAAAAAAAGAAAGAAAAACAATAAAAAAAAAAACATAAGAAAAAAATTGTGTGGAAGAGGAAAAAAAAAGTCAAATATTGAAAGGTAGCAATTGAGAATGTTTGCTATTTGTTGGCTTGTTTGTATTTTTATTGTTGAGATGAGCATAAGAGAATAATGTTTTGAAGTGTAAGGGAGTTGAAAAGAGTTGTGAGTGTGTATGAATTTTCGAGTCACTTAGCCAAATTTCCTAACCTTAACCAATGTCCCGACATTACATCCTAAATTAAAGACCTCATTGATCTTTATTCTTCTATGATTGAGCATGAGTGCTTTAGACGATTGGCAAGCCTATGGGTAACACTTTTGTATTGCATTTGATTCGATGAGTGTTATTTGATACACTTGTGAGATGAGCGATACACATATCGGTGAGGTTCATGCTTTGTTTATGGATATTAATTGTGCTGAGATTTGGATGAGTTGATGGATGTTGAATTTATGTAATTAAAATTATTTTGAGCATGTTCGTGAAGCATTTATGATCGAGTTTACTTGCTCTCCTCCATGTTTACATTTTCTTAATGTTCTTCTCATTGTTCGAGGACGAACAATGGTTCACGATTGGGGGAGTGATAAACATGGATTTTACATGCAGTTGAGTAGTTGTATGGCTCATATTTGTAGAGTAATGCATGCATTTGTTGAGTTTTTATACTAGTTTTGAGTTTCAGTGTGCTATTTGCTGTTTTGGTGTTTCTTGTGCAAGTTTGAGCTGAATTTGAGATTTATCCAAGATCCAATTCAAGGAGGAAAGTTGCTAGAAAGATAGAGGATCAAGAGAGGGTCGCAACACAACTTGAATCGGGTCAATCGGACGAGAAACGAGAGAGAACGGAGCAAAACGATGGAGCATGTCGGAGGATGCGCGCTGGCACGGACCGTGCTGTCCAACGGCACGGCCCGTGCCATTAAACAACAAATTTCGGACTCTCCGTACCAACGGCACGGCCCGTGCCGCCTGTTTCCAGAAAATTGGTGTTTTTCCTTGTTTGGACTCTGTATTTCCCCAACTATATAAGGCTCTGCTCTGGACGATTTTTAGAGAACTTTTCACCCTATATTGAAGCAGAGAAATGCTGTGAAGACAGAGGAAGACGGAGATTGAAGATTTAAACATCCGGCATAAGTGTTTCATGTTTTTAATTTAATTTTGTCATGACTTTTGTAATGCATATTTTATTAGATTTCTATTTTGCCATGAGCGGCTAAACGCATATTAATTCTAGGGTTTGCAAAGCATGATTGAAGCTATGTATTTAATTTAATCTTGTTATTTTTTCCTTCCGATTAATGTGTTCAAATGTTCAAGTGCTTTTGATTTCATGCTTAATTACTGATCATAATTGATGCATGCTAGCTAGTTAATTTGAGTCCTGGCGGAGATAATTAATTAGTGGGATTAATTGAATAATTTGATACATGTTCTAAGGAATCTATAGGGGAATTTAAATATGTGGTTCTATCGGGAGTTAGTAAATTAACCTAGAGACAAAATTAGTAATAGGTTGTTTGTTAATCTGCTTCTACCTTGAGACCTGGCGGAGATAGGTAGATATATTTCTGATTCCTCACCTTTAATCGGATTAAAATTGGGAAAGATTAGGATTAAATTGAATCATAGTGGATACATGTGTGCTGCATTCCATAGGATTAGTATTTCATTAATTGTTTGAGTTTGATTATTTGCTTAGTTTATTTACTTGTGTTTATTTGGTTCTAGTTCTATTTTTTTTTTATTTAAATTCGTGCCTAGTTTTAGTAAACTCATATATTGGTAGCCTGGATAATAGAGAGTTGTTAGCTTAGTACTCAGTATTATCAAATATTCAGTCCCTGTGGATACGATACTCGATTCGCTTGCTATATTTCATTGTCCTGTGTTAGTTGCAGTTTAGTGCATAATAAATAGTGCATCAGTGCCTGAAGCAATGATAGCTGTCACAATGCCCCTCTTGCATGAGTTTTTATTTCTCTTTTCATTGTTCGAGGACGAACAATAGGTTAAGTTTGGGAGGTTGATAAACCCATGGTTTTCATGCTTTGTAAGGGTCATTTAGATGTTAGTTGATGAGCATTGCATGCCTATATTGAGAAGTTGCGCATAGTTTTCCACATTTTGTGTAGTGTCACGTGTTTGCTCATTTTGAAGGTATTTGATGTCATTATTTTATGAGATGAAATTGAGCTTTAAAAGTACCTAATAAGATAGAGGATCGAGTAAGGAACGCGTTGCAACTTGAATCGGGTCAATCGGATGAGAAACGAGCGAGAACGGTGCAAAACAGTGAAGAGTGTCGGGGTCAGAAAAATAGCACGGACCGTGCTAACCAAAAACAACACTTTTTTGCACTGTGGTGAAGAAGCACAGTCCGTGCTCCCTTTTCGGCGAAATCACGATTTTTAGCAGTCCAAGAGCATGGACCGTGCTCTATATTGCACGGACCATGTTCAGTTCGGCGATCAGTGGCAAGTTTCCTTTTGAATCGGACTCTCCTTCCTTCTATGGGCTTCCATCCCTTGTACTATTTAAAGGCTCCTCTTGGACGAAAATTGCATCAACTTTTACCCTATAGAAGAGCAGAGAAGAGCAAGAGACAACGGAGAACGACAGAGAGCAACTGAGATTGAAGATTCAACTTGGCATAAGTTGCATTTACAATTTCTAGTTTATGTTTATCATGTTAACTTTAATCATCTATTTATTTTCTATGAATTGTAATTTGATGATGAGTGACTAAATATTTAGAGATTCAAGGGTTTGAACACAACTATGAATTTTTGTGATTTCAATTAATACTATTGTTCCTTTCCTTTATTTGCTTATGTTTCCTTGAATTAATTGTCTTGTGAATTTGTTTGGCCATTGTTGAAACCGTTGGTTTGTTAGTCATTAGGTTGGATATGTTTTGTTTTGTCTTTCTTTATTTGCTTGTGCAGGAAGATAGTCGGTTGAGATATTCTAGGAAATCTGTTGTGGTTGACAAATTCAAAGAGTTGATCAAGTCAAGATAAGGTTGTTGCTGAAGTTGAGGGAGTAAAGCTGAAAATCTAGGAGTGGAGATCATGGATAGTTAAAGCGGTTATTTGGAGTAGAGATCAAGTAATTAGTATGTATAAATAGGAGTCATTCGTATAGAGTATGTGTACGAATTCTGAGAGATATTTTTCAGATCTGTATTGAGAGATACTAGTTTTCTACAAGTATTAGTTAAGACAACTTTAGTCACAACCTTCTACAAAGAAAGAGATAAAGTGTCTTAAGTTTAGTAAGAGTTTACTTGTAGTGTTTTTGTAATTCACAAATTCATAGTGAATATTTTGCCCTGAGGCACTTCGCGAGATTATAGAAATATAATCTCGTGAAATTTTCAATCCATTGTTTTGTTACTATATTTCCGCTGCATGTTCAAAAGTTGTCCCAACTTTAGATACAACTTTGATCACAACTCTGTCAAAACCGAGAGTTCGGTTTCTTCAATTGGTATCAAGAGAATACACTTGATACACTAAGTGGTGATCCTGCTTTTGAGTACAATGGATTGTACAAACCCGTTGTTCAACAAACCTCCTGTTCTTGATGGGATGAACTATTCCTTTTGGAAAGTTCGAATGCGAGCATGCATCAAATCCATTGATGCAAGAGCTTGGAATGCTGTTCAAAAGACATGGACGCATCCTAAGACCATAGATGCTAAAGGTGACACTATTCATACCCCTCTAGATGAATGGACCAGGTCACAAAACGAAGATGCTACCTTCAATGACAAGGCACTCAACGCAATTCAGTCTTCCTTGGACATTCAAATGTTCAAACTCATAAGAAATTGTGAGTCGGCCAAGGAAGCATGGGATATCCTCCAACAACATTGCGAAGGCGATGTTGGAATTAAAGAATCACGTCATCGTATTCTCACCACTAAATTTGAGAACATGAAGATGGTGGAAGATGAGACAGTTGGAGAATATTGCAACAAATTGCTTGAGATTGCAAATGAGTGCACTGATCTTGGTGATCTAATTACCAACAAAAGGTTAGTTTCTAAAGCCTTGCGAACTCTAACACCTCGTTTTGATATGAAGGTTGTTGCTATTGACACGGCAACAACCACTGGATGTTTGGACTTCACAAAGCTGATGAATGACCTGAAGACCTATGAAATGGAGATGAATGAGAAGGGTGGGTCAAAGAAGAAGGGAATTGCCCTGACAGCTGGATCAACTTCAAAGTCAACTTCACCCTATGATGAAGACGAGGATGAAGATCTTGAAGAAATCAGTGAAATAAATCCAGACTATGCTCTTCTCACCAAAAGACTCAACACTCTCATTCGAGCTAATAGAGGTAAACAACAGAAGGGAGGTACTGAACAACGTAAGCCTCGCCATGACTCGTCCGGACCTTTAGTGATTTATGAAAAGATGAACTCACCTGGAAGAGAACCCAAGATCATAAAGCGTGCTGCATCAGATCACTTTAGACCAAAGAAAGTGAAAGATTTCTCCAATGTCCAATGCTATGAGTGCAAAGGCTATGGGCACTTTGCAAATGAATGTGCAAACACTTTTAGGAAAGTTGGAAAACCTGTCACATTCCTATCTCTCAGCGATAGTGAGCTGGACACCTCGGGAATCTCTGTGGAAGAAGTCTCGGATGATGCAAACAATGAACACACAGCCTTAACTGCAGTATGTACCGATATGGATAATTCAAAGCTTGCTGAAGTTGAGATAACTTCTGATAGGTATGATGAGTCCTATTATGAAACGCTCTTCTGCTTCAATACGGTGATCACTACTGCAGATGCGGAAGAAGTAGAAGTTACTGAAGAAGAAACTCTGGAGTTGCTAATAAAGTGGCAGGAACTCTACAAGGAGCTGTACGCCAAGTGGATAAAACAGTGCAATGAAATTGAGTCACTTACTGACGAATCCACTAATCAAAAGACATCTCTTGCAAGATTGGAAGTTATGTTGACAAAGAAAGATGCAGAGATTGATGATATGAGGATTCAACTCAATTTTGCCAAGGAAACTTTTAAAAAGTTCAACACAGGTACTTCTAAACTTGATGAAGTTCTTGCACACACTCAGGTAACTTCCCATGGCATAGGTTATGATAAAACTGTAAAAACTGCCTTTACTCAAATTCTGTCCACAAGTGGAAAACCCTTTGTGAAAGCTCAAGAAGGTCACTCGACTTCATCAGTGAGTAAGAAGCGCAGAAGATTTGTTTGTCATTATTGTTTTCTCCCCGGGCATATAAAACCCTTTTGTCATAGGTTTCTGCAAGAACATAAAAGGGAGATTCAGTCGAGGACACAGGCCTCAAAATCAGGTCTTATATCAAAAGTGACAAAACAAAGAACTTGGTCTGGAAGCCCAAAGCTGCCTCCAAAGACACCTGCAAAGTTGTCTTCACTGCTTCAGTATCTGATGATTCGACAACGTGGTACTTTGATAGCGGGTGTTCTCGCCACATGACTGGATCTCAATGTTATCTGACCAACTACCAAAAGATCAATGGTAGCGAAGTCACATTTGGAGGAGGATCAAATGGCAAGATTGTAGGACGAGGAACCCTGAACAGTCCTGGACTTCCAAAGTTGGCTAATGTGTCACATGTTGAAGGGCTAACAGCAAATCTCATTAGCATCAGCCAACTCTGTGATGACAACTTCAGTGTCATCTTTGATAAAAGAAGTTGTACTGTGATTGACAGCCATGGCAAACATGTAATTTTTGGGGTGAGATCTTCCAATAATATCTATGAAACTAACAGAAACAGCTGTTTGAGTGCGCAAGTAAATGAGGTGCAGCTTTGGCATCAAAAATTGAGCCACACAAATTTCCGCAATATGATGAATCTCCAAAGGCTCAATGCTGTGCTTGGGATTCCAAAGTTGAACATTTCAAGCCCAAGCCTATGTGGAGATTGTCAAAAGGGGAAACAAGTCAAAGCATCGCACCCTATTGTGACAACTTCTGAGAGACCTTTTACCACTCAAAGCTGCTTCGAACTGCTTCATATGGACCTTATGGGACCAGCTGAGGTTGAAAGCCTTGGACGTAAGTGGTATTCCTTTGTGATAGTTGATGATCTCTCCAGGTACACTTGGGTAAAGTTTCTGAGAAATAAAGGTGAAACACATGATACCTTCTTAGAATTGTATGCTAAGATCAAAAACTTTTACCATGCTTATGTTAAGAGAATACGATCTGATCATGGAAGGGAGTTTGAGAACTCTAAACTCTTGGATTTCTGCATAAAAGAAGGTATTCATCATGAATACTCAGCTCCAAAGACATCTCAGCAAAATGGTATAGCCGAGCGAAAAAATAGGACTCTGCAAGAGATGGCCACTGTTATGTTACACTCGAAGAAGTTCACCAAACGTTTTTGGGCTGAAGCTCTAAACACGGCATGTCATGTAAGTAACCGTGTGAACTTAAGAACCGGAACCACCATGACGTCATATAAAATTCTAAATGGTAAAAAACCCAATCTGAAATACTTGCATGTTTTCGGTTGTGTTTGTTACATTTTGAATGATAGGGACTATCTTTTTAAGTTTGATCCCAAAAGTGACAAAGGTGTGTTTGTTGGTTACTCACTTAACAGTCATGCCTACCGTGTCTATAACCTTATGACCAAAAACGTGATGGAAAGTGTAAATGTGAGATTTGATGATATGGCCAATTTGTATACTCCTGCAGACGATACTAATGATTTAATTGAGATACAGGGCAGAACAGGTAGCACTGAAGAGAAAGAAGAAAAAGTTAACCCTGATGTTGAGCCCACTTCAGCGACAAACAAGGATACACCTTCAGATGACTCTGAATCAGATCTTAACTTAGAAAATTCAGAGATACCAGAAGTAATCCAGGGGAATGTTAGAAGAGACCCACCGAAGAGGATTCGCAAAGATCATCCAATTGATCAAGTCATTGGAGATGTTCACGAAGGGGTCAGAACAAGAGGGAGAACTGTTGTCAATTACAAGAAAATGGTAAGGATGGTGTGTTTGTCGTGTGTTATAAATGAAGTTGGTACTGTTGTCTTTTTATCCATGGTTGAACCCAAAAATGTTAATGAGGCATTAAAAGATGAGTTTTGGATAAGTGCCATGCAAGCCGAGCTACTTGAGTTTGTTAGAAACAAAGTCTGGACACTTGTGCCTAGACCTTCTGGGATAAATGTGATAGGAACTAAATGGATATTTAAAAATAAAACTGATGAATTTGAAAATGTCATTAGAAATAAAGTCCGCTTAGTTGCCCAAGGTTATACTCAAGTAGAGGGGATTGACTATGATGAGACTTTTGCTCCCGTTGCACGAATAGAGTCCATCAGGTTACTTTTTGCCATTACATGTTATCTTAACATTACTCTTCATCAAATGGATGTTAAGGCAACATTTTTAAATGGAGTACTTGAAGAGGAAGCTTACGTGGAGCAACCCAAAGGTTTTGAAGACCCAACAAACCCAAGTCATGTGTATAAATTACATAAGGCATTATACGGACTAAAACAAGCTCCAAGAGCTTGGTATAGTCAGTTAACTGAATTCTTGCTTGAGTTTGGATTTTCCAGGGGTCATGCTGATAGAACATTATTCCTCAAGAAAGAAAAAGACTTGCTTACGATCACTCAAATCTATGTCGATGATATAGTGTTTGGATCGACAAGTGAGAAAGCTTTGAAGGAATTTGTTGAAGCAATGTCCACGACTTTTGAAATGAGTATGGTCGGTGAGCTTAGCAACTTCCTTGGACTTCAAGTCAAACAAAAGGAAAATGGTGTTTTCGTCTCACAGACAAAATATGCCAAAAATCTTGTAAAGAAGTTCGGTTTGGAGAATGCAAAGCACATGAGGACTCCCATGAGTACGACTGAAAAGTTGTCGAAGGATGCAGTTGGACCTGAAGTTGATCCAACTTTATACAGATCAATGATCGAAAGTCTCCTTTACCTAACCGCTAGTCGACCAGATATCATGTACAGTGTGTGTGCATGTGCTCGATTTCAGTCCTGTCCCAAGGAGGAACACCTTAAGGCGGTAAAGATGATCATTCGGTATGTGGCCGGAACATGTGAATTGGGTCTATGGTTCACAAAGGACACAACCACAGATCTAGTTGGATACAGTGATGCTGATTGGGCTGGAGAAATAGATGATAGACGGAGTACAAGTGGAGGATGTTGCTATCTAGGAAACAACCTCATCTCTTGGCACAGCAAAAAGCAAAATTGTATCTCATTATCCACAGCCGAGTCTGAATATGTGGCCGCCGGGAGCTATTCAACGCAGTTGATATGGCTGAAGTCGATGTTGGATGATTATGGGCTGGAAAGCAACCCCTTGGTGATGCTCTATGATAATACAAGTGCCATCAACCTTGCAAAGAACCCAGTTCATCATTCCAAATCCAAGCACATTCACTTAAGGTATCATTTTATTAGGGATTTAGTTGAAAAGAAGTTATTAAAGTTAGAGTATATTAGTACAGATAATCAACTGGCTGATTTATTTACAAAAGCTTTAAGCTATGAGAGATTCTCAATTTTGAGGAAATCTCTTGGCTTGTGTTCTATATGATAATTACAGTTGACCCAACTATTGTCACACTTTTGGTGTATCATAGTTAACTGTGAAGTTGAACAGATTTGAGGATGAAAAAGCCTGTATTAAGGTGAAACCATGATTGTTCTTATAAAATCATATAACTAGATCAAAGATCTTAGATAAATGATATTTATGAGATTCTTTTGGTTATTCGTCTATTCATCATCTGTTTCTCTTCTTAAAAAGTTTTCTATGATGTATCAAAAGTAATAAGATAATAAAATTTTCTTGACAATAGTTGGTTAATTATATATATAAAAAAGGGAAAAATTTTGAAAGTCAGTTGAATGTATCTGGAAATGTATCTTACTCTATCTTTAATACGTATTTTGACTATATCTTTAATATATTGATTCCTATTTATTTGGAAGCGAGTATCTACCAGATATAGTTATATTCTTCCATATTAACTTTATAAGGTCGTTTTCACTTAGATTCTCTCATTCCATTCGTCTCATTCCAAAACCTTTTCGTCTCCTTCAAACCCTTCATCTTCATCCTTTCCGCCATGGATTCTGAGAAAATGAAGAAGATTCAAGAGTTGCTTAGCGATCCTGAAGCCTCAGCCTACCTCCGTCATCTCTCTACCTTTCCCCCTCAGCCGCCGCAAATCTTCTCTCCGCCACAACTATCAAACCCCTTTCGGTTCTTATCACCAGATTCCACTCCAATCCTCCGACCTAAACTACTTCTATCTCCTTCAAGAGGAAACACACCGATGGAGATTTCTCCAGAAATGGCCAGTTGCTCAGAAGTTCAGTCACAACCGCTTGCATTACCGGCTTCATCTCCAACGATTTCTTCATCTCAAGCCATAATTCTAGCTCCTGACGGTGTAATTATGCCACCTCTTGACACTCTTGTGTTTGCTGAAGAGCCACTCGACACTCCCGTGCTTAATGAGGAACCCCTTGATCCCATTTTCCCTTCAAATGCACATATGTAGTTAATTGGTTATCTTTCGAGAGAGGTTAATTAGTTGATGGATTATGAATGCATAACACGAGCTTGCTAGATCGAGAGATTGGTAGGTTATCGTGGGGAGAATAAATCCTGAGAACCGTTAGGAGTTAGATGCTAATTTGAGACCGAGAGATGATAATTAAGATCTAATCTACGTCTAGAACTTTCTCGAGAGAGAGGATCTAGATAATTTAGTGATTCTCTTGCAAATTTAGGAATTAAATTCGGTTTAATATGTTAAATAAATCCATAAAATCCATAGGCGTGTAGACCCTGGAATCCGTTTTTCTCCCTGAAGTTCCCGTTTTATTCTTGTGTTCCTGTTATTATTAATTTATTTCATAGTTGTATTTAGTTTAAAAATCCAATCTTTAATATGGTCATCTAGATAAAGTAAAATAGTTCAATTGAGTACTTAGTTGAATTACATAGCCAGTCTCTATGGATACGACCTTACTCATCATAATTTTGCTACATTTACTTCGTACACTCGCGAGTAGTATTTTTAGTGAAATAAAATACCAAACAAGGGCATTTGAACCTTGACAGAAACGGCGGTTGAATCTTGTAGTTTTCATCTTCGGTAACAATAGTGACAAAAGAGGGCAACAACAGCGACATAAAATGACAACAAAACACATAGCAGTAGTGACTTTCTAAGACTTTGACATAGAACTATGGCAAAAGATAAAAAAAATTTAGGGTGCGCAAGATAGTCGGGGTCCAAATAGCCCGACCTACCACCATAGAACTGAACACAAGAACACTCTGAACATGTTAAAGAAAAACCATGTAAAACAACCATGCAGTTTTACAGTATAACCATGATCCACCAATATGCTGAAGCTGTTGAGGCCTCCATGGATGATCATGCACGTTGAAATAATTAACTACTTTAATTTGCAAGGATATGACAAACGATGAGCTACTTTATGATACTGAATAACCCAAGAAATTTACGAGAGACCAGTTTTCAAACATCAGGAATATAATATGATTGTCCGAAATTTGGCACTTACTTCCCACGAAAAAACACATAATTATCTGATAATTCGCGTGTCGGCGTGTTTTTGTAGTGAACAACAAATAATTGCGTAAAATTATTTGATATATTCTGAGTTGGTGTTCAATGAATCTATGCAATGTTTTCTCGAAACTTGATGTGTGTACACACTTCAATTCTCTAATTCAAATTTGTATACGTGGGCTAATCGTCTATTAAATCTCAAAATTATTACATTTTCTTTCATTTTTTTTCTTTAATTTTAATTTATTTTGATTTATTATAATTTTACAATATTATTTAGAGTTTATTCAACCCAATTAGGGTTTATAATTATTTTAATTAATATAGTTGATTTTTGGGATTAATAATTCCAAACTTAGAGTATATAATTTTTAAAAATTTCAATTTTAACAATAAATATTAATTATAATATAATAAATTTTATTTTTTATAAAAAATATTATTACAAATATATAATTTTAATGTTAACACACGTAGATTGGGATTAGAAGGTCTGATTTACGTGTAAAAGAAGATATGGATTTTTTTTTCTTCTTTTTTTTTTTTCTTTTTTTTTTTTGAGAAAAGGAGGATTTGGATTTGACTTTGAGACTGCTATGTGATGGAGTACCGAAAGTCGCGTGACGAGTCTCTGTGTCATTTACGCGTTCCGGTTGTGGACCCATGTAGGCCCCTTCAATTTCTTTTTGAATTAGGATTAATATAAATATTTAATTTCAAAATTTTAAAAAAAATAATAAATTTTTAAATTTCATGCATCATTTATGGACTACCGATGTATATATATATATAGGGGTGGCTTCAAATAGGAACCAACCCTCCTGAAGAAACCTAGGAACCAATCAAATTCAAGGATTTTGATGACATGACGGATAAAAAAGCGGTGGCATAGTTGTAAATATGTAAAATTCGAATTATAAGGGGTAATTCCAGATTTTTTTTAATAAAGTGATGACATCATCTTTTAAAATATTCCTAAAAACTTTAAATAATTATAACTTATTCGTTTTTTATCCAATTTACGCAAAAAATATATGAAATTAAAGATTTTTTCATACTCTTTCATTTAAGATCCATAATGCATTTATTTGAGCAAAAATTGATGAATAATACAAAAAACTATTTTTTACGTATATTCAACTCGTAACTGTCAGATATTTGCTAATATGATATCACAATATTGCTCATATCTTGTGTTTATGTTGCTAACATGAAATTTTTTATGCATGACTTTGAATTTTAAGTTGCTTTCATGAGAAAATAGTTAAAGTATGAGCTATATATAGTTAAGTTTATAAACAATTATAACTTTATCAATGCTTAATATTATTTTAAAAAACTTGTAATATTTGAGAATTTAAGTCATGCTAGCAATGTGTTACTAACATATTACCAAATTAATAGTCACATATTAGCAGTGTGTATATTCTCTAACATATTAGCAATATGTATGAATGATGTTACACATGTTACACAATATTATTTTAAATGTGGTCCAATGTTATATGTGTGGTGTTTAATACGTGTCAATTTAATATTATGATCTCGTCAAGTTAGCAATATGAGTCTATCTCATGATAGCAACAAAATCTGTTGATGTTAGCAATATACATCTTTCATGTTAGCATATTAATACAACGCCAGAAAAGACAATGGTTTTAAAGTGTTGTCTATTTAATTCCGAAAATTGGGCCCAAAATCCGAAAAAACATAACAGAATTTCTAAATTACGAAAATAACACCGCTTTCATTAAGTTCTCAAATATTACAAGTTTGCCACCTTACTTTGACTAAATTATGGTCATTAGATCTAATCAAATCTAAGGCTAGGATTGGTTCCTAGGTTCCTTCAGGGGGAATTGGTTCCTATTTGATCCTTCCTCTATATATATATATATATATTCTCATTCTTTATACTTAACTTTATAATATACAATTACAAATTAAGAATTACTTAAATCAGTGTACATATATTCATTTTAAATTCCAACATAGTAGTAATGTCTAGTTTATTTCATACGTCATCCGTTTTCAATTAAGTGTCATTTTAGATGAATGCACATAAATTAATAAATTAATTGAGTTACCTAATATACTCTTGTGTGAATGTATTAAATGCGTTAAATATAGATATATTAATGTATTAAATGAGGGGTAAATGTGTGAAAAAACTGAATTTTTTATCTCGAATTTGTAGAATGATATTTTTTTTGAAACAAAATTTAAATGCTTGTGTGTTTTTTTATACTTTATTCTGATTCTCTATTAGTGTTTTTTAGAGTTAAAATTTTCACATTTATCACTCATTTTTTTAATTAAATTTATTTAGTTTTATTCTATAATTACAGAGTAATATTATGACAATCAATTTTAAATGTGAACAAAAAATCGGTTGTACTTGGGTAATTCTTTTAAACAATTGAATTTTTTTGAGCGACTTATAACTTGATCTTCTAGATTAACCAATAAAATAAGAATGTTGCAATAAGTAAAATGAAACTAATTTCTTTATAAGAATTGGAATGTGCATAGAAAAGAAATGGAATGACAAAACGTCCTCGTCTACACAGGTTGACAAAAAGGTAAGAAAAAAGCTCCTAATTAATTCTTATTTTAAAAAGCGATATATGTCATTAGATAACAGGAAATCACAAAAAAAAAAAGGCCCATGAATTCGGAAAAATAAAGTTGTATAATTTCTTTAAGCAGTCAAATTCTCTATCATGTAAAAGATAACAATGTCCGAAACAATAAATATTGTTCTAGGCCATGTTTCAACCAATAAATATACATTTTTCCAAATTGACAGTCGAAGCAAGAAAGATTCATGGAAAAGTAGCATGATGGAAACATATGTAAATAGGATTATTTATTCCAGCTAGCTGAAACTTTAGCATCATTAATTAGAATCACAAAACCAGAAGCCTAGCTACATACAACATATATAGTTCAAGGTGAAGCTTTCACTACTATAAATTTTCCAAACTCGCTGTACTCGTTAGTTGATTATAAGGGCTTAGAAGCTTCTTTCGTCTGATGACTCTAGGAGCAGTTGTCTTGTGGCTCGAATTCGAGTTCGACTTCATAGTGGAGAATCCCTAATTATGACACATTCGAGTGCGATGGCAACTTCCTTCATAGTTGGTCTCTCCTGGGATGAACTTGATAGGCACCACTTGGCTATCTCACCAACTTCTGTTAGCCCCCCAACATTATCACCTCTAACCACACGCCCATCAAGAATCTCAACCAACTCACCTCCTTCACCTGAACCCGAAAAATATTTACCAACTTTTTCTTCTCCTTCCAGACACTCAGGCCTCATCACATTTTTTCCAGTCAATAGCTCTGCCAGGATGAATCCAAAACTATAAACATCACTCTTTTCTGTCAATTGACCGGAAGAAAAATAGTCAGGGTCCAAATAGCCCAACGTACCCTCGTAGAACTGGATGCAAGAACACTTGGAACATCTCAAAGCAAAGCCATGCACTTTCACTGTATAACCATGGTGCAACAGTATGCTGGAGCTGTTGAGGCTTCCATGAATAATAGGCAGTGATGAAGCAGAATGCATATATGCGAGGGCTCCAGCAGCATCTGCAGCTATCCTCAAACGAATATCCCATGAAAGAGAATGCGCAAGGCAATCATCAGTAATGTAATCAGAAAGGGTCTTAACCGTGATGAATTCATAAACCACTAAAGGGACTTGTGTCTCTATACAACAACCAAGCAGCTTCACCACATTCCGATGATTAATTTGGGACAGAGTGACTAGCTTGCTTATGAGGACCTCAACATTGCATCGATCAAATGCATGGCAAGAATTTATGGTCACAATTCTGTTCACCCCGGCCAATATTCCTTTATAAGTGATCCCGGAATGATGTCCATCACAAATAACTTTACTTTCATCATAATTGTCTGTAGCCTTCTTCAGATCTTCTGCTGTGAAAATGGACAGTGTTTTCTGAATTGACTGCATAGCTTCTAGGAGTTCCCCACCATTTCTAATAAACAAGTTGCGTCTTACTTTTACCACTTTCTTTTGCCTGCTCCTCCAAATTATCCAAGAACCACCAACAACAGGAACCATGAAAACTGTATTGGAAGTGGAAAACTAATTATTTCTAACTGTTGCTTCATTGTCAGCATTAATTTTACACAGTTTATTCTGCTAATGTACAGTTTCATATATGCATTCACAAAGTTGAGCATTAAATGACATTATAATATATGTGCAATCCTTGATCAAAAAATTTACCTGAAGCAATGTAGAAAAAGGTAGAGCCACCAGTACTGAGTTGTTCAGGATAGCAACCCAAACCATCTCTCTTTCCATCACCTTTAAACCCGGACGGGCAGGAACATGAATAGCTTCCGATCAGATTTTTGCAAGTCCCTTCACAGGGTTCTGGCACACTACACTCATCAATATCTGCCAGACAATTAGACATATCTTCAGTCACAGGAAACATAAATGATTTACAGACAGTTCACACATACATATCACTATATGAGTAACTAGTACCATGACAACCATCAACAAGATAAGGGTTGCCCTCAAATCCTGTCAGACAACGGCAAAGATAGCCTACTCCAGTGATTGAATCAATGCATTCACTGTTTGTTGCACGGCATGCAACACTTGATACGTTTTTCTGGGCTTCCCGGCAGCTTACATTTCCTACTGACCAATCAAGAACTACAGGGACTGACTTTCTGCTGTGTAAATTCTTGAGGTCTGATGATGAGAACTTGAAAGCATCAGTTTCCACCACAAAGGCATAACCACAGGGATTGAAACTTTGAACCCCAGAGTGATTTCTAAAACTCTGAATATTCACCAGAAAATCTTTTACACCCTCAGGAATTGAAGTCTGGCAGCAGCCAATACCAGAGCAGCTCCCTTGCCTCACTCTTTGAATGCTGTCACACCAGGAAACACATCCAGCACTCATCTTCTTCCATCCCTCTGATCCCTGGACGAGCGCATACGTGTCACAGCCTATCGCGGTGAACTTGTTTCTTGTGCTGGAAATTGAGAACTCAGACAAGGTGAGCTCTGATGTGGTGCTGTTTATTTGTGAACCAGATTCATCATAACAATCACTAGCAACCGAAGACGCGACTTTCATCCGCCCATCAAGTGATATGTCGAGAACCTCGATGCTGCCAAGGTTTAAGAATGGTTTGGGAGGATTGTAACTTTGATTGCACGTGATGAGGAAAGAAACATCAAGATTGCAACCAGAAGTTATGCCAAATGGATAAGGGATTGTCAGATTCCCACAGCTAGTTGGACAGGCAGGCATCAGCATTGGTTCCGAATATCTTCCAGTAGCCAATAGCATCATGATAGTCACAAGTATAGATTGAGAAATCATGCTTATTTTGAGGGGGAAAGAAGCTATAAGAAAGACCTTCAACTGCATAGCGCATACTACTCTATTGAAATAGGATCTACAATTAAGTTGATATTCAAAATGAGATTAAGAAGACTGGATTTTCTGTTATTAAAACTTTATACATGGTGTAAGTTTCACGATTTAGACATCAGAAGATAGGGAGGAAACTCCTACGCATTATTTATTTGTCATTAAAGTCTTAGTCTGAACTAGAATTTGGCAGGTATTAGTTCGTGTTTACAATACCGTGTTTTTCTAATGAAGCAGAAAGCGATGTCATCAAATAACAGGAAATTTCAAGAATCGTGAATTCGCATGTAAGGTTACAGTAGATACCAAAAAATTAAATATTATATATAATATTTTTATTGATTTTTATATATATTTATTTAGTTTTAGAATCTTAAGAAATCAAATATTTAAATAATAAAGATATTATTATATGATAAATATCAAGAGAGATCGCGCCACGTCAGCCTTAGATCTCTCTCCCTACAACTATAAATAGGGGCCTCCATATCAGTTGAAAATGACACCAGAAATCATTTGAAGAGTTCAAGAATTTGAGAAGAAATTTCATAAGTGAAATTCTCTCAAATATTCAAAGCGTTCTTCACCAAATTCATTCTGAAGACGGCGTTTGATCCATAAGTAAGGCAGTCAAAGACGTTCTTCATCAAATTCAACCCAAAGTTGGTGTTTGATCCGGAAACAATGCGTCGGCTCTCCGAATTAACATTATCAAGTCTAAATACCAAGTCAAAGAAGATTGAGGACACAAATCATCCCCGAAAACTTCGAAGACTAAGTTAAAACAACAAGTCCGAAAAGATCAAAGAGAAAAATTTACTCTAAAGATTTCAAAGATTGTTTGAAGATCAAGTTCAAAGACCGTTTGAAGATTAAATTTTGAAGAGAAGAATCAGATGAAAAATAGAGATTAGATCCGTTAAATTACATTTTGATTCGAAAATCATCTGAATTGTACACTATTTTGTGTTTTACCAAATTAAATACAAATTTTTGTGTTACAAATTTTGGCACGCCCGGTGGGACAATCTCTACCTGTCATCTTTTCTCTTCACCAATTCCTCAAGCATCAAGATGTCAATAATTCTAGAAGAGCAAATTGCAAACTTAACAAAGCTTGCCGAAGGACTTGCCAAGCGGATACAAGAACGGAATGCTCAAATCTTGAAGTTGAACAAAAAAATAATTGTTGATTTTGGTGGCAAGCAAGCAGATGAAGATAATGAAGTTGAGATATCTGCAAAGCTACGTGCCAACAAAAGTGAAAAATCTACAACCAAAGAAATTGAAGTATCGTCTAATGGCTCAATACAAGTTGATCCACTTAAAAATTTCATACTGGAAGCAATCAAAAATAAGTCTGGAGAGAGCCGTAAATCACTATGGACTTACAACAAGGCATATACCCCAAGAATTGGCGACTTGAAGATGCTAGATGGCTACCCAACCGCCAAAATTTCAATAATTTGATGACAAAGGAAATCCAAGACAACACGTGGCTCACTTTGTACAGACCTGTAATGATGCTGGGACATACGGATATCACTTGGTGAAGCAATTCGTTCGTTCTTTAAAAGATAACGCGTTTGAATAGTATACCGATTTAGAGCCAAATTCAATTGAAAGTTGGGGGTAACTGGAAAGAGAATTTCTTAACCGCTTCTACAGTACTCAAAGGACGGTTAGCTTGGTTGAACTCACAAACAAAAACCAACAAAAAGAAGAGTTTGTCATCGACTACATCAATCGTTGGAGAAACTTGAGCCTGAATTGCAAGGATCAATTATCAGAAACTTCAGCAATTGAAATGTACATCCAAGGCATGTGTTGGGGTCTTCGATATATCTTGAAAGAGATTCAGCCAAAGACCTTTGAGGAATTGGCCACTAGAGCTCATGATATGGAGTTAAGCATGGTCGCAAATGAAGTTGAAGGACTATCAATGCAAGAGCCCAAGAACTTTGAAGAAGAGCAAGAAACAAATAATGGGGGAAAACCTTTTGAGGAAACTCCAAGTGAAGAAGAAGAAGATGATGATGATGAAGATGAAGATGAAGAAGAAGATGATGATGATGATGATGATGATGAGAAGAAACGGCTACAAATCTCATCATGGGCCCATTCAAGTCCTCTAATAAATATTTCAATCCATGAAAATAAAGTACAACCGCTCTTTGATAAGAGCCTAAACTATCTTCAAAACTCCTTGATAAGAGTCAAAACTGTCTAAGATTTTCAAAATGCAACGCTCCTTCATAAGAGCCTAAACTATCTTCAAAACTCCTTGATAAGAGTCAAAACTATCTAAGGTTTTCAAAATGCAATGCTTCTTGATAAGAGCCTAAACTATCTTCCAAAGCTCCTAGATAAGAGCCAAAACTATCTAAACTCTTCAATAAATACCAATACTCCTTGACACGAGTATAAAATATCTAAAAAGTCAAATTCAAATCTAAGATTCCTTGACACGAGTATAAAATATTTACAAAGTCAAATTCAAATTCAAGACTCATTGACACGAGTATAAAAGGTCTACAAATTCAAATTCAAGACTACTTGACATGAGTATAAAATGTCTATAAATTCAAATCTAAGACTCCTTGACATGAGTATAAAATGTCTACAAATCCAAATTCAAGTACTCATGGACACGAGTATAAAAGGTCTACAAAGTCCAAACTCAAGTTGAAGGCTCCTCGATATGAATATAAACTATCCAAGTTCAAGAAAAAGCTCCCTCATATGAGCATAAACTATCCAAGTTCAAGAAAGCTCCCTGATACGAGCATAAACTATCTAAATTCAAATCTAAATTGAAGACTCCTTGATACGAGTGTAAACTATCTAATAAATTCAAATTGAAGAACTCTTGAATATGAGTATAAACTATTTACAAGTTGAAATTCAAGAATTCTTTGACACGAATATAAACTATCTAATAAATTCAAGTTCAAGATTCCTTGATACGATTTTAAACTATCTAATCAATTTTCGAGATTCATTCATTTCAAATGACAAGTCGTCAATGAACAAGTCTCGAGGGGGCATTTGTAGATAGCAAAAAATTAAATATTATATATAAAATTTTATTGATTTTTATATATATTTATTTAGTTTTGGAATCTTATGAAATCTAAAATTAGATAAAATATTTAAATAATAAAGATATTATTATATGATAAATATCAAGAGTCTTTGACAACAAGTAAATATCTTTCAAAAAGATATATATCAATTTTCAACAGCCAATGAGATCGCGCCACGTCAGCCTTAGATCTCTCTCCCTACAACTATAAATAGGGGGCTCCATATCAGTTGAAAATCACACCAGAAGTCATTTGAAGAGTTCAAGAATTTGAGAAGAAATTCCATAAGTGAAATTCTCTCAAATATTCAAAGCGTTCTTTACCAAATTCATTTTGAAGACGACGTTTGATCCATAAGTAAGGCAGTCAAAGGCGTATCAAACACGTTCTTCATCAAATTCAACCTAAAGTTGGTGTTTGATCCGGAAACAAGGTGTCGGTCCTCCAATTTAACATTATCAAGTCCAAATACCAAGTCAAAGAAGATCGAGGACACAAATCGTCCCCGAAAACTTCGAAGATGATGCACTATTTATTATGCACAATTCTGCAACTAACACAGGACAATGCAATATAGCAAGCGAATCGAGTATTGTATCCACAGGGACTGATTATTTGACAATACCGAGTACTAAGCTAACAACTCTCTATTATCCAGGCTACCAATTTATGAGTTTACTAAAACTGGGCACGAATTTAAATAAAATAAAAGAACAGAAATAGAACCAAATAAACACAAGTAAATAAACTAAGCAAATAATCAAATTCAAACAATTAATGAAATACTAATCCTAGGGAATACAGCACACATGTATCCACTATGATTCAATTTAATCATAATCTTTTCCAATTTTAATCCGATTAAAGGTGAGGAATCAGAAATATATCTACCTATCTCCGCCAGGTCTCAAGGTAGAAGTAGATTAACAAACAACCTATTACTTTCGTCTCTAGGTTAATTTACTAACTCCTTATAGAACCACAGATTTAAATTCCCCTACAGATTCCTTAGAACGTGTATCAAATTATTCAATTAATCCCACTAATTAATTATCCCCGTCAGGACTCAAATTAACTAGCTAGCATGCATCCATTATGATCAGTAATCAAGCATGAAATCAAAAGCACTCGAACATTTGAACACAATAATCGGAAGGGAAATATAACAAGATTAAATTAAATACATAGCTTCAATCATGCTTTGCAAACCCTAGAATTAATAAAAGACTAATCACGCATAATTAAAACCATAGAAATAATAGAAATAACAATAAACATTGACATAAAATAAATGTGCAATAGAATAGAAAAATCGGAATGACGATTCGTTGAATAAAACTTCAATTCTTCATTCTTGAATGTTCACAGCAAACCTCGAATGTAAAATAAAAAGAGAACTCTAAAAATAATGAATAAAGTGTATAAAATTCGTCCAAAACAAACATATATATACTAGGTATCGAAAATCCGGGCCGAAAGATAAGTTCGTGGGCCGAAAACGCGTCCCGGGGGCCAAAAACGTCGACCCCACGGACCCGTAAGTGAAGCCCCGCCGACCGGCGGCCCCCACCCGCCGATCGGCGGCTGGATAGGCGGCCAAAACAGTGAAAACCGCCGGTCGGCGACCTCAACCCGCCGGGCGGCAGGTTGTCCGGCAGCTCCGCGCGCCTCCACCGTTTTGCTCCGTTCTCCTTCGTTTCTCGTCCGATTGACCCGATTCAAGTTGCGTTGCGACCCTCTATTGATCCTATATCTTTCTAGCAACTTTACTCCTTAAATTGGATCTTGGATAAATCTCAAATTCAGCTCAAATTTGCACAAGAAACACCAAAACATCAAATAGCCCATGGAAACTCAAAACTAGTATAAAAACTCAACAAACGCATGCATTAATCTTCAAATATGATCTATATAACTCCTCAAATGCATGTAAAAGCCATGTTTATCAATCCCCCAAACTTGAACCATTGTTCGTCCTCGAGCAATGAAGAGAACACTAAGAAAATATGAACATGGGGAAGACAAGTAAACTCGATCACCAATGCTTCACGAGCAAGCTCGAAACAATTTAATTTCATAAATTCAACATCCATCAACTCATCCAAATCTCAGCACAATTAATATCCGTAATGAAAGCATGAACCTCACCGGCATGTGTATCGCTCGTCTCACAAGTGTATAAAATAATGCTCATCGAATCAAATGCAATGCAAAAATGTTACCCATAGGCTTGCCAATCGTCTAAAACACTCATACTCAATCATAGAAGAATAAAGATCAATGAGGTCTTTGATTTAGGATGTAATGTCGGGACATTGGTTAAGGTTAGGAATTTTTAGCTAAGTGACTCGAAAATTGAACACACTCACAACCTTTTTCAACTCCAAATCCAAGTATGGATAGACAATCCATCTTCTAACTCTTTCCAACTCCTTTACACATCAAAACATTCATCGTGCATAACTTCATATTCTCTCTTTTGCTCCTCTCAACAAGAAATATACAAATAAGTCAACAAATAGCAAACATTCTCAATTGCTACCTTTTTAATATTTGACTTTTCATACTATCTTTTTCACACAATTTTTTTTTCTATTCTTTTTTTTTTCATTTTCGATTTCTTTTTTCTTTTTCCCTTTTTTTTCTTTTCTTTTCCAACCCTCGAGCTTATGAGAATATCTTTCACCCCAATATCAACACCTCCATTCTTTCCCCATAAAAACACTATTTCTTATAACAAGGTACCCGTATTTACCATCCGAACCCCCTATCATCCAAGTTCATGAACAAAAGGCAAATTATGGCTCAAAATTAGCTAGCAAAGGTCGATTTTTCCGGTTAGTGTTTAGGAATTAACGTGGCTATGAAAGGATGGCCTCAAATCACTTCTAAATTCTACATATAATCAAGCTTATTCGAATAGAAACCATGGCAAGTTCTAGTCACACCAAAGCATGCATGACAAACACTCATGAAAGAATTAAAACTGTGCAATGATATACAGTTAAGGCTCAAAAAGCTCACAGGACTGTTCATGCTCCATTTACTTCAATTCCGAGTACATCAATTTAAATAAGCCAATTTCAATTAAATTCATGCAATCTTATTTTCCAAACAATGCTCCTACCTATCATTAGCATTTCACGGGTTCACCACAACATGACTTTCAACAACCAAAACAAAAGACTTAAAGAAAGAAAAACAAAATGAAAAACACGTTCCAAACATATCAAATCCATCCCCCTCCCCCAAACTTATTCAACTGCAAAGAGAATAAGTTTGGAGGGAACAAAATCAAGATGTGTTTGGAACGAACTCACCGCAAACCAACATGGAGAAAGAGATCTCAAAACCTGGCATGAATGATCTCAGAATAGCTTTGGGCTCCAAAATGCCTTCCTACATGTTAGCACGGTAACACAAAACACGACACAAAAAAAAGCAAATAAAAAAAATGATGGGTTACCTCCCATCCAGTGCTTTATTTAACGTCTTTAGCTAGACGATACCTCAACAATGAAGAAGGTCTAACGCAGCTGTGACACTCTATCATCAAAGGTATTGTAGAACCTTGCAGATGGTTCTTCTTCCTTTTGCATACACCAAATCTGTGAAGCTTTCAGCTTGGTTCCATATCTATGAGTATTTTCCACAGAAAATTTGCTTTTATTTATAAAAAATAAAGCAATGCATTTTTCCACCCTTGTGCACCATTCCATTGCTTGTTCTTTCTTGACAGGGTGCAGAGATGTTTTCTCTTTACTGTGTGGATGTTTGAATTCCACCACTTCATCTTGTAGCTTCTTTGATTTCTTTGGCAACGTTTGAGCTAATCCGTGGGATTTCACCATCTCTTTGGGAGGCTCTTCAATTTCACTAGATATCTCAGTTTTTTTTCTTCTTCTTCTTCAACCATAAGCACCTCTGATTCATCTTCAAATGATACAACACTTTCCACTTGGATAACATTGCACTGCTCTGGTTTGTGTTGGAGGCTCAAATTATGAAGAATTGAACTAGCATGCTGTGAAGTTCTAATCAAAGAACTTTCCATCTCCTTTGTAGAATCTATTATCTTGTCCAATCTAGCATTGAATACCGTCACATTTGCATCCATCTGATGCATTAGATCCTCTAAATTGGTCAACTCCGACGCATATCTTTGATTAGTGTCCCAAAGAGTTGGTGCACTGTCGATCATTTGCTCCATCTGCACTTCCAACATGCTCACTGGAAGATAATATTACTTAAACCATTGACACTCGGTGGGTGGTTGATGCATTTGATTCATAGGCAAAGTATATGGAACACTCCATGCTCTAGTTTGCTCATCCATTTGGTGCATCATAAATCTGAACATCTCTTCCACATTCCCACCAAGATCTTCCATGTTTTTTTCTTTTTTACCTGAAGTAATAAATTGTTGTTAGTAATAATATCAGTGTAAAAATCAAAATCAGTCCCCGGCAACGGCGCCAAAAAGTTGATGCACTATTTATTATGCACAATTCTGCAACTAACACAGGACAATGCAATATAGCAAGCGAATCGAGTATCGTATCCACAGGGACTAATTATTTGATAATGCTGAGTACTAAGCTAACAACTCTCTATTATCCAGGCTACCAATTTATGAGTTTACGAAAACTAGGCACGAATTTAAATAAAATAAAAGAACAGAAATAGAACCAAATAAACACAAGTAAATAAACTAAGCAAATAATCAAATTCAAACAATTAATGAAATACTAATCCTAGGAAATGCAGCACACATGTATCCACTATGATTCAATTTAATCCTAATCTTTTCCAATTTTAATCCTATTAAAGGTGAGGAATCAGAAATATATCTACCTATCTCCGCCAGGTCTCAAGGTAGAAGCAGATTAACAAACAACCTATTACTTTCGTCTCTAGGTTAATTTACTAACTCCCGATAGAACCACAGATTTAAATTCCCCTACAGATTCCTTAGAACGTGTATCAAATTATTCAATTAATCCCATTAATTAATTATCTCCGTCAGGACTCAAATTAACTAGCTAGCATGCATCCATTATGATCAGTAATCAAGCATGAAATCAAAAGCACTCGAACATTTGAACACAATAATCGGAAGGGAAATATAACAAGATTAAATTAAATACATAGCTTCAATCATGCTTTGCAAACCCTAGAATTAATAAAAGACTAATCACGCATAATTAAAACCATATAAATAATAGAAATAACAATAAACATTGACATAAAATAAATGTGCAATAGAATAGAAAAATCGGAATGACGATTCGTTAAATAAAATTTCAATTCTTCATTCTTGAATGTTCACAGCAAATCTCGAATGTAAAATAAAAAGAGAACTCTAAAAATAATGAATAAAGTGTATAAAATTCATCCAAAACAAACATATATATACTAGGTATCGAAAATCCGGACCGAAAAATAAGTTCGTGGCCCGAAAACGCGTCCCGGGGGCCAAAAACGTCGACCCCGCTGACCCGTAAGTGAAGCCCCGCCGACCGACGGCCCCCACCCGCCGATCGGCGGCTGGATCGGCGGCCAAAACAGTGAAAACCGCCGTTCTGGCCGTCGGTCGGCGACCTCAACCCGCCGGTCGGCGGGTTGTCCGGCAGCTTCGCGCACCTCCACCGTTTCGCTCCGTTCTCCTTCGTTTCTCGTCCGATTGACCCGATTCAAGTTGCGTTGCGACCCTCTCTTGATCCTCTATCCTTCTAGCAACTTTCCTCCTTGAATTGGATCTTAGATAAATATCAAATTCAGCTCAAACTTGCACAAGAAACACCAAAACATCAAATAGCCCATGGAAACTCGAAACTAGTATAAAAACTCAACAAACGCATGCATTAATCTTCAAATATGATCTATATAACTCCTCAAATGCATGTAAAAGCCATGTTTATCAGAAAACTAAGTTCAAACAACAAGTCTGAGAAGATCAAAGAGATAAATTTACTCTGAAGATTTCAAAGACTGTTTGAAGATCAAGTTCAAAGACCGTTTGAAAATTAAGTTTTGAAGAGAAGAATCAGAGAAAAAATAAAGATTAGATCCGTTAAATTACATTTTGATTCGAAAATCATCTGAATTGTACACTGTTTTGTGGTTTACCAAATTAAATACAAAATTTTGTGTTACAGTTACATCATTCTTTAATGATGAGACCATGACAAGCTTCAAATCAAGCCTCATCAAGTTTTGCATGCATGGCAGATTCACGTTGCATAGATGAGTTGTTTGGAGTTTTTGCCCCCCTTAATTATTTTAATTAAGAACTGATTTATTTAGACTATAGTATTTAATTATTTTAGATCAGTTTTTATTATTTTATTGATGTAATTTTCGTTTATATTTAATTAGGTGTGACTAGAATTTTAATTAAGGTAATTTCCTACCTTGAATAGAATTCTAGTTTAGGAAGTTTTTTTAGTCCAATTTGAACAAGCTTTTTTATTATTTTTTGCTTTAATTTTCGTTCCCTCTTATAGTATAAATAAGGGATCCATGTTCTTTATTTTCTTTAGACGTTGCATGAAATAAAGTGTTATTTTCTCAATTGTCTCACGATCCTTAGGTTGATCAAACAACACTTTTGCTGATTTAGTCATAAATCACCATTCTTAAAGCTGACAACTTTAGGTCTTATATCAAGGGAACTTCTTAATCCATATCGAGGGATTATTGGGAACTCGCTATCGAAGAACAACTTGAAGATTCGTTTTCGTCATACAAGATACACCGAGGATTAATTGGGTTGCAATTCATCCTACCAACATCTACGCCAATTCGTCCAACACCAACATCCCCAAGCCATCATCGTTCGTTTCACCATATTTCGTAAGTCTTCCGCTGTAATTCGAGTCATATCTGTGTTTCCCGATATTATTTTGAACCCTTACACCATCGTCGTGCGTTCGTTTTGTTGTCTGCGTCTTCTATTATTCTTTCATGTTTTCGAGCATGATGGAATCACATCATTTAACATCTGAAATTTTCTTCTTGTAAACAAGAGGATAATGTCTGAAACAAGAGGCCATGTCGGTCTCTGCTCGTCTCGATCGATAACATACTCGTTGACTTACATACCTCAAACAAGGAAACGAGTCTAGCGTGGAGAAGTATGTGATGGCAATGAAATCACCGGAACAAAAGGTGCGAAAATGTCGTTATACAGAAAGACTTTTGAATTGTGTAAAACTTTATTGAAATAGCATTCTCAAGTTTATATGCACATTGAAATATGAGTTTAAAAAGATTGATTTTCGTGTTCTTAAAAGTTTATATATGGAGTAGGTGTCATGATTTAGACATCAGAAAATGAGAGGAAACTACCAGCTAGGTACCTATGAAAATCGCATTATTTCATTATCATCAGTCATTACCATATTACACATCTTAGAAAGGATAATAATTAATAACTAGAACTAACTGTTGACCAGCAGCGAAGCAACCAAGAAATTTACGAAATATGAGTTTCCGTGAATTTGGAAGGTTTTCCCACGTAAAGAAAGTTATCTGAAAAACTGATTTGTTGCTGGAATTTTTTATTCATATAATGAAGCAGAAACCCATGTCATCATATAACAGGAAATTTCAAAAATCATGAATTCTCAAGTAAAGTTATATCATTTGTTTAAGCAGCCAAAATCTCTTTCCTGTAAAAGATAACAATGTCCGAAACAAGAGACCACGTCTCTGTTCGTCTTGACAACATACTTTTAGACTTACATACCTCGCCATGCAAACCCACCATCTTCAGAGTTGATGATGACTTACGCTGCATCAATCAGAAGCTTTACGATCCAAAACTACTCTCAATAGGTCCATTTCACCACGGCAAAGATCATCTGCAGAAGATGCAGCAGCACAAATTCAAGTACCTCAAGCTTTTGATGGGACGACGGAAAGAGTCTACAGTGGACAAGTACGTGATGGCAATGAGATCACTGGAAGAAAAGGCGCGCAAATCTTATGCAGAAGTCGTTGAATTGAGCCAAGATGAGTTCACAGAAATGCTGATTCTTGATGGCTGCTTCATCATTGAGTTGATCAGGAAATACGGATTGGATAACTTGAGACAAGACGGTGACACAATTTTCCAGTACGAACAAGTACTCAGCCAGGTACGTCATGATCTAATCTTGGTAGAAAATCAGGTCCCCTTGTTTGTTCTTGATCAGCTGTTCAGCATGACAAGAACAGGAGATCCCGACGACGATTTCCTTTACCTAATCCAGCTGTTCATCGGCGACATGTCTCCATGGCCGGAGGAGGTTTCACAATTGGCTGAAAAAACATCACTGAGAAGTGCTGACCACCTTCTTGGTCTAGTGCACCGGATATGGTGCTCCTCATTTGCTAAGATGACAGCGAACAGAGCTATTAAAACAGAGGAAGAGAAAATGATGGCCATAAATTCAGCCAGTGAGCTACAAGAGGCAGGAATCAAGTTCAAAAACTGCACGAAAAGCAATGCCTTGGACATTAAATTCATCAAAGGGACTATAAGGATACCGGGATTTGCTGTTGCAGACGAAACAGAGTCCACCTTGAGGAATCTGATCGCATACGAGCACTTGTTCATCGACAATCATCCCAAATACGTGACGGACTACGCTTTCTTCTTGTATTGTCTGATTAATTCCTCAAAAGATGTTGAAATATTGCGTCGCCATGGGATTCTGACAAACTACCTAGGCGACGATCACATGGCGTATCAGATGTTCAGCAGATTAGGGAAAAACATCCTCGTATCTGCCGACTTCTGCTACGCAGACGTCTACGACAGGGTGAATGGATACAGCGGTCGTCGGAGGAATAGATGGATGGCGATTTTGAGGCATAAATACTTCAATAGTCCATGGGCATTCATATCATTTCTTGCTGCATCTATGTTGCTGTTGTTCACACTCACGCAGACAGTCTTTTCGATTCTATCATATGTCAACCACAAGTGAACGTGTTGTTGTTTGGATCATGAATTTTAGTAAAATCTTGCATTGTTTGTTGCTTCTGTCGAATCAAATAGGAAGGATATTCAATCTACTTTCAATTTCAGACCCACACCCGAAGATCAAACCGACATTTCTTCATGAGAATTTATCCCGATGGCAGTCAACATTGAACCAAAAGTTACATTTCGGCATCGGAAACCTACTAAATTTGGTCGGACAATCCATCAGCAAAGGCGCCACCTTTTGCCCCATTCTGAGCACCGCCATCGAAGATGCTTACCAGAATTAGGGTTCAATTTAGGAAAAGGGTTTTTAATTTGAAATCAGATTTCTGCTAATTGCCAGATCATCCTTACATTTTCCGAAATACCATTTTTACCCCCAAAATACTTTCGTAACTTGTTTAAAGGGTTTTAAAAGTTGTACGTGTTCATACATTATATTCTTTCAAGGAATCATAAGTACAAAGATTTAGGTTGCTAGTTTGTTTGTTTTTAAATGGGAAGGGAGAATTTTGGGGATGGAATTCCAGTCTCCCACCCTTAAAATATCACTAAGTTGCAAGATTTATGGTAGCTCAAGATCGGAAGTTGGTGAAGAAGTTTTGCATATAAGTTTTTATAACGTTGAAGTGAGAAATTTATATGCAAATTAAAGTGGAAGTTGGTGAAGAAGTTTTGCCAAAAGCCAAATTAATTAAATGTGTACGTAGTAAGTGATTGAGGGTACTGTATCCATATATATATATATAGTGAAACAATTGAGTCTAGCAGTCCGATCAGGACATATAATATTTTAGTACACGGTTAGAATCACACAAAACAACGGTACTAGTTTGAAGGTGAAGCAATAATTCAACTTTAACAATTACAATATTGTTGTCTTGTGTGCTAATTGAGTTGCAGTTGGTAGCTATTCGAGATTCCCTCTAATTATGTATGATACATTGGAGTGCGATGGCCACTTCCTTCATCATTGGTCTATCCCGGGATGAACTTGATAAACAACTCTGCAACTTCACTCAGCTGCAGCTGCAAACCATTATGATCATCTCTTTCAACACGATCATCAAGAATCCCAAGTAAGTTACCTCCGCTGCTACTTGAGCCCAAGATACATTTAGCAAGATTTTCTTCCCCTTCCAGCCACACAGGAGTGGCCATCACATCTTTTCCAGTCAACAGCTCTGCCAGAATGAATCCAAAACTATAAACATCACTCTTTTCTGTCAATCGACCAAGTAAACAATAGTCGGGATCCAAATAACCCGACGGACCACCATATAACTGAACACAAGAACACTCATGTGAAGAACATGTTAAAGCAAAACCATGCAGTTTGACATGATCAGTATAAGCATGGTCCAGCAATATATATATGCTGGAGCTGTTGAGGCTTCCATGGATGATTGGCTCTGATGTATCAGAATGCATATGCACGAGGGCTCCAGCAATATCTGCAGCTATCCTCAAACGAATATCCCATGAAAGCGAAGGAGCAAGGCAATCATCAGTAAGGTAATCCGAAAGGGTCTTAGCTGTGAAGAATTCATAAACCACTAGAGGAACTTGTCTCTAAACAACAACCGAGTAGCTTCACCACATTCCCGTGGCTAATTTGTGAGAGAGCGACTAACTTGCTGATGAGGGCCTCAGCATTACATCGATCAAATCCATGACAAAACTAAATGGTTACATTTTGGTTCATGACACCGTGCAGTATTCCCCTATAAGTGATCCCAAGATAATGATGTTCTTGACAAAGAACATTATTTTCATCATAGTTGTGGGTGGCATTGTTGAGATCTTCTGCTGTGAAAATGGATAATGTTTTCTGAGAGGATTGCAGAGTTTGTAGGAGCTCACCGCCATTTCTAACAAACAAGTTTCGTCTTAGTTTTAGCACTTTCTTTTGCTTTTTCCTCCAAAATATCCAAAGAATACCAACAACAGGAACCAATATGAAACCTGTATGGAAAGTGGAAAACTACTGGTAACTTTTGCATCTTTATCAGAACAAATTTAATTTGTAGAGTTCAATTTATTCTGCTAAATATTTTGAGACTGAAAAGATAGAAGAAATGGCGGTTACAGTTATAGATAGGACCGTATAATGTTTCAGAGACAACAATATGTGTGGTATATATCTGTAGACATGCATTCACAAAATTCTATATTGTTGAAATATTGGAAACCAACGTACATCTATCAATTTTCTGATTCCGAATATGCATATTTAGCTGAAACACCAAGTAGAGATATTGATTATATTATAGACTAAAAGTCTAAAACAGTAGGCATGGCAGTATAATATATATATGTGTGTGTGTGTGTGTGTTTGCAGTCCTTAATTGATGAAGAAATTTACCAAAAGCAATATTAATGTAGATGAAGGTAGAGCAACAGGAACCATCTTCTTCCCTTACATGATCAACTTGGGAGGTGGGGACAAATACCGCATCTGAGGTCCAAATGAATGAGATGTTATGAATGAACAGCACCAAGTGATCTGATGTCCTGCTGTTTATTTGTGAACCAAAATCATTATAGCAATCACTAGCAACTTTCATTTTCTCTTTGTATGAATGGTTTATGAATGGAATGGATTGTAACTGCGATTAGAATCACATATTGAACTCCCACAGCTGGTAGTTGGAATACCTTCCACTAGCCAATAATATCAAGAATATTTTTGTCACTATTATTGCTAATTCACATAACATATTCATATTCATATTGCTAGCTATAGCTAGCTTCTTTTGGGAAAGACCTTGAAGTAATTGTGTAAAACTCTACTCATAGTCATATATATAGCATTAATTTAGAAGTTGAAATATGATCTATGTATTTTTTAATTCGATCTGGAGACTTTTTAGATGGAGTAGGTGCCATGATATAGACATCAGAAAATAAGAGGAAGCTACTAGGCTAGGCAATATGCATTGTATATATATAAAAAGATGTCTCATTATTTCGTTGTCTAGCTCCATATATATATATATATATATATATATATATATATATATATCACCCTCTCAGTAAGATGCATGACAGGTACTGAATTTAATTGGCAGGTATTGATTTTCTACTAAACAAAATTAATTAATATCTGATCATCTTTGATCACAATTTGTTAATTTGAAAAATTAATGAATTGAATTGAAGCAGAAAACGATGTCATCAGACATATTGCAACAGGAAGTTTGACGTCAAGATCGTTAGCAATTAATGTCTGAAACAAGAGACCATGTCTCCGTCCATCTCGATATATCGCTTTACATCCTCTTCCTCGTCTCGATCGATTATAGTTACAGCAGGAAAGTTACAATTAAGTGCATGCTTCAAAGATTGATTTAATTGAGGCATAATTAATTTGTTAGAGCCTGCTTGCTTAAGACCATCTCCAACCCAACTCCAAATCTCATTTTGCAGTTAATAAAATGCTCCAATCCACTTCCAAATCCAACCCCATTTTGCTGTAAAATTTCAGATGTGAACAGTGTATACCTATATATGCATATCTACTTTTCACAACTGCATAATACCTTTTCAACAATCTGAAATTGCAAAATAGTCATTTTTTCTTCGTTCTTCTCACCTTTCATTTATTCTCCTTCCACAAGCCTTCAGGGTAACAGCGTGCCGAGTGGACTCGTTGGGTCGGAGATTCATGGCTTCCGCACCATGGAAGGTGCTTACATAGCTCATATATGCATGCCCACGTCGTGTTTGTGTAAATGGCAATTGAAAATATTTTATGAATTTTTGGTAGTTTTGGGGGTCGTCGATGGCTGTTGGATTGAAAATTCATAACTTAGCACCTCGAATTTCCTCTCCAAGCATTCCAGAATTCGGGGGAAATTTTTCGTCATCACAGCATTTCGAATCTTGGAATTCAGAGGCTTGTTGGGTCCAAATTTACACTTATAATTCCGGGTTAGGCTCACTATCGACTACTTAGGACCACTCCCGCAATAGGACGGGGTCAATTATAGAAGTGATGAGTTAATCCGGGTCGATCTCTCAAGGAAGACTTAAATGTGGAGAATTAACTAAATGGTGATCATGCTTTCGACATTAAATTAAAACAAAGCCTAAACATTCTAATCAAGAGATTGTGGAGATTTAAACTAGGAATTAAATGAACAATCAACAAAACAAACAATAACAATTAAAATGCAAGAAAATAGAAATGAAGATTAGAGGAATTAAGTTGATTAAGGTATTAGGGTGTAGATTCTCTCAATGGGTGATTACTATGCTTTATTTAAGTTGATAATGCAAATCTCACAAGTATGGTAGACCCATCCAATTAGTTTAACGTCTATTAACGTCACGGATATCCGTTAAACCTCTCTTAGCTATACCATACAAAATGAGACGAACATACTAGGTTTAGGAACCCATGCACCTAGCATCGAAGGAATTAAATCCGGATTTAGGCTCACAATCAAGAAATCCCCTAAATCCTACCAATGCTCAAGTGATGATCAAGCACCTAAACATAAATAAGAACAATTCCAACAACAACAACCAACATAAACAAGTATAGATCACAACCAAATCGATCCTCTACCCCCCTAATAGGGAGATTAGCCACTAAACATGCTCAAAACAACATAAACATCATAGAAGAACTCCATTTCATAAATCAAATGTAAATGAAAACAACTTCTACAATATTATATATCCTTCAAGAGTTTGGAACAAATCCCACAAAAACATCCAAGAAATACAAGAAAGTGCACAATAAACCTCCTCCGAGCTTAGCCTCCACGTGAGCTCGTCGTTGGTCTTCTCGTTCCTTTTCTTTCCTCCTTGGCTTGGTTTCCTTGCTCTCCTCTTTCTCCTCTTCTCTTTAGTGAAAAATGGTGGTGAAATGATGGTGAAAAATAGTGTAGAGAGTATGGAAGGGTGAAGAAAACGGTGGAGGTAGTGAAGAGAAAAAATGGAGGATGGTGGGTTGAAGAAGATGAAGTCTTCTTTCGTGTGGAATGGTGATGATCGAATATATGGGAGTGTATGAGAGAGAATGGGAAGTGGGTAAAAGGTATGGTGATGTGTAGAGTAGGTTCCAAGTTTCACCTTTTTCCCTTTTCTTTCTTCATGTACGTGTGTGTGTGTTTTTAGTGTAGGGGAATGGAAGAGAGAGAGAGTAGAAGAGAGAGAAAAGGTGTTGATTTGAGTGATGGAGAGGGATAATTAATTGTGAGGATTTTGGTGCTCAAAAGTCCAATCTCTAGAATTTTGGTAATAATAGTCTATAAATACTATGATTAAAAATATCCCCCAAACATGCCTTGATCAACTTTGGGACAAAAAGAACCCGAATGCAAACGAGTGCGATTTCTTCACCTCTTTTCCTTCAATATTCGGGTTTAATTCTTGGCCACCGAGTGCAATTTGAATCCTCATCCCGTGCCACCTAAATGCCATTAATTTCCTAATTTTGCAATTCAAAGCTCAAGATTTTTCAATTCTTGGCATATTCCACCGTTAGAGCAATAAATTAAAAACACACATAATTTACATCCAAAATAAAAATAAAAATCACAAAATACATCAAAAACTAAATAAAATAATTAAAATAAAATAGTATAAATAAACACTAAACAACTCCCCCACACTTAGCCTTTTGCTTGTCCTCAAGCAAACAAGAAATTAAAAACATGAATCAAGAAGGAAGAATTTGCAACTCAATCATATATGTTTGTTCATGATTAATGGTTCCCACAAAAGCACAATTCATCCAAAAATAATGAACACAATATCCAAACAAGTGATAAGCTCATCATTTCCAAATTAAAATGATCAACCAAGCCAAATTCTTTTCAATTGTATCCCCACAATCAATCTTCCAAAATTATTCACAACAAGATAAAATACGATCATAAAGCAATGGATTGCAATCATAGGATAAAATTCATTAGGTTAGACATCGAATTTAATCGAGTTTCCTAATGTGGTTTCCCATACTCATCATGCAAAATCATAAGTATTTGCCACACATGAGAGGAGTAGAATCCGGAATGCAATCCAATTTATTTATACAAATTTTAAGGGCGGATCAAAATTCACAAGGTAGAACCATAGAGAGGAAATCTCTAGTGTCCTTGTGTGGTTTCCCATACTCATTATTGAATAAATCAATAAGAGGAGTAGAGATCCTTATTGCCCGTTTTCTTTTCTTTTCGATTTTTTTTTTTTTTGGAAAATACAAAATATACATGAAGAAAGATGATATGGGGACAATTTTCTAAAATAAAGCTAGCAAAACATCATAATTTCAAAGGATAGAGCAAATCACAAATTTTTCAATTATGCAAATTTTTAAAGACAATTATACAAATGAGTGAAACCCACTAGATCAAGAATTTTCCAATGATTGACTTGAAAATAATTCCTTGAAAATTCATATCTCAAATTCCAAATTTGGCAATTGGACAATTATTATGCTAAGCAAGGGAGAAAACAAAACCAACAAACATAACAAAACATATCATAATACAATAAAATAGTAATACTAAAACAAAACAAAATGCTACATAATATAAAAAAAAATACTAACATAGATAACAAAGAAATAATCCAACAATACAATATCCAACATAAAACATAAAAACATACTACAAAATCCAACATAATAAAATACTAAACAAACTAAAACTGCTAATGACTCCCCCACACTTAAATCATGCATTGTCCTCAATGCATCTAACAAAAAGCATGAATTAAATAAAAGGGAGTAGAAGACATTACAACGTGTAGAAGACCGGCAACGGCTCGGTTCCTACAAAACAACACTAAACAATACAACGAAAAATAGAACATAATACGACAAATGAACAACGCACGCAAAACACGACAATACATAAATATATATAAAACACAAGGGATAAAATCTACTGCTCCGGAGGTGGTGGTGGTGGTGGGTTGGCGGGGAGGAAGGAATTGGTGATTGTCCAAGCATCCCAACTCTGCTGCAGCTTTTTGATGCATTGCTCATGGTCGTCCAGGCGTGTGTTGATGGATTGGACATCGGTTTGGACCTCTACCATTTGGTGGTTGAGCGTGGCAAAGGATGTGTCCCACCAACTCTGCTGCTGCTGCCATCTTTGATCTCTCTCTTGCCAATGCGTGGCTAAGGAGGAACTGAAGCCACTCATGGAGTCGGCAATGGACTTTTGGAAGTGGTCCAGCCTCGAGTCCATGTATCCCTGAAAAGATGGCCAATCATGCACAGGCATGTTGTAGCCGGGATAGGGAGTGGCGGCGCCTTGTTCTTGGCCTCCTTCTTCTCCTTCCTCATTGCCCTCTTCATTGTGTGCCATCGAAGATCCGCCCGCGAGCTCCATCATGTCGACCGGGGGTTGCTTCAACTTCCCAAGACAAGTCCTCTTGTTGCGTGGTTTCACCTCTTTGGCTTTTGTGATTAATTCCGCTCGTTGCAACTCTACGAGGTCGATGGCGTGATAGTCGAGCCTTTTGTAGGTGGAAGGAAGGTTGATGTCGTCTTCGTTCAATGCCCCAATTTTGAAGCTTAGGGCGGCGATGACGAGGCAAAAGGATGGGTGTTGGGTCGACCGCGTGAGGGCATCGTTGATGTTGCCCAAAATGAACTTTGAGGGGCAAACTCTTCGAGTGTTCTTTGCACACCGAAGTAGATAGACCTCCGTCGAATTCAATTTGTTCGCTTGTTCCTTGCCCGAGATGTTGTAGGCTAGGAACTTGTAGATGATTGACAAAGCCGGGTCTTGAATCAACTTGCTTGTGATACCTTTGGTGTGCCAATCATCCAAACCCGAAATATCCTTCCACCATTCGGCCGCTTTGGGTGGCGACGGCATGTCTTTGATCCCACTCATCCCAAAATCCAAATAATCACGCAAATCCCTCAAGGTAAGCATATACTCTGTATCAAGCATACGGAATTTACAACTATCGGCCCCATCCTCATACTTGAATGTAGTCAAAAACTCCAACACAAGGTTATCATAAGCATAAGGTTGCATTTTAGCCAAAACTTCCAAATTCAACACCTTAAGATATGCTACTATTCGCTCTTCAAGGTTGCATTCCCTCATCAAAGGCCAATCAATATAATGAGGACAAGATATAGCGTGGCTTCGAAGTGTAAGGTAACGGTTACCTTCTTCGGCATTTGTGATCATAAACGGAGCTCCATATTCTTGTCGAAGGTCCGACGCCATTGTGGTTGCGATGATCAAGCTCTCGGGAGCCTTTCCTTTGCCCTTGTCCTTGGAGCTTGGAGGAAGAGGAGCTTGTTTGCTCTTTCCTTTATATTTGCCTGTGCCTCCTAGAATTTTTGGAAGCCTCACTTTGGGACCCATTTTGATGAAAGCTTGATGTGTTGAAAATTGAGGGAAGCGTGAGGTGATGGAGTTGGCGTGAATGGGGAGGAACTTGAGGGTGCAGGAGTGGAAGGGGAAAGGGCTCTAAGAATTTGGTAATGGGGAAAGGGAAACTCTCGGCCGTGGGTGGGGGTGGAGAAGGAAGAATTTCAGCCCGGCGGGGGAGGAGAGCACGGCGGCGGCTGTTTTGGGGAGTGAAATTTTGGGGGTGAATTTTGGGTGGTAAATTTTGGGAAGGATTGAAGGAAGTGTTGCTGTGAAAATATTAGGGAGCCGCGGCTGTAAGTAGAATTTAGGGATTGAAAGGAAATTGGGGATATTGGGGGTTGAAAATAGAGAGAGAGAGTAGTTGAAGTGGGTGCAAAATTGGGGTGGGCTCGCGGGTCCGGGGCTGAGTGTATGGAGTCGGGTCGGTTGGTGAGAGGGACGCCGGGTCCGGGCGTGGGCGAGAGGAAGCAGCCCCGCGGCGGCATTGTAGCGCCGAGGGGGGGAAGCTGGGGCGTGTGTGAGAGGGCGCCTAGGGGGAGGCCCGCCCCGCGGGGGCTTCGGGTGCTGGTGGAGAGGGAGCCCCGCGGGGGCCTTGCGCGCGGCGGGGGGAAGGCTGGGCACGGCGGGGGCATGCGCGCGGCGGGGGCGAGGTCCTCTCGGCTTGTGCTCGCCCCGCCCGCGGTGTGCAGCCCGCACGGGGTGTGCTATTTTCTGCACTTGTGCAATTTTTTGATTTTTGCACTTCCTCTCCCATTTTTCTTCATTTTTCTTCATTTTTCTTCCTCTTTTCGATTTCCTGCAAAATTTTTCCACCATTCAAAATTTTCACGACAAAAATTTTTCTACAAAATTAAAGTAATGAAAAACGAGAATTTAAATAAAAACGAAAATCATGGGTTGCCTCCCATGGAGCGCTCATTTTAGTGTCTCGAGCTAGACGAAGTTCTTGGAAAGGTTTTAGGTGGAATTGATGAGCTTCAATTCCTCAACATTCGCCTCTTTCGAAAATCCTTCGAAATACGGCTTGACTCGGTGGCCGTTCACTTGGAACGTAACATTCGTCACCGGATTCTTCAATGTGACCACTCCGTAGGGGAACACTTCTTCAATGATAAATGGGCCGCTCCAACGTGATTTGAGTTTCCCCGGGAAAAGCCGCAATCTAGTGTTGAAAAGGAGAACCTTCATGCCCGGCATGAGCTCTTTCTTGACAATTCGCCTATCATGTAGTCGCTTCACTTTATCTTTGTAAATCTTGGCGTTGTCATATGCTTCGTTTCTCAATTCGTCGAGCTCGGACAATTGCAAGGCTCGCTCCTTTCCGGCACTTTCAAGATCACAATTCACCGTCTTTATGGCCCAATAAGCTCGGTGCTCGATCTCAACGGGGAGATGACATGCCTTGCCATATACAAGGCGGTATGGGCTCATTCCTAGAATTGTTTTGTAGGCCGTCCGGTATGCCCAAAGAGCATCCGGTAGCCTTTGTGACCAATCCTTTCTCGTCACATTCACGGTCTTCTTCAAGATATTTTGAATTTGTTTGTTGCTCGTCTCAACTTGACCGGAAGTTTGAGGATGATATGGAGTCGCCACCTTGTGAGTCACTCGATTTTTCATTAGCAATCTTGCAAAAAGCTTGTTGGTGAAATGAGTTCCTCCGTCACTTATAATCGCCCTAGGGAATCCAAACCTACTCAATATATGTTCCTGCACGAACTTGACAACCACATTAGCGTCACAAGACCTAGTGGGGATTGCTTCAACCCACTTTGACACATAATCGACCGCTAAGAGGATATACTCGAAGCCAAATGAGTTAGGGAATGGTCCCATAAAATCAATCCCCCAAACATCGAAAATTTCAACAACAAGATTGACATTTAGAGGCATTTCATTTCTCCTCCCAATATTACCAAGTCTTTGGCATTTATCACATGAAATGGAGTAAGCATAAGCATCTTTAAAAATTGAAGGCCAATACAAACCGGATTGTAGGATCTTTCTAGCCGTCTTTTGTCCTCCAAAATGGCCACCACAATGAGATGAATGGCAAAAGGCTAGAACATCGGTTTGCTCCTCTTCCGGGACGCATCGTCGAATGATCTCATCTTTTCCCAAATGGAAAAGGTATGGATCGTCCCAAAAGTAATACCTACACATTGTCAAAAATCTTTTCTTTTCTTGAAAAGAGAGGTTAGGTCTCAATTTATCACAAGCAAGATAATTGACAATATCGGCATACCAAGGAGAGGAATTAAGCTCAAGAACATGCTCATATGGAAATGTATCACAATCAACTCCTTTTTCATGCAACAAATTGAAATTTTCATCAACGGGGAGGCGGGATAAATGGTCCGCTACCACGTTTTCACACCCCTTCCTATCCTTAATCTCAACATCAAATTCTTGCACAAGCAAAATCCACCTAATGAGTCTAGGTTTAGCTTGTGGTTTGGTCAACAAATGTCTTAAAGCCGCATGATCACTATGCACGATTACTTTAGAACCTAAGATGTAGGATCTAAATTTATCCAAAGAAAACACAACGGCAAGCAATTCTTTTTCGGTTGTGGTGTAATTTACTTGAGCACTATTCAAGGTGAGGCTAGCATAGTAAATTACACGAAGAATTTTATCAATACGTTGACCCAAAACGGCGCCAACGGCGGAATTTGATGCATCACACATGATCTCAAATGGTAAGGACCAATCAGGGGGAACAACAATTGGTGCGGTGATCAATTTCTCCTTAAGAGTATTAAAAGCATGCAAGCATTTTTCATCAAACTCAAAAGAAACATCTTGAGCAAGTAAATGGCATAGAGGTTGGCTAATTTTCGAAAAGTCTTTAATAAACCTACGGTAAAAACCGGCATGGCCTAGAAAGCTTCTAATTCCTTTCACATTAACGGGTGGAGGCAATTTTTCAATCACATCTACCTTAGCCTTGTCTACACTCATTCCTTCTTTAGACACAACATGACCAAGCACTATGCCACTAGTAACCATGAAATGACTCTTTTCCCAACTAAGAGCTAGGCTACTTTCTATGCACCGTTTCAAGACAAGTTCCAATTTCTCTAAACAATCGGAAAATGAGGATCCAAAAACCGAAAAGTCATCCATGAATACCTCAATGAAGTTTCCAATCATTTCGGAGAAAATAGAGAACATACACCTTTGGAAAGTGCCCGGTGCATTGCATAGTCCAAATGGCATCCTTCGATATGCAAACGTACCAAACGGGCATGTGAATGCGGTCTTGGCTTGGTCCTCCGGCGCTATGGCCACCTGAAAATAACCTGATAAACCGTCAAGAAAGCAATAAAAACTATGACCGGCTAGTTTATCAAGTATTTGATCAATGAAAGGAAGGGGAAAATGGTCTTTTCTTGTGGCGGCATTGAGCTTTCGGTAGTCAATGCACATTCTCCACCCGGTGGTGGTTCGAGTAGCCACATGTTCTCCTTTGTCGTTCTCAACGACCGTTATCCCTCCTTTCTTCGGCACCACATGGACCGGGCTCACCCATTCACTATCGGCTATGGGATAAATGATCCCTTCCGCTAGGAGCTTAAGAATCTCCTTCTTTACGACTTCCATTAGCACGGGGTTGAGCCTCCTTTGCCCTTCACGAACCGGCTTAGCCCCTTCTTCTAGAATGATGCGATGCATACACGTAGAGGGGCTAATGCCTTTGATGTCGGAAAGACTCCATCCAATGGCCTGCTTGTTCCTCTTTAGTACGGCTACTAAGAGGTCCTCTTCATCTTTTTCTAGCCCGGAAAAGATAATCACGGGCTTCTTCTCTTCATCGTCGAGGTAAACATATTTGAGATGAGACGGGAGCTCCTTGAGCTCAAGCTCGGAAGTGGGCTTCACTTCCTCTTCGGTTGAGGCCATGACTTGCATTAGACTCATGCCTTCTCCGAGCAAGGTCTCCATCTCGTCGGCATTCCACTCGTCTCCCCCACACTTGAGGTAGGCTTCGTCCATAGCAAGCTCCTCGGACGAGGTTTCACTTCTCCACGGAGCACCTATTTTCTGCAAGAAAACCTCCTCGGCCAAGACATCAATAGCATCTATGTAAGAACAATTTTCCTCAAATGAGGAGACGGGAATAGCCTTGTTTTCATGTACGGAAAATGACACCGTTTCTCCTAACACCGACATTTTTAATGTTCCATTTTTAACATCAATCAAAGTATTAGTTGTAGCCATAAAAGGTCTACCTAGGAGGAGCGTGTGTTCTTTACCCGTTTCCTTAACATCTCCCACATCCAAAACAACAAAATCAACCGGTATTATCAAACCACCAACCTTAACTAGAATGTCCTCTATTATTCCCCTAGGATATCTCACGGACCTATCCGCTAATTGTAGACACATTCTAGTTGGTTTCAATTCTCCTAACTCTAATTGTTTATAAATAGAGTAAGGCATCAAATTAATTCCGGCTCCTAGATCTAGCATACCACATGCTTCTTTGCCATTTCCCAAAGCAATTTTGAGAGTAAAACTACCTGGATCACGGAGCTTTGGTGGGAGTTGATGTTGTAGGATTGCACTTGCCACTTCGGACACTTCAATCTTCTCGTCCTCCACAAACCTCCTCTTCTTGGAAGCTAGTTCCTTGAAGAACTTGACATAGGCCGGCACATTTCGAATAACATCAAGGAGTGGAAGGTTGACATTCACCTTTGAAAGGAGCTTGTAAAACTCTTGGAATTGAGTGTCTTGCTTCTCATTCCTCAACCGGTTTGGAAATGGAATTGGAGGATTGTAGGGATTGGAAGCCTTGTGAAGAGTGGGCTTCTTCACTTCTTCACTCTTCTTTTCGGGCTCTTTGTGTTGTTGTTGAGGAGCCTCCTCTTCTTTCTCAACCTCCTCAGTTGGACTTGGTTCTCCAACCTTATTATCGATCACCTTTCCCTCTCGAAGAACGGTAATGGCTTGAGCTTGCTCCGGTTGGCTTGGCAACTTGCCCGGCTTGGCTTGCTTGGCCAATTCTCCAACGGTTCCGGCTATTTGCCCCACTTGAGTCTCAATTCTCTTCACAGAAGCCTCAATGGATTCAAATCTTTGTTGAGTGGCTTGGATGAAGGTTTGCAATGTGTCTTGCAATGTTGGCCTTGGCGGTTGGTTCGGTTGGGCCGGATATTGTTGCGGCCTTGGATAAGGTGGAGCTTGGCCTCCTCCGGCTTGTTGAGGTGGAGGCGGTTGTTGTGGTGGTAGAGGAGGTTGTGGAGGTTGTTTCCAAGAGAAATTCGGATGATTTCTCCATCCCGGATTGTATGTTTGAGAGTATGGGTTATATTATTGGCGCGGTTGGAAACCTTCGAGAGCATTCACTTGCTTTTGAAGAGCATGGAAATGAGCCTCTTCACTTGTCTCCGGCTCAATCGATCTTTGGCACACATTGGCTCCATGACCATACTCTCCACAAATCCCACAAGTCTCAACGGTCATCACTTGTTGGGGTGGTCTCTCGGACGTTCGAAGCATCTCTACTTGCCTTGTCAACTCGGCAAGTTGCTTCGTCACATCATAACTAGGGTTGGCTTCATTGACGGAAGCTCTCTTCCCCCTAGCACTCTTTTGTTGGGAAGTCGTGGCCATTGTCTCATATATGTTTGAGACTTCTTCGGCGGTCCGGTCTCCAATGTCGCCTCCCGATGCATTGTCCACCATATATTGGAAATTTTGAGAAAGCCCGTCGTAGAAGAATTGGTTGAGCAACTCGGGTGCGAGATGGTGGTGAGGGCATTGTTGTTGGAGACCTCGAAATCGATCCCAAGCTTCATGAAATGATTCACCCGGAGATTGGGTAAAAGTAACAATTTGAGCTCTCAAGTCTTGGGTCTTTTGATTGGAGTAGTACTTGGCCATGAACTTCTCATAGACGGCATTCCAATTGGCCAATGAATTGGCCGGAAAAGACATGAACCACGTCTTGGCTCGATCCTTTAAGGTGTAGGGAAAACACCTCATCTTCAATTGATCTTCGTTCAAACCTTGTAGAGGAAAGGTTTGAACGACGGAATAGAACTCCCGGATGAAGTTCAAGGCATCTTCGGCCGGTATCCCGTAGAATGAGGGAAGTTGGCTAAAATGGATGTTCTTCAACTCGTAGTTCCTTGCGGCTTCACCAAGAACTATGCAAGAAGTCGACGCCCCAATCACGGGACGAGCAAAGTCTCTCATATTCCTAGCCGCATTGGCATTGGCATTGGCGTTGTCGGGATTTATTGGGTGATTGGGATCCATCTCTCTTTCCCACTCGAATATATTGAATCTCCTTGGTCGGTGAATGTTGTCAAACACGGGGGCTAACCTTCGGTTGAGACTTCGTCTCCCTAGCATACACAACCAAAAACCAAAAAGGATCACACGTAACTTGCGGAAAGAGGGGTGAGACTAAACAATCAACACAAGAAAATAAAAACAAAAACAACAACACAAACACGACACTTAAACAAGATCACTTTCGTAAATACAAACAGATAAAACACAAGCAAATATAGCACCAAAAAGATAATTCTTAAAAGCCTTCCCCGGCAACGGCGCCAAAATTTGTTGGGTCCAAATTTACACTTATAATTCCGGGTTACGCTCACTATCGACTACTTAGGACCACTCCCGCAATAGGACGGGGTCAACTATAGAAGTGATGAGTTAATCCGGGTCGATCTCTCAAGGAAGACTTAAATGTGGAGAATTAACTAAATGGTGATCATGCTTTCGACATTAAATTAAAACAAAGCCTAAACATTCTAATCAAGAGATTGTGGAGATTTAAACTAGGAATTAAATGAACAATCAACAAAACAAACAATAACAATTAAAATGCAAGAAAATAGAAATGAAGATTAGAGGAATTAAGTTGATTAAGGTATTAGGGTGTAGATTCTCTCAATGGGTGATTACTATGCTTTATTTAAGTTGATAATGCAAATCTCACAAGTATGGTAGACCCATCCAATTAGTTTAACGTCTATTAACGTCACGGATATCCGTTAAACCTCTCTTAGCTATACCATACAAAATGAGACGAACATACTAGGTTTAGGAACCCATGCACCTAGCATCGAAGGAATTAAATCCGGATTTAGGCTCACAATCAAGAAATCCCCTAAATCCTACCAATGCTCAAGTGATGATCAAGCACCTAAACATAAATAAGAACAATTCCAACAACAACAACCAACATAAACAAGTATAGATCACAACCAAATCGATCCTCTACCCCCCTAATAGGGAGATTAGCCACTAAACATGCTCAAAACAACATAAACATCATAGAAGAACTCCATTTCATAAATCAAATGTAAATGAAAACAACTTCTACAATATTATATATCCTTCAAGAGTTTGGAACAAATCCCACAAAAACATCCAAGAAATACAAGAAAGTGCACAATAAACCTCCTCCGAGCTTAGCCTCCACGTGAGCTCGTCGTTGGTCTTCTCGTTCCTTTTCTTTCCTCCTTGGCTTGGTTTCCTTGCTCTCCTCTTTCTCCTCTTCTCTTTAGTGAAAAATGGTGGTGAAATGATGGTGAAAAATAGTGTAGAGAGTATGGAAGGGTGAAGAAAACGGTGGAGCTAGTGAAGAGAAAAAATGGAGGATGGTGGGTTGAAGAAGATGAAGTCTTCTTTCGTGTGGAATGGTGATGATCGAATATATGGGAGTGTATGAGAGAGAATGGGAAGTGGGTAAAAGGTATGGTGATGTGTAGAGTAGGTTCCAAGTTTCACCTTTTTCCCTTTTCTTTCTTCATGTACGTGTGTGTGTGTTTTTAGTGTAGGGGAATGGAAGAGAGAGAGAGAGTAGAAGAGAGAGAAAAGGTGTTGATTTGAGTGATGGAGAGGGGTAATTAATTGTGAGGATTTGGTAGAGGATTTTGGTGCTCAAAAGTCCAATCTCTAGAATTTTGGTAATAATAGTCTATAAATACTATGATTAAAAATATCCCCCAAACATGCCATGATCAACTTTGGGACAAAAAGAACCCGAATGCAAACGAGTGCGATTTCTTCACCTCTTTTCCTTCAATATTCGGGTTTAATTCTTGGCCACCGAGTGCAATTTGAATCCTCATCCCGTGCCACCTAAATGCCATTAATTTCCTAATTTTGCAATTCAAAGCTCAAGATTTTTCAATTCTTGGCATATTCCACCGTTAGAGCAATAAATTAAAAACACACATAATTTACATCCAAAATAAAAATAAAAATCACAAAATACATCAAAAACTAAATAAAATAATTAAAATAAAATAGTATAAATAAACACTAAACAAGGCTCACCCCTATCGATCGAGGTATTTCTCTAATCTATCTGTTACAACTGTTTTGCGATAATTTTGAATTTGATCGAGATGGCTTTTGCTGTTGCTGTGGATGCAATCTGATTTTTTTATAATTGGTTGCAGAGAGGGATTAAGCACGAGATCGGCGGCGTTCGGTGGTAATTCAGATGAGTTTCAGGTGCGAAAACCACGTACACCTCAACTACATTATATTTATTCAACCAGATTGTTTTAAAATTAAAACAAACTTAAATTCGATTCTTAAAATATTAATTTGGCAAGGTTTTCTCTCCTTGTAGGTCATGTTAATTATGATCATCGATTATGAAATGAAAGTCGCTTACCTCAAAAAAAAGAAAAGAAGAAAGAGAGAGACAGAGAGAAAGTCGATCGCACTATTTGATTGGAGCGCTCGCTCTCTCTCTCTCTACCTCTCTCTCTCTCTATATATATATCATTATATTTATATATATCTAGGGAAAGAGAAATGATGAAGGCTCTGAATAGTGAAGCACTTCGAAATATATTGATTTCGCCGTTGAAACGTGAGAAGACTTTCCATGCATTTTGATATATATATATATATATATAGTATTATTTAATTGGAAAATTAAATCATAAATGGAGTGGAATATTGAGACATGAGAAAATCAGTGGAAACTACTCACATGACATGAGTATGGTGTTGGAAAAAACTGGACTAATACAGCCATGACAAGGGATCATTAATTAATGCATTTCAACCAATAAATTAACAAAAATAATTAAGTTTCCATGAATCTCAATTATGACAATTGGGATTTCCAGAATATGCATCAATGCAAGCTGCCATCAATTTCCATTAGTTCTGAAGCTGCAGGCGCAGTAACGTGGAATTCCACAACTAATAATGTTAATTAATTTCTACAACATCGACCATATCGCAATATAATTAACTTGTTAATTGTGTTGAATTGTTCGACTTCGACCTGTGTGTGTATATATACAGCCTAAAAATTAAATTAACCCTGCACCGTACCTTCGATATATATTAACATATATATACATATTTTGATATATATATATATATATATATGTCAGTTTGTTGGAGGCAAAAATGTTTGGTTTTGAGTTTGATTGGTCTTGTCTTAATCTCAGCAGAAGCATCAAGATTAATGGGCAAGGCGGCATCATATAATTATAATTGGCAAGAAATGCTGCCGAAGAAGCTTCCTCCACCTTCAGCTCCGTCGAGAAGCACAGATTCTGCAACACTACCACCTTCTAAACCTAAGCATAGGCTGTCTTCATCCGATGATCATAAAGTTTAGCCCATCCCTCATCATTAACTAAAACGTACTGGTTTTCTTTTTTGATATTGTGATCTTTTCTTTTAGGATTGCAAGAATGGGTAGACGAATATAGTGAGATCGAGATGTTGGGACTGCCCTAAATAATCTTATATATAGTTTGTAATATATGTATATATAGGGCCTATATAAGATTTGTGTTAGAGATTCTGAACCATACATATAGGTCTAGAGCAATCGTGGTGGTGCTTTTAATTAGATTCCTTTTCTTTTAAGAAAATTAATGAACACAACTTAATTTCTTGTTTAATTAGAGATCGTAATTCTGATTTTCTTTGCTCCTTTTTTTGCTAATTGTTTGAGGCTTTTGACAGCTTAATTTGTCTAAGTATATCAGTCATGGAATCATGTATGAACAAAAGGACAGTGCAATTGTCCCCTTCACAATGACCTAGTGAGCGGTGTAAGCTTGAGTTCAAAAGTCTCAAGTTCGAATCCCACGTATTGTCAACACCACTAAGTGTGAGCCTCTTTTTCTGTGTGGTTTACAGGCTATTGCATATTTAGTTTTTCAAGTGATATTTACCCAGGGTTTGGTTTGCAAGTATGATTTACCTAGGCTTTGCATGCACGCTATTATATATGGTTTTCCAAGTGTGTGAGATTTACGTATATAGGCTTTGGTTTGCAAGTGTGATTTACCTAGACTTTGCAGTCAATTACATACGTGATTTTCAAAGTGTGATATATTTACATAGGTTGTGGTTTGCAAGAGTATTTTACCTAGGCTGCCTAGGCTATGGTTTGGAGGCTATCACATAACACCTGGTTTTTCAAGTGTGATTTATCTAGCTGCATGTGGTTTGCATGCTATTGCACAACACCTCATTTTCTAAATGTGATTAACCTTAAAACAAAAATTAAATAATGCAAATAAATGGTGAGTATTGTATATGGAAGAGGTTCTAAATTCAGAGGTGAAGAAATATTCTAGGGATTTGATTTCATTAATTTATCCATACAATATCAATTTAATTATATGATTAATTCACAATTTAACTTTTATTAGGATAATCACTCATTTAATTTAAATATTTCCTCAAAGTACTTAAACCGTAGATTACATGCTAAAATTAATGTATCAATTCATACTAACATGCAATTCCTAAAAGCTCCAAGAATTTATTGTCCTCACAATTAACATCAAATCTCTTGATCGTTATTGATTAATGTGTTTTATGTTCTTGTGTTCAAGTGTTAAAACTCATATCTCGATTTTTGAATTAACATAACAAATCATGCTATCATATTGATTAATCAATCAAGCAAACAAGGTTAAGAACACAAAGAATAAAAGAAGAATCAAATCATATAATCAAATATGCATTGTACTTCAAAATCAACTACTATCAAATCCTAAAATATATATACTAAAGTATTTAGCCACTCATAATTCAATAAGTAACCAAAATTAATTCAAAGAAAAACATAATTAAAGAACAAAAACACGATAAATCCTGAAGGAGAATCTTGATCTTAATCTTCAACTTTGTGTTTCTCTTGCTCTTCAATCTTGGGCTTTAGAGAAGGAATATGGTGTATGTCTGTGTAAATTCCGTGCCTCATGTCCCCTATATAGTTGTAGAAGTTCAAACATAAAAATGAATCAAAATCGAGCCCAAAAGAAAATTTTCGAAAATCACCAAAAAATCAGCATGGATCGTGCTATTGGTTGCACAGGCAGTGGTATGCGATCTGGAACATTCTGTATTGCCCCAAATATTAGCACGGGTCGTGCTATAGGTATCACGGTCCGTGCTATCTGACGATGCCCCATCGCACTTTACTGTTTTGCTCTGTTCTTACTCTTTTTTGTTTGATTGACCTCATTCCTTTTGCAACGCGTTCCTTACTCAATTTTCTATCTTCTTAACTCTTCCAAAGCTCATTTGAAGCTCACCACAAATTTGGATTAAAATCCTCCACAACAAGTAAACACGAGACATTGCAAAAAATATAGAACACTATGCATGCAAAACTTATCACTTCATGCAAACAATGCCCATCAAATACAATTCAAATGAACCTCAAAATACATGCAAACACTTATCAATACACAACACCTGGTTTCTAAATGTAATTTACCGAGATTGTGATTTACAAACTATTATACAAGAACGAGGTGCACAACTCCATAGCGGCCGCGAGCTACTCTCAACATAAAAAAAAAGTCAACAATAAATTATATATTGTTGAAATCCCTACCTAGACCAATATGGCAACCACTAAATTTGGTGTTGGTATGCCACTATTTTGCTCCACTATAATTAATGATATCCCGTCTATTTGATTTATTTATTTATTATTTAAAATAATTATTAGATAAAGTTTCTGTTTTTTCAATTATGATCTACATAAAAATTGATCCATTATTAATTTTAATTCTAATTATTTTTGAGTTATCCCAATAAATAAAGAAATTATTTCAATGATTTTCTACAGAATATTAAAAAATTAAAACTATATATATATATATATATATATATAGTATGCATATTGATAATTAAATTAAAAAATAAAATTCAATACTTTAGAAAATATTTTTTTTGTTGTGAAGGTTGAAGTTGTAATTCACCGACACCTTCTATGCTTGAATATTCTGTGTGCACAAACGTGGTAACATATATAGGTTTCCAAAAATAGCGGTTTTAAAAAAAAAATTGTAGTTTTTGGTATTGGAATTACTTTATTTGTTGCAATTATTTTATTTTATTTTATTTTTTAATTTTTTTTTTTGGGATTTTAGAATTGCAGTATGGTGATATAATGCACTGAATTGGAGATGCCAATTATGCCGTTTGATGGATAGCCCATGGGCCTTGTGTTAACCCAAAGATATGGCCCTCACCAATTGCTAGCTGTTGGAAGTTCTTGGTTGCTTTGGAGTTCGGAGATTTCAGCGAAACAAAATTAAATTTAAGCCGCAACGATGTGAGATCGTTTAATGAAACTCATATATTAGACGAATCTCTATTTGATTTATGAAATGCTCCGTTCTTTTTTTTTTTTCACTGGTCCCCCCTCTCTTCTTCTTTTCCTTTTCTTTTTAGTTTTTTTTTTCATTTTTAATTTCTTAATTTTTTTCACAAATATATATTTATCCTTTTGAATTAATTTAATGTAATATATATATATATATATATATATATATATATATATATCCTAAAATGAAATTAGTGGGCCATGAAATTAAATTAAATTAATTTAATTTTTTTATTCAGCGTCCCGCACAGTGCACTCGTCCAACACTAACGCGTGAGCTTATGCACTGAATGCGCTCAATAATTAATATTTCAAAATAAATATATACCTTGAAATGAAATTAGTGAGCCTTAAAATTGAATTGAATTAATTTAATTTTATGAATTAAATTAATTTTTTTTGTTTGACGTCTCGCATAATACACTCGCCCAACGCTAATGCGCGCGGGCTCTAATTAGGGTGAAATAGATCATTTTTGAAAAAAAATTAAAACAAAACTGAAAAAAGAGAAAAATATATGCGGGGGGGGGGGGGGGGGGGTGGAAGCTGGGCTTGGGCTGAAATTGGGGATGAGCCTAGGTGGGTTTTGGGTTATTTTGGGTGGATTTAGGTTCTATTTGACCCGTCTAACGTAAGAGACTCGTTAGATAATCTTATACAAGTTTTTTGTCATTAATAAATTTTTGTGTTAATCTATTCCCAAGGATTTTAATGGATTTAGACCAACATTCTATAACCAAACCAATTAAATAGCATTTTTTATTATTATTTCACAATCCACTTCACTAATTTCCCTAAAATTTAAAAGGTGTGAGCGTGGAACAAGTTCAGCTTGCATCATATATATCGTAAACAATAATAACATTGTATTCAACCTTCAATTCTAACAACACAAAATTCTAAACAAGGCACAATATACACAATTTTCACTTTATAAAATGAATTGGTAAAAGCAAAGAGAAACTGTTCATGAGCTTGGAACTTACAAAAAAACCCTAAAAAGAGAGAAAAATACACAAAATTGCAACATAGACAAAAAAAAAAGGTCTAGCTATAAACACAAAATAATCACACCTACCACACAAAAATCCATGCAGAAACCTAATCACACACATTAAATTACAGAAAAATGAAGCAATCCAATGCAATTAGAGGATTATCAATGTCCTCCATAACAACATCTATTTCTTTACCATCACTCTTACCACTAATATGCTGCGACATTGCATCATTTCTCCTCACTAAACAATCTCGATCGATGCTCGATTCCCGCTTCGGGCTCGGATTCGGAACTCGAAAACTTTCCCTTTTCGGAGCAGGAGTAATCCCTCTGGACGACGACACAACCTGATTTCTGTAACAACTTTCCTTAACCGGAAAGATTCTGTTGCTCTCGCCGCCGTTGAATCTCCGGCTAGGAGAGGGCGATCGCAGGCCTCTATTAGGCGTTGATCCGACGCAATAATTCTGCTCTTTTCTGAAGCTCTTCTGCCTAACAAGAGTTGGCGAGCTAGCACGCGCCCGTTTCTTAGGCGTCGTGTTCATCATCATCATCGCCTTTTCTTGAACAATTTGCTTCGATTTCTTCACAAATGGTGAGGAAACTAGCATTGATGATGGATCGAGATTGTGAGAATGATGAATCTTGCTGGGAAATAAAACTGTTTTCTCTGCAGTTTTTTCTTTGAGGCCGACTATTTGTGGATTTTCCTTCACGCAAGACCACAAGAAGTCGTTTGAGAAAGATCGGTCTTTCATTAGTAGAGTGGAGGAATAGGAAGAAGACGACGACGACAACGACGAAGACGATGATATAGATGAAGCTACGGCGCATTTGCTATTGGTAGAGCACGAGAATGAGGAGAAAGAAGCTGTGGAAGAAGTGGATGGGGCTGGAGAGAGAGGCTTCGTGTCCGAGGGCATTATCGTAATATCCGGTGCGACCGGAGAAATAGTTGGAGGATCTTGTGAGATTACGAGCTTGTCGTGGACATGGTGGCTTGAACTTGAATCCTCCTTGAATTTCTTCTTATTAGGTTTGCATTTGCTAATGCAAGAACCCATTTTTGAGTGAGTTTGATCTGAAATGAGATTTTTGAGATGTGTGTAACAAAGAAATTTTGAAAGGGTTGAGAAAAAGTCTAGAATTAGTAACGTTGTATAATATAATGTAACAATATATTTGGAAAGATGTGGAAATATTGTTTAAGGCAAAGTAAAGGAATTGAAAAAGGTGTTGGGTGGCCTTTTGCTTTTTTGTGCGTGCACTTTTTCATATTTTTGAAATTGGTTGCCGGGTTATTAACCCGTTGGGAGTAACGGTTATTTAGGTCAAATTGCAATGAAATGAAATGATGATTTTTTTTTTCACTTTTTTGAAGTAATGTGGAATATGTGAGCTTTCTCTTTATTTGTGGCACACCTATACTACTCTTGTTATTGTACCATTATTGTTGGTTTGATTCTTCATACTCTCTCTCTCTCTCTCTCTCTCTCTCTCTCTCTCTCATATTAGTTGAATTAGTAAGCTATAATATTAATCAGTAATTACCGATATATTCTTGTTAAATTTTGCTGATTCTTAATTAATCGTGCAAATAAAAAAATGGCAATGAAGTACTATTCTAATTAATTAGTTATATTTAGTGAGGGCTCCTCACTTAATTTAAGCATTTCAATTCATTGTTTCAAAATAAAATTGGGTTAATGTATGTAACACCAGAAAGTCTTTAACTAGAGCCTCAATTATCCAGACGAAAATCTCTGTAACATTTAATTCGACAAATGATGAGGTCTCAATTATTAATCGACTTTTCAGTAAGTTAGTATATTATTAATTGTGTTGATCGCATTGTTCCTATTATATCATTCTCAACTTTTGTGTTGTATATAATCTATATATATATATATATATATTATAACACACAACTCTTTTTCTTCCCATTTATATGGGTATTTTTGTCAATTTCTAATACTATAATTTAAGATAATATTTAATGAAATTAATGCTATAACATCTATTTTCCATAGTTATTTTTACGTGAGTTAATGATAATTGATTACTACAATTTTAAAGAATTAATCCATAAAAAATGTGCTTTTAAAATACAACTTTGAATATATATATATATATATATATATATATAATACAACATCCCCATTTTTTTTATAAAACAAATTCACCTTCAATCCACTATATAATTATGATCACTTTGATATTATTTTCAAAAATTGATGGTCGATTCATGACGGGCTCGAAGAAACGAGCAATTGTATGTTGGATCGGGGATCAATTTACTTTATAAAAATTTTGGGATGTTGAATGACACACAAATTCAAAGTTTGTGTTTTAATTGCCTACTTTTAAAGTTTATATTAAATTTACAACTAAGTTCAAAATTCATGATTTTTAAAGCAATTAATCATGTAATGATATATACATGTAAATTTATCGGATACCTATTTTTCTTTATGATGAACTACAGTTTAATGTTATTTTTTTAAATTGTTATTATTGAACAATTATTTTATAATTATGTAGAAATATTCATATTAATATTGGTCCAATTATATTTTGATTTAACACTAAATTGTAAAATTATTAGTTGGACATCTATATATTATTTCTATTGATATCTATCCAGTAAAATCCACAAACCTATTGATTGTTCAATTATGCATTGTTTTTTTTATATCAATTAGTTTGTGTTATTGTAGTATTATCAAATAGATGATGAAATTAATATTGTAAAATCAAGCTTAAATGAATACATATTTGTTAATACTTTAAAAAAAAAAACGGATTTCTAATACAATTTCACATGATGCTAGAGGTTTTGAATGTAATGAGAAATTTGGATAAATATGTTGTAGTTATTATTCTTGCACAATATGGATATGAATTCAATGAAATTACTCCTATTTATTTTAATATTTATTACTCTCTCCGTTTCTATATAAATGTCATTTTAGATGAATGCACACAAATTAATAAATTAATTAAATTATCTAATATACCCTTGTGTGAATACATTAAATGAGTCAAATATAATTTATTTTTTTAAATTCATTAAATGAGGGCAAAATGTGTGAAAAATGTGATTTTTTTGTCTCGAATTTGTAGAATAATAATTTTTTGAAACAAAATTAAAATGTTAGAATGACACTTATTCAGAAATGGAGGGAGTAGTTTTTAAAACTAAGAGCAATCGTCTTTTTTCGTTTATTCTATTTAGATTGTTATTTTGAGTTTAAAATTATATTAGTTTTTTTTTGAATTAGATGTGTTTATTTTTTGTATTTATTTATTTTTAATTTAAATATCTATCAATTTATTATTATATATATTTAAATAATATTTCATTAATTAAATCTATATCTATACTATATATAAAAGCAGAATAATCTCAATTTTCCCTCCAATTTAATGGTAATTTTGTAAATTAGATTCTGTTTTATGGTCAATTTCTTAATTACAAATTTGCTACGTGGGCTGAGTTTAATGTCAATTTTATTTTATTTTTTAAAATTTTAAATAATGGACTAATTTCAAATAAAACTATTCGCAAAATTGGTTTGAGGATGGAGTCACGACTCTAGCGGTTATTATTTTGAAAACATGAATACCCTAACCTTCCACCACAAAATCATTACACCCAAAACTCTGTACACTCAATTTTTTTGAAAACTTTCAAGCAAAACCTAGGGCTGCAAAAGAGATCGAGGAGAATGGAACATGACGTTTGGGGAAGGGAGTGGCAGATTTTCAGAGAAAAAAAGGTGGTCGCGGTTTTCTGGCAAAAGAGAATGAGTGACAAATTTTAGGCGCAAGAGACAGAGAATGATCGATACGCGGATGAGAGTCAGATCGACAATTGTAAATCCTGAGGCTGCTGAAACAATAATGACCATACACATGTTTGGCCTTTTTTTGAATTAGAGCCAAGGTGATTTTTAATTATTTTTTTTCTTTCCTTATGAATTTGGATTTGAGTTTATAATTGTAAATTAAAATAATTTATCTTAGTTTCTTAGATTGTTGTTGGCTTGTGTGTGCAGAGTAAGATGAGTTGACCGTCCCTGAAGAAGATTAACAGCCAACGTATGATTTAGTTGATTAGTATGATCTGAGAGATGAGGAGGACACAGTGAGGTGCAGGGCTCTGGCGGAGGCGATTGAGATGGTGACGGAGGATAGAAGCTGGTGCAAGTGGACGACGTCGCTGTTCTTTGGAGTGAGGCGGAATGCTCTTTTCTGTAGGTTGTGGTTTCCGGTGAACTCAAGTATGATCTGGTACATTTTGGTTGTTGCGTAACGTGAATTAAGAAACTCTGTGTTACTTCATTCTTGCTTTTTCTGTCTCCGCAAGAAATGTTTGAGGTCGTACGCAGTTCTGAATATGTTTTCAGACGCCTCTATTCGAATAATTTCAGTATACTAATTGGATTGTTACATTAATAAAGTTCTGTAGTAGTGGAATTGTGATCCTAGAATTAAGCGGTTTTGCTTCGGAGACTCAAAATTTGTTGAGTGTTTGCATATGTTTCTGCATCATCATGGTCATGCTTTTGGAGATAATTGAAATTCAATTTTTAGCTAGATTAGAATTGGCAGTGTCTCCTTAATTTCATATATATGCAAATCATCGGTTCTGTTGGTTAGTATAATTGATCATAAACATGTTGTTAGTTGATTCATTGACGGAAGTTCACATGTTTTTAGTTCTATTTTTATTCTTATTTACTCTCTCCCTCTCTTCCATGAGATCTCTCTCTCTCTCTCTCTCTCTCTCTCTCTCTCTCTCTCTCTTCCATGAGATCTCTCTCTCTCTCTCTTCCATGAGATTTCAATAACAAAACTTCTTGAGATTGCTTTTTTGGAAGAGCAATGTAGTTGTGAGCTATTATCTACATATTTATGTGAATTACGAGTTATATTCTACATTTTACAAGTGAAATAAGATGTTGCAATATTATGCTAAAAATGTGTTGTAATTGACATGCAAGTAGCCATAAGCATTTAATATGTATTTAGAACATGACTCTTCACTATTAAGTTTATGGTGAAAGGTATAGTATCACTGTGTTTCTACTGATTAATCTAAAGGTTATGGTTTATTTTTGTCGACTCTGAGTATTTATAGTCGTGCTATGCTTTAACTCTGTTGTTGGATGTCTTTGGGACTAAATATGAACTGTTTTTATGATTTCTCTCATTTATATATAAAGATTTTGGAGTTCATGATATGCTTGCTTCATTAGTAGGAGGGAAAGGGCAGGGGCAGCATATTATACAAATCCGTGAACTTCTAGAACATATTCAAGAGAAAGATTGACTGCTCATGGAGTCGCAATAACAAGTTCGTCCGCATTTATTCTTACAGATTATAACAATTGTATGAAATAGATTTAAAGGTTTGATAAAACATTGTAACTAATTCCTTGATTGGCTACTTGCACGAGTTCAAAGGAATTTATAGGTCCTCACTTGGAAATTGGATGAATGAAATCAAAAGATTTATTTCGGCATTGTTTACTGTTAAGTTTTTTGGAAATCCTAAGTATGCTTTTATGGACTTTTTTATTTAAAAAATTCTATGAGATGCTTGACACATGTATAGATTATATATTTGCATTGGAAATTATGTGCATTCGATATAGTCATAATTTTGCATTCAAGATTGGAGTTCCACTCTGCTAACTCATTTGATCTCTCCGAGCTTTTTCGGTAGTCTAACTCTTTCTAATTGTCTAATCGTTTGTCTTAGGTTTTATATTTCTAACATGTTTTGATTTAAACATATGCCACGATCAATTAAGGAGTATGGACAATGTTTTTGAAAGTCTTTGTTGTCTATTTCTTGATTCTTACAATTTCACACATTATTGATGTACAAATTTGGACAACATGACAATACTGGTGTGAACTAGCTAAAATTCTTTATTTTGCATTTCCTTTATTTTAGCTGTTGTTTGTGTTTAGAAAACGAGATAGCCATCTTCCCTCAACGGGACATTAATTACATTAATTCTTGCTAATCTTTTCTAGAGGGGTAGAAATAGGACTAAAATTATGTTAAAGAGTTTAATATACACTGAAATTTTGATTTTTAATTTGGGCAGCCAATTTCTGTGTAAGCAGAGCAATTGAGTCAGTGGTACCTCAACAACACCAGATGACACAAGAACTTTGAGTTGGGAAAACTTATTTACTGTGTTATTTAACTTGGAAGAATTCTTCTCTCTTAAAATTTGAGAGCAAAATGATGAATATTTTGTTCACAGAACCCATTTTTGCCTCCTACCCTCTACTTCGCTAACAAGCACATGCAATTCAAGAAATAATTGGACTCTCATTTATTTTGTCCCTTATATTATATTAATTATGGTGCTTTAGTATGTAATTTTTGGCATTTTAATATCTTTACATATGAATTGAAGAAGTGCTTATTGTTTTTTTTAATAGCAGTGTAGTAAATATTGATAGCAAGTTTAGGCATATAATTATTTCTTTAAAAATAAAGATGGTATATTTTATATTTTTATTTCAATATGCATGACATCTTACTTGATGATAATGATACAAATACCACTACAAATGTTGTGTAAAGAGAAGTATTTTAAAATTTGTAAACTTAAGTACATTTTTTTATTATTTACTTATAATGTTCATAATTTATGGTTATTAAGTGTATATAATTTAACGAGGAATTAATATCAGTATAAAATGTTAACAACTAAATGATTACGTATCATATATATGTCATATCAAAATTATCTTAATACTTATGTGCATTAAATTTATAATTATGCAAATATTTTATAAATTTTATATCCTTTTAAATACTAATATTACTAAAATTAGATTAAAAGATAAAATAATATTAAATTTAACTAATTTCATTTCTGTGCAACGCACGGGTCACATACCGGTTCACTACCATTGTGCAACACACAGGTCAGATATCGGTTCATTGCCACCGTGCAACGCACGGGTTAGATACTAGTATACATAAAGATACAAAAAAAAAATTAAATTAAATATGTTGAAATTTTTAAAAATTTAAATGTATTTGAGTTTGCAATTTGAAATATATTTTAAATAATTAAATAAATATTTTTTCAATAAATTATTCCACATCGAAGAAACGATAAATATTATTTTATATGAACAAACTATAAATTTAAGAAAACAAAGAGATTAACGTTTGTTTTTAATTTTTTGTTTTAATATTTAATTTTTTATCCTCTTTAATAGATAATGTTTATGCTCTTCAACTACATAGTACATTATAATTATTTTATATTTATAACTTCAAGTAAAATAAAAAATAACTATAGAAATTTTATCCATGCATCGCACGAGAGTCATTCTAATTAAATAGTAAATACCACTTGTCCCCTTGGAACCTAGTACATGGCCTAAGTATAATTAAAATTAAATGTGTGAAATTCAAATCTCACAAACACCATTAAATATGTATGTACTAAATTGTCAAACATAATTTTTCAAAGTGTGGTTAGTTACTCTCGCTATCCAAAAAACATTAATAGGTTCGACTTCAAGATGAATTAAATACTCCCTCCGTCCCATTTATATAGTCCCTTTTACTATTTTGAGGTGTCCCAATTATATAGTCTCATAACTATAAATAGTATTAATTTTCATAGTAATATACAAATATACCCTTGGTATGTATTGAAAATTAAAATTTAACCATTTAAATTCTTAAAAGTCATAAATTTTAAATAAGGGTAATAATGGAAGTTAAGCTCTAATGTCTTGTTTTCATAAATATTTTTAATCTACGTGCGAGGATAAAATGGACTATATAAATGGGACGGAGGGAGTATAATTTTATAGAGCAAGTCACTCCTTTAGTGGTTTAGCTAGGTGAATTTGTGGCTGAAATGTAATTATGAGTTCGAAACACCTGCTAAATCGATCTCTGAGCTAGTTTAATTAATTATTTTACTTTGACATGATCTTTGACAATAACTTTTTAAGCAAAGGTAGTCCTTCCACGTCCCAGTTATATAATTTCAATTACTATTTTGAGGTGTTTCAATTATTATAATTAGTAATATTTTTATATTAATGTACAATACACTCTTGTTAGATTTTGAAAATTAAAAATTAACCATTTAAATTTTTTAAAGTTATAAATCTTAAATAGGGGTAATATTGAATGTTTAGCTTTTGTATCTTATTTTCATGAATATTTTTAATACGTGTGTTAGTAGAAAATAGACTATATAATCGGAACCGATAGAGTATAACTATCAAATATTAGTGTTCTTTTTCATTTTTTTAGTATTGGATTTGTTATTGTTTTAAATGATCATTAAGGTAGCAAACATATATCTCCTAAATAATTCCCAAATGTAGAGTATTCGGAACTATATACAAATGGAAATTAAGAGTATGAAAGTCAACTGATGAAATCATTTATTACATTATGTGCAACATTTTATTCTACATATTTAAAAATATTAATTTTTATTCTTTTTTCTCTTTAATTTAATTGTTTGTACTTTGATTTAATTTTACATTTATTAATTAGGGTTCATTTTTCCCAATTAGGGTATATAATTATTTTTTGAATTAAGAAGCACAATTGAAACATCATCTGTAATGCCCATACATGCCCGTAGAAATGGTATGTCCTCCTATTCGACGACGTCGTGCCAAAGTCGGCATCTGTCAGTGGAATTATCCGCATATAATTTAATAGGACACCGAATGAATAAGAACCCCATGGGAAAAACTTCCATCGATCTGTATCCTAGACCAAAACTCACACCTAATTATCTATGAGGCGCAGCTGGTCATATCCGATCAACATGTTGTACAAGAATAACACATTGGCCACCTTCAAATAATCAAAAGCATCATCTCCAATGTTATAAGTAATAAACCTTTGATATAGATTTGTGTTGGAAAATTGGATTTAATAAATTGAGTTTTGACTCATTTTATCCGATTTTTAGTGACCGGGATATTTAATTTTGGAGGAATTAAATACTATACGATTGTTCTATGTTGTGAGTAAATAATCGTAGTATTTTTATTTGCTCAAATCCGATTTTCGGTGAGTGATAAATAAATGGTTGAAATTGGTCACACGATTGGGCATTTATGGTGTGTGGGATAATGTGATTAAGACACATTAAATAATCCCACATTGATTTCTTAATCAAGTTAAGAAGTGTATTTAAGTGTATTAACACTTAAGTGAAGTAATTAAGTGCATAAGGATATGGACCATGAGCCCACACGTGCGTGCCCGTGCCCGTGCTCGTCTCGTCCTCGGACTTGAATCTTGGCAATTGGCAATTGGACTTTGGGTGGACTTTGGGCTTCCTGGGCTTAGCCGTACCAGTTTTACGGTACAGAAACGGTCGGGTCGTGGAGCGGGTCGGCGGATCGGCTATCTGGATCGCCGGGTCATGGGTGCACTTAGTGGTGCATGTCCAGCATTGAAGTGTGTAACTCCCACCTGGAGCTGGTGGAGTTAGTGGGCTGGAATGTAACTCCTGTCGGGAGTCAAAGTCCTGGTAGAGTTAGTGGGCTGGAATGTAACTTCTGTCGGGAGTCAAAGTCTACAGCTGTCTGGACACGTGCCGACATGGGACACCTGTCAGGATCTGCATCTGCAGCTGCCTTGGACACGTGTTGGGATCCGAACCGACATGGGACACCTGTCGGGAACTGCAGAAGGTAACTCCCGGAGGGCTTAAATAAAGAGCTATAACTCCTGGCAGTTACAACACCTGGTTTGAATGCCCTCAAACCCTAGCTGTTGTCCCCTACAGTGGAGATGTGTCTATAAATAGGACATCCATGCATGGCCAAAAATGCTACAATCTGCATAATCGAATTTCATCTTGCTGCATACAAGTTCTCTTCGTGTCACAACTTCTCAGTTCTCAACATTGTCTAGTTCGCCGGAGCCTTGCCGGACCTGTGGTGCTACTGTTGGAAGGACAAAGCCGTTTCATCTTTGAAAGATATCCGCCAAACCATGAGCACTAGCCGAGGCGTATTTGTCTTGCAAAGAGAGGTCCCCTCGACTCGACTTGCCGGAATCTGCGTAGCGGTTTAGTTCGTTTAAATTGTTCTAATTCAGTTTATTGTAATCCTTTCATTCTTCAACTCTTTCTGTTTCCTTGTAATTCAGTTGTAATTCCAGTCAAAGTGTAACACACAAACAACAATGTGATATCTTGATAGGTGTACAACTCAACACCCGACTATAAACAATACACTGAGGAATACAGTGATTTACGTATGAATCAAAATTAGATCCACCGAGCATCAATCATGTCACTAGTGCATACTCAACTGGGAAAAATCTAATGTTGGTTCCTCCAATACGGAACCAAACCTCATGATCTATGTACAACACCATCTAGTGAAATTTCTCGTGTCATGAGTACGTGTAACATGGTATTGCAACTAGTTCCTCTAACAAAGTTCATTATTAATCCAAAAGGTTCATCCATAAACTGTTGAACGAGATTGACACCAGCATCTGCTACAATCTACAGTACATCAATAATACTAGAGACGTAATTCTTCCAGTATCAATTAATTGAACATGAAACATTCTGCAAAGCCTCTCTCTTCCACAAAAATTTAATAATTAATAAATAAACAAAACTAATATATTGTTAATTAGTTAGCAACCCCCGTTGGCGGAATTTTGGAAAATCAATGTTGATGCAGCGGTTAGTTCAAATGGAAGTGTTGGGTTGGGAGTGATTATTAGAGACTGCAATTAAACACTTATCGTTACGCTGCGAAGCTGATATAGTAGAGGGTTTGGCTATTCAAGAGGGGCTTGTCCTAGCGAACGCGCTTGGGGGAAAAAAACTCATTCTCGAAACGGATTGCCAGGTGCTTAAGCATTCCATTACCGGTGAACAGGAGGACCTTTCTTACAGAGGGATCGTATGACACTCTATTCGCGGGAGGCATTACATTTTGAACAAGTTATTTACAGTTGGGCTCGTCGGACTTCTAATATGGCAGCCCACTCCTTAGCTAAGTTAGCAGGTTGCAATGTTGCATTTTCCAATTATACCGGAGTGATGCCGGATATTGTGTTTTCTATTTTGCCATCCTCCGAACAGTCTCTTTAATTTATACTATTTCTTTTCTCTCAAAAAACATTAACAAATTAATTCATATTTAAACAAAAGAAATTAAATAAATTTATACTAATGGTTATACAATTTTTTTTAATTTCTTTAATTACAATTCATGTTCTGATTTTTTTTTAAATTTAATTATGATTTTATTTAAAAAAAAAAAGAATTCTTGAATATTTATATTTTTTAATTATGATTTTAAAAAATTCAAAGATTGAAACACGTCACATGTTCATATCAATTAGTTCTTGAATTAGGATTTAATCACTTTTCAAATTTAATATGTTCTTGAATATGATTTAATTAGTTTTTTTTTTAAATTTATTTAGGATTAGAATTTCAACTTGTTACATGTTGAGACGAATTTGGAATTATGATTTAATTATTTTTTTAATTTTGATTGAATTAGTTTTTACATGTTGAATTATATTAATGACTATATAAATTTGTTTAACTATTTTTTTAATTTCTAATATAATAATTCATTTTGTGATTTTTGTATACATTATTTATGATTTTATTTTAAAAGGGAAAAAAAAGGAATTCTTGAAAGTTTAGATTTTTTTTAAAAAATGGATTTGGTGACATTTCGAATTTAATATATTCTTCAATAGGATTTAATTAATTTTTTTATTTAGGATTAGAATTTCAACGTACGAATTTAACTAATTAGGATTTAATTATTTTTAATTAACTTTTACATTTAAATTTTCAAAAAATAATAATAATTAGGATTTTCTTAATATTTCTGAGGTTTTTTTTATTTAGGATTAGCGTGTGAGATGTTGAGATAAAAGGTTTTATTAATATTTTAATTCTTTTATCCAAATCATAACCAAATAAATCCAAAATACATCAGCGAGAGATACTGAATAAATCCAATCCAAATACATAAAAGATACCAAATAAATTCAATATTTTAACTAATAGACGTAATATACTACAAAAGTATTTCGAAAAAAAATGAAAAAATAATGAAACATGTAAACAATTCAAGCCCCAATTTTTTTAAGTAACAATCTCGAATTCAATCCACAGCCAAAATTCAATTCAATTCAATTCATAATCAAAATACAAATACCCATCCATCAATTAATTAATTAATTGAACGAAATTATACTGATTAACAAAACATGGACAAATTCAAACATGTTGAATTTCTTTCGAGCAGCAAACGTCGACGGAGGGGGAACATCGGCGGTCAGAGAGACGCTGGCGCACTCGGTGACATCAGCGTCTCAGGCGAGATGAGCGCCGAGAGATGTTGTCGAGTTCTGCATGTAGAGTTGGCGTGTAGTCGAGTTCTGCATGTAGAAGAATAGTGGGAGTGTTACACAGATTTAGATGTTTTTTGGAGGTGTTGGGCGTGTAGAAGGGGTGTTTGGGCATGTAGAAATTCAGTAAGGGTTTTATACAGATGTGTTGGCGTGTTACACATATGTGTTTTTTCAAAAATTCAACTTCTGTAAATTTAATTTAATTTGGCGTGCTACACAGAAATTTAATTTGGCGTGTTACACGAAAATTTAATTTGTGATACACATCTTTTGTGTTACCGTGTTGTTTTAAAAAAAATCAGTTTTTATTTATTCGATTTCCTTCCACAAATTTTAACCATGCTTTTTTCAGTTCAAAATTAAAAAAGAAGATTTTATGTTTCTTAGTTAGAAAAGAATTTTACAATACATAATTGGTTACATACATATATTCACACATAATTTAATTAGTTTTTATTAATTTTTTTTGTTTAGGGTTACAATTCCAGCCGTTCAAATAATTTTATTTCTAATTTTCTATTTAAAAATTAAACAAATCAAAAGAATCAATGTCATCATCAAATTTTTATGTTTATTTTCTTATCCAAATTATAACCAAATAAATTCGAAAACCCTTCAAATAAATTGAAATATATCACCAAATTCAACTAAATTCTAATTAATAACCAAATAAATCCAAATACACAAATAAGATACCAAATAAATTCAAATTTTAAACTAATAGACATGATACAATACATAAAGTACGATATTTTAACAATTTACAATTAGAGCACAAATTTTTTTTTATTGTGTTACAGTGTTACACGTTGGATCCAAAGTGTTTATTTAGAGCACAAAAAAAAAAAAAACTGTCATGTTACAAGCTGGATCCAAAGTGTAACACTTTAGAGCACAAAAAAATAAAAAAAATTATCGTGTTACACGTTGGATCAACGTGTAACACGACAATATTTTATTTTTATTTTTTGTGCTCTAAATTGCTCTAATTGTAAATTGTTAAATATATCATACTTTATGTATTGTATCACGTCTATTAGTTAAAAATTTGGATTTATTTGGTATCTCATTTGTGTATTTTTACTTATTCGGTTTTTAAGTGTAGTAAGTGTTACACATCTCTTCTGTGTAGAAAGTATTACACAACTCTCATTTGTTTGAATATATGGGTGTGTAGTATAACTCTCATTTGTTTGAAAGTTTGAAAATATGGACATATTACACAGTAAATAAATGGGTATATTGGTGTAATTTTTTGGACGTGTCTGAATATATGGACGTGTTACACTATTGAATTTCTGTCAAATTTCAACCGATCCCATGATAAATAAAAAATATTTAATTAGAAAAGAAGATTCTATATTTTTTTATTATAAAAAAAATTTTACAAGTAAAACTTGATTACATCCATATTTCACACAAAGGGTAATCTCAAAATTAATGCTCTGAAATTGTTTCATATACGATGCAGTTTAACTAATTGATGAAATGATTAAACAATCTTGAGGGATGAATATTTTAATTCATTGAACTCGATCGATCAAACTGTTATCTCCATTATTATTGTCCATGCATGCATTTAAATTGTTAAATGACTACATAACTATTAATGAATTAAAAGTACAGTCCCATCGTATATTCATACCTAATTAAGTTATGATATGATATTTGGACCTTTACTTTATCTCATCCCACCTAAAAATTGTTGCTCATTATTGCCAAATCCAATAAGTTTTGTCCTTTTCCCTTAAAAAACAAATCTTCTCTTTGTTTCTGTCGTATCACTTATCACACAGATCTCAGACCTTTGGTGCTCAATCATGTTAAAATTTATTTTTTTAATTTATTTTTTAATATACCCTATTCGAAAAAAATGAACTGTATATATACATAAAAAAAAATTAAATCATAATAAATTAAAAATAATAAAAAATAAAAAATGATGATTCGGAATAAAAATATAACATGAACTATCATAAGGGGATCTGGTGTGGTATTCACACTATAAATTTCGGTCGTAACCGGTCCAAAAAACAATATATGTTTTTAGTTGGGAAAATGTTGGTCCCGGGCGAGTCGATATCAGTTTAGAGGGGGTGAATAAACTGATTAAAAACTTTTACTTCAAATGCGGAATAATAAGGGCCCTTTGACTCGCTTAGAGAAACTTATCTATGCACAAACTGGTTGATCAGTTATGACTGCTTAAGTGCATATTGTGTGAGCTTGTGTACAGTTTAAAGATATGCAATAATTAAAACAGTACAACACACAAGTGATTTATAGAGGTTCGAAGTCTCAAACTTCCACGTCATCTCTTCCTTCCGCAGAAGGGCAACTTCACTATATAACTTGAGTTTCTTTACAAATTACACAATGAAGGACAGTTGGCTGAACCTGGTAACTGCTCGCTACCTCAGCGGGTCGACGACTCACACTTGAAGTCCCTAACTGCTCGCTAGGAAGGTAGATGCTATTGTCGTCTTTATAAGGTTTTAGATCTCTTTCGATCTTCAAGAGATTAGTATTGAACAAGGGGTATCAACTGATGTGCTCCTTCAATTGAGTTGGATAGTTGATCATTGTATTGCTGAAACTGAGAAGGCTGCCCTAGCTGGATTATCAACAGCTGGCTGAATATCTTGACTCTTTGAATTCTTCTTCTTAGTTGGACTCTCGCAGTTTTTATCAAATGCTGAACTTGAGCTAAGTGAGAGGGAGAAAGAAAGCTCTGCTTGAATATTTCATGAATGTATATGCAAAAGTCATGGAGGTGAAGAGTGTTTAAAACTCTGATTCACTCGTCTTTTATAGATGAGTGATTTTATGACCGTTGAGTTCCATTGATCGGTGGCTCTGTTGGCTCATCAATGGCAGATAGTCTTTATTGAATGCTGGAGTTTTTGGTTGAAGTAGCCGTTACTTTGCCAATCGATCTCCATTGGATATTTAATTCCAGCATCTCCGTTGAAGCATTTATTCCAAGATTCGCCGGTTTGAGCAATAACTCCATGGTTCTCTGGCTTCAGTTTTTAGCAGCTTTGAGTTCCAGTTGGCAATTCTGAACTTGTCTGTTCAGTTCGGCCATTGCTCCAGTTGGCAGTTCCGAGCTTGTCAGCTTAGTTTGGCCATTGCTCTAGTTGGCAGTTCCGAGCTTGTCAGCTCAGTTTGGCCATTGCTCCAGTTGGCAGTTTCGAGCTTGTCAGCTTAGTTTGACCATTGCTCCAGTTGACAGTTCTGAACTTGTCTGTTCAGTTCGGCCATTACTCCAGTTGGCAGTTCCGAGTTTGTCAGCTTAGTTTGGCTATTGTTCTAGCTGGCGGTTCTGAGCTTGTTTCTCCAGTTCGACTGATCTCAAGTTTTTGGCTAGCTTGTCAGTTTGACTAATCATTCTCAAGTTCTTTTGTCAGCTTTGACTATTCACAAGTTGTTTGACTAGTTTGTCAGTTTGACTGCTTTCTCTTGAGCTTTCTTGTCAGCTTGACTAATCATAAGCTGGCTGACTTCGGTTCTGGCCTTTAGTTGATTTTTCTGTTTACTTCAGTTTAGCCATTAGTTGGATACTTCCAGTTTTTAGTTTAAACTGATCTCTTATCAGTTTTTTCAGTCTAGTCGATTCTTTTTGTCCCTCAGCTTGGCTGACTTAGCCGTCAGTTTGTTTTGACTGGGTCGACTCTTTGACTTCTCAGTTGAATTGAGTTCTGACTGGATGACGTATCCTTCAGCTGGTAGACCATACTCCAGATTGGTTGACCTTGACTTTAATTGAATTCCTTCTTGATGCTCTGGATTGGTCAGCTCAGATTTACAACTTGAATTTTAGTCAGTTTTTCATAAATAGTTTTGATATCTCATCAAAACCTAATCTAGAGGTTCCTTGATAGTTTTTCCTAACAATTTCCCCCTTTTTGATGATGTCAAAAGTTTGTTAATGATGATGGAAAAACTGCAAATGCTCGTTTGATGGACATGCTGTAGTTTGCTTAAGCAAATTCTTGACATCAAAGCAAGTTTAGAGCATGAAATTCATTCAAGTATCAGAGCATTCGAGGTATGCAAGTAATTCAAGTATCAGAGCATTCAAACTTCAAATATCAGAGCATTTATGATTTACGTATTAGAGCATTCAAAGCATACTTTCATTTTGGTCATGCTTTCATTTTATTAGAGCAAAGCTTATAGGCATGATTATCAGATTATTAGTGAATGTTTATAAGCATGTTCAAGACTTGATATGAAGCATGATATTTGAAGATTTGAAGAATTGAAGTATGTATTATATATTCAATCAAAGCATATTATATCAGCTGTATTTTCAATAGTAGTTAGAACTACTAATTTACTTCCTGAAGCTGCTCCTTTTCTTTCTGCTTGATTCTCCTCTTTCTTGGACTCCTTGTGTTCTCCAAGCTTCCCCCTCATGTTGTATTTCTCTTTGGATCTGATCCCAAAGAGTTAAGCATCCATCATCATACTGTCCATTTTTCCCCTTTTTGGCATCATCCCAAAGCTGGGGTAGATCACACGATGGTATTGACAGGTTTGGCAAGAAGGTGAAGGCAGTTGCCAAATTGTCATCATGAACTGGGGGAATTGAAGAAATGGGCATGGGTGAGGAGAACCATGCATAGGCTTCTTCAGTTGTCATGAACTGGCCATGATCAGTGGGGAGAAAGGCTGCTTGCTCTCTGAAGTTCATCGAGGCCAAGTTGGTGAAGATCTCATCGGTTGATGCGATGGGTTGATCTTCAAGAATTGGTGTGCATGAGGAGTTGGCCGGTTCGTTGTCGGGAAGAGGAGCGTCGGCTGGTATACAGAGCTAGATTTGTTTGATCATCCAATCCATTATCTCCGAGAGTGTTGGTGGCGAGGAGAGTGGATGATTCATCCAGTTTCTACTCCATGTTCCTTCGTTGATCCAGAAGATGGATCCACGGGTGCGGATGAGATAGAACATTGTTGCCTCATCGAGTTGAAATCGCCATATGTGGTACTGGAGGTACCATTTCAGATGCTCGAATAAAGAGGGGTCGGTGTCCTCAATGAGACCGAAGCAGCTTCTTAGCTGATGGTCTAGAACTGCTTCAAACTCATCCTCAATCGGGTCGCGATGGACGGAGGTGTGAGGTTGAGAGCTGGCTGATATTGTAGGCTGATCACTCAGTCTTGAGAGAGGCTCGCTCTCAATCAGCATCTGTCTTTCGTCGGATGAGCTAGCGGGTGCTACCAAGGGTCCCTTTCCACGACTTGAGTTGGAAGGTCCTGGTTGACTCGATCTCTTCGGAATCTGATGGCAGTAGATTTTCGGGAGCATGTCCCTTCGTCCAGTTGGCTCACCAGTTGGGATGACCTCATCAAAATGGCTTAGAATGATGTGGCTTGTGCGACCCATAAACCCAACCTTCTCACGGAACGAGCCAGTTGATGGATCATATTCCGTTCACTCGACATTTGCTCGCAGTTGAGCAAGAATGAAGGAGGCCCAGTCGGCTTTATACTCGAAATATAGAGCGACCGTGAGATGTGCTTTGAGCTCGGAGAACTGTACCGTCTCAAAGTTTCCATACAAGATATGGCCGGTGATATCCAAGAGTTGGATGATCGCACTGGGCAAGCTCTCCTTCAGCCTGTGAGAGCAATCATGGTGGTGCACGTGAGGATGTTTCCAAATACCCCATAGTGCGTATTTGCACGGCAGTTCCAGCTCCATCACGTCTGGACCGTCGCTAGGGAGGAGAAGTGTAGACATCATCGTATCTTTTGTCACCGTGATCACTTTATTCTGGACGGTGGAGATGATGTTGTTGCGGTAGATAGTTGTGTTGTGGTAGAACTCTGCAACATGAGTAGGTATGTTCTTGACTGGTATGAATGTCAAGAATGGCAGCAACCCTGTTTCCTTCAATGGCCGATAAATTCTTTGAAAGTTGTCTGGGCCTAGACGTGCATTAAGGAGCTCTAGATTTAGAGTCTTATCTTTTTTCAGCTTGCGCTCGAGTGATTTAACATCTACCATCTGAAATGAGGGCTTCATTTATGCAAAGAGATGGTGTTGTTAGATATGTAAGTGTGTTGAGAGAGAGAGAGAGAGTTTGTAGATCAAAGCAAGGACAAGAGAGAGGTTGAAGATGATCAGAGCCTTCATTTCCTTGCATATATTTATTCAGCTTTGCATGTAGGAATCGAGGACACTCGATTGCTTCTCTTAGCTGATCAGCTATCCGATTTGATGGATGATTAGCTGAATTAATGATGCATGCATTCCAGCCGTTCGATCGTGAGGTAACTTTATGATCTTGTGGCTGAGAAGTAGCAATTTTGAAAATGGGCTAGTTGCCATAAATAGCAAAATATTTTCTGCAGATATTGCTATTTATATCTCATTAGAAAATTATATTTTCCTTTTCGTCTTTGAAGAGTTGATTTAATATCAATGCAGAGATATTAATGGCAACTTGTGAGATAGAACCCTATTTTCAAATTGTAGCCGTTGAATATAATATAAGAAATTTCATAATCACAACGGTAACAATGTAATTATTATAAGCTTTGAGGATTAAAAAAAACTTATCCTGATTCAGTTGGGATACAGTCCAACTGATTGGATGATCAGCAGTTGGATGATCAGTTTAGTCTTAGTTCTCAGTTGCCGCTGATGAGCTAGTTGTAGCTGAAACTTTTAACTGAATTGAATTGATCAGTTGCCTGACTTCTCTTGAGACATCTTTCTCTTCTTGAAGGGCCGATCTGGACTGGTTGCACTGCTTCCTTTCGAGCAGTTTGATCAATTTGTAGTTGAAACAAACCCAGTTTTGTTCTTTGGCAGTTCGGGCCTTGCTGTCCTCCTGGCTTGGTGAAGGTGAAGCTGAATGGCAACTGACGAGTTTTTCATCATTTGACTAAGGGATTGTGAAGTTCCCTTTGGCGATGATCAAAACTGATCATTGTTCCTAATCAATTGCACGCCTTTTGAGCTAGATGTGAGTAGATGAGTAATGTAGCTCTTGGATAGGAGACTTGGTGATGTGGCAGTATCTTCATCATCACTGTCTCTTTCATTAGCATGCATTGGATTCTTCTGAGGAGCCACGACTTCAGTATGTGATAGATGTGGTTCTATCCTTTTGGTGGCAGTTGGAGTTTGTCGTGATGGCTCATCTGACTGACTTGATGAATTATCAAAGTTCAGTTTTCGGGCAAAGCGTGCTAGTTGGGTAGTTGATTGATTGATTTGCAATCCCAACTCCGTGAGGCATGATGCTGGTTTTGAATTCAGCTAACAAGGCAGTTGCGGGAATCTTATTGACAAGCTGGTGATTCATGATGTGCTGGACTTGCACAATGGTTGGAAGAAATGGATTTGACGATCCTATCAATTTAATGCTCCAAGTTTCTTCACGTTGCCAGTAGCTCATGCCATGAAAGGCAGTTAGCAAAAAGTGAGACAGGATGGACATAGAATGTCTCCAGTTATACCAATAGAAGTACCGATGGAGTTGTTTGAACAACTCTTGGTCACGTTGTGCAACAAAGGCAAAGTGAGTGAGAAGAAGATTGGTCACTTCCTTTTGAGCACCTTTGACTGCATATTCACCACTATAGAAAGTGCGAATATTTTCTTTAGTCAGCTGGAGAGGAGGGCAGGTGCTTCTGAAGTAGTCCGCTCCATAGTTTGGATGAGGGATTCCAATAAATGAAATAAGCTCATCTGGATCGGAGCAAACCTGTAAATCAACTGGTGATCCGTTCTTTGATCTTGGAGAATGAACGGCGTCGGCAGTTAAGTTGCTCGAAGTGATGTTGCTTGTCTTTGCCTTGGCTTTTCTTTTCTTTTTTAGTGACTGAAGATGGGCAGTTCCCTTCTTGGGAATCCAGTCAGAGATAAGGACTGGTAGTGCTTCATCGCTTGGAAGGTTCAGCAGGTCTTCAAGCATTTTGCTCATTCTTAGAACAAGTCCTATCTTGGACTCAAATTTGCCAGAGTTCTTTGAGTCAGAGGCCTTGATGACTTGATGCTTGAATTGTTGGAAGACAAATTCTGCCCAGTTTGTTTGTCGCCCTTCAGCAAGGTAAATCATAACCTTGTATATCTCTTAGGTGAGTTGACTCAGGCTTCTAATGGCCCCGAATATCATCTTGCTCGTTATGTCAAGTAGAACACCATACTCAGGCTTCAGATCAGTTTTAGCTATTGTAAAACTGAATTGCTTGTTGCAGGTGGAAGTTTTCCATTCTTTCCAGTACGCTTCTGCAGATTCCTTCAGTTCTTGAACGGATGAACCTTCTTGTGGAAGTTGGAACACTTCTGCAATTGTTCTTTCAGTGATTTGAAGTATCTGTCCTTGAATCACTGATGACATTGTCTTTCCATCTGCAGATAATTTTGCTTGAAGCAAAAATTCACTGACCAAGTTTTGTCTAAAGAACTTTGGTAGTGTTTCTAGGTAGTAAAGAATTTCTGTCTTGTGAAGATTTGATAGAAGGATTGGATTGTTTGATTCATTTAGAATCAATTGAAATTTCTTCCTATCAAGGAATTTATCTCTCATAAGTTGCTCTTTGAAGGAATTTGAAGATCTGGATAATTCGGCCATCTTTGGGGTTGGCTGAGATTTTGGGAATTTCAAGATCTTTGAGAGAGAGTTTTTTGAGATTCAGGAGGAGGAGGCTTTTTGAGAGGCTTGAAGGAGGGGGCTTTTTATGAGTGTTTGGACAGGCTCATAGATCTGATGGTTGGAATGGTACTAGCCTCTGGCCTCTTTTGGTCGTTGGCATTTAATGACTTTGACACGTGTTATTATTTTGCAACGGTCAAAATTTTCAAAAATAAATGCGAAGTTCGACATTTATTTGAAAACAAGAAGATAATCTTTTTATATAAATATCAAGAGTAAATAATTACAAACTGAATTACAAGAAGTAAACTTAGGGCTTTCTAATCAGTTTGAACTTGATCAGCCACTTAGTCCTTCTTGTGATCAATTTTTCTCCTCTTGGCAAGCGGTTCTGTGACATCCTCTTCCTCATCCTCATCGTTGCTCGATAACTTAGTTTCAACTGACTGGAGTCTTGGATGAGCTTGCAACCACTGGATTTGCTCAGTGTGCAGTTTAACCTGTTGCTGCAGGCTGTTGATCAGTTCTACATAGTAGGGAGGGAGCTGGATTGTAGAACTTCTTGGTTGAGCATCGAACTGAATTGCTCTTGAGTTCCAATTAGTTCCTCGCAAGGAACTGTGTGAGTCAGTTCATCTGCTTCCATACTAATTTGGTAGACAAGTTGATCATCTCTTTAACCTGACTGATCAGCTGACTTGTCAGTCTGATCTGGCTCTGGATCAGCTGGAAGAATAGATGAGATAATTCCTTTTTTAGTAGTTAGCTCTTATAAGGGGGCTGTCTGGAGCTCAGCTGCTTTCTCAAACTGATGAGTCTTCTCAGCTGATTCTTCTGATTCTTCAAGAATGATGTTGATTTCAACTTCAGCTTCGTGAGGAGATTTCTCAGAGTGAAGTTCTCTTATCACTTCATCAATGAGATCATCCACTGTGGTGAATGTTTGATCTCTTACTGCAGCTGATGGATGTCCAGACTGATGGCTTTGTGATTTCTTCATTAATTCATTGAATAGCCATTTGTGTTGAACATGGGTGTGCATCCATCTTTCTCGTTTTCTTTCTGTAGTGATGACTGGCAGTTTTAAGCCTTGAAGCTTGCACAGTTCATCAAACACTTCTTTAATATACCCTTCTGATGGGTTTGAGCATTCTTTCCTCAGCTGTAGCTGCTTCATAAGATGTTTGCCCTTAGTGATCCCGGCATTCTCACTGTCCGTCCACCATAGGCTCCATTCTTCTTCTCGCCTCCACAAGCTCATTCCATAGAATGCGAGCAATGAGAGGAAGGGCTCTGAAGGATACACGTGTCTCCACAAAAACCAGTAGATGTACCTGGTCAGGGTGTGGAAGAGTTCTTCATGGCCAGTTAGTTCCTGGGCATAGTGTTGAGCCATATGTTTTTGTGTTGTCTCATCAGCCCATTTCTTCACGGACTCTCCTTGTGAGTAGGCTCTAATGTTTCCTTCAATTTGAGCCATTGGGGGCATGTCATTTGAAAATAATCTGCCCCAGCTCCATTGTGAGGAATCCCTCGTGCAGGGATAATGTCTTCTGGGTTCTCACATGGAGCCGTATCCTCGACAGTTAGGTTTGGTGGAATTGTCGGATTTGGTGTAGGACTTGATTCCTTTCTCTTCTTGGATTTAGAGAGAAAGACTCCTCTCCTTTTTGTTTGACCAGCTTGCTTCCTTTTTGAAGCTGATCTGGTAGCTGCTCGTCTGGCTGATTGTCCAATTATGGCAGCTCTGGTGGCAACTGAGCTTTGTTGTCTGTATCTCTGGGCTATAGGGATGTCATCATCAGAGATATTCTGAGAAGTGCCTGTGATCTGTTCCTTTCCCTTCCCTTCAGTTGCAGGCTTTTTCTTCTTAGACTGATCAGTTTGGTCAGGGTCAATTTTCAAATCTTGAGTGGTTTTGAAATAAAGTCATTGCTGACTATAGTTTTGAACTCTGTTTCCTCAGCCATCCAAGAAAACTGCTTCTCCAGAATGATGCTGACCCGACTGACGTACCCAATTCTTTGTGGGATTTTTTTTATCATCCCATCGGCTCTCAATGATGTCAACATATCTCTTCAATTGATCAAAGAAATATTGTGCCCAGTTGATCTCCATTCAGTTGTAGATGGCAGCGCAAATTTTGTATTTTATTTCTGACATTCAGACTGACTGCAAGTTGTTCCTACCATTATCTTTGAGGCGATGGCAGCAAGCACCTGATATTCATCTTGAAACTTGGAGATGAGATGACTGCTTTTGTACGGTTGAGTTTCTCCTTCCTTTTTCCAAAAATCATAAGCTTCCTGGAAATTGATTTGAACTTCTTCCAGCTTGAGTCCGTTGTTGGGTAGATCGAACATGTTGCTTAGAGATTCAGCTGTCACGATGATCTCATGTCCTCTTACCTCAGATTTGATCTCTTTGGGATTTGAAGAACCATTTGAATTCAAGAAAAAATCAGCAACTGGTTCTCGGTAAATGCGTTCTGGAAATACTTCCAAGAACGTCTTCACCTTGGCCTGAGAAAGCTTTTCGATGATTATTCCACTTAGAGGGAAAGCTTTGCAGGCTTGAAGGAATCCAGCTGGATTGAAAAACTTGTCTCTATCTAGTTTTTCACAAAATACTTTAGAGTCTTCTCCAGACTGACAGAAATTAAATCTCCTGCGAGTTAGGTTTTGAGCCATAATACTTTGATGAGAGATTAATTTGTAAGGCAGACGAATTGATCTTTGAGGGCTAAAGAGTTTTGCTTTTGCTCAGAGAAGAGAGATAGGGAGAGAGAGGTAAGTCGGTAGTGAAAGTGAGAAACTTCTCTCGAGTATTCAGGCGTCTTATTTATATAGTGAGATGAGGGTCATCCAACGGTTGAGATGTTTCGTATACCCAAGTTCAACGGTCGGATTAATTCAATCGACACGACAATTGGCCTTTCATTTCTATCCGTTGGGGAAAAATGAGGGGGAGAGAGAAAGTTCAACGGTAATATTTGAGTGACACGTGTTTTTACCGTTTCCACTATTGAAATTTTGAACTTATCTTTTCTCTCTAGCAGTTTCTTTTTGGCTTGAAACTGATTACGTCATCAGTTGGCTTCGGCTGTAGCTGATGATTTTTCTGTTGATCAGCTCCAATTGAGATGTTTTCTCATCAGTTCCTTACTGGCTTTGACTGCTGAGGCCTTCATTCAGCTATTTCTCATTTCAGTTGTTCATCAGTTCTGCTGTTTTCCTTCAGTTGACTTTCGAACTGATGTCTTCTTATTGAGTTGATTCCAGTTCCTTTGTTTTCTCGATCAGTTTGATCAATTTGCAGCTGGTATGTTCTACATATTTGACTGGATCATCAGTTTGAGCAAATGAACTGATGATTTAGTTGAGCTGATGGAGTAGACTGATCAGGTCCAGTTTACTTTCTCTCTACAGCTTCTTGCTTCATTTCAAACTGATAGCTTTTATGTCCAGTTGATCAGTTTGAACTACTCATTCTGATGAGTTGAAGCCTTTTGGTTCATTTCCTCTCTTCAGCTGGAATGGTTTCTTGGCCTTTTTCTTCCAGTTGATCATCTTCATCCTTTGATGCTAGCTCAAGTAGTCCCAATTGTATGCATAGCTCCATAAACCTTGCTTCAGGCAATGGTTTGGTGAAGATGTCAGCTATCTACTTCTCAGTGTTGACATATTTGATGCATATGTCTTTCTTCTCGATGTGATCTCTGATGAAGTGATGTCTTATGTCAATGTGCTTGGTTCTTGAATACAGAACTGTATTCTGAAATATTACAATTGCACTATTGTTGTCACAGTAGATAGGTACTTCTTCAGTTTCGACTTTGTAGTCCTTCGACTGTTGCTTCATCCAGAGTATCTGAGCACAGCAGCTTCCCGCAGCTACGTATTCTGCTTTAGTTGTTGACGTGGCAACTGAGTGCTGCTTTTTGCTAAACCAGGATATCAATTTGCTTCCAAGAAACTGACATGTTCCACTGGTGCTTTTTCTGTCGATCTTGCATCCACCAAAGTCTGAATCTGAATAACCGATTAGACTCAAACTGTCATCTCTGGGATACCATAATCTAAGATTTATGGTTCCTTTGAGATATTTGATAATCCTCTTTGCTGCTTCAAGATGACTCTTCTTTGGGTAGGTTGAAACCGTACGCATAGACCGACTGAATAGGAGATGTCTGGTCGGCTAGCTGTTAAGTACAATAGTGACCCAATGATTTCTCTGTAGTATGTCTGGCTAACTGATTCTCCTTCTTCATCAAGAGTTAGCTGAACTGATGTATTCATAGGAATCTTGAGAGTTTTTCCTTTACTAACTCCAAACTTCTTGACTAGCTCTTTAGTGTATTTGGCCTGGCTGATAAAGATCCCATCTTTCAACTGCTTCACTTGGAGTCCTAGGAAGAATGTCATTTCTCCTATCATGCTTATCTCAAATTCGCTTTGCATCAGTTGAGCGAATCTTGTGCATAGATCTTTGCTTTTTGATCCAAAAATTATGTCATCCACATAAATTTGAACTATTAAGATCTCAGTTGATCGTTCTATTCGGAATAGAGTTCGATCAATGACTCCATTTTGAAACCAATTTTTCAGCAAAAATGTTGTGAGAGTCTCATACCACGCTCTAGGAGCTTGTTTCAATCCGTAGAGGGCCTTCTTCAGTTTGAAGACTTGATCACCAATTTCAAAGCCTGACGGTTGCTCGACATACATGTCCTCCTTGAGCATTCCTTGAAGAAAAGCACTCTTGACATCCATTTGGTAGACTGTGAAATTGAAGTGAGCTGCATAGGCTAGGAATAGTCTGATAGCTTCCAATCTTGCAACTGGTGTGAATGTCTCATCAAAGTCGATCCCTTCACTTTACGAGTATCCTTTGGCTACCAGTCTCACCTTGTTCCTTGTGATCACACCTTGTTCATCCAGTTTGTTGCGAAAAACCCATTTTGTACCAATGATCTTCTGGGTTTTTGGTCTATCGACAAGAAACCATATGTCATTTCTTGTGAACTGATTCAGTTCTTCTTGCATGGCCATGATCCAGTCTGAATCTTCTAAGGATTCTTTGACGTTTACTGGTTCTGTTTGAGATATGAAGCATGTGAATAATGCATGCTCAGTTGAACTTCTAGTTTGGACTCAACTTCTTGGATCTCCAACTATCTTGTCAGTTGGGTGGCTTCGGAGCCATTTGGGCAAGATAGCTTCAGCTGGGTCTTTAGCTGGTTCTTCTGTGGTGATGTCATTAGTCGTCCTTTCATCAGTTGGTTCGGCATTTTCATCAGTTCTTCCCCTGTTTCAGTTGTCGGGTTTATGGTCTCAGCACGATTTGTGTCTTCATTGACCATATTGTTCTCAACTGGTTTAGTACCAGTTTCATTGCCTTCTTCTAGTGAAACTTCAAGCCGCTCTGGAACAATGTGATTCACATAGTCCTGTGAGTTCTCAGTTTCACTAGGTAGTACTTGAACTGATGTGTCTATTATTTCTTTGTTCCTGTACTCATTAGCAAATTCATCAAATACCACATGACAAGTTATTTCCACAACAAGAGTTCGTTTATTGAACACTCTGTAAGCTTGTGCGTGAGGTGAATTATAACCAAGAAATATTCCCTCATCAGCTTTAGCACTGAAAGCTTTTAGTTGAGTCTTGACATTGTTGTGAATATAACATTTACAGCCAAATATTTTAAAATATGAAATGGAAGGCTTACGACCCTTATACAGCTCATAGGGTGTTTTGTCATGTACAGCACTTCGATTTTGAGTATGGCAAGCTGTGTTGACTGCTTCAGTCCAGTAACTTTCAACTATGTTGGCATCAGCTATCATTGCTCGAGCTGCTTCTTTGAGTGTTCGGTTGCGCCGTTCAGCTATACCGTTTTGTTGTGGAGTTCTTGCAGCTGAGTGTTCATGAGTGATTCCAAGCTGGTTGAGAAAGCTGATCATTTGCTGATTCACAAATTTAGTTCCATTGTCGGAGCGAATCCTTTGAACTAATCTCTCTTTTTCAGTTTGTAGCCTTCTGATCAGCGCCGTTAGCTTGTCATAAGTTTCATCTTTGCTCCTCAAGAATTCCACCCATGTATATCTTGAGAAATCATCAACTACTACAAGAGTGAATCTTTTGCCTTTTAGTGTCTGTGGTCTGACTGGACCAAACAGATTCATATGTAGCAGTTGAAGGCAATCAGTTGTTCCTGGTGGATGACTCATATTCTTGAAAGATGACTTCACTTGCTTCCCTTTTTGGCATGGTCCACACACGCCTGTTTTCTTATATATCTCCTTGGGAATCCCCTCAACTGGCTCTTTCTTAGCAAGGTAATTGATTGTTTTGAAGTTGAGGTGATTCAGTCATCGATGCCATAGCCAGCTTGCTTCAGTTGATCCCTTTGAAAGAAAGCAAGCTTCTGAGTAGCCGGTTGACCAGTCAACAATATACATGTTGCCTCTCCTTATGCCAGTAAGTAGAATTACTCCAGTTGGCTTGTCTCTTACGTTACAGGAGTTTTTGGTGAAGTCAACTGAGTAGCTATTGTCGCACAGCTGGCTGATGCTGAGCAATTTGTGTTTTAGTCCATCCACATGGGAGACTCCATTTACTACAACTTTTCCCTTAACCACGAACTCTTCTCCAATGGTTCGGCTTTTGGAGTTGTCTCCAAATGTGACCAGTGGACCTTTGACTTCTTCATAACCGTTGAGATCTTCTCTGTCTCCAGTCATGTGCTTGGAGCACCCGCTATCTAGATACCAAATATCTTTGGTTTTCTTCATAGATAGGATGCTCTTATCTTACAAAAACAAGGATTAGCATTTAGGGACCCGTTTCATATCGGGTCCTTGTTGATACATCATGTTCTTTGGAATCCAAACTTACCAAACTTTTAGCTTTTTATCACTCAGAGAATCAACGGATTTTGATCGTTTGATCAGTTTAGATTTTCTTCCAACTCTTCTATTTTGAGTTGAATCAGTTGAATGGTACCTGCGTTGAAAGTTAGTAGGATAAAACAATTCAACTAGAATGTTGTTATCTCGAGACCTTTGAGCTCTTCTATCAGGCCAATGCCTTGTGTGTTTCCAGTTTGCTGGATTGAACCCTTTTGGATCAACTCTTGATTCATTTCTTGAATCCAGGTACACATTATAGTGATGATAGGGTTGAAATGAGTTTCTTTGATCTCCCCTATAAGTGTTTTGATTGAACTGCTTGGCAGGATAGGCTTGAGATGTAAACTGGTCTTTCTTTTTAAAGTGGATTAATCTATCAGTTTGTTTTTGAGGCATTCTGTATTGAGCTGGTGGTCTTTGTTGAACTGAAGGCTTTGAACGAATGGGTTGATTTGAGTGAGCTGATGATCTTGTCTGGAAGTTGGGCTTCAGTTGACCTGGTGTTTTTGGTTGGGAGAACTGACCAAATTGTCTAGGCTGAGTTTGAGGATTTCTCAATATTCATTTGCTTTTGGTTTGCTCAGTTAGCTGATCATGAGATCTAGTGAATCCTTTTAGGATTCCTTTATCACTAGGTTGAGCAACTGCTTTTCCTTTTTCTAAGGCAGTGAACTTGCTATATCCTAGCCCTGAGCTACTGGTTCCAGTTTTTTGATGATTTAAAATCTCATCTAGAGTTTGAGATCCCTTTTTGAACTTCAGAGATACTTTTTCTCGTTCATGGATCTCTTGTTTGAGTTTTTGATTTTCATCTTCTAGATCAGCAGTTCTTAATTTAACCTTTTCAAGTTCCACAAACTGAGACTCAAGATAATTCAATCTTTCATGATCAATGCTCAGTTTTCTAACTTTATTTCTCAGTTCATCATTTTCATCTTTCAGTTCAACATGCAAGCAGGATATTGAAGCTAATTGATCTTCTATCATCATAAGTTTCATATCAAGTTCATTACTAGAGACAGTTGCTTCATTAATATGATAGAAGGAGGTTTGAGAATTAGCTGTACTAACCTTTTCATCATTGTCAGTCATGAGACAAAGTAGCGCTTCATCATCTGAGCTGTAGCCGTCAGAATCAATTCCAGATGGATAGTCTGAATCGTCTAGCACGACATTCTCGTAGTTAGCAACCATTTCTTTCCTTTTGAAGAAGCTTCTTCTCACTTTGGCTTTCTTGTCTTCAGAGAGTTCTAGACATTCATATCTGTAATGCCCTTGTTTGTGGCAGTGAAAACATTCTCCTAGATTTTGGTTGCCACTCCTGAACGGTTCAACTGATCGTTCAGCTGGTTGATGAGTTCTCTCATCTTTTGGGATTTCATCAGTTTGAGGTAGAACTGATTGTTTATCCTGAACTCTCTTCAATTTTTCTAATAACCTGGTAACTGACTGGATTTGATCATTGATGTCTTCAGTCAGGTTCTACTTTTTTTCAGTTGTTTCTCTTTTTCGTTCGGATGAAGATCCGCCTTGATTTTCTCTGGCTGGTGAGCTTCTAGGTCGGAAGTTGTTCCTTCTTCGAGTTTCTTTAAACCGGTTCCTTTCACCATAGAAGGCTGCATCTTGAGCTGATGATGTTGATGCTTCCTTCTTTTGGTTTAGACTGTACTCCTGAGCTTTGAGTGAGCCAAACAGTTCTCTGGGAGTGATGCTATTTAAATTTCTTGATTCTTTTGTAGCTATCACTTTCATGTCCCATTCTTCAGTGAGATTATCCAAGACCTTGGATTTCATCTCAGAATTGGGATAACTTCTCCCGAGGTTGGTCATCTCACTGATGATGCCTAGAAACCTGGTTTCAATGCTTGAGATGGACTCTTCTGGCTGCATTTTGAAGGATTCATATCTGTCGACTGCCAGTTAGAGCTTTTTTCATTTGATGACTTCGGACTCTTAGCATAGGTCTGCTAGTAAGTCTCATATCTCCTTGGTAGTTGTGCAGTTCTTTGTGTCCTTCATTTTGTCCTCATCTAGAGTTTGAAATGATGCAGCTTGAGCAACGAACTCTAGATTCTTCAACTTCTTCTCTTCACTGGTGAGAAAAAGTTGGCTTTGGAATCCTTACAGGTTGATTGATATCAACTATGTGAGCATCATTGTCCATCATGATGATGATTGGACCATCTTCAATGACTTCCCACATATTCTCATGAATTGAGCAGAGATGCGCCTTCATTCTCCTGCTCCAATTATCATAATTCTCAACTCAAAACAAAGGTAGCTTATGGTTTCCTATAGCTGGAATGTTTGCACAGATAAATAGATCTGATTCAGTTGATCTGCAGAAACGGCTGATCCTTAGAATCAACCGCTCTGATACCACTTGTTGGTCCCGGACGAGTCGATATCAGTTTAGAGGGGGGGTGAATAAACTGATTAAAAACATTTACTTCATATGCGGAATAATAAGGGCCCTTTGACTCGCTTAGAGAAACTTATCTATGCACAAACTGGTTGATCAGTTATGACTGCTTGAATGCAGATTGTGTGAGCTTGTGTATAGTTTAAAGATATACAATAATCAAAACAGTACATCACAAAAGTGATTTATAGAGGTTCGAAGTCTCAAACTTCTACGTCCTATCTTCCTTCCGTAGAAAGGCAACTTCACTATATAACTTGAGTTTCTTTACAAATTACACAATGAAGGATAGTTAGCTGAACCTGGTAACTGCTCGCTACCTCAGCGGGTCGACGGCTCACACTTGAAGTCCCTAACTGCTCGCTAGAAAGGTAGGTGCTATTGTCGTCTTTACAAGGTTTTAGATCTCTTTCGATCTTCAAGAGGTTAGTCTTGAACAAGGGGTATCAACTGATGTGCTCCTTCAATTGAGCTGGATAGTTGATCGTTGTATTGTTGAAACTGAGAAGGCTGCCCTGGCTGGATTATCAACAGCTGGCTGAATATCTTGACTCTTTGAATTCTTCTTCTCAGTTGGACTCTCGGAGTTTTTATCAAATGCTGAATTTGAGCTAAGTGGGAGGGAGAAAGAAAGCTCTGCTTGAATATTTCAAGAATGTATATGCAAAAGTCGTGGAGGTGAAAAGTGTTTAAAACTCTGATTCACTCATCTTTTATAGAGGAGTGATTTTATAACCGTTGAGTTCCATTGATCGGTGGCTCTGTTGGCACATCAATTGCAGATGGTCTTTATTGAATGCTGGAGCTTTTGGTTGAAGTAGCCGTTACTTTGTCAATTGATCTCCATTGGATATTTAATTCCAGCATCTCCATTGAAGCATTTATTCCAAGATTCGCCGATTTGAGCAATAACTCCAGGGTTCTCTGGCTTCAGTTTTTAGCAGCTTTGAGTTCCAGTTGGCAGTTCTGAACTTGTCTGTTTAGTTCGGCCATTGCTCCAGTTGGCAGTTCCGAGCTTATCAGCTCAGTTTGGCCATTGCTCCAGTTAGCAGTTCCGAGCTTGTCAGCTCAGTTTGGCCATTGCTCCAGTTGGCAGTTCTGAACTTGTCTGTTCAGTTCGGCCATTGCTCCAATTGGCAGTTCCGAGCTTGTCAGCTTAGTTTGGCTATTGTTCCAGCTGGCGGTTCTGAGCTTGTTTCTTCAGTTCGACTGATCTCAAGTTTTTGGCTAGCTTGTCAGTTTGACTAATCATTCTCAAGTTCTTTTGTCAACTTTGACTATTCACAAGCTGTTTGACTAGTTTGTCAGTTTCACTGCTTTCTCTTGAGCTTTCTTATCAGCTTGACTAATCATAAGCTGGCTGACTTCGGTTCTGGCCTTTAGCTGATTTGTCTGTTTACTTCAGTTTAGCCATTAGTTGGATACTTCCAGTTTTCAGTTTAAACTGATCTCTTATCAGTTTCTTCAGTCTAGTCGATTCTTTTTCTCCCTCAGCTTAGCTGACTTAGCCGTCAGTTTGTTTCGACTGGGTCGACTCTTTGACTTCTCAGTTGAATTGAGTTCTGACTGGATGACGTATCCTTCAGCTGGTAGACCATACTCCAGATTGGTTGACTTTGACTTTAATTGAATTTCTTCTTGATGCTCTGGATTGGTCAGCTCAGATCTACAACTTGAATTTTAGTCAGTTTTTCATAAATAGTTTTGACATCTCATCAAAACCTAATCTAGAGGTTCCTTGATAGTTTTTCCTAACAGAAAACATTAATTAGTTAATTGAGATAATTTCACTTCTAATTCTATTAGAATATGGTCAAAATACTTTCATTCACGCAACTAACTTTTTGGTCCCAAGGTTATTTACTCAACATTTTTTGTTTAAAAGTTTATATTTTTCAACTTTTTTGGTCCCAAACTTAACAACTTACTTCACAACTATTTGGGATGTTAATTTTGGAATAAAAATGTCTAAAAATAAAATTTGGACCACAAAAGTCGAGACAATAAAATTTAGGATAAAAATGTAAAAATTGAGATCCAAAAACGTGTAAAGAATGAAAATATGATTGGATATTTTGTTGGAAAAATAAAATCAACATGTAATAACTATATTCTATCAAGCAATTTCAACACATATAATATAATGTTCTCAACTTTTATGGTCTCAAATTTTATTTTTCGAATTTTTTGGTTCCAAAAGTAACATATCCAAATATTTGTGAAGTTTTGGGACTAAAAATTTCGAGTAAATAAACCTTGAGATAAAAAAAAATCAGATGCGGAACTAGAAGTGCTTTGAACTTATTTTGATGGTTAGACATAATCTAGCGTGACTCTTCTTTCTTTCCTCATCTAAATTTTATCTATATGTGGTTTTTAGTCTGTATGAAATTATTTTATTATTAGAATGACTGATTGTTTTAAATTTTTAGTTAAACATTATTAATTACTAGGATTGATTACTTCATTATTAGGGTTCAATTATATGTTAGTTTTTTTATTAGTTCTATGAATAATTGCATGTTATTATTTTAGGTTTATAATAAATTAAATTAGGGATGTTTTCTTGTGCATAAGACTGATGGGTCGGCTCATCAGATGGATCGGCCCATTAGGCCTATCAGGAGCCAGTCCAATCTGAAAGCCAATTGAAATTCAAAAAAAAGGAAAAAATGGGAAAAGAAAAACCCGCAACTTGCAGCTCCATTCACCGCCATCGCCACCGTCATCACCACCGCACCCGAAGCTCGCGACCACCATTCATCGATGAAACGGTGACACTGTCGTCGATATCGCAGCAAGTAAAACATAAGGTCAAAATAAATAAAAAAATCTGATTTCGATTCATTTTGATGCACCTCTCGATATTTGAAAGTGAGTTTCGAAAATTCAATCCAAGCTTTTTAATTATGTAGATTTGACTTCTCAAATTAATTTTGTATATTCCAACACTTGCATATTAACAAATTTGGGGGATTTTTATGTAAAATTTAAAAATTGGAGTTGATGAAGCTATTCTTATGATGGATGAAATCCAAGGTGCTTTGTTTTCTTTTCTCATTGAAATTGAGGTGATATGATGCGGTTTGTAGGTTTGTGAGGGTGTTGTAGTCAAGAAATCAAAGAAGACTACAACGCCTGTCACAAAGAAAATCATCACAGCTCCTGTTGCTCAAGCTAAGGGATCTGCTACTGATGAAGCTGTTGCGCCTGAAGATGTTCCTGCTCATAAAGAGGAACATGTTGCTGCAAAGGATAAATCACTTGTCAAAACTGTCCCAGAGAAGGTGATTGCAGAAAAACCGCCTATTGTTGAAGAAGAAAGTGTTTCAGAGGAGGACAATATTCTTCTGAGTATCAAGATGAAGGCCATCATTGCTGCTGCTGCAAAGGGCAAGAAAAAGGTCATCAAAAGACCTTTAGTTGCTGACCCCGCTGAAGAAGAAGAAGAAGAAGATGTTCGTAGTTCATCTTCAGAGTCTGCTGAAAAGACTTTTGTTCCATAACAAGAGAAGCTATTGGTGTCAGCTCAGTATGATCTATTTACCAGATCACCTGTAAAGAAGAAGACTCCAAGAAAAAAAAACCTTCATTGTTATTGTCCCGATAATTCAAAGAATGCCAGTGACAAAAAGTAGAGCCTTAGTCACTCTATCATCTACTACTCCATCAACCAAAAAGAGGAAAGATGCTTCAACAGTTGAGCCATTCAAGAAGGCCAAGAAGTCTGCTCAACTCATAGATGTACCTAAAGATATTCACTCTTATTCAAGTGAACATGATGCTGATGTTCACAATCAGATTATTCATCTGCCAGGTATCTATAAACATGCTTTATTTCAATTAACTAAGCATGTTGAGTTATGGGATAAAGTGAAGAAGAGATCGCTGATTTCTGAGAAGAAGGTGGATATGGATATACTCCTAGGTACTAGGGTATATTCTTTATTGGAAGAAGGAGGTTTGTTAGGAACAGTGCAGATGGTGCACGAGTTTGTTCCTTTGGTTGTATCTGAATTTTATTGCAACCTGATAAAGGAGATTGATGATCCTGATTCTGAAGACTTTCACAAAGTCTTTGTCAGAGAAGAAATGCTGAATTTCTCATCATAACTCATCAATGACTTTCTGGGATGCACTGTTGAGAGAGAGATGGAAAAGATAGATGACTGGGGGTGGTTGCTGAAGAACTGACCCAGAGCATCTATTCCAAGTGGCCCTCTAATCCTCAGACAATTCCATCGTCAAAGCTGTCACAGAAGTATGGAGCCTTGTTCAGAATCATGATTCACAACTGGATGCCAACAAAACATAGAGCTGCAGTCACACAAGCATAGGGAAGATTTCTATATCACCTAGAAACTGGCAAGAAGTTCAACTATGGTAAGTTTGTGTTTGGAAAGCTTGTGAGCAGTGCAGAGTCTATAGTGGTAAAAGGACCTCTGTGCTACCCTTCTCTGATCTACGGCATGATAAAGCAACAAAAGAAAAATGTCTCAACAAAGAATGACAGAGTCATTCCACCCAAGAAGCCTCTAGTAATCAAAGTTGCTCCTGAGATTGGCGATCATCACATGCGTCCTCAGTTGAAAAAGTTCATAGCCTCACAGAAAGGAGGTGATGCATCTGCTAAAGAGGCTTTACTAAAGGATCTTGTGCTGAAGTTTCTAGAATGAAGTCTGGAGTTCCATGCTCGATTGATCTCTGAGCATACTTCTGAGAAGATGAAGATTCAAGCCTTGATAGCTGAACTCTCATCTAGAGAAAAGTTTACCTCCCCAGTAGCAGATGTACCTGAACATGTTCATAACTTGCACAAGCTTGCAAGTACTACTATAGCTGCTACTCAGAAGGGATCTCCATCGGCTCCAAAACAAGGTGAAGCACGAGATAATCAATCTGCAGAAAAGAAAGAAAAAGCTAAAGCTAAAGAAACAGAGTCTGTAAAAGATGAATCAGAGGCTAATGAAAAGGAGCAAGAGACTGAAGAGGATGATGAGACAGACTATGATGATCCTGAAGAAGGGTCTGTTGAAGAAAAAGAACCTGCAACTGACAAATCTGAGTAGTTCTTTTTACTCATTTTCCTTTCTCGGTGGCAAATAAGGGGAGTAAAGCATATAATTTTTAAATTTTCTCCTGTTCAAGTTTAATTATCTTGCATCCATGTTTTTGCAAGATAGTTTTTGTTTTGATTTGCTGTAATATCAATTTCTTGATATTATATTTTGAACAGTTGTTTTATCTTCCTATCTATGATCCTAATCTGCTAAAAAATTGAAATTGCTGATAAAAGAAAACGATGATAATAAAAAAAGTAATACAGCAAAGAATATATGAGCTGATAAAAGAGTGAAAAACAACAGGATCATATGATGTTCACAAGAACATTCAAGAATGTTTTAAGGTACATGATTCTACAAGTTTAGGATTGTGTTCTTTAAAAACATGGAGCTGATTTGCCAACAGATAAAGACAAAGGAGGAGATTGTTAGTGCCATCTGCACTAAGGTATTCGAGATTATCATGATCTATATGGATATCAAAGAACACAAAGGTTTTGGTTGTTCAAGATTGAAAACCATGTTCTGGACATTATACTATGAACATTCCGCTGCCAATTTGTTTGAAGATCAATGAATGTACTTGATCATGTTCATGAACATGATCATGTACATGGTTGTCCAGAGAGTTTACAAGAGACATGCCATGCTGTATTCAAAGAGTTGAAGCTGCCTATTCAAGATGGGCATTTTCAGAATAGAAGCTACTTTGTTCGTGATGAAGATCAAAGAAGGAAAGCAAAAGTTCTATTCAAGTAAGATATCTCAACTAGGGATGTCCGAATCAAATAAGGAAAGTTTCCTTTTAGAATTTGATTCTGATTAGGACTTCTGATTACCTTGTTAAGGCTATGTCTTTAATCTATAAATAGCTTGGGATTCAGACTAGTTTAAGTGGCACATACACAAATGCACAAAACTCTCATCACATAAAACCAACATAATATGCACCACAATACTTCACTACCTACAAGCAATCAAATGGTACCACTGAGTTTTCAATATGATACTGAATAAGCAAAAGTGAAAATGCACATAAATTCAAATAACAAAATCTGACCTAAAATTGTGATACTTACAAGTATCTCATCTGGTACTAATCATCATTAACATTGATACTCTATGCACAAATGTACACAAGTCAAACCATGACAAAGGTAAAACAATCTAGACTGAATCCTAAACATATAAACATACCATGTAAAACAATATATAAGATGAAATATTAAAAACAATGTGATACATGTTTCTATAAGCATGCTATATGATACTTAACATAATAATTCATATTACTTATATAAACTTTCAAATTAAGTAGTCAAATCAACATCTCTAAACAGTTGATAAAAACAGAAAACATAAAAAACCACATATAAAACAAATCAGATACAAAAATCAACATCAATTTGATATTCGTTTTCAATTCAGCTGGTACACATAAAGAGATATTCATATTCACTATATTTCCTACCATAGAACTCACTAAAACACATATAGAAACATCATTTATGATTTCAAAAATTAAAATAAAAAATCATTCACAACAAAATACTTAACACGATTCATATAATTTTTAGTTAAACACTAAAATGAGCATCTCTAGATATTTATTTAATACAAAAATAAAAAAGAATACCAAGACTAAATATGAAAATTAACCGAACTCTTAAGACATAAACATAGCACTTCAAAATTCACTACATGTTTCTACTTCAAGTGATACTCATTATCATGTTAACTGATACTTAGCATAATAAAAATAGATATTTATTTTCAATTAAAAATTGAAAACAACTAGAAATTCATATTACTCACATTTAACATATTTGAATATTGAAATAATACAAAAAAAAACAGAAAAACCACATAAAAAACAATTTAGACACGAAATCAACTCCAACTTGATACTTCTTTTCAATTACAATGGTACCAATGGATTGAAAGAATATATAAAATAGGAAAAACCACATAAAAAATAATTCAAATACAAAGGCAACTCAAATTTGAATTTCAGTGGCACCCGTAAGAAATATTCAAATTTAACAAATTTAGAAGCATATATCTGACAAGCATACATTCATATTAAATTTACACGAGATTCTAGTACTAGTTTCTCAATTCGAATCGCTTCAATTAAAAAAAATCAACCAAATACAGGAAAAAAAATACGAAAAAACATAAAAAATGAAAAAAAAAGAAAATCCTAGCGACTAAATCCATATATAAACCGCACATAATTTCAACACAAAGAAACAAAGAAAATAGTATATTACCTGACTGGATCGAAAGCCGAATATAGAAGACGAGCACATGTTGAAGCTCCGACGGTGAACCGATAAATCACTCACATCCGGGCTGAAAAATCACACAAACTCATAAGAGAGAGAGAGAGCGAAAGATAGATAAGTTTCATAATGCTAGGTTTAGAAACGAGAAAGGCTAGTGTATCACGTACCAGATCAAAAGACGGAATGTTGAATCGTCGCCGGTGAAGCAAATAACCGGCGATGTCAGACGGAAGAATCGAAGACTACGATGGACCGAGAGAGAGGGAGGGAGAAAGAGAGGGATCGTGATAGGGGTGGGGGCGGCTAGGGTTATAGTTGAGATCGAAATGGGAAAAAATGATTTAAGTGGGTCAAAACATGTATTTCAATGTCGAGTCACGAGTTTGGACGAGTTGGGGCGTTTGATGGGTCGGCCCATGCACCTGTTGTATAGGAGAATTTTGCATCAAATTATACATTCTAATAATATAATAGGTTTTTAGTTTTTATAAGTTCTATAAACCTAAATCATTACAGATTTTTCATATTTAGTTAATACCTATTGATTGGAGTTGATTAAATCATTATATAGATATATTTTTTTTTAAATTTTATCTCATCATTTTTAATATAAAATTCATGAGAAATTATGGTTTGGTTTTCTTTTCTTGTCAATATTTATCTTACTCTTCGTTTGTCAAATTTTAAAGCTTTGCTTATGCCGTTCATATAATACCGGACAAGCACTATAAAAAAATTGCAGTTTAGTGACGGATTAGTCCGTCATTAGACTTCGATTTTCTATTGCTAGAATTTTCTAACGACGGATTACATCCGTCGTTAAACCTTAGTCAGGAATATGTTTAACGACGGACTTTAGCGATCGTTAGATTATTACTGACCAATTTAACAACGGACATATCCGTCGTTAAATTGGTCCCCATTTCTGTCGTGGGGAATTATTAACGACGGATATATCTATCGTTAAATCATTCGTTAATAATCTAAAGACCAATATAATCCATCGTTAAAAAGGTCGGATTTTTATTTTTTTTAACAACGGACTAGTCTGTCATTAGATTTTGTTTATTTTTATTATTATTATATTTATTGTTAATGATAGACGAGTCTGTCGTTAGATTTTTTATATATATTTTTTCTTTGCGTTTTCAATTTTATTTATTTGAAAATGTTTTATATTAAATAAAATAGATACAAATTATTATATAAATATTTAATTGGAATAAGAGATTAAGCATATAAAAATAGTTATCCAAAACCATACATAACAAAACATAACAATTTTAGAATCATAGATAATATCAAAAATAAAAATAAAAATATTATCCACAATTAAAGACAAATAAAAATATCCTACATGTCTGGAGGAGGCTGAGAAGATGACCCACTGGCGCCGGCGTCCCCGAACCAACGTTGCATCTCTTGCATCTGCTGGAAGAGAGCAAGCTGCTGATCCATCATCTCATGGTGCTTCTGCTCCCAGGTCTGCTCTCGCTGCTGAAATCGCTTCTCATCTGCCTGCAGCTCCTGGATAGTGGTCGCCTGAGAGTTATAGTACTGAGAGCCCACTGAATCAGCACTGCTACTCCTCTGACTACGTCCGATGTGGGTAGCATCTCGGTTACTTAGCCCGAAGATGCGTCTCTTCTCCACGCCTATGACATCGATATAGATCGATGTCGTGTCCGGCGGTACCTTAGATGAGTCGGGAGGCACCTAACTCCTCTGCTCAATCGCCTCACGTACCTCACCCTATATTTATTAAATAATTAATGAAACATAACATGTCATCTAAAATTAAAATGCACTTATATCAAATAAACATATAATTTGAATACACTTTACAGCGATGCGCTTTGACTTCTGATCAGAGTAGTCGACGTCACTGCTGCCATGCAATCTCATAAAGGTCTCCCACCCCATCTCACCAGCTGTGAGACCCTTCTCTGAGGCCTAAATAATAAAACCAAAATATTAGTACTTATACAAAAATTAAACATAATAATTAATTAACTTAAAAATAAATTATAATATTAAGAGTACAGACCAATGTTGTAGCATGTGCATGAGCACATCGGGATCCGCCCTTCTGCTTTACTATGCCCGTATCAGGGCCATCCGGCTCAGACATTCTGTTCTTGCTTGAAATCTCAGTCTTCTTCGTGACCTATGGCCTGTCTCAGTACGCCAACCATAACTCTCAAGCATCCTGAGGAATGCACACAGGTCGACCCGCCCTCCTCTGCTTCTTGAACGTGTACATCATGTCCTTGTACCTCATCATTATTGACCCTAAAATCTGAAATAATCTGGAATATAATTAACTAAACTAAAAAATTAATAAACTTCCATATTTATTTTATCTAAACAATCTGAAATTAAAAAGAAACAAATATTGAGAGAGACAGCGACTAACCTTTGAGCCTCCGGTCGGCGGTCGGCGACGTGAAGCGACAGGGCTACGACGTTCGGCAGAGCGGCGGGGCGGCGACGGCTTTTGGGCTAAAGAGAGAGATTGCAGTTAGAGAGAGAGAGCGAGGGGGACTTACCTGTGACGGCGTAGAGGCGATGATGAGCCGGCGGAGGCGCTACAACGAGGCGCCGGAGCTGTTGAGGTGTGGCGGCGGAGCGAGGAGAGAGGTGAGAGAGAGGCGAGAGAGACGGGGGCAATAGAGAAAGAGAGAGAGATGGAGAGAGGGAGAGAGAGACGGAGATGGGCGGCGGGAGACTGAGGGGGAGGGGGGCGGCTAGGGTTCGAGATCGATTTTGGGGGAAATGAAGAGAAGTCCGTTTTTTTCATATCTAAAACTTAACGACGGATTAGATCCATCGTTAAATTAAATTAATTAATTTGATTAAATATTTAAATATTAATGATGGATCTAATCTGTCGTTAAGTTTAACCCGGTTTAATAAATTTAAAAATTAAAACTTAACGACGAATTAGATCCGTCGTTAAATTAAATTAATTATTTTAATTAAATATTTAAATATTAACGATTGATTAGATCCGTCATTAAGTTTAACCCGATCTAATAAATTTAAAAATTGAATATTAATGACAGATTAAATCCGTCGTTAAGTTTAACCCGATTTAATAAATTTAAAAATTGAATATTAACGACGGATCTAATCCGTCATTTAGTTTAACCCAATTTAATAAATTTAAAAATTGAATATTAATGACGGATTATGTCCGTTGTTAACACTAACGACGGTGCTTCTGTATTTAGTCCATCGTTAAACTTACGAGCGAAACATTCCTGCACTTTTTTTATGCCTGGAGAGTGTAACGATGAAAAGTTCGTCGCTAACCATCGCAACTAACGACGGACATGTGTCCGTCGCTAGTATCCATCCCTACACCGAGATTTTACGTAGTGAAGATTTATTATTATTATGATGTAGTAGTAGTAGTAGTATGATGTAACCCGGACAATTTGTACAGGATACGAGAACGCGCGGAAGACTTATAGAATCGAACACGCCAACTAAGGAAGGATTCAACCCTACTCTAAGACTCAAATAACTCAAAATAATCTGAATTAAATGAAATAACAACTCAAAACAATATTAAAGACGAACTATACCTAATCACGACACTTAAACTATGACACAAAAAGAACACACAAATTCAAAGGTAAGGGGGCTGTTTTGGACGATTATTATGGCTGGGAAAAGGATATTATGGGCTGGAAATATGGTGAAGAAAGGCTAGAGTAGATAGGGTAATTTAAGGCTATGAAGTACTTACGGTATTGATGACGAACACGACGAATTGGGCACGAACGGAACCGAACCCTTGTTGATCGACACACGATCAGGTCTTGATGGCTTGGCAGTGTCACGGACGTTGATGGAAGGTGTAGGAAGTCAAAGATGGTGGCTGGATGATGGAGGTGTTGTGATTTGCAACCCGATTAATCCCCGGCGTATCTTGTACGATGAAAATGAATCTCAAAGTTATTCCTCGGTAGCGAGTTCACCCTAATTCCTCGTGTGAATTAGAATGTTCCCTTGATGTAAGACTCAAAGTTTGCTAGGCTTCAAGAATGATTACTTTCGACAGAAAATAATCAAAAGCTTTGAATGGTTGAGACACAAATTGAATGCAAAAGCAATTTTAATCAATAATGTCTAAAATATCAAAGTAACATGGTTCTCCTATTTATAGGACATAGGGAGCACGAAATTTAACTCTAAAAAGGCCTAAAAATCTGATCCAAAAAGAATCTCTAATTATACTATAAAAATACCTAAACTAGAATTCTATTCAAGGTTGGAAATTGTCTTAAATACAATTCTAGTCAAACCTATACTATTATGACGAAAATAATCATCAAAATATTAAATAAATCTGATCCACTATAGTCTTAAATTAAATAAAATAAATATTATAGTCTAGATAAAATTCAACCCCTAATTAAATAAATCAAGGGCCGATTTCTTCACATTTGCACACGTCCACTTTGTATCTTCACTTCAACTCTTCAAGTTATATTCTCCATGGTATGATCTTGATCTTCATTAGTTAATAAATTAACTAAAATATGGTTGCATTTTGCATCTTCTAATTCCTCGAACTTCTTGCGAATCAACACTTGGAAATATCCTTGTAATTTCTTCGCTCGAAGTCGCATCATTGGACCTTTGAATTGTAGCTCGGGTTCAAGGCCTTCAATGCCTTGCATGGCTTCATCATTCCCCCCTAATGAAGAGAATTCATCCTTGAATTTGGATCATCATCTTGATCGAACTCATCTGCAACAAACGGAGATAAATCAGCAACATTAAAAGTTGAAGAACATTTATACTCACCGGGAAGATCAATGCGGTAATCATTGTCGTTTACATGACTCAAAACTGTGAAAAGACCATCTCCACGTGGTGATAACTTGGACTTTCTCATATTTGGAAACCGTCCGGGACTCAGATGAATCCAAACACGATCTCCGGGCTGAAATATCACTTGCTTGCGTCGCACGTTTCTAGAGTCGTCCGTTTGCTTCCCTTTGTGCTCAATGCGATCACGCACTCTCTCATGCATCTCCTTAACTTGATCAGCTCTTCTCAAACCTTTAACACTTGTTAGATACTCAACAGGTAAAGGTAACAAATCAGTAGGCGTTAACGGATTAAATCCATAAATAACCTCAAAAGGAGACATACTAGTAGAAGAATGTACCACACAGTTATATGCAAATTCAGCGTAAGGTAAACACTCTTCCCAAGACTTCAGATTATTTGTAATTAAAGACCTAAGTAGTGTGCCTAAAGTGCGATTCACAACCTTAGTTTGACCATCGGTTTGTGGATGACATACAGTAGAAAACAACAACTTAGTCCCTAATTCACCCCACAAAACTCTCCAAAAATGTGCTAAGAACTTGGAATCCCTATCACTAACAATAGTTTTAGGAATACCATGCAATCTAACTACATGCACAAAGAACAGATTTGCAATATGCACAGCATCATCAGTTTTTCTACATGCAATGAAATGCGCTATTTTAGAAAAACGATCAACAACCACGAAAACAGAATCCTTGCCCAATCTAGACCTAGGTAAACCTAAGATAAAATCCATAGACAAATCAATCCAAGGTGAACTAGGGACGGATAGGGGCATGTATAAACCAAACGGATGTGAAGTAGACTTAGACCTATGGCAAGTAACACATCTACCACACACATGCTCAACATCTCTTTTCATATGCGGCCAATAAAAATGCTCATGCAGCATGCTTAATGTTTTATTCACACCAAAGTGACCCATTAAACCTCCCGCACGCGATTCTAACACAAGTAGCTCATGCATAGAACAACTAGGAATGCATAACTGAGAACCACGAAATAAAAATCCATCATGCACGTAAAACCCATCAAAAGACTTAGACTTTTTTGAACACTCATCAAAAATCGAAGCAAAGAATGGATCACATGCATATAGACTCTTAATCGACTCAAAACTAAGCATTCTAGCATGCATCAAATTTAGCAACGTGTACCGTCTAGATAGAGCATCGGCTACAATATTTTCTTCTCCTTTCTTGTATTTGATGACGTACGGAAAGGACTCGATGAACTCGACCCATCTCGCATGTCTCTTATTTAGATTTGGCTGCCCTTTCAAATGCTTTAAGCTCTCATGGTCCGTGTGAATCATGAACTCCTTTGGCAATATATAATGCTGCCACGTCTCCAATGATCTCTTCAATGCGTACAACTCTTTGTCATATGTAGAATAACGCAGAGCTGCACCATTTAATTTTTCACTGAAGTAGGCGACTGGACGTCGTTCCTACATCAAAACAGCACCGATACCTATCCCGGAGGCATCACATTCAATCTCGAAAACCTTATCAAAATCAGGTAAACACAAAACAAGTGCATGACATAAAAGATGCTTCAAACGTGTAAATGCTTCATGATGTGCTTTACCCCATTCAAACTTATGATCCTTCTTACTTAGCTCAGTAAGAGGTGCGGCAATGCTAGAAAAATCACGCACAAGGTGATGATAAAATCCGACAAGGCCGTGAAAGGATCGAACCTCCGTGACTGACTTGGGAGTTGGCCATTCTTCAATCGCTTTGATTTTAGAACGGTCAACCTCAATACCACGTATACTCACAACAAAACCAAGAAATACAATCTTATCTAAATAAAAAGAGCATTTAGACAGATTTCCATACAACTTAGCTGTTCTCAGAATATCAAAAATGCGCCTAAGGTGTGCTAGGTGCGCCTGTGCATCGTGACTGTAAATCAGGATATCATCAAAGTACACAACTACAAATTTCCCAATCACATCACGCAAAACATGGTTCATTAATCTCATAAAAGTGCTCGGTGCATTAGTGAGACCAAAAGGCATAACTAACCACTCATATAAACCATGCTTAGTCTTAAAATCTGTCTTCCACTCATCCCCTTCATGCATTCTAACTTGAAAATAACCAGAACGTAAATTAATTTTAGAAAAGACTTTAGAACCGGATAATTCATCAAGCATATATCTAATCTAGAGATAGGGAATCGATACTTCACTGTTATTTTGTTGATGGCGCGGCAGTCCATGCACATTCTCCACTCGTTGTTCTTCTTTGGCACTAGAATGACTGGAACTGCACAGGAGCTCATCGACTCTCGAATCTGCTTCTTCTCAAGCAGCTCTTTCACTTGTCTATCGATTTCCTTGGTCTCTTCAGGGGACGTCCGGTATGCAGGTCGATTTGGCAAGACGGCGTCGGGCTGGAAATCGATCTGGTGCTCGATCCCACGAACTGGAGGTAATCCACTTCGAATCTCTTCTGGGAACACATCCGCGAACTCCTCCATAAGTGGCTACACAACACTAGAAAAAGAAACATCATTAATAGCACTGCTCTTATAAGATAGAAGAACAAAAGGTAAACCTGCTTTTAATGATTTTTCTACGCCTTTCACTGAAATAAACAGGCTGCGGTTTTGATCTTTCTTTACAGCTGATCCAGACGAATTCCCATGCACAAGGGAATCATTAGAGAACGGTTTAGGGGCTGAAGGAGTAGGAGTGGCGGCCTTCTTGGGGGTCTCAGTCGATTGGGTACCGTTGGCGGCAATCCGGGCTGCGGCGGAGGCCTCTTTTGCTCTCTCAGCTCTAAACCTCTCTTGCATAATTCTCTGATCCTCTGCAATGGCTTTAGGGGATAGCGGCTTAAGTGTAGTAGTCCGTCCATCTCTCTTCACGATGTACGTGTTTGCAAAGCCATCATGAACCGTCTGTCTGTCAAACTGCCATGGTTGATGGGGTGTCGAAACCAACAAAAATAAACCTGCTTTTCAATATCCAAATAAATTGCAATAGTAGCAAACAGGGTCGAACCACAGAGACTGATAAATTAAATATTAACCTTTTTATCTAAAATCCTAAAACTAAATGGGGGGAGTTTTTGAATACTGAAATTAAAATAACTTAATGAAATCAATTAAATGGTAAAGAAATAAAATGACAAACGAAGATCAAATAAGAGAAATATCTAGCTCAAGAATAATCTCGACAACGGATTACACAATTTGATCACAGATGCACAGATATAATTCTATTCTCTCTCTAAATTGGCTATGGTTATTGGTACGACCTAACAACCTCGTTTCTCCTTAATTATTCGGCAGCCAAGGTACGATCGTTAACTACTTCTCTAATTAATAGGCAATCCTAGGTACGACCATAGAATTAAATCTAGTAACAGCATTAAGAACCAGAGAAACACCAATTCAAACCCACGAAAATCATACGATGACCCGTTCAGATTTGATTATAAATCCCCAAAGTGTCGAAAGAGGGACTGTTTACCCCCAATCTATCCAATTGTGCTGCTTAGGCAAATGATCTAGACAATTACGGATCTAGATAATTCACTAGCAAGAAATCATTCTAACAATCATACAACGTGCACTTTGCATAATCATTAAAACAATAACAGAAATCACAAACAGAGGATTTATAAATAAAGAGAGAAATAAATTATGATAAAACCAATTCGATCTCACAAACGTGTAGAATCCGAGTCTCAATTATCCTCTCGCTAGAAAAGTGTTTAAAACATCATCATGGAATAATAACAAAATCTGGAAAAATATGAAAACTATGAAATCTGCGTTCTTCAATTGTGAATGGCGTGAATGGCTTCTCCTCTGGAGAGAGAAAATTAATTCCGGATATATATGTGTCTTCTAGATATTCTATTCTCTCTCCTCTCTCCCAATGGTAAGTCTTCTACTCCTTCTTGGACTCTAAGGCTCTTTCCTTGTGAAAAATTGTCAATTGAAAAGAAGAATTTCGTCCATGTATATCTCTGCTGGGCCCACTTGTGATTTTATGAATTAAATCCCGCCAGCAGACTAAGGCGTGGCCACACCTTATCTGTCAGAAGCTCCTGGACTCTTCCTACTCGAAATTCTTCAATTCTTTTGCTTCCAAAATGATCATTTTAGCTTTCTTTCCTACAAAACACCTTTATTCCCTTGCAAAACTCAAAAGATCATCAAATCCTCATAAACGCACAACAAAGCTTAGTAAAACAAGGGAAAATCACCTAAAAATAGGTGCAAATATGCAACTTATCAAACCCCCTCACACTTAAGCTTTGCTTGTCCTCAAGCAAGAGAATAAAACCAAAACAAAAACAACTTCAATGCCCTTTCACAACTCAAACCATAATGCTCCAAATAAATGAACCAATACACAAATTAAGCACCAACAATGAGAAGAATGAATTTTCACCACTAACACCAATAATCAAATACTTCCATGATTTCTCAAAATCCAAGTGTAGTGGAATTCAATACCCTCACCAAGATTCACTCAAAATCGCTCAAATGTGTTTAAGGCTCCAAATATCTGGACTCTCAAGTCAAAACATAGAAGACCCTTCCATAAGCTTGCAAATATATCAAGTTGGCACCAAACAATGAGCAAAAATGAAAAATTAGGGACTTCAATTTTGGTTGTAACGGGGCTTCAGGTTGGGGTGGATAAACAAGGATATTTAGGCTCCAAAATTGAAGGAATGACACCCATTTTTCAAAAGACATCAAAACGGCACAAATTTCCCATCATTCTTACTTTTTCCACACAAGAAGGCTCTAATCAACAAAAATTTTTTCTTTTCTTTCAACCTTCTCCAAGTCTTTCATTCCCTCTTTTTTTTTCACAATCTTTTTTTTTATTTTTCGTCATATTTTTTTTTCTTTTCTTTTTCAATTTTCACTTCCCAATCACGGCTCCAAACTCCCCTTTTTTTTCTTCTATTTTTTTTTTCAAAACCAATCTCAAGCACTTCACTTCTACTCCCCAAATTTAGCCAACTCACAATACCAACCCAAATGAACCAGTATACACATTCCTTCAATAAAAGGGATCAAAACATGGAAATCACAACAAAGAAGGATAAACATGGCTAGTAATGCGGTTAAAATTCAATAAAAACAAGCCAAGGCTCAAAACGGCTATCTAGGGATTTTTCTTCAAAGGTAAGCTCAAATAGAAGGCTAAAATTGGCTTTTCCTAATTGCCCTTTTTCATATTCCACATCATTGAGGTAATCCCAAATGCATAACAAAGAAAGTTCTAGAAGATAATCGACTATGCATGACATTCGCACATGGAAAGAATGAGCAATTAAGTTTAGTGATGCTCAAGCTCAAAACTCACCAAAATAAAGGTCATTGGCATATCATTCCACACACTCTTCATTCAATTCATCATCAAAAGCAAAAGATCAAGGTGTAGAGAATGTAAACTCAATCAAATCATGCCAATACTCAAATGTACATCAATTCACCTCAATGAAGTATCACAATTTAAATCATAAAGGGGATAAAGACAACCAATTTGAAAGAGAGAATTTTTTTTTTTGACAAAAAATAACTAAACCTAAACAGAAAATACGAAAAGCAAAAGAAAACAAAGAAACAACACCAACAAGCAACAAGTGAAAATAGACCACAATAAAAATCAAACTAACCTCTCCTACACTTAAGAAATGCATTGTCCTCAATGTATTTGCAAAAGAGAGAAAAGAGGACTACCCTGAAATCGGCTACTGAGGAGAAATTCAAATAACCGTTCAAATCCGATTCTTGCGGTGGGAGTGTATTGAGTCCTCGTCCCAGTCGGGACCTCTTTCTTTCCGGTGGCTCATCGGTGTATGTGCGGGATGGTGTGGCTCGCATAACGGGAGGCTTCTTCGGTGCCTTCTTCTTCGGTGCCATTAATCTGCAACAATTCTAACTCCCCTCACACTTAGCACAAGCGAGATTGGGGCTGTATAGAGGCTGTGAGATGGATGTGGTTGACGGCAGTACTGTAGTAGGGGTTGGCTGGAACTGCAGTCGACCGCGACTACTCAGTGCGGAAAACGGCGATCGGCGGTGGTCTATGCAGACTGCAGCGGCAATGGTGGTGCGGCTCAGAGGTTGTTTGCCGGTGGAGACGGCGACTCGCGGCTGCAGGCGGTGTTGGAGGTTGACAGAGTTCCAGCGATCGGCGAATGATGATGAGAAGGTGATGAGTCGATAGGGGTGGCATTAGAGAAGAGGCAGCGGTGTAGAGGCTGCTGTGTTCGGCCGGACTGGTGCAGTGCATGGAGGTAGCGGCTTGGCGGCTGACTGCAGCGGCGGCGACTTCCGGCAGAGAGGCAGATGGCGGTGGCTCGGCGGAAGATGGCGATTGAGAGGCGGTGAAGATGAGTCTCGATTGGGTAATTAGGGATTTTGACTTTCTACCAACTTTGACTCCAATCTAATCTATTAATCTAATAAAATAAAAATAAAACAACAACTAAACACGATTTTGGTTTTTCGATTTTTTTTTATTTATAAATATAAAGAGATACAAATAAAAATAAAAATAAAAATCCCCAAGGCCAAATACACTAAACTTCGCCTCTCTTCACAAAATCAAACAGGAGCGTCCGCGAAGTAAGGCATGGCCATGCCTTATTAGCACTTCCCATCAGGCCAAAAATTCTCCCCCAGCTCAAATCTAAACAGGAGCTTCTGCACAATAAGGCATGGCCATGCCTTATTAGCAGCTTCCTTCAGCACGAAATTTCTCCAACAATGGGTACCTATATTCACTCAAAACAGCCACAAAGGTTCTAATCATCACTTATTAGCTTGTTAGTGCCTCAAAAACAACCATGAAAATAAAAAAATAAAAAAAAAACCAAAACTAAAAACAAGGTGGGTTGCCTCCCTCAAGCGCATTTGGTTATCGTCGTTATGCCCGACGTTCCCACTCCTCAAGGTGAGTAATGGGGCTCTTGTATCCCAATGTAATGAATGCTTTGCGCTTCAAATCCTTCATAGAACGGCTTCAAACGATGCCCATTCACCTTGAATATTTTTCCCGAATCTAAGCTCTTAATCTCAACTGCACCATGTGAAAACACGTTAGTAACAACAAAAGGCCCTAACCATTTAGAGCACAATTTTCCAAGAAACAATTTCAGCTTGGAATGGTAAAGCAAAACTTTTTGACCAACAGGGAAAGTCTTTCTAGTGAGAACTTGGTCATGAAAGCGCTTTGTCTTTTCTTTATAAATCTTGGAGCTTTCATAGGCATCATTTCGGATTTCCTCCAACTCTTGCGGCTGCAATTTCCTATGAGTTCCAGCTTCATCCACATTCATGTTGAGTTGCTTAACGGCCCATAAAGCCTTATGCTCAAGCTCGACGGGTAAGTGACATGGTTTACCAAAAAGCAACCGAAAAAGAGACATACCTATAGGGGTTTTGAAAGCCATTCTGTACGCCCAAAGCGCGTCATTGAGCTTCAAACTCCAATCCTTTCGATCAGGTCTCACAATCTTCTCGAGAATTGCTTTCACCTCTCTATTAGAAACCTCGGCTTGGCCGCTTGTCTGTGGGTGGTAAGCAGTAAAGGTCCGGTGGGTTATGTTGTACTTCTTGAATAATGCGCCTACCACTTTGTTGCAGAAGTGAGTACCGCGATCACTGATAATGGCTCGAGGTGTGCCATATCTATCAAAGATGTGGGACTTGACAAACTTAACAACAGTATTAGCATCATCCGCACGAGTAGCCTGCGCTTCAACCCACTTGGAAACATAGTCAACAGCAAGAATGATATACACAAAATTATTAGACTTGGGAAAAGGTCCCATAAAATCAATACACCATATATCGAAAATTTCGCACACAAGGATAGGATTAAGGGACATTTGATCTCTATGGCCTATGTTTCCAGTCTTTTGACACCTTTCACAAGATTTGCAAAATAAATATGAATCACGAAAAATATTAGGACAAAACAACCCACTCTCTAAGACTTTCCTAGCAGTTCTTTTAGGACCAAAGTGTCCACCACATGCATAGGAATGACAAAACATCAAGATGGAAGGAATTTCATGCTCATCAACACATCTCCTAATGATTTGGTCATAACAAAACTTCCACAAGTAAGGCTCATCCCAGACATAATATTTGGCATCACTTCTGATTTTATCTCTTTGAGCTCTCGACAAATCACTTGGTAAAGCCTTAGTTACAAGATAGTTAACTATATCGGCGTAACAGGGTGTAAAGGCTTGAATGGAGTAGAGATACTCATCTGGGAATTCATCTTTCAACGGTCGCGGTGCTTCACTCGTGGGCAACCGGCTAAGATGGTCGGCAACTAGATTTTCAGAGCCCTTCTTGTCCTTTATCTCAATGTCGAATTCTTGAAGCAAAAGAATCCAACGAATGAGTCTCGGTTTAGCATCCTTTTTGGTGAATAAGAACCTGAGAGCAGAATGGTCAGAAAAGATAATGATGCATAATAAATAACATGATGAACTTGACCAACCTTTTAGCCCAAAACAGCTCCGACTGCATAATTACTCATATCACACATAATTTCAAAAGGAAGTTCCCAATTCGGTGATTGAATAATAGGTGCAGAAATGAGCATATTTTTCAACAAATCAAAGGCATGCTTGCAGGCATCATCAAAATTAAATTCTACCTCTTTTTGCAATAACTTACTCAAAGGTTGAGCAATTTTGGAGAAATTCTTGACGAAACGTCGATAAAAACCTGCATGGCCAAGAAAAGAACGGACTTCCCTAACAGAAGTAGGGTAAGGCAATGATTTAATGACATTAATCTTAGCCTTATCGACTTCTATGCCTCTAGACGACACTATATGCCCTAAAATCATTCCTTGATCAACCATAAAGTGGCATTTCTCATAATTTAAAACCAAATTAGTTTCAACACATCTTTGCAACACTTTAGTGAGGTTAATCAAGCATGCATCAAATGAATCCCCGTATACAGTAAAATCATACATAAATACCTCAATAATGTTCTCAACAAAATCAGAAAAAATGCTAACCATACACCTTTGGAACGTTGCAGGAGCGTTGCACAATCCAAAGGGCATCCGCCTGCAAGCAAAAATACCAAAAGGACAGGTAAAGGCAGTTTTCTCTTGATCCTCCAGGGATCGGGATTTGATGAAAACCCGAATATCCATCTAGACAGCAATAGTGGGAACGACCTGCCAAACGCTCAAGCATTTGGTCAATAAAAGGCAGAGGAAAATGGTCTTTTCTTGTTACTGCATTTAATTTTCTATAATCAGAACACATTCTCCAACCATTTTGCACTCGGGTCGGTACTAACTCACCCTCTGCATTTTCAACCACAGTAAAACCGGATTTCTTCGAAACGACTTGAACTGGACTTACCCATTTAGAGTCAGAGATCGGAAAGATAATACCTGCGTCGAGGAGCTTTAGTATTTCTTTCTTTACCACTTCAGTCATCGCTGGATTGAGTCTCCGTTGAGGATCACGACATGGCTTGCTATCTTCCTCCAACAAGATTCGGTGCATGCAAGTCGAAGGGCTCAGTCCCTTGATGTCTACTATGGTCCAGCCAATAGCTTCTTTGTACTCCCGTAGCACTCGAATTAATCTTTCTTCTTCCACTAGTTGAAGTTTGCTCGAGATTATGACTGGAAGAGTGTCATTATCTCCTAAAAATGCATATTTGAGATGCGTAGGAAGTGGCTTCAAATCCAGTTTGGGTGCCTGCACAATTGAAGGGAGAAATTTCACATGAGAAACAGGCAACTCTAATTTGAAAACATGTTGGACTTCAGGCTTTAAAGCTTCAAATTCTTGAACAACATCGTGTAAATGTTCGTCCACGCCAAACATGCTGTTAAGAATCTGTAATTCTTTCAGATCAAAGGTATTAGTCAAAGTTGTCTTCAGAAAATCAGAGTCAGAGACCTCAAACACTTTCTCGACCAAAGGATCTATCACATCAAGCATAAAAACACCAGAAACCTCATTAGGATATTTCATAGCCTCGAAAATATTGAACCTAATCAGATTTCCATCAAACTCCATAGAAAGGGTACCATCATGCACATCAATCTTAGTTCTAGAGGTCTTGAGAAATGGCCTTCCTAACAAAATAGATACAGAGTTAGAATATCCTTCTTCAGCCATATTTAGCACATAGAAATCAGCAGGAAAAACTAACTCATTCACTTGTACCAACACATCCTCTAACACTCCTTCAGGATAAACATTAGACCTATCAGCAAGTTGAATAATTACACCAGTTTCTTTCAAAGGTCCAGCATTCAAAGCAGAATAGACAGAAAGAGACATGACATTAATTGAAGCCCCTAGATCTAGCATAGCTCTCTCAATCCTCAGATTACCAACTTTACAGGGGATAGTAAACATACCTGGATCTTTGCATTTGGGTAGCAATTTCTTTTGAATGACTGCAGAAATATTCTCGCCCATGCTTACTTTTTCATTGCCTTTCAGCTTCATCTTGTTCGTGCACAGGTCCTTTAGGAATTTTGCATATCGAGGTACCTGTTTGATGGCATCGATCAAAGGAATGTTCACCTCCACCTTTCGAAAGGTCTCGAGTATCTCTTTCTCAGCTTCTTCTTTCTTTGATTTGTTAAGCCGAGATGGGAATGGTGACTTTACTACATAGGCCTCAGACTGCCTATCTTTCTCTGGTGCACTCTGTTCGCCATCTTGTGGAGCAATCTCAGCTTCTTTCTCAACTTCTCTTCTCGCCAACTTCTTCTTTTCTCTATCTGGCTCGGCTAATTCTTTTCCACTTCTCAAGATGATAGCACTTGCATTCTGCCTTGGATTAATCACAGTTTGGGATGGTAGTTTTCCTTGAGACTCCAATTGACTCACCGATGAAGCAATCCGAGATACTTGATCACGCAACTCCTGAATACTCGCCTCGGTTTTGGAATTAACAGTATCTTGCTTTACTATAAATTGCTAAACAAGTGATCCAAGCGTCTTAATGGAGTTGTCGACGGAACTGCTCTCTAGGGAAGTTGTCTGCTTCGGCTGATACTGTTGGGATTGTGGATTATTGCCATATCTGAGATTCGGGTGATCTCGCCATCCAGGATTATAGGTATTCGAATATGGGTCGTAGTTCCTACGTAGTGGGCCTGGAAAACCTCCTGCAGCATTCACCTGTTTACCCGCATCTTCCTGAAGAGTAGGACACACATCAGTAGGGTGATTTGGTGCAAGGCAAATTCCACATGCTCTAGCCAGTGGCAGATCTCTCGTGGCTAGCTGTTTCACTAGAGACGTCAGCTCAGATAGCTGACTTTCGATAGAAGAAGAGCCAACTTCATTCACTCTTCGGATGGGAGTCTCTTGTCTGCGGCCATATTGTTGTGATGCTTCAGCCATATCAGAGATGATCTTTCTAATCTGTGTAGGCGTCTTCTCACGGATTGTGCCTCCACACGATGCATCTATCCACTTCCTCTCAGAAGGCAACAGTCCTTCGTACAAGTAATTGACTAATAATAGCTCAGAAATCCCATGTTGCGGACAGCTGGCGCACAACCTCTTAAATCTCTCCCAATACTCATAGAGGGTCTCCGAATCCTTCTGTCGGACCCCGATAATCTCTTTTCTGAGTGAGGTAGCTCTGGTGGTCGGGAAGAATCTCTCCAAGAACAGCCTCTCCATCTCTTCCCAAGTTGCTACTGTGTTAGAAGGTAGATAAAGTAACCAGTCTTTGGCTCTATGTTCCAAAGAAAAGGGGAAAGCTCTCAACTTGATTTGGTCCTCTGTGACTCCTTTTGGCTTCATTGTGCTACACACCACATGAAATTCCTTTAGATGTTTGTGTGGATCTTCATTCTCAAGACCATGAAACTTCGGGAGTAAGTGAATAAGACCAGACTTCAACTCAAAATCGACCTCCATCTCCGGATACTCAATGCACATCGGAGGTTGATTCACATCTTGAATGGCTAACTCACGAAGAGTTCTTTCTCTGTTATTCGCCATTCCGTCTACTTCATCTTCCTCAACAATAGATTGTTCTGTCAACTTGTCCTCCGAGCTCGAACTCGACAGTAAACTGGCAAGCTACTGTTTTCTCAACTTAGTCTCCTTCCTTAATCTCTTAGCAGTCTTCTCGATTTCCGAATCGTATAACAATTCACCTGTTAAAACAATGGACATAAATTAGACAAAAAGAATCAATTTAACTTGACACCAGTCCCCGGCAACGGTGCCAAAATTTGATGGGGTGTCAAAACCAACAAAAATAAACCTGTTTTTCAATATCCAAATAAATTGCAATAGTAGCAAGCAGGGTCGAACCACAGAGACTGGTAAATTAAATATTAATCTTTTTATCTAAAATCCTAAATCTAAATGGGGGGAGTTTTTGAATACTAAAATTAAAATAACTCAACGAAATCAATTAAATGGTAAAGAAATAAAATGACAAACGAAGATCAAATAAGAGAAATATCTAGCTCAAGAATAATCTCGACAACGGATTACACAATTTGATCACAGATGCACAGATATAATTCTATTCTCTCTCTAAATTGGCTATGGTTATTGGTACGACCTAACAACCTCGTTTCTCCTTAATTATTCGGCAGCCAAGGTACGACCGTTAACTACTTCTCTAATTAATAGACAATCCTAGGTACGACCATAGAATTAAATCTACTAACAGCATTAAGAACCAGAGAAACACCAATTCAAACCCACGAAAATCATACGATGACCCGTTCAGATTTGATTATAAATCCCCAAAGTGTCGAAAGTGGGACTGTTTACCCCCAATCTATCCAATTGCGCTACTTAGGCAAATGATCTAGACAATTACGGATCTAGATAATTCACTAGCAAGAAATCATTCTAACAATCATACAACGTGCACTTTGCATAATCATTAAAATAATAACAGAAATCACAAACAGAGGATTTATAAATAAAGAGAGAAATAAATTATGATAAAACCAATTCGATCTCACAAACGTGTAGAATCCGAGTCTCGATTATCCTCTCGCTAGAAAAGTGTTTAGAACATCATCATGGAATAATAACAAAATCTGGAAAAATATAAAAACTATGAAATATGCGTTCTTCAATTGTGAATGGCGTGAATGGCGTCTCCTCTGGAGAGAGAAAATTAATTATGGATATATATGTGTCTTCTAGATATTCTATTCTCTCTCTCCTCTCTCCCAATGGTAAGTCTTCTACTCCTTCTTGGACTCTAAGGCTCTTTCCTTGTGAAAAATCGCCAATTGAAAAGAAGAATTTCGTCCATGTATATCTCTGCTGGGCGCACTTGTGATTTTATGAATTAAATCCCGCCAGCAGACTAAGGCGTGGCCATGCCTTATCTGCCAGAAGCTCCTGGACTCTTCCTACTTGAAATTCTTCAATTCTTTTGCTTCCAAAATGATCATTTTAGCCTTCTTTCCTACAAAACACCTTTATTCCCTTGCAAAACTCAAAAGATCATCAAATCCCAATAAACGCACAACAAAGCTTAGTAAAACAAGGGAAAATCACCTAAAAATAGGTGCAAATATGCAACTTATCAATGGTCCACCTAACAATATGTGTGCTGCATCCATAGGAATAACATCGCAAACAACAGAGTCAGAAAATCGATCAATAGAGAATGAGACACTTACCTGAGCTGTTACTTTGATCTCTCCTCAAGCCGTAAGCCACTGCAACTTGTATGGCTTCGGATGCTTGATGGTGGTCAGTGCCAATTTGTCAACTGCATACTGGCTCATGGCGTTGATCATACTCCCACTGTCTATTATCATCGAGCAGGTCTGGTCTTTGATAGTAACACGTGTGAAAAAATTGTTCTCACGTTGATCCGGCTGCTCTTCTTCACGATTAATGCTCAGACTGCGTATAGACATAAGACTAACATGAGGAAGCTCGGGTTCTTCTTCATCCGAGTCGACTGGAGGTGTCTCTAGATCCTTCTTGGCGTTAACTGCGGGCTAGTCCTCATCCTCACTGGCTGACTCGATCTCATTCTGTTCGGCAATGAACAGAACACGCCGATTCGGACACTGGTTTTGAAAGTGGGCCCAACCTTGGCACTTATGGCACTGGATGTCTCTAGCTCGATTTTGGCTCGCATTGGGTACTGGGCTGGGTAGATTGGGCCGTGTATAGGCCGGCCGTGGAGGTGTAGAATCGGGTCTACGGCTGGACTGCGGTGTAGAACGGTCGAAACGCCGCTCGAGCGGTCCGGACTGACCTCGGGGTCGAGTAGGCTTAGTAGAAAGGGTAGAAGATGATGTGGAATTCGTACCTTTGTTCCATGGGGGTCGAACAGGGGCTGAACTGTGGTGCGATCTCCGTCTTCCCTCTCTGAGCTGTCTCTCCACAATTGATGCGTAGTGCACGATCTCTTCTATACTTGTGAAGTTCTTCAGTTCAACTTCACATGCGATGTCAGGATTCATGCCTTCAATGTACCGAATGATGGTAGCATTTAAGGTCTCTTGTTTCCCAACTCTATTCAGGGCAGTCTCAAGCTCCTTGTGGTATTCTTCAACTGATTAGGTCCCTTGTTTGATCCGGGTGAGCTTCTTCTCGAGCTCTCTCTCATAATGTACAGGAATGAACCTGCCACGCAGCAATCCTTTCATCTCGTCCCAAGTATCGACGGGTGGATATCTCTCACGTCGGCGTCGTTCCTGCTGCATCTCTCACCATGAGGCTGCGTAGCCTCTAAACTCTAACAATGCTAACTTGACCTTCTTCTGCTCAGGAAAGTCATAGCAGTCGAAAATCTTCTCAACCTTACGTTCCCAATCCAAGTACAGATCAAGATCGTGAAGGCCTTCAAACTCTGGGATGCTTGTTTTGATGTTGTTCAACAAGCTGTCGGGATCTGCATGTCGGGGTGCTTGTCTGTAGGGCAGACGTGGTCGGTCACGTCTCTGATATGGATCATACTCAGCCTCTAATTCATCTGCATAGTAACCATAGTCTTCTTCAGCATCACGATCATAATGATTGTTAAACTGCACTTGAGGTTGGCGATGCTGAGCTTGTGGTGCTCTAGCATTCGCCCTGGCTGGCTCGGCTACATGAACTTTTGGCTGATGAGCTACTTCAGGCTGATGAACTGCTTCTGGCTGTTGGACAGGTTGTTCGTGAACTGGTGGTGGTACAGGAATTCGAGCAGCAATAAGCTCGAGCTGTGCCATCATCTTGGCCAACGAACTATCTAGCTTATGCTCCAGTTCTTGATGGTGGTACTGGGCATCCCATGGTTGTGGCATCGATAAAGCCGCGTCTATATAAGAACTAGACGAAGCGGGTGCCTTATCATGATGTGTCTTATTATAGCCGTCTCTGGATTCCATGTGTACATGCAAACAATGAACAAACGTGAAAGAAAAACAAGGTGTAGGACCTCACAATTCCTCACAATCACTCGTGTTTTCTCTCTGTATTTTACCCCTTGTGTATACTCTAAAGTATGTGGTGGTGCTCGTGTGATAGGTGTGTATATGGCGGTGTTAATCGACTCTTCTGTTGCTTGAGATCGGCTTCTCTCGAACTTCTGGGGGCGATTTCACCTTGAAGCTGATGGAATTTGGCCAAAAAAATCCCTTATGTCACGGCATAGCTGTAAGTTTAGTTCGTCTCGTCGAGACGTTTCCGAAATAGTATGGTGGAGAAAAATCGGAGCTCGGGAGCAGAAATAATAGGGAGAAGATGGAAAACCGGAAAATCGGGTGTTTTAGGGTAAAAGGAAGGAAAGAAATGAAGAAAGAATGAAAGAAAAGGATTTGGGTATGTGTACCACTAGTGTGACACAATCTAAATACCTTAATTAGACTAGACTCTAAATGGAAGCTACCAAATTAAAATGTAATTCAATTGGAAATAACCAACTAAAGAACAATACTATAAGGAAAGTTCCCAAAACTAAAATAAGGCCCACAAGGGAGTTACCAACTATGACTATAACTAAAAGGAAAGAACTAAAAATAAAATCTAACTCAAAAGGTAATTCAAAAATTAAATTGGATTTTTCCTTTTTTTTCGAATTTTCTCTTTTTTTTATCCGATTTTTTTATTCGGTCTCTTTCTTTTTTTTTACCGTAACCTTTTTTTTTAACTTTCGGTTTTTTTAACCGGTCTTTTTTTTTTCAATGAACACTAACTATTACAACTCGATAGACACGTCAAATAACATGTAAATGATAAATTGACACGTAGGATTGAACCACGACCAACAGAGCTGACGTGGCTCTGATGCCAAATTTATGATGTAACCCGGACAATTTGTACAGGATACGAGAATGCGCGGAAGACTTATAGAATCAAACACGCCAACTAAGGAAGGATTCAACCCTACTCTAAGACTCAAATAACTCAAAATAATCTGAATTAAACGAAATAACAACTCAAAACAATATTAAAGACGAACTAGACCTAATCACGACACTTAAACTATAACACAAAAAGGACACACAAATCCAAAGGTAAGGGGGCTGTTTTGGATGATTATTATGGCCGGGAAAAGGATATTATGGGCTGGAAATATGGTGAAGAAAGGCTAGAGTAGATAGGGTATATTAAGGCTATGAAGTACTTACGGTATTGATGACGAACACGACGAATTGGGCGCGAACGGAACCGAACCCTTGTTGATCGACACACGATCAGGTCTTGATGGCTTGGGAGTGTCACGGACGTTGATGGAAGGTATAGGAAGTCGAAGATGGTGGCTGGACGATGGAGGTGTTGTGATTTGCAACCCGATTAATCCCCGGCGTATCTTGTACGATGAAAACGAATCTCAAAGTTACTCCTCGATAGCGAGTTCACCCTAATTCCTTGTGTGAATTAGAACGTTCCCTTGATGTAAGACTCAAAGTTTGCTAGGCTTCAAGAATGAGTATTTTCGACAGAAAACAATCAAAAGCTTTGAACGGTTGAGACACAAATTGAATGCAAAAGCAATTTTAATCAATAGTGTCTAAAATATCAAAGTAACATGGTTCCCCTATTTATAGGACATAGGGAGCACGAAATTTAACTCTAAAAAGGCCTAAAAATCTGATCCAAAAAGGATCTCTAACTATACTATAAAAATACCTAAACTAGAATTCTATTCAAGGTTGGAAATTGTCTTAAATACAATTCTAGTCAAACCTATACTATTATGAACGAAAATAATCATCAAAATATTAAATAAATCTGATCCGCTATAGTCTTAAATTAAATAAAATAAATACTATAGTCTAGATAAAATTCAACCCCTAATTAAATAAATCAAGGGCCGATTTCTTCACATTTGCACACGTCCACTTTGTATCTTCATCTTCAACTCTTCAAGTTATATTCTCCATGGCATGATCTTGATCTTCATTAGTTAATAAATTAACTAAAATATGGCTGCACTTTGCATCTTCTAATTCCTCGAACTTCTTGCGAATCAACACTTGGAAATATCCTTGTAATTTCTTCGCTCGAAGTTGCGTCATTGGACCTTTGAATTGCAGCTCGGGTTCAAGGCCTTCAATGCCTTGCATGGCTTCATCATAGTAGTAGTAGTCAGGAAAATTCTATGCTACCCCTAAGGTAGTGTCTTTTCAAGTTTTTTCCACCCCATTTTTTCATATCTCCACTCTCACTCATTTTCTAAAATGATAATGAATTTCATATCTCTATTTTTTTCCGCTGCTTCCATTTTTTACACTAAAAATTATAGCTCCAACTTTTATATATCTTCAATTTTTTAGTGACTATAATTTTAATATATCCAATTCTCCAATTTGTCATAATGGTATTTCTTTAATGATTTGAAGTAAAATAACTTTGGTAGAGATTTTAACATAAACTATTTTTCCTTAGAATTTTTTTTAGGAAATACGAATCAAATTAATTTTTTATATTGAATAAATAACTAAATATCTCATATGTTGTAAAATATTATTATGATATGATTTATAACATACCAAAATAATATATAATAAATTAAAGTCTGATTGATGGACACCTTTTAAATAAGGTTAAGTAAAATAATTAAATACATCGGCAAGTCGATCTTATTTAACAACAATAAAAAATTTGTTGATACCGAATATTTCATAAAAATAACTAAAACATAATTTTCGACATATGTGCTGATATGGAAAAATTATTTTTCAAACGCCTTATTTTGCACATTTTAACTAATTAAACAATATTTAAACATAATTAAATTTAACAAAATTAAGTTTATTTTTACGTAACAAAATAAAACTGGAAATCCATTTAATTCATGCTATCGCAAAAAAAATATTACGGAGCAAATTATTTAAATTTTACAAAATAAATATTTCATTCGAGATTTCATTTTCCCCCCACTAAAATATTTTAATACCAACAATTAAAATGCTGCTTATACATCATTTAGATTTACATTTTTTTTACAAGAAATCAATTAAGATACCAACTAAAATATTTTAATACGAATTAAAATGTTGCCTATTCGAGATTTCATTTTCTCCCCACTAAAACATTTTAATACCATCAATCTATATTTTACATCTTTTCTATTTTGATAATTAAAAAATTTAATTTAAACTAAACTCAGTTGCATAGATAAATAATTCGAGAGGCACAATGTCATTGATTTTTACGCCAGAAACAGTGAAATAATTGGGTTTAGTAAAGAAAAAGAAATAAGATTTAGAGTATCTAAAAAAAAAATATTAATAGCAACTTTATGAGACACATAAAACACTGCCTTAGGAATAGCTGCAGCAGCAGTACTATGCATCTTGCTTTGATGTAAGCCATCAAGCGTAGAAAAGAAAAAAGAGATTAAATTATGACGACATAAATTTTTGTCAGCACACGTCACCTTACAAATGACTAAACGCCACGTATGCCAAACCCCACAACGACGTCGTCTAGTAGCTGTGCCCAATTAACTTGGCCGCCACTGCAACTATCATATGGTCCAATGAATTTGAACCCACATGCATGAGATACTCTATTTAAATATTTTATTGTATATTCTAAGAGATAAGGCTGAATTTAATTAATCCAATGTACGAAAAAAGTTTCTTTGAAAAAGATGTAAATTATATTTTTTTGATTCACCTTTTACCCGAAATAGGTAAATAACATTTATATACCTCGACTAAATATTAAGATATTAGAATGGAAGCGTGCCCCCTTCATGCTATATATTTTTAATGGTTCTTTTGCAATTCTAATATCTTACATAAAACAATACTATACTTGTGTACGTATCATTAATACATAATTCTTTATATATATAATTATCTATATACACTTTTGGACGATGGCAAATTTTGTTTTTCTCAAATTTAATGCTAAATTGCAAGTTGGTGGTGGTACGTATAAAAGCGATAATTATTTAGGAGATGGGATAGTTCTATCTCAATTTGTCTCACGATGAATATATGGATAGGGTGCAAATGCGTATAGGTTAATTTTTATATAACTTAAACAACAATATTCTACTTCATTAAATATTATACATATTTATGGCAAGTGTTTTGAAATTAGTCTATTTATTTTGCCCGTAAATCGAAAGTGGAATTGGTTTTCTTTTCCATTCGATTATTCTCCGTTTCATTGATTTTATTCGGATCCCCCTTTTCTTTAAAAAAAAGAAAAAGGAAAGATCTTCCATGTTTTTTTGGTTTCTTAGTAAATAGGAGTCACAGGTGATAAATAAAGAGAATTCTAACCTAGGTTCGGTTGAAATTATTTGGTTGACCCTATAATTGTTGGTTGAAATTGTTAGGATAATTCGTGCCAAAATTATCTTAAAAAATAAGATCGATAACGTATGCGAAGAGATGTTTGTTAAAAACTATATATTTATATATATAAAAAAAAGCACTCCGATTTTTTATTTTTATTTTTATTTTACTATTCAATTCAAGTCGAACACATGACGATGAAACCAAAATTCACAAAATGTATATATCCAATTCAATAAAGGTTTCGCTTTTAAAATTTGAAAAAAGGGAGGGTTTTTTTTATACTGTAAGCGAACTAACTCTTAATTTGGCAAACAGTAAGCTCGCCTCTACTGAAATAAAATGATAAAATTAGTACAATCAACAAAACAATTCACAGTAACATATATATATATATATATATATATAACTGTACAATATTTATTTAATAAAATAGACAATTACAGCAGAGAGAGAGAGAGAGAGAGCTTAATTAGAAGCGATAAAATAATTAAAACTATGTAACAATTAAATATAAAACATTTTGCCCATAATCAAGTGGACTAACGATTTGTCCCAGAATTTCCTACCCACTCAGAGACGATGCCTCTAATAACATTCCCTCTCCGTGGAGGCATATTCTGAAAACTACCGGATGGCGGCGCCGGCCTTCCCGGCTGACCGCCGCCGTTGATTGGCGGCGGCGGGTCTTGCTGGGTGGCTGGTCCTCCTCCTCCTCCCCTAGTATTATGCCCACTCCCACTCATATTTCCTCCAACACTCCAAAGTGAGTGAGCTACGACGAGTTTATCATGGTTTATGTTGTGACCAAATATATAGAAAGGAAATTAATATAATTCTCTGTCCACCACTACTTAAGCTTAAGCACGCCTATAATGATGGGATGCAATCACCTACTGACACGTGTACCCTTAAGATTGGGACATATCCATGTGACCCAAAATAACAATGTGTCACTACCTTTTTTAAATTGGATCAAGGTGCATAGTTTTTCTTTTTCCTTTTCTTTTTCATTTTTTTGAGAAGGTTGATGCTACACGTCTCTCCTAAACTAAACTACAAGGAGTGAAGGAGATGATCCTCGTGTTAATTTATAGTTTGAATTTTTAAAGAATTTTTGAAAATCTTATGATACTTAAAATTATCACATTCTAGCTACTATGTACTTGCACTTTGAAAAAATGTAAAAATTCCCGGATTAGAGTCAAAATCTGATGACTGTTAGATGACGAGTCTCACCAATACTTTGGGTTGAATTCAACATAGTTAATTAAAAAAATGAGGTTCGAGAATTGACGCATCAGGATATATACTGTAAGAAGAATAAATGAAATTAAAACTAATAAAATTTACAGAGTAATAGTATGACACAAAAATGAACTAAATAAAATGACGATAATAAGGGGGTGCTTAATAATGGGTAATCCATAATCAGGGTGCGTACGTAGTGAGAATGAAAAGAGATTCATCCTCATTCTTTATGTTAGGTATAATGTAATGAGAATCAAAATAAGTTAATCATTCTCTTAGATTGATGAACTACTCTACCCTCTTAAATAATAATAATAATAATAATAATAATAATAATAATAATTTGTTATTATTATTATTATTATTATTATTGTTGTTGTTGTTGTTGTTATTGTTATTGTTGTTGTTGTTGTTCTTGTTACTTATATTATTATTATTATTATTATTATTATTATTATTATTATTATTATTATTATTAGTTGTTAATTATTTATTATTATAATAATTATTTTTATTATTTACAATAATGATGATAATGAGGATGATTAATATTAGTGCATTTGAAACTAATCAATCATTATATATCTATTACAATAATAATCATTCCTTAATTGAATCAAGTGATAATAATGCAATCACCATTCATATTATAATTAATCCTTTAATGATATCCATTATAATTGTTATTACTGAATTTGAACCAAGCAGCCCCAAAATATACACAATGTTATTATGTAAGTAACAAAAATGTTGATGATTTAATAAAAAAAGTGAAAAAACAATATATAACATGCATAGTTGTGAGTTGATCATATAAAAATCCAATTTCGTGGATGAACCCACGTTCGATGTTGCTTTTTTTTTATAAGAATGGTCAAACTAAAACTATATATATTAATTAAATAACTAACGTGTGTAATTTATATACATTTAATTTAATAGAAGATTGATTCTAAACAAAAATGAAAAACTTTAACTAAGGGGGATGTATTGGATTGGGATTTTAATGGATTTTGTTAGACTTTAAAATGTCCATGGATTTCTATGGATTTTATAAATCCATAGACTCCACATGGAGTCTCCCAAAACTCCACATGGAGTCTTCCAACTCCACGCAGAGTCTGGGGAATTTCGTATGGATTTCGGATCGATTTTGAACGATTTCAATGGATTTCAAATCCATCTCGCCAGCGCTCGTTGGAACACAACGATCGGTGTATCTGGTAAGAAAAATTGAACCCAGCGGCCGCTGGAATCGAGCGGCCTTGATCCCAGCGGCCGCTAGAGTGCCATCATCGGCAAGGCCAGCGGCCGCTGGGGTCGGGTGACGGCTGGGACACCCGATTTTAACTCCTCACCGGCCGCTGGGACACCGAGCTCGTTGGGTTTTTCAAATCCATCGAAATCTCGTGTCTGGAGGTCGGAATTCATCCTTTGTAATTTTCACGTGAAATCCAGCTGAAATTCAACGAAGTCAATGACTTTTTAAAGTCCATGGATTGTTGAATACCGCAGAATTTTAAAGTACTTTTAAAAGTCTGAATTGAATACACTAAGATTTCGTTGGACTTTTAAAAGTCTGGATTGAATACACCAAGATTTCATTGGACTTTTAAAAGTCTGGATTGAATACACCAGAATTTCATTGGACTTTTAAAAGTCTGGATTGAATACACCCGGATTTTAAAAGTCCAACGAAATCCAACGAAATCTCAATCCAATACACCCCCCTAAAACTCTTATATAATTAACGGCAATTCTCTTGTGCACGTAATGTGTGGATCCTAGCTCATGAGAGGGTTGGGTCAAAATCCAAAAACACGAAAAGCGCAAAAATTAATATTAAAAAAGTAAATGATATATGTATCATTAAGAAGTAAATGATTTATTTGTTTATCTTATACGGGTTTACTTAGTTCAATTTTTTTTCATTCTAATTAATGTTTAGAGTTAAGGAGTTTATAGATTTTGGGATTCATGATTGTTTGTGACGTCTGAGGGCGAAACATAGAGTTATCGTTAGTGCATAGACACGAACAAAGAGCGGCTCCTATAAGACTTTCAAATGAAGGGAAAACTGAATCCACTCGAAAGAAATGAATTCTTAGGCCATACATGAATACAAGTGTATAGTCAAGGAGAGCTTAAAGGATTTGATAGGTGTTATTCATACCACAAGGTGTATCTTCTTTTCTGTCACTCATTCCACCAAAACTTCAAAGTTAAGTGTGCGTTACATGGGGTAATAGTGTGATGGTGATCCCATGAAAATTTTTCTCTCGCAGCGTGTGAGTGAGGACAAAGCACACTCAAAAGAACTGTGTTAGTTTGTAGGGACAACTGTCAATCCGGTAACTGGGTTGTTACAAATGGTATTAGAGTTGATCCCGGGTACGCTCGATAGAGCCATGGAGTCAGTCCATATGTACTCAAACTTGATCCCAATGATGGTCCTACAGAGGAAGGAGGGTGCCTCAATCAGGCCTTGGAGACAGTCCAAGTGTGCTCAAACCAGATCAAGGAGCACGACGATAGAATGTAATGTTTCACATTAGTGGGTGAGAACGACATGCCTTCAATGAGGGGAGAATGAAATGTTCCATAACGATGGGAGTACGAAAGTATAATAAGTATATAAATGAGTACAATGAAAGCAACTTGGGTTAATCATTTTGGTAATGCGAAAATGAAAGTATGATGAATATATAAGTGGGCTTAATGGAAGTAATTTAGGTTAACTATTTTGACAATGCGATTATGAATGTCAAATAGTTGTTAGTGGAGTCTTGTGCCGTTATTTCATTATTGGGCCACCTGTCGTTACAGTTGTACCATTGTCTGAGTTTTTTTTTCTTGGTTTCTTTCGTCTTCTTTCTTTTTTGCTATATTAATAAAACGATTTAGTTAAATTAGAATGGGGCACACTCTTGTAGGACTGTCTAACGGGTCACTTCCGTTAGACAGATCCTAACCCGATCCTGATCAAATTTAAATATAAAACAGTAAAGAAAAAAAGTAAAAATTTATACAGACGCGATAGCTTGCTCTTCGAATTCGGCTTCAGCGACTCCTCTCTAATCGACTCGATTTCGAGCTCCCCTCTGATGATCACCGATAGAAGATATTTAGAGAGAGAGGAAGAGAATTTACTTAAAGTTTCGAATTCAATTTTGAGAAACATCAAGAGAAATAACAGCCCGCCAAAGCACCGGCACGATGACGCTTCTCCGCTGCCTCTTGGAATGGATTCGAGCCCTCTTCCTCGCAATTGGGTAATTTCTGTTATATATTAGGTTTGAATTTCTATTAGGAAGATGGAATTTTAGCTTTTTTGGAGCTAATCGCATGTTTGATTACACAGATGATGTCTGTTGCTCGGGATATCTAGTGATATTTGAGATGATTGTATTGTCAGACCAATTCTAACGGATTAGTGTTGTTGTGTTTTAAAGATTTATACGTCGTGATTTGTTTTTGGACTGAACTCTTTCTTTTATTATTTTTTTGTGTACAATGTTTTGATCGGTGGGTTGTGTAAGGAGAGGAGAATGGGATGCCCAGAAGCTGTTCGATGAATTATCAAACAGAAATGTAGCTCCAAATAGAGTGACGTACAATAGTCTAATTGATGGGTGTTGAAGATTTTTAGTGATACTTTTATTTGTAATTAGTGTTACTTACTTTTGTAATTAGTGATACTTTATTTTTGTAATCAATAATATTTTTCTCTATGATAATGAAATATTTTTTTTTACTCAAGAATGAGTTTTTATTGTATTTATAGACCCGATTCTCAATTTGAGATTATGTTTTAAACTGACACTTTTTGTTTCTAATTAGTGATACTTTTCTTCTAATTAGTGATACTTTCTTCTGTAATTAGTGATATTTTTCTTTCTAATTAGTGATACTTTCTTCTGCAATTAGTGATACTTTTCTTCTAATTAGTGATACTTTCTTCTGCAATTAGTGATACTTTTCTTTCTAATTAGTGATACTTTCTTCTGCATTTAGTGCTACTTTTTTCTAATTAGTTATACTTTCTTCTGTAATTAGTGATACTTTTTTTCATAGTAATGAGACTTCACTTCACAGGTAATGATACTTCACCCCATAAATAATGATACTCATATGTGAGTTAATGATACTTCACCTCATAAATAATGATACTTGAGTTAATGATATACTTCACTCATAGTTAATGACATTTATCTATTCTTGATTTGATAATTAATGTTTAATCATCAATAATATCATATTATACCCCACTTCCGACTTAGTGACACTTCATCCATAATTAATGATACTTCACACACAGTTAATGATACTTCACCAGATATATGTATCGAATGATACTTCACTTAATATTTGATGATTGATAATCGGGATTTTTGTGTTTCTTTTGACTGCAACTTGTAGCTATTTCAATACCATTTTATAAATCAATTGTACATCTTTTATGTCCAAACCCATATTTAATCCAAGTACAAATTCCAAGTGTGTTATAGAAGAAAATCAAGATTTCGAAGCACTGGCGCGAGCCACAGCCCAAGCAAGAGCGTGACCCGAGTGCCCCGGGCCAGAAGCCATGCCTCCAAAGTCACTGGCGTGAGCCACAGCCCGAGACCACGCGTGAGTTCGGTCGCACCCCATGGCGCGACCCACAGCACGAGTCGTCACGCGACAGAGCCCGCTCACGCCCAAGCAAGCCTTGCATCCCTTCTCTGGCGCGATTCACAGCACAGGTGGTGACGCGACCGAGCCCGCCCACACTCACACACCATTTTCACGCCTTCTCTGTCGCGATCTACAGCGCGACCGAGCCCGTGTCGCGCCCTGGTGCTCTGTTTTGCGGACTTTATCCAATCTCATTCCCTCAATTATTTTTGGACGGATTTATATATCCAAGTAGGAGGGGAGAGAAAAGAGGAGGCAACTTGGTGAAGAAACAAAACAACATTCCCATTCCCCTTGAAACTTTTTCCCAAAAAAAATTGTAAAAAGTATAACATAGTTTTGGAAAGAAGGAGGAGAAGGGTTTGGTGGATATTGTTTTTGAAGAAGTTGAAGTTGAAGCGAAAGGGTCATTGTGGATACTTTTTGTACATCCTATTGGTTTAATTTAATCTCTATCTATGTTTATTTACAAGTTTTGTGATTTTAATCTCAAGAGCATGAGTAGCTAATCTATATAGGGTTTAGGGTGTTGGATCCTTTGATGATGCTAGTTGAGATGAACGTATGATGAATGTACCTTTCCCTTTTTAAATCTTATGAATCAATGTGCTGTTTGGTGAATGTATGTGGGTGGCCTCCATTTAGATTCATTTATGTACTTAATGTGTGATTAGGTTTGCTCATTATGTATGTGTATTTGATCCATGAGGCCTTTTACTTGTATTTTGAGATAAGTATGAGTATTAGGCTTGTCAATGGTGATTTGGGACCTTAGAAGGCTTGAGTAAAATATTTACTAGAGATAGTGAGTTTTTGCACTTGCTTGTATGCTATGTGTTTGAGAAAATGCTTAAATGATCTTTTGCCTAAATCATGTTTGAAGAGAGGAGAGATATGTGATTCATATGGTTTGGAGAATACATTAATCAAGGATCTACCACCCTAGAACCCCCTTTTATTACCTTTTAAACCTTTCATTTGAAGTGTTTAATATTCTACATTCAAGAGTACAACTTGTGATATTTGGTGAACTTGGAACAAAACCTTTTCTATGAAATGATGTTTGTTTAAATAGTGAATGTAACTTGGGATAACATTACTTGCATTGTTAAGATTATAACTCTTATTTCTTGTGGTTCGACTCGTATCATTGCTTGCTACATTCGTGTACACTTGCACTTGGCACAATCTATTATTTGAGGTATTAAATACGTCATCAATGATATTTTGCCAAATTTATATCTAATGATACTTATCTCCATAGTTAATGATACTTCATTTTATAGCTAATGTTACTGATACTTCTTGTTATTGGTTTGATAATTAATGTTTAATTAACCTCAGAGCTACTGATACTTTATATCATAGATAATGATACTTTACCTTATAACTAATGACACTTATTTTTTTGGCTCAATAATTAGTCAACCGCCAGAAAAAAAAATTTAAAATTAAATGTATACCCTAAAATGGAATTAAATTAATTTATTTTTTTAAATAAAATGTATTTTTTTATCCGCATCTCGCGCAGTGCACTCTCTCGATAATTAATTTTTTTGAAATAAATATATAACCTAAAATTAAATTGAATTAATTTATTATTTTTTATTCGACGTCTCGCCTAATGCTAATGCGTGAACTCATGTATTACGCTTGATGTACAATAATTATTAAAACAAAAAAAAAAGAAAAAAAAAGAAACAAACAAAAAGAGAAGAAAGAAAGAAAAGAAGAAGAAGAAAGAAGAAAAAGAAGAAGTGGGCAACAAGCCTAATAACCAAAAAAAAAAAACATAATCTGGGCCTGATTGTGGGTATGGCCCGCCAAATTTTTTTTTAAACCACCACAGTTTGGGCATGCGCCTGAGCTTGTCTCAAAATAGGCGGGTAGATGGATTTTGGAGTGGGCTGGACATTATTTGACCCGTCTAACGTTAGAGATTCATTAAACGGTCTCATATAAATTTTTGTCAATTAAAATATTATCGGTCCAGTTTAATTCAATTTGCTGATTATACTACTTTATAGGACAATTTTAAAACGAAATGATAATGAAGAGCATCATTAATTATCTTGAGCGAATGCTACTCACTTCACTGTATTTATTAATAGTTTCAAAATTGAATTGGGTTAATGTATGTAAATAGTTAAGACTTAAGAGCCTCAATTTTCCAAACAGGAATCAGAAACCTTAATTCGAATTGAAAACACATGATGTAAGGTTTAAATTTTTAAACGATTAGTTTTGAGTAGGGCTGGCTGTGAGGGAGTGGGCCGAGCAAGCCATGTCCGATATCCAACTCAGGCCACTATTTTTGAGTCAAGCCCAAACATTGGGTTGGGCTAAGCTGCCCGCGGGCCTGTGTCTGTTTTTTTTAGGGAAATTCTAAACAAAACTCTCGTTTTACTCTTCACATCCCCCACTAATTTATAAAATATAAAAATAAATGTGATAAGACATTTTTAATCCCTTAGTCCCCACAAACCTAAAACCTAATATAACCTCTCCCAGTGTATACCCCATTTTTTTCATATAACTAAAACAATGATAAATCCTATATATAATAAAAAAATTATAAAATCATAACTCCTTTCACTTTTCAAAAAAATTTATAAACAGAGAACACATTCAGAGAGAGAAAGAGAAGAGAACACATTCAGAGAGAGAGAGAGAGAAAGTAATGATATTTTTTTTATAAAAAGAATCATGTTATTTGCATTCCAGAGGAGAGAGAGAGAGAGAGTAACGATATTTAAAAAAAAAAAAAAAGAATCATGTTATTTGCATTCCAGTAGAGAGAGAGAGAGAGAGAGTAATGATATTTTTTTTATAAAAAAATCATGTTATTTACATTCCAGTCAACATTAAATAAATTCATTTTTTTTAAGTACAAATCAATTTATATTAGAGCTACGAGTAATGCAAGATGGAAGCTACAATGTTCAACAAACAACACAATTCTTACATGATTAGATTGTATTGCATTCCGGTCAACATTAAAGTATCTAAATATTAGTATCATCAACAATAACAACGCCGTAGCTTATCACAATCAAATATGGCAATGAAACTAGATACATCTCTGCGTGTACATCTTGGTGTCAAGCACTTGTTTTTTCCCACACATTGCACACACTCTTTTATTGTAACCCTTTTAGTTTAATGAGCTTAATTATCATTGTTCTTATTATAATATTTTCAACTGCTGATCTAAATAATTAAAATATTTGCGGTTCAACTTATCAAGATGAATAATTATTGAGCTGTAAAAATATATGATGTTATAATTAATAATTAAGTTTGTCATTTTGAAGTAATCTAATTAGTGGAATGAATTACCACAGGTCGGGCATGTGAGTAGAAAAAAAAAATTAGTGGAATGAATGAGTGTGAGGTCGAAAGGTTATAAATATTTCAAGGAATTATTTTACTTTTATATGTAGCCTTTGACAATAACTTTTGTCCAAATGTATAAATGTCGACAAAAGTAAATAGGAAATGGGAAAAAACAACAACTTTTAAAACTAGGTAGTTTTGTAGGCAATTTGTACTATTAAACAGTTGGTCCCCACACTCAATCATTGGCTCAGTGTACTTTTCTCTATTTTTTATACATTTCCACACACAACTATATATACATTTCGACATATATTTATATATATATATATGACATGCCTCAATAATCATCCTCGATTAATCAGATAGAAGGCTCGATTATATATACATTTCGACTATATATTGCAATGAGCCTTGATTAACTCTCAATGAGCCTCGATTAACTTCAAGGTACACGATTAATTTTTTCAACACTACGTCGATTAATTTGCAATGAGACATGATTAATTGTGGCTTATTATTATGATCATCGCTTATTTTTTAAGAAGGTATTGGAAATATTAATCGTGACTTCTTTAACTTAATCGAGACCTTATTTTAAATTCAATAGAGGATAATTTAAATGTACAATTAATCGAGGCATGGTTTATGAATAATCAAGGCTATTAGTTAAATAATCGATGCTAATTAACCTAGGCATCAAAAAATCAATTGATGCTATTTTTTTAACCGATATCTTATTCTAATTTTTTAAAACAATCAATGCTAATCAATTCATGATTATATTGCATGTGTTTTGATTATTTGTTGTTTTCAATAATTTGCTAAATTAATTGAGGTTAATTTTAAAGTAATCAATGGTCCTTTGAAATTAATCGATGCCTGTTTTAGCAATAATCGTGACCTTTTTAACTTAATCGAGGACCTTATTAAATTATAGAGGCATTGAAATTACTATTAATCGAGGCATAGATTACTATTAATCGAGGTATATGTTAAAACTAATTGATGGAGGCTCTTAGAAGTAATCGAGGATATTTAAAAATTAGTCGAGGCTATTTTTAATTAATCGAGGACATTTTCTAGACTAATCGAGGCCATTAGAGTCAATCGAGGAATAATGTAAAGTAATCGAGGCATTTTTAGATTTAATGGAGGTCATTAGAGTTAATCGATGATAAGTTTAATTTAATCGAGGAAGATTGCAAAATAATCGAGCTTAAATTCAAAACATTAATCGAGGAATATTGAGGTTGAGATTGTAAAAATAATCGATTGTAAATAAATTGATTAAAATAATCGATTACAATCGATTGTAAATAAATTGATTAAAATAATCGATTGTAAATAAATCGATTAAAATAATCAATTGTTTTAATCGATTGTAAATAATCGATTAAAATAAATTGATTAAAATAATTGATTACAATCGATTATAAATATTCGATTAAAATAATCGATAGTAAATAATCGATTGTAAAAATAATAGATTAAAATAATCGATGCTATTAAAATCAATCGAGGCTATTTAATTAGAATAACATTTAACTATTGATGCTATTAACATCTAACTAATTCTAACTATCGATACTATTAATTAGAATAACATCTAACTATTTAACTATTCTAACTATCGAGGCATTGAATTAATATAATTAACCAATGCTAATTTTAAATTTAATCAATGCTATATTAAATTTACACACAACCTATACACTATAGTATAATTAAATTGATTCTCACATGTGAAATCCTAATACAACCTACACACCATAGCGTAATCAATTTGATTTTAATATAGTGTATACGTTGTATTGGGATTTTACATGCGAAGATCACTTTGATCATCGATTATGAAATCTCGAAACAACATATACACTATAGTATAATCAAATTGATTCTCACATGTGAAATCCTAATACAACCTATATACTATATAGTATAATCAAATTGATTCTCACAAGTGAAATCTCGATAAAATCTACACACCATAGTGTAATCAATTTGATTTTAATATAGTGTGTATGTTGTATCGGGATTTTACTTGCGAGGATCACTTTGATTATCGATTATGAAATCTCGAAAAATCTATACACTATAGTATAATCAAATTGATTCTCACATGTGAAATCCTAATACAACCTATATACTATATAGTATAATCAAATTCATTCTCACAAGTGAAATCTCGATAAAATCTACACACCATAGTGTAATCAATTTAATTTTAATATAGTGTATATGTTGTATTGGGATTTTACATGCGAAGATCACTTTGATCATCGATTATGAAATCTCGAAACAACATATACACTATAGTATAATCAAATTGATTCTCACATGTGAAATTACTATACAATCTAAACACTATAGTATAATCAAATTGATTATCGATTATGAATTCTCGATACAACATATACACTATAGTATAATCAAATTGATTTTTGATTATGAATTTTCGAAACAACCTATACACTATAGTAGTGAGGATCACTTTGATTATCAATTATGAAATCTCGAAACAACCTATACAGTATAGTATAATTAAATTGATTCTCACATGTGAAATTCTAATACAACCTATGTACTATATAGTATAATCAAATTGATTCTCACATGTGAAATCACTATACAACCTAAACACTATAGTATAATCAAATTGATTATCGATTATGAATTCTCGAAACAACCTATATACTATGGTGTAATCAAAGTGATTCCCGCAAGTGAATCCCGATACAACGCATACATTGTAGTATAATCAAATTGATTATCGATTATGAATTTCCGAAACAACCTAAACAATATAGTAAAATCAAATTGATTATCACAAGTAAAATCCCGATACAATCTATATACTTTAGTATAATCAAATGGATTCTTGATTATAAATTCTCGAAACAACATATGCACTATAAATATAATCGTGGTCATATACTCAAATGAATTAATTGTGGACATAAAATCAAATGAATTAATCGTGGACATATAATCGTAGCAACATAACAAGGCCTCGATTAATTGTGGACATATAATCAAATGAATTAATCGTGGACATATAATCGAATTAATCGTGGACATACAATCTATACACTATTAGCCTCGATTGTGTATATATATATGTATATATATATAAGTCATGAAACCTATTAGAATCGATTATTTTTTTAAGTTCCTCGATTGTTTTAATAGGCCTCGGTTATTTTAATTTAGTTCATCGATTAATATAAAAAATGATCCTCGATTATTATTTTTATTTCCTCGATTATTTTTTCAAGTTCCTCGATTGTTTTAATAGGCCTCGGTTATTTTAATTTAGTTCATCGATTAATATAAAAAATGATCCTCGATTATTTTTTTTATTTCCTCGATTGTTTTAATAGGCCTCGGTTATTTTAATTTAGTTCATCTATTAATATAAAAAATGGCCCTCGATTTTTTTTTTATTTCCTCGATTATTTTTGAAAGTTCCTCGATTGTTTTAACAGGCCTCAGTTATTTTAATTTAGTTCATCGATTAATACAATAGCATCAAATTAACTGACGATTGTAATCGAAGAAGATATTTACATATTTAAAAAAAAAGGAAGCCTACTTGATGAAAAGATGATCGGTTGTGGCTAGGTTTTTCTTTTTAATTGCAGCTGTGAAGCCTTTCTTTTTAATTACACACAACCTATACACTATAATATAATTAAATTGATTCTTACATATGAAATATTTCATTAATTATCACTTTGATTAATCGATTAATTAAATATTCACTTTAATCAATTAATTAAATATTCTCACATGTGAAATATTCACTTTTTAATCGATTAATTAAATATTTCATCGATTATCACTTTGATAATCGATTAATTAAATATTCATCGATTATCAAAGTGATAATTGATAATCACTTTGATATTCATCGATTATCACTTTGATAATCGGTTATTTTTTTTTTACTTTTTAACCGATTAATTAAATATTCATCGATTATTTTTTTTAAATAAAATATTAATCGATTATGATTTTTAAAATTCCTCGATTAGTATTAAATTATTCCAGGATTTCCTCGGTTAGTTTTTTTTAATTAATTATTCATGGATTAAAATTCCTCGATTAGTATTAAATTATTCCAATCGAGGCTCGACGACAATCGATGACGGCGGGTTGTGTTTTCTCTCTCTGTCTTTTTTTTTTTTTTTTTTTGCTGTTGGGTATGCTTTATGTTCCGTTTTTCCTAATTTCAAATTGAGAGTGAAAAAGAGAGAGAGAGACAACGTGGGGTTGGTGGGGACTTTATTTTAAAAGTCGGGATAATTTATGTCAAGCAGAATAGTATCAGTTTTTTTCAGATATTGTGGGACCCTTAGATGAATATTGTGAAAAAAAGTACATATTGTCGATAAAACTCAGAGCTTTTAAACCCTGTTGCTTTTTTCCATTTAGTTATTTGCTTTTGTCGATATAAGTTGGGCTCCCATAACTTTTCATGCAAAGTGATTTAACTATCAAAGATTAGAGTTTTTTTTTTAAACAAATTATTATATATTTAATTTTGTTAAATTATCTTAAGTGGTTAAGATAACGCGCCAACATATATGATATATCTCTAAATTAATTAAGTAGTTCCTAAATGTAGATTTATCGGAACTATGATATATCCTAGCTTGAGTACAAATTAATGGAAAGAAAATTTCAAACCTTAGCTTCTCTACTATTTAATTATTGAAACTTGAAGACTATTGACTGTAGAACTCAGATTTGCTTAAGAAAATTAAAGAAATAATAATGAAAGACCTATTTTGTCAATTAGCTGCATACACGATCTACACGTTGTCCCATCTATCATCTTATTAATTATATATTATTAATATTGAAATCAGAGCAGTTTTAAATATTTACGAAATCTTGTGCTGATTATAAAAATTAAGACTTTATTACGGAAAGAAATATTAAATTTCAATTATAGTAATAACTTTTTAATTATTAGTACATTACAGTTATATTTTGATACAAAAAATTAAAAATACTTTGCTGATATTATTGATAACATCCAAATACAACATTTTATTTTTTGAGGGAACCAAATACAATTTCAAACTAATATAAATAAAAAGAGAGTGTTAGGTAGATGGCCTTTTGAAAGGAAGAGAAAGAGAGGGGTATACTAGTAATTCAATAAATATTTAGATTATCATATCCATAAACAGTGGCGGATCTCCAGCCCTCCCAACCCAGTAACTACCTCCACTTTGTAAGGTCTCGTCAAATTATTTCATCCTTCAGCCCCTTCTTGTGATTCCGCCGAGTGCCGAAAATAGAGAAAAAGAAAAAGAGGTTGTGAGTAAGTAACAAGAAAAAATGAAGGAGTTCATGAGGATGGTTGATGCCTTCTTAATTTTGTGCGCAGGAAGAATAGCTGCAGGGAAAAAAAGTGAATGGAAAGTTGGGGGAGATGAAGTTTAAGGGTATTAGGGGAAATTCCAAATTGAGTAAAAATAAAGTAAAAGAGATATTAAAAGTACTATGAATTGCTTTTATTAGTTAAACTTGTGTCCAAACATCATTTTTAAGTTTAGAAAGATAAAATAATTTCCACATGACACTAAAAAAATCGGATAAAATAAGTTTTAACACATGTAGTGGTATTTTATTTATTTTTTTGCAAAATACCAGTTATTTGATTTATTATTTATCTTTCTTTCTTTGTTTTTTTTTATCTCTTTCTTTAGAACTTAAAATTTTCATATTTGTGATGTTTACTATATTTAATTTATTTGGGGTAAATTTAAATTTTTATTAATCATATTTTGTTAATTGTATATTTATATTTCAATTTTTGGTGTTTGATATATATATATATGTGTGTGTGTGTGTGTGTGTGTTTAGTTAATTTCAACTGAAATTATTGTTTTCAATATAATTTTTTTGAAACTTAAACTAGTGTCTTCATAGATTGATAACTGTGAACTTTAAATTTCAATATTAATTATAGATTGTGATTGGGGTTACGCATTCATATTTGAAAGCTAAATTTATTTTGATTAAAACTATCTGCATTAGACGTGAAACGACATCACTTTTGACATTATTTCTCTAAGAAAAAAAACATATTAGTGAACGACATTGTTTCATTAACACGACTATAAAATAAGAAAATTAAATGCAAAAAAAAGTTGGTGATCATCCATAGCATCTTACTATTTTTGCTTAATTGTGTAAGCTAGTAAATAGAAGCATGGTGCGAGTTATACGTACAGGATCCAGCCCCCTCAAAGAAAATTTTCTGCGTCCGCCACTGTCCATAAATATATGATATTTCCTATTTAATGGAATCTATTTTGAATAAACAATTAAGTGTTGCGTTTATTCTACATAAATATTTCAATTAATCTTGTCCAAAAAAATTTGTCAATTATAATTTTAGCAGAATTTTAATAACCATCAATAATATATATATATATATATATATATTCTTTATAATTGTTGGTTACATGTTAACAATATGATATTAACATATTAGCAAATTATCAATTATATATTAACATGATTTTAATATATTGGTTGCTTGTCACTAACATAAGCAAATTTTAGCTATCATATTAACAACATTCTGCTAATATATTAACAATTATTCTAGGAATAATTTTTAGGGATATCTACCAAATCATTACCAGGAAACTACTATATATAAAGTGTCAATAATTAGTATATAATGTACAATATAATGTTGTCATACTCCGTCAAAAATAAAATATCATTTTATACAAATCCAAACATGAGATATAAAGTGAATTGAGATAGCGCATTCATCTAATCAATCTACGTTCTATTTTCTTCTCGCGCCTTTTTACATCATTGTATGGTTCCTCATATGCTTCATTTCAATCCTTTTTATTTGACAGCTACATGATTTTCAATAGAACACTAATTACAAATATTTGCGCTAATATAACAAAATGTTGCAATGTTTACAATACTTTCAAAATATGCATGGATATGGTTTGTTGTACTTTGAAATATCAAAGCATAAATCTGTAATTTGATAATGTTTCGTCTACTTAATTTATGCTAATATTGTTATTATCAAATAATGCTAAATTTGATACATAAAATTGCTAAATCAAAATAAGTCAATGGCAAAATAAATATTTTTACTAACATTATTGATGACATGTGTTAATTGTTAACACATATATAATTATTTACTAATGAATATATTGTCAAAACAAAAACGCTCACATACATAATTTAGATACTTTTATTAATACTATTAATTATATATGCTAATACGTACGCAATTATGTGCTAATGAACATATTTCAAAATGTGAAAACTAAGGCCAACTCTAAGAGAGAAGAATTGTGGGTGAGAAACGGCAAATTAGATATAAAAGGCCCTCCAACAGCTGCCACTTTGCTCAGCAAATTGGTGTTGGGTGAATAGTGCATGGGTGGTTATGCACTATTCATCCATCAGTAGTTTAATTTTTTTTTTTCTTTTCTATTCTTTATATATTTTATATGGATTTTTTTTATAATATTTCAGTTATCTTCTTTCTTTTTTCTCCATTTTGTATTTAAATTTTATGAAACATATTTTCATTAATAAAATTATTTTAGATATTAATTAAATAAATAGTATTACATTAATTTAAACATAAAATACATAATACATAATTAATAAAAATATAAATACATAAACATTACAATAACAATACACATACATACAAAGCCACAAATACAATATAATAAACAATACAAAGATGCTCACTTGGAACTTCGTAATGTTTTGGTTGATCATTTGTGGGAAGGATTTTCAAATTTAGAAAAGTAATTTTTATTTCATGTAACTTATATGCTTTTGTTAAATTATCTATTATGAGATGTTGATTTTATTTTAAATAAATTGATTGCGTTTATCAGAAATTTTTAGTTTTCTAAAACAAATATGTTTATGTATTTATTAAATAAAAATAAAAAAGTATTACAATATATATAACCATATATTTAATTTAATAATTCAATAACAAAAATTAAATGAATAATAGTCAGTATCAAAAAGAAAATATTTTTATAGAGTGAAATGTAGAGAGATGTTGTTGAAGATGAATATTAAAAATCTGTAACTTTATCTCTACAATAGTGTAGAGTTAACTGTATTGTAGTGTTTGTTGTTGGAGATGACATAACAAACATAATTTAATTTTTTGCTAATAAAGTTCATAATATATGCTGCTAACATGTACGTAATTATTTGCTAATGAACATATTTTCAAAATGTAAGTACTAACAAACATAATTTTAATATTTTGCTAATGCTATATATATATATATATATATATGTATATATACATATATAAATATACTTATGTATGTATACATATACATACATACATACATATATATATATATATATTAAATACATACATGGGGTTAAAAAAGAAGAAGATCCTTATAAACGGAGACGTCCTGTGCTGGTGCTCAAAGTGAGCACCCTCTTAGATGGGTTGTTGAATTGTACATAAAAAGAAATTCTTTATATATATATATATATATATATATATTGAGGATAAATGCCTTTATATATATTACTACTAAGTCAAATTGAAAGAATTTTGGCAATTTGCACGTTTCTTGGAGAAGTAAATAATGCAACAGCTCGAAAGAAATGTGCGGCCTAAGTCCCATATTAGAAAAATATTCAAGAGTTATCTTGGGTATAAAGAATTTATCTGTCCAAAAAGAAAACCAAGAGAGCTTGGTCCAAAGCAGACGATATGCCCAACAGCGGTATCAGAGACCGGTTCAAAAATGGGATAGTGGGTTGTGTGGGTTGCGTTGGTGTGAGAGTAGCCCACAAATGTGACCTCGCAATCGGTATGATATTATACTGATGTTATACTAATGTAGGGGAAAAGTAATAAGAGATGCTTAAAGAGAAAATCGTGCAGACTTGTTCCAAATTAAAGCGGACAACATTATACTAATGTAGGGGAAATGTGACTAAAGATGATGGAGATATGCCTAAAGAGAAAACTGTGCAGGAACTGTGCAGGAAAGGTGATAAGAGATGCCCAAAGAGAAAACCGTGCAGACTTGGTCCAAATTAAAGCGGACACTATTATACTAATGTAGGGGAAAGATGAACTAACGGTGGGAAAAATGCGAACTCGCGACCCACTAATTATGCATAAAGAGAAAACCGTGGGGAAATGTAAATGCGAACTGGCGACCCACTAATTATGCCTAAAGATAGGGGAAATGTAATGGGAGATGCCCAAAGAGAAAACCGTGCCAGACAGATTTGGTCCAAATTAAAGCTGACAATATTATACTAATGTAGGAGAAAGATTAACTAACGGTGGGGAAAATGTGAACTCGCGACCCACTAATTCGTAAACGGGTGCCCAACAAAAAAAACATCGGTAAAAAGAATTGGCACTTAATTAGGTTTTGATAAAATATATATATATATATATATATATATATATATATATATAAAACAAAGGATTAATTGCTAAAAAATTCACGACCTTTGAACGTATTTACAATTTAAACATCACTTTTAAAATGTTGCAATAATAATCTAACCTTTTGATTTGTAGCAAAATAGACATATAAAAAAAAATTCAACGACTAGAAAATTGATGTTGTACAATAAGAACTCTCTTATTTAACACTCCAAACATGAATTAATATGAATATGTCGAAAAATATTGTTACATCCCAAATCTAATCATCGGAAAAAAATTGGAAGTGTTGAAAATTTACTACAAATCAAAAGATTAGGTTATTATTGTAACGTTTTAAAAGTGGTGTTTAAATTACAAATTCGTTCAAAGGTCATGATTTTTTTGTCAATTAACCCAAAAACAAACGATGCGCGTACATTCGAAAATCGGGAAATTGACATTTTTGGTATTAATATATATATCTATATATATATATGTTTGGCCTTTTATCACTCTTTGTACCATGTAGTGTATATGTAATATGTTAAAATAGTATCTAATAATGCTTATTCTATATATCATTTTTAATCTTGATTGGATTTTTTTTACCGGGGCAATGAAAATATTAAAATATAATTAATTACATAAAATTTTTGGATGTTGGAAAAATTAATCGAATGTTAGATTTGTAGAAAAATTAAAATTATTTTGATAATTTTAAAAAAAGTGGGTTATTTTTGAAAAAGAGCTCAAAATGTAAGTATAAAAGTATAATTTACCATATACATATACTCAAACCTTTTGTTTTTATTAGTTTTATTGATGACTCAGATCATCCATATATATTTCTCAAAACATTCAATGAATAACTTTAATCCAATTGCAAAGTTCAATTATTATTATGGCTTAAGATCCATGTATTCTAAATTCTATCAAGCTAAGTTGCTAAGTACCCAAATCCGAGCATAACAAAAAGAATTTTACAAATACATTTATTTTTTCAAAAAGTTCAAATCTTTCAACTGTAAAAATTGTAACACAACAAAACAATTTTCCGTTGGCCCAAGATCAACAACCAAGAGTGAAAGGAGACAAACAAGAAACAAGAAAAAATCAAATCATAAAAGAGTAAATATATTTTGGCTGAAGTACATCTATTTTTGCTTCTTTGCAGAGTACACACTTAACATACATATTTATACTAGACAGGATGGACTTCTAGACTCTCCAATTAATAAATAAGGATAACCAAGAGACTAAATTCATCCACTTGATACAATTCATGAGATGAATTTATTCCCAGGATAAATACAAAAAAAAAAAATTCCAAAAAAACAACTTTTTTCACATCAACAATTTAGGCAATGTTTGGTAGCCTGGATAAAGGCATATTAGTAAAGGTATCCAGCAAGAACCGTGTGTTTGGTAGCCATTGCTCGTTCACGCGAGGTCCGGTCCTAACGCGAGGCCCGGGGTGTAATTTACTGATTCGGCTGGACAATGTATCCGACACCCCCCTCGGTTACAGTTTCTAGCGTAGCAATCTTAGTATATATGCATTTATTTAGGCTACCAAACATTGCCTTAGGATAATAATAGAGAATGAAGGGAAATTTAATTTTAAGCCCTACACCGTACCTCTAACAATTAATTAATCAAACTAATATGATCCAACTCTCCTAGTGAGCTCATATATACAAATACAAATATAAATAACATTAAGTAACCTAGCTAGTTGAGCATGATATCTCATTAAATAGCATACCTCTATTTCTAATAAAAACATAAAATAAGTCGTCAGGTTGCTTTGGAATTAATTTTAATCAGCTGAAATAAAATTCCAGTCCAACCGGCAATGATTCTTCTCATCACGCTCCCTCTCTTTGGTGGCAACATAGATTTCGCCGCCGCCGCCGCTGGATTTTCACCTCCGCCGCTGGAGGCTCTACCCTCAGTCACCTCTATATTATACCCACTTTCATTCATTTTGCACTTGAATTCATTGAAATAATGTACGACGTCGCTTGAACTTGATGAATATATTAATTTGGTGTATGAAATAGATGCGCACACACACACATATATATATATGATTATAAATACTTGCTTGCCGCGGCTATATAAATATACGGAAGTTGAATATCCAATCCGCTATTGTCATTTGGAAAGCAAAGACTCATTCAAATTAATTAATCCAGAAGCTACCTTTTTTTTCCCTTTTCTTTCATTTTTTTGAGAAGAATATTGAAAAATTAAGCTAATTAGTTATTCACTCGAGTGATCGCAATTTTTGTTTAGTCTTGAACTTTAACTTCCTCACGAAGTTCAACCTATCGTGTAATGCCTAGTATTTTGAGCGGAATGGAAATTTTTTTATTTGAGAAATAAAATTCCTTTTGGATTGAGGGGGCATTGGGTATGCATTTAAATAAATCATGTGAAAGTTAGTGCTCTAAAATAATAATTATTTCACATATATTTATACATATGATGGTGATTAGCCCTTATCTACCCCTTTTGTTCCACAGTTTGTTGTTTTAATCGCGAATTAACAATTATATTTTGGACAAATATACCCCTCCTTTCTATATCACATAAAATTATATTCACTTATATTTTTTTTTAAAAAGGTAAAATTTTCTATCTCCATATATTTATAGGGTTTTGAATATGGTTAATATTGGGAGAGAGTATGTGAAAATATCTAAAACAACAAATATTTAATATAAAATAAAATTCCTAAAACAATTAGCATTATGAAACAAATAGGGTAATTGAATACATGTCTAAACAATGTAGATCCGGGTCGTTGGGTTGAATCAGTAATAATGATGTTGATGCATTAATTACTTTCTAACCGGGCTAGAAAACCACGTAAAAATACAAATATATATATTCCTATATCTAATAAAATAGCTTATGTTTTGACCTTTAACTAATAAAAATTCTTGTTTATTATTGCAAAAATTATGTTGGGCTAGTCCAACAAGTCTTAAAAGAAAAAAAAAAAACGGATTGACGGAGTATTAAAGACTTATTTTGTCAATTAGCTATACACACACCTACACGTTGTCTCATCTTATTAATTATAAATTTATTAATATTGAAACGTACATATAAAGAACTCTTAATATTAATTACTACCAAGTCAAAGTAGAACAATTTTATCAATTCGCACGTTTCTTGAAGAAGAAAAAAAAACAACTGCTCGAAAAAAAGACATCGGTTAAATGAATTGGACTCAAGTTTCGATCAAAAAATTCTTAATATATACTACCTACATTTCTATATAAATGTCATTTTGAATGAATGCACACACAAATTAATAAACTAATTAAATCACTTAATACACCCTTGTATGAATACATAAAATGAGTTAAATATAGAAATTTGAATACATTAAATGAGGGTAAATATGTTAAAAATGTGATTTTTTTATCTCAAATTTGTAAAATGACATTTTTTTTAAAATAAAATTAAAATGCTAGAATGACACTTATTTAGAAACGAACGGAGTGTATAAGAAACAAACTAGACGTGCATATTCGAAAATCCATAAAAAACCAAATTTTCTCTTTCCACACTTAATTCAGATGAGCATTGAATTATATGATACTTTTTTGTTCTATGTGGAATGGGATTTGAGGTCTCAAATCCTAAATGGTTAGATCTCTCCATTTTATATAGGGATCATCACCATTTTGGTATCTTCAAGGGAACAACATATGACACCTTAATTATAGATTTCGAGAGCTGTTTTTAAGGTCAACATGGTCGACCAAGCTATTTCAGGTCGATTTGGTTTTGATTCCGTAATCATATATTTCATTAAAAATGATTCGTTCTCGTTCATTTTCCAGATTGACCTGATTAGAATAGCACAATACTCCTAATTCAATTCGATCTCTTCAAACTCTCATTTTACTCATTTTGCTATATCATCATCAATTAAACACTAAATCTCCGCAAAATGAACAAGCGTGTAATTGATTAGGTTATTATTTCATATATATTTTAGGTCGTTTTTAGTATATTTTTGCAGTATTACTCATTCCTTGGTCAAGTTTTGTGGAGGAATTATATCTTGTGGTTGATTTCAGGTGGTTAACATGGAAGTGGAGATAATGACAATATTTTAGAGAGTTTGGACGCAATTGGATTGAAGAAAAGTTGAAGAGTCTGGAAAGCAGTCGGTATGGGCATACCGACTGATGGATTATGCGAGTATTTAGGCTGGAGATAGTGGATATGCACCAGCTGTGGGCCATGGACGAAATTTAGGCTTCTTTTATTATTTTTGGATTTTATTTTTATTATTTTCCTAGTTTGATTAGGATTAGATTTCTTTTATTAATTAATTAGTTAAGGATTGGTATATAAGACTTCTAGATAGAGTAGGACTCTATTATTACAGTATCCATTGCAGTATAGTTTATTCTACACAGGAGGAGACGCCATAAACTTTTTTTCTGTCTGTAGTACACGGTTCTATTCAGATTTCATTCTTCTTTTCATATTTCTTCTTTTCAATTAAAATCTGAATTGCAAATCCAATTATGAATTCAAGCTAAGCGCGTTCTATTCCGGTGAAGATTAACAAAGCCCTGGCATAATCATTCTGTGAGATCTAATTGTTCTTTCTATTTTAATTAATTACATGTATATGTGATTCTCGGTGTTTAAAGTTGTTAATTGTTTCGTCCCTGCTAGATAGTCGCGAATATTTAGTAGATCAGAATTAATTAGTAGCCAATTGAACCGGTCATCTGTAATTGTGGGTTAAGTTTAATTAGTGGTACAACGATTCTTCAGAATCGAGGGAATAACAGTCTAAATTCAACGGTCCTGTGTCAGAGTCTGTTGGTTTTGAATCGGGTTTCTCTAGTGTCTAACGCTGTCGGCTCATTAAATCTATAGAGTGTCTCTTACGGTTGTCAGTCGATTAAAGAAATAATTAGTGAAGTGTCTTCCTGATTATCGAGAAACTAAGGAGAAATTAGGCTACGTCAGTAAGTGTCTTCGGTGGCTATAACTGGTTTGTATGCATTAATTGGAAATATCTTTGCATCAATGATCAGAATAATTAAGCTAGGGTGGAGTTAATTGGAAGCCGGAATACCTTTTAATCTGTTAAGAAAACTACTCTTTGGTTTATTTACTTTATTTTAGTTTTTGCGTTATAACAACAAAATTCGTGTGGGAAGTTTGGTTACTGTAGACTGAAGTGTTCGAATAGTTCTCACCTCCTTTGGGAGACAATCTTGCTTGTTACTATTCTGGGTAGTGTGGGCATACCGACTGCGTGTCGGATTATTTTTGGTGAAAAACGACGCACCAGTAATACTTCTCAAAAACACACAATTAAGCACAAGACATGATTTAAGCAAGATTTTGTATTCCAAACATCATCTATTAAGTCTCAAAATATGTGAAAAAACCTACTATTAGCAATCGTCTTTCAAATTCTCGTGAGGTGGGGGCCGGAGATGAAAGTTTAAATCTTGCCTGCTAGGAAGACTCTCAATTCATGAACAAGAATTTTCCTATCTTTCATCTTCAGGGACGAGTATCAATTAAAGGAGGGGTATTGCTGCGATACCAGTCTTAATACTCAGACTTTCAACAGACAACATTGGAGTTAGGATAACACTCGAAGTTTCAACAGACAACAATGGAGTTGGTATATAATCAACAAGAAATTTCCCAACTTTGATTTTCAGGGATGAGGATCGATTAAAGGAGAGGTATTGTTGCGAAACCAGTCTCAATACTAGAAGTTTCAGCAGACAACAATGGAGTTGGGATCAGAGAGAAGATGGTCAACTTTGATTCTCAGGGATGAGAATCGATTAAAGAAGGGGTGTTATTGCGAAACCAGTCTCAATACTCGGAGTTTCAGCAGACAACAATGGAGTTGGGATATGAGAGAAGATGACTAGAGAAGAAAGGGAAATTGTGAAACTGGTGGACCAATGGAAAGAATCAAGATGCAATTTTTAGGGTTCACTAATTGATTTCGGTTAATTTTTACAGTTCATTAATTGATTTTGTTTAATTATCGAGTAGATGAGATCTCTCTCCGTAAAATAATTACACCTGATTGGATTCTTAATCTTGTACTGGAAGATAGATTCTGGATTGAATTTTGAACTTGCATTGGAAGATAATTATACCCCGGCTGGTTGGGTTCTGGATTGAATCTTGAACTCTAGTGGAAGATAATTATACCCCCGACTGGATTCTTGAACGTGTACTGGAGATAGGTTCTGGATTGAATCTTGAACTTGTATTTGAAGATGATTATAATTATACCCCCGGCTGGATTCTTGAACTTATACTGGAGAAAGATTCTGGATTGAATCTTGAACTTGTATTGGAAAATAATTATAATTATGCCCCCGGTTGGATTCTTGAACTTGGTACTGGAAGATAGATTATGGATTGAATCTTGAACTTGTATTGGAAGATAATTATACCCCTACCAGCTGGATTCGATCTGTATTGAATCTTGAACTGGAACAGTCGAATAGATGAGACCTCTCTTCACTAGATAATTACTCCCTGGCTATCGTGTTCTATTTATAGGCACCCCATCTTCACCTGCGCGTGTGTGCACATGTGGGCTCAGAGCACACATACTTGTGCATATTAACTATTATACTTATGTGATTAAACACTTAAATACAAGTTTAACTAAATTAAGATATCAAGGTAGGATGTAATAAAATGTGTCTTTACATTTTTCGACACTTCATAAATATAGTTTTGAATGACCAATTTTAACAATTAATTTTTCACTCATCAAAAATTAATTTTTAGAAAATGAAAATACTACAATTATCTATGATAAATATAGATCAATCGTACATTATTTAATTCATCCAAAATTAAATATATTGTCCACTAAGAATCGAATTAATAAAATGAGACACGAGTTGCTCGATTAAAACCCGTAAGAGAAAGGGAATTGAGTTTCTATCCGTAAGATCTTTAGATTTAATGTGTGGCTAGGATTTACTTTCAGTTGGGTTGTGTCCCTTATGTTTTAACTTCTTGTTGGGCGTCGCCCTTGTGTTAAGTACTGTGTTGGATATTGTCAAGGAAGCCCATTATGGATTAGGGTTAGAACCCCTTTGTTCATGAAAAGCAAGCAGAAACCACTCCGATCTCTCTCTCTCTCTCTCTCTCTCTCTCTCTCTCTCTCTAATATTCTTCCCAAGACTACATTTTTATAAGGAAAAAATTACATCACCACAGAAAGAAAATGTAAGAACACCACAGAAAGAAAATGTAAAGAGTATATTTACACGGGTGAGGTACTAAATTTTTTTATTCAGATTTATTTACACCAAATGTGCATGAAAATTGTCATCGTTTACGAAAAATTATATTTATTTTTTTTATTATAAATTGAATTATTAACAAGTTTAATTTAATTTATTTAGGCTTGTATAATTTAATTATTTACTTGCATTATTGTTGCAAGTCATCCCAGGGTATATATAGTTTTAAACATATTAAAATAATAATAGATTAAAATTTGTTTCTATCTAATTTATAAATACCAACTCTCAACTAAATCATAAGAATTTATCTTGAGTCAAATATCCAATATCGATATCTTGGTCCAATATTTTAACTAAGTCACTGTTGTCCAATTTAAAGCTTTTGTCCACACTCCACCCCCGTAAAATCAACTTCAATTTTAAACATATATTGGGTGCTGATTCTGCACCAAATAGATATAATTTTAGTACGTACCAAATTTTTAAACAACTATAATGCTTTGCATTAAACTAGTTGTACAGTGAATATTATTAAAATAATATTTATGTATAATAATAAAATTATATTCAATCATTAATTTAGTATATAAATAATAAAATCTCTCTCTCTCTCTCTCTCTCTTTATATATATATATATATATAATATCATTCTTCCATGTAGTTCCAATTATGCGACCCTCATAACAACATATTTTAGTTGTAATAACTAAATTGTCTAATATGTACACTATTTTGGTAGCAATTTTTATCAGGGTGAGAAAATTTAAATTTAATATGTATGATCGTTTACTCTTGCATCTATAAATATATAGTAGATAGTATTAAGAATTTCATATAAATACAAAGCAACACGTAAAGAAAAAAGTCCATTACAATAATATTTTATTTAGAAGTACCACCTAACAAGAGAAAAATAGTCAGTGTAGCAATCTAGTTAGACTAAGAAATAAGAATCGCAATCACATATTATGGTAAGAAACGAAGATTTGCAAAAAATTAGTTACCTATATTTGCTCCAATAATCATATAATCCAAATTAAAAAATAATCAAATACAAACTAAACATGGATCAAATCAATTTCCATTAAATCAATACATCAAGAAAAAAAAAAGATAATTCACTGAACACTATTGACTAATGTGAAATATAATTTGATTTAATGAGACTGGAGCAATCAAATTAATGTTAGCTAATTTAATTACAATGTAAACATCAACCTTTAAAGTAAGGTATGTAATTTTTCAACTAAAATTCATCCCACAATTTATTTTTAAGTGTATCGATTTGCTTCCATCATTATTCATTCCATTAACAACGATAGTACACACTAACAAATATTTTGCTCACACTCCTTTCTTTTCACACACCAACATATATTTTTATACATAGATTAACACATAGAAAACCTAAAAATTATGGAAAAGAATAAGAAATTCCCGACTCATCAATAAAAATTTGAAACAAATAGAAAAACTGAAAATTTCTTGATGATTTATATTTAATTGGTTTCATAAAAAACCCATGAAACAAAATATAAATCTTGGTTAAAAAAGATAGACTACGTTTCTGATTTTCTTTAGTGAATTAATTCAATCCAAGTGCTCTTGGAAATTTTTTAAAATAAAGATTAATTTTTTATGCGACAATTTTGTAATAAGTTTCAATCACTATTTTTCTATTTATGAACGAATAAAATATATAAAGGTTTTAATTGAAATTGTTAATAACTATATATTTAAAATATCAAAATTATATATACAACAAAAATGCTCTTGAACGACCTACAATTATGCAACTCAAATCTATGGCAAATATAATCATATTACATACCATTCATCTTAAGTTGTTCAAAATAGATCTAATCAAAAAAGGAAAAATTGAAATAAAAAAGGGTCACACGTTTACGCATCCATATTGAATTGAATCTACAAAGTAACTATACAATATGTTTTTGTGTGTGTGTGTGTGTGTGTGTTCCAAATTAAATACTTTTAATCTCCATTTTAGGAGTCATATTAAAATCTCATTTTTTGAGATTACCTTAATTAACTTATACTAAAAATTCCGAATATATAATTCATCTTGCTTCTAATCCAATGTTCTTCATTTGAATTTTCTTCGTCTTGAATCATAAGGAAAGGGGATAAAATTGAATGATTAGTATTAGCAACAATAATTTAGTTTATATGCAATTAATTCAGAAAAAAAAAGATGTACTCTTACTTAAAAAAAATGGCACTCTCAAAGATTTTCACATAAAATATGTGGAAAATAAGAATAAGAATATAATGTCAAGATGACAATTCTATTCATATTTATAGGTGAAATTAAATGGCTTGTTTGATTTTTTTTAAAGAATTTGGTCAATTAAAATTGTTTCTATGATTAAGTATAGAAGTTGTAGATTTTTGTTGGTATATATATATACCAACCTATATTTCACATTCTATACATACACATATATTAATATATATCAACCAATCCATAATTATGGTGATATATTTAATAGTAATTATGACAATCATCAATCTACAATTAAAATGAGAACTATACCCCTGTGTAGGAACTATGAACCATTTATATCCACAGATCTTGACAATTTGGATGGACAAGATTGATTTAGAATTTTAGGGGTTAAATTACAAAATAATAATTTTGTACCAAATTTAAAACATAATAAGGGTACTATGGAGAAACCAAATCACCGTGTATCTAGAAAGTGGAAACAATTTTCATTCATTAATATCAAATAAGAAAACCTAGAAAACAAATCAGAAACCGCCGCCTACGTCTTCAATCTCTTGCCGCCTCGTCGCTGTCTACCGCCTCTCGTCGCTCCCGCTCGCGCACCGGCGGCCAGACCCCTGTCAACTGCACGCTCTCGCCGCCACCTGTACGCCATACGCCGCCCTACACTGCAGGACGCCATACGCCGCCCAGACGCCTCCCGCACTCCCTACGCCGGAAGACACAGCCAGACGCTGCCACCAGACGATGGACGCCGGTCCTACGACGCCCGCCCTTCGCCACCCACATCCCCACTTTATTCGAATTTTATGGGTATTCAAAATTTTTTGATGTTTTTTGGTTATATTTTTGATATGCTTCTCGTAACTGTAAGCAAATGTTTTGGGTTTTCGTTTTTGATTGATTGTTATATTTATTGGTTTTGTTTTGTGGTGGTTTGATGTATTTAGCAAATTATTAATGTATTATTAGCAGATTCGTAATTTATTCGAATTTCTAGAATTAATGTTGCTGGTGTCGGACTTTTTTTAATCATGTTTTGTGAATCTAAATCGATTCTACACTTTTACAGCAGATAAAAGATCCATCACTCAAGTTTCTAGCTATTTCTGGAGTAATTTTGATAAATTTAAATTTCCTTCACGAATCAAAATCAAATACTCCTATCCAAATCCAGAATAACAAACAAACAAACATACTAAGTCTGAGCAGTCACTTGCTGAGCTTGCGAAGACTGTATTGGTACTATTTCATACTTTTATTGCGAAGACTGTATTGTTAGTTAACTGAAGCATATGTGCTGTGATGTTAAATGTCAGGAGATCCATGTAAGGATGAAGAACGATTCCAAGTGCATCGAGAAGATGTCAGAGATGATGCAGGTAAGTGCTATTTAGTGCCAGTTCCTTCGCTTTTTATTATCTTGCTAAGCCCTAGTGTAATGACTTCCTTTTTTCTCTTTCCTTGTCAGGGAATGAGTGTCATGTTAAAGAGTGTGCTTGACAGAGTTGATGGTCTGGAGAAGTCAGTAGATGGTCTGAAAGCAAGGCTTGAAAGCGTTGCTTCTGTGGATGATGAAGCTGCAGAGCGTGTTCATGAAGAAGAGCCCCCCGAAGTCACCATGAAGACTGGCCGGCATAATGAAGAGTTGGTGGAGGGTGGGTCTGTTGAAAATGAAGGTGGGGATGGTGGAGCTGTTGATTGTGTGCACAAAACACCGAAGAATGGGCTTGAGCATGTTGAAGTTGAGTCTGTTGTTGAGAGGCAAGGTGTGGAGGCTGGAGATGTGGCTGGTGTAGAGAAAGTGGCCATTAATGACTGCATTGATGGTGTTGGGAATGCTGAGGGGCAGGCCAACCATTCTCAACAGAAGAATAGGGTGTTGGATCTCCTTGAAGAAGTCTTCGCCGAAGAGGTGGAGCACCCACATATTGGCCTTGAGCATGGACAAACTGATGCATTGGTAGGTGAAATGGAGATGACTGAGGCTCAGTCACCAGAGTATGAGATCTCTGACATTTCAGCCTATTCGCCTGAACCCTCCCCAGAAAAGATGGAACAAGAAAAGCCCTCTGCCAAAAAGAGGTTGTTTGAGGAGGTTAGTGGAAGTGTAGAACCATGTTATGGAACCATACGCGGAGATCCACTCCCGAAGAAGAGGAAGACGAGGGGAAAGAGTGTGGCCTCTACAAAACCCGTGAAGTTGTCCTCACTTAGATGGGAGACCTTTGATCCACACAGGGAGTATGACTGGTCGGTTGAGAGGGATTTTCATCATTGGTATAACAAAACCAAGGGAGAGAATTCGTAAGTTAATCTGCTCCTCATTCGATTACTATGAATGTAATTATTCAGTCTTACATTCTTCTTCTCAAAGCATACATTTGCTCCTGATTTAGGGCTATGGCAATTAGATTACCAACAGAATGCAAGACTGAGGCACCTTTCTCTTGGTTTGTGAATCTCTATATGGCTAAAGGTTGGCTAACTAATGAGGTAAGTGTCACTCCCACCTGCCATTTCATATTGTAGTTTATATATTTGTCAATGGCATTACTCACTATCTCTAAATTTTTTTTTTGGTTGAATACAGCACTGCGATGTCTTGCTGAATCTACTGATCATATATTCACAAAAATTCCCAGAGCAGTTTAAGCATGATTGGACGCTTGTGGAGTCCATTGGATCAGTATGTTTTTTACGACACCACATAATACTTGTCGTAACTCAATATTTGCTTTGCTGAGGACACTGATAATTATTTTATATACTGCAGCAAACGTTGACGCTTGATAGCATAGCCAGCGTGCCAGAAAGGATCATGCCCTACGTTGAGGGCGAGTATCCACACCAAGGTGCCAAGCCCTGGCATGCAGTGGACATGGTGTATGGGATTGGTCATGTTGGGCTAGATCATTGGGTGCTGTATTGCCTAGATTTGGCTACTCAAAGGGTCATTGTATTTGATTCAATGTCTGCTACGAAGCAGCTTTGGGATGACATCAAGACAGCCTTTGCGAATGTTTGCATAAATGTGCCTCTGATGATAGAGTTGTTTGATGTGTACAGGAACAAAAATCCAAAGCCGACAATCAAGAAGGTGTGGGATTTGGTGAGATACGAGCATCCTCCACAGCAATGTAACCTATCTGACTGCGGACTCCTTTCTATGAAGGCTTTGAATGCCTGGTGACAGGTAAACCCTTCTCTGCAATAGACCCGTCGAGATGTTCTGCATACAGAAGGGCTTACTGTGTTGAACTGTTTGCGAGTAGTCAGACTGTTGATGGGGGTCGTGCTTAGACGTTAGACATGAACTTGTTAAGAGGACAGTTTATATGGTTTATATATGTAAATTTTGCAGACATAAACATGTTTCTTAGCTTTTGTAAGATGCTATATATACTTTAGATGTAGGATTCTACATGCTATCACCTGTAGGGTATTTTTGTGATATAGAACATGTATTTAAATAGATTGTGTAGGCTAAGTATTTAGATGGTGATTAGCATGTAGAATCCGCGTGCCATATTGTTTTTGCTTAATTATTTTATGCTACATATCACTTATATTATGGTGCATGTCGTTAGATTTAAGCGTGATTTGGTATATTAAAATTGCTGACATTTTGATGTAGTGAATAGAGATATTTATAATGCTTTAGAGTATTGATGTTGGGTTTTACTGAATTTATGTATAATAGTGTAAACTTGGTACAAGAAATGGAAGGGAATATCAGAGAAATGGGGAGAGGAACAGAGAAGCTTGAGGGAGAATTTAGATGCTTTCATTAGTTGCCTATTACGGCTATTACATTGATATTTATAGTACTCCATAAAGTGGAATTATAACCCTAAAGTATATAGTAAAGTGGAACATAAAATAAAGATAACTGAGCCATCAAAATAGTTGGGCCACTTAATTAAAACTTAAAACTATCAATTGCGCTGTTGCCATCAAAACCCTAATTCCCAACTTGCCAAATCCAACCTGGTCCATGACATTTGATAACAATTCGAAATTAATAGAACGATGTTGGAAGACTGATTATTAGGGTGGCGCATATGATCACATAGATACAACAGAATTGAACAACCAAGCCTTACAATAACTTAGGCACTCTCACAACGTAGAAGAAACAACAACAGAAATGAACAACAAAGCCTTACAATAACTTAGGCACTCTCACAACGTAGAAGAAACAACAATCACATGGAAAATACATCCAATTACTTAGGTATAGTCACTCATCATGCGAACAAGGCCGATTAGTGGAGTGAACTCTACTAATCGGGATAGAAACAGCCAGCGTCTTCAGCCTAGTTAATGTGGCGTACAACTTCACCATGAATCGTCATCTGAACTGGCCAACCATTCTGAAGATGAACCCCTACACTTACAACGTAGAGGAGGCTCTTCATAGTCAGGCGCCGTGTCAAAGAAAAACAAATTGTGCAGATCCTGCCAATATGGATCGCCATCTACCTGATAAGCAAGGCTAAGAGGACGCATCTGAAACGACAAACGTGTTTGTTAGGTATATTGTAATCACGATAACATTAGACGACAATGTAGCATGAACTATAGCCAAAGTACATTCTTACCATTGCTAGGTTATTCCACGCGGAAGGATAGATAGGAGAGAACTTATTATTGATCGCATCGAAGCTCACATCATATGGTTGGACCATTAGCCATGTCTGAGTTTCGTAACGCTCTCTTAGTGCAGTGACATGAGATTTGTAGAACTCTGGCGTATAGCTGACGTTGAACAATTGATTAACGATCTCTGCGGCGGCTCTAACTGCTTGATCGTTAGAAGGGCGGTCCGCAATCCACTGACCCAAATCCTTTTGCTTCAACAGCTCTCCGATGAATTTCTCTTCAATTGAAGGTGTCCAGTAGACGTCGTAAAAGTAATCCGTTTGGGAAAGAGGAGACATAGTTATTGTATTGTTTTTAATTAAAGGGTGCTTCTAATCTCTTATGAGCGCATATACATGTAGCTATATGTATATATACACATTAAAGGGCTCAAACAGTTCCAGATTCGTATAATGTATGATGATGAGCAAAATATAATAGCTCCAAATACTCCACGATTCCCAAATACATTGTTGTGTCTAATCGTCTATGCTTTATATAAAGCCTGATAAAATACAGCGAATATATTCCGTCATCGGGCATGGACAAACGCATGAAACAATTACAAGCATAGTGGAATTCAACCCTTGCCTTTTCCAACAAAGTACACGTCTACATTCATTCACAGAAACGACAAACAGGAGTTCTACAACACCATCGTTCATAATGAAAAAAAAAACTACTCATACTAAAGCCATGCTAGATTACATTTCATGCATCATCATTTGATACATCTAATGGAGGGCCATCGAGATCTGGAAAGTCATCGACCTCCTCATCACCGGTCGGAGGATCAAACAGGCCTTTTAGCAGATGCCATCCTTCCTCACCTTCATCTTTATACACGACGACATCGGGCCGTATCTAAGAGTGAACAGTAAATTCAAGTCAAATTACCTGTGGACAACAAATCATCTTCATGTTTCAAAAAAGGGAGAATTGATGAAACTAACCTGCGCAATTTATGTCCATGCTTCCTCAGTGATGTTCACCGTTTTCTTGTACATGCAAAAGCTCTCAATACTAGCAAAATGGATAAGCCAAGACATCATTTCATACCTCCTACGCCAGGTACCAACCCTTGCTTCAAACAGCTCAAGTGAGATGTTGATTTGCTTCTTGCTTGCTAGTTCTCGCTGGACTATTGGCAAACACAAGAGGTTGCCTTCGTCATGTCCAGGCCTCCATTGTTTAATGAATGCTAAGAAATGGAGGTGCGAGAGGCAAAATAGGTCAACCTCTCGTGACCATGGAGGTTGGTAGAACTGCATATCTTGAGGGTAGGTGTGGGATAAAATGCGCCAATGTGTTTTGATAATGATTAAAGGCTCTCGGTGCCTATATTTATACAAATGAAATAGACAACTTTATAATGGACCCTAGTGTAGAAGGCAAAATGGGAATGTCTTTAGGCTGAGTGCTTGAACCCCCCGTGCCTTTCGAGTGAATATATAGACACATTTTATTTACAGCTCACGTGTGTAGCTTTTTAGGAATGGATAGACTCCATATAATCTTAAAGTGCATGTGATGTGATAAATATGTAATAATATTTATTAGTCTTTCATGGATTAAGTTAATTGCAGTGAAAAAAAAATGACAGTCGTATTGACAATAGCACTAGCATAAAGAAAGCCACACAGCATGACACATACATATTACAAATTACTAAGATCTTACACTCAAATGATATCACATAAACATAACTCACAATGACACTCCAAACAGAACAAACCTACTTATTTAACCCTCTATAGGTCATCTAGGACAGGAGGGTTTTTTTATTGGGGTGAATACACACAAATATCCCAGTAGCATTCTAGACATCGTCTCCATCTTCACTATCAGGGACCACATCATCAGCATGACTATTCGCACTATGCTCGTCGGAGGATGGAGGTGGTGTCGTGTCAGTGATTTCCTTTGCATCATCAATGTCTTCATTAACCTCGAACAATATTTTTAGAATCCACCAATGTTCCTCTCCCTCATCCTTGTAGACCAGGACCTCAGGCCATATCTACGAGTGCCAAAGTATGTACGGATCCATTACAAACTAATTAACATGGAAAACACAATACTAAAGAGATGTGTCAAACGTACTTACCTCTTCAATGCGAGCCCATTCAGAGTCATCCACGTCCACAGTGTTAAGTTGGGAATCGTACCGCGTGGGATGAATTCGCTCAAGCAACCATGCAAACATTTCATACCTGTTTTTCCACTCCATCATCTTCACCTCGAACTCAGTGTTGGTGAAGGGCTTGTTGAGCCTGTTTTGGACACGTTCACGGACACGATGAAGCACTCGAATGTTGCCTTCATCTTCACCCGGTATCCAGGTCCCGAACCAATGCTCGTCTTGAAGCTCATGCAGGACAACATGCTCAACATAACGAGTCCACGGCTCTTGGTAGAAGACATCATCCTGTTTCCTTACCACTGGAGGCATGATTACCACAAATAATAGAGCTGTCGTATTTGAGATACTGAAATTTATATGTACTATATATAGGGTGAATAATTAATAAATACAATGAAAATGGTAACCCTTGGTGGTACAAGTATTAATAGTTCAAGTATGAAATGTCACAATCATGACCAGAAACAGTAAAAGAGGAAGCCTGCCCTAGTGTATAAAAAGAAAGCTGCCCTAGGTTTAAACAAGCAAGGCTGCCCTAGTGTAAGAAAAGAAGGCTGCCCTAGGTTTAAACAAACAAGGTTGCCCTAGGGTTTTCATTTACACATAAAAAGAATCCAATGCCTCGCTACACCCACACTGACGAGCCCGCATTCTCCCCCACCTGTGACTGTAGTTGAAACAGATAAAATGTTAGCGTCTTCGACTATAACGAGTTCATGAGTCCTTACTAATTATAATGCAGACACATACCTGGAATATAGATGATACATCGACAGGCTTATCCAAGTTTTCATTTTGGGAAAACTGACTGTTTGTTGCATTATTTTCCTACAAAAAATATGAGTTAGGTAGTCAACATGACTATTGCCAAAACAAACAGAAAATGAAATTTTGTAGAAACATTTTCAAAATTTAACATATACATTCTCCTTCTCATGAGTGTTAATCCCAGAGATTGAAGGACTCCTCAATCTAGAGTCTGGCGATTGGTCTCTAGTTGATTCGGTCTGCTGAGAACACTCTACATCTGCTCACCAAAAAAAACCGTTGAAATAAGCAAGGTACACGTATTTCTTAGTATTTATAAGGACACAACACATGCATGTGAGCATCAGACCTGGCCACTTTGGCCGCTGGGCACTTCTTCTCTGCACTTTAACTTTCCTCCTACTCCAGTGTGACTGTAAGTTTGGAGAGGGACTTCGGGCGCGTTTGCGTGCTCGTGGTGGCCGAATATCGCTCTATTGTTGTCCTGTCGAACCTTTCTCACCACTCTTCTCTGTTGATGTTACTTCATTCTTCAGTGTAAGAATGCGATTACAGATGAGTTTTCTAGCGGAAGGTTGTTCTTTCACATCGTTAGCTAGCTCCAGCATCATCCGCATGATGTAGCTTACAAAACTCATTTCACCGACAACATCACCCACCTTTGAGTTGCAGAACTGCCCCCCATCATTCAAATGCCGCTCCTTTGCCTTTCTGGTCCACCTGGGAAGAATATAACAGTCGGGGAATTTCATCACATTCATCGCCAAATACACTCGAAAAATATGTCGGCACAATATTCCTTCAGTCTCCCACATACGACAGGAACACGTGGCTTGATGAGAAACCCTATTAAAGTGCACACATCGAATCCTTGACATCAGGGGTTGAGAGGCAACCCTAAACTCCATCTCACCGTCAACTCCATATACCGGATTGCCAATAACAGCCACAGTCACTGCAAGGGCCAGTTGAGACTCAAATATTTTATACACATTCCGTGTATAAACCTTGGAGGCTTGGGACAACAAAAGACTGTTACTTACAAACTCCCCGGAAATCCCAACATTTGAAGCATCATCTGCACGTTCTCTAGTTCGCCAATCAAGTTGTATTTGCTCAAATTTCTGGACAATCTCAGTGAGTAAACATCTTGCATTGCATAAATCTTTCAAGACTTTATTTGTGACCTCACTCCTAGATGTGGCAAGGAGCCCAGTGCTAAAAGTGTTATTTGTGAAGACAGATGCCCATCTTTTCCTCAACTTGTACATACCAGAAAACCACCTATTTTCCTCAAGCGCAAACTTTCGAATCATGGACTGCCAACATTGCTCAAACTCAACTTCAGACTCCACACCATTCATGCAATAATACCAGTTCTTCCTAAACTCAGTATTCGCATTCAAAGCCCTAAAATGAGATGGGGTATTCCGGGCAATATGCCACTGACAAAATCTATGACTTGCAGTTCGAAAGGTTAAATCAATTCCATTCATGAGAGGCTGACTTTGATCAGTAAAAATCACTCGAGGCTCCCTTCCATGCATTGATTCCAAAAAGGTTGAGAACATCCACTCAAACGAAGTAGTAGTCTCATTCGATAAAAAGGCCAACCCAAACATAACATTTCTCCTGTGATGGTTAATCCCTACAAATGGTGCACATATCAAATTATATATATTTGTTTTGTATGTTGTATCGACCGATAAAACATCGCCAAAATACTCATAGTCAACAACTACACGGGAATCTCGGAAGAAAAAATTCATCAATCGACCTTCATCATCGACCTGTACATTCCAATAAAAGAAAGGCTCCTCATTTGATTTCTTCACAAAGAATTGGACAAGCTGGTTTGCATCAACACTGTCAACGCTAGTCGAAAGCTTCACACGGTTTAAATGGTTATAAGCATCCTTCCTCGTAAACCCAGTATTTTGTGGGCCACCGGCTTCCTTCTCTAGAAACCCACATGCCCGACCAACTCCTATGCCGGCTGAGTTAAGAGCCTCAATGAGTGATTGTTGTGCATTAGTTAAATGACGTGCACTTCGCAACAGATATCGTTGATCGACTGCAAGCATTTCATGGTTGTGACCCTGAATAAATTTTTGGACTTTCCAAGGCCCATCCCTCTCCCTAACGATACGTATACTAGCTTTACAACCAGTGCGAGTTACCTGCTTCTTATAAGCAGCTAATCTCACCCTTGAACGTTTATCATCATGCCAACCTTCGCAAGAACAATCAAACTCTTTCATACGAAGCAAATTACTTCCCGAGAAATAAGTTTGATCTCCCTTCCTAACACTAAACCCACAACGCCTACCATACTCACAGTAAAGTAAGTAAACTTGCTCAGGACTCTCGACAATACTCCCAACTTCACACCTTTTCTCTAATTCGTAAGCTATCGAATCATCATCACAGCTCAAATCATCATCGGATTCATGGAACTCGTCTCTATCATCTTTCTCATTAGGATTATCCTCATCGGATACATCATTCACAATTGGAAAATTCAGATCAATATTCATTTTAGAGTCTATAAACCTACAACAATAATATCATCAGTGATAGCATGACACAAACTGAAAGAAAATCCCTTGCACTAAAATAATTGATATCAAATATGCAACATGCAAATTAAGAGAATCACACACCAATTCCAATTATCCAGAAATTAAAGCAACAAAACCTAATGACTTCAACAACAGATTCGCATAACACGCTTCCTCAATTGTAGGAAAATTAACTAAAGTACAAAGAATACAACATTTATCGATAATTTTATTAGGGTTAAAGAAACTAACTGGGGTAAACCAATACTTAATCAAATTCCAAAATTCAATAAAGAAGTAACGTACCTCTTTCAAGATAGCGGATTAATTAGCACGATTTCAGAGTAGTGAATCTGCAACGCCAGTCCCACCTTCAGTCAAAAAGAAAAAAAAATAGCGCTTAGCTAACGACAGATAACAGTTCGAAGATTAAATAAATATAGAGTGCAAATCCCCTTGCCAATGTGATTCTCAGAAAATGTGATTCTCAGCAAAAATTTTCGATTCACGGTGAGCGAAAACCCCTTGCGAGCATCATCAAGTTTCTTTTCCTTCTATTTCAAAATTTAATAATAAAAAACTTATATACTTTACTCTTTTACCAAAAATTGTTAGTGGCGCCAATTTTCAAATTAAAAATAAAACAATTTTTACAATAAATATTAAGAAAATTCCCACTTAATTAGCACAATCGATATGAAAAAAATCTAAAAACTAGCGGATCTGGACGAATGCCCTTCGCTTCCCAGCATCGACACATTGCCGGCGTGCAAAATCAACGGAAACGTCGCCGGAATCGGAAAGAACAAACTTCGCCGACGTCGGGCAACTGTAGCAGTGGGGCCCCCGTCACATTTCGGGGCACTAATCCTAAAAGTGCCTCAATAGGTATTTTCCGTATTCCAAAAAAAATACACCGTAGTTTATGATTTTTAACCATTAAAAAAAAAAGAGAAAACCTTTTCCAAAAAGTGGGACACGTGTCGGTGAGGTAAAGCCTCCGGGTAATGCCTGGGGCAGCATAGATTTTTCCCTACTTATCCTATCCTCCAATCAATTTGAACCCACATGAGATTCTCTCAATATTTTAATATTTTATTGCATATTCTAAGAGAGAATAAATCTCCAATTATTTATTATTTAACAGATACTGATCGATTAAATAAGTGAATTCAATTCAATTCCTTCCCTTTCCTGCCACCCACCACAAACTCATTTATATTTTTAAATAATTAAAAGTTCTTTTTGTTGATTGACCTTTACCAAATAAGAAATTCCATAACTTTACTAAACTACTAAAATATCAGGAATTAAGAATGAAAACGATGGACCCAAGCTATTTTTAGTGGTTCGTCTCCCATTTCAAATATCTTACATAAAACTATACTAATGCTAATGCAGTACAATTAAATTGAATAAACTTAATATATTTTTGGATAATGACAAACTTCGAAATTGTTATTCTCAAATTTAATGCTAAATTACAAGTTGAGGGTATTAAAAGCGAGAGTTGTAGTAATGCGACAGCTGTGTTTATAGTGTAGTGTTATTTTCTTCGTAAAATATTATACATACACATACATTGATATATATTTCTTGAAAACTTATTAATTAATTAAATGTCTAATGTTAATTATTTTCAAAACATAATAATCTTACGTATTATTATGCCAAGAATTCCCAAGTCCGGTTACGATTATTTTGGCAATCCCTAGAATTGTTGGTTAAAAGCAAAAAAAAAAAATCGGACATCCTGATGGGGATGACCTAGTGGTGGAGTGAGTTTGCTTGGAGATCAAAGATCACGAGTTGAATCACCTCAATATCACAGGTCGGGTGTGTGAGTAGAAAAAAAAAAGCAAAAAATCGGACGGCCAATTCACTTGGATTGAATCAATCGCACAATGAAACAAAATTTCACAAAATGTATCTAGTTCAATAACCTCCTCTATTTTTTTATACTGATTAAGCGAACCTCTTAAATTGGCCAATGCTAAACTCTACTGCACTACTACTTCAAAAAAAAAAAAAGTTTCGAGAAATAGAATTAATCTTAAAATAAAATGATAAAAAAAAATCTACGTAATTGACAACAATAACCGTACAAGATTAATTCAGTCAAGAGGAGTTTGTGGTGCACACATACACAACCAAATTACATAGAGACGAGAGATGACACTAATTACGGAAGCGATGCATAATAATAACTTATATATTGTTAGAAGAATAAATATGTTTAATATGTATTTTTAGTTGTTTGGGTATTTTGATTTTTTTTGTTTTTTCAATAATCATATGTAGTTCCCCTTTTCTCTTTGATTGTGTTTATTTGATGTCTCACTTCTGGATCTAACTTTTTGTAAGTTTAAGAGCAAACTCTTCTTGTTGAATACAACTTTTCTATTTTCTTGAATAATTCCTTGCTTCACAATTCTTGAATAGTTTCATACATATAACTATGTCTATATATATGTGACAAATATTTTTTTTAAGGGTAAAAAACTTGTGGCAATAAAAAAAAAGTACAATATTTACCAAAGAAAATCATTGGACACTTTCAAGAGGGAGACAACTACACCGAACTTGTTCGGGGGAGAGGGGGATAGAGATGGCAAAATGAAGCCAAATTGTCGGTTAAAACCGTAATCGAAACTAGTGGTTCCAGAAACGGAAGCGGCACCGGAACCATGTGCCACTATTCAGAAACATAATTGGAACCGTATTAAGACAGTGCATTTCCGATTCAAAATCATAATCGGCAGTGTGGTTTCCGTTCCACGTATGTGGCATCGAGAACCGGCGATTCCAGAACCATGACCAGCGGTTCCGGAATAGTTGTCACCTCTATGAGGGAGAGGTAAAAAGACCAGGTGAGATAATTTACAAATTGAGTATAAAGTAAGGAGTGTCAAACTCACAATAATAAGTTAAGGATAAAGTAGGGTAAAATACTATCACCATCTTGATGGGTGAAGCGAGTACAACCCACACTATCTATAATAATTGAAGCAATAATACAAGATACGAAGACACACCCCGGCTAAAGCAGCAAATAAACTAAGGTTTACCTGTACCTTAATTAATTGCATAGTTTCGCCTAACTTGCAGCAAGCAATGACCAACCGAACCAAAAATATAATTTATTTTGCACATACTATAATCAAGTGGACTACTGACGATTTTCCGCGGACTTTGGTGACCAAATATCTGCCCAGATGCTTTTCTTCACATGCCCTCTCTGTTTTGGCAGATGTTGCCAATTTCCGGGCCTCCTCTGCCGGCCGCCGTCATTGGGGGGCGGAGGGTTGTGCTGGGCGGCGTCTCCCCTAGCATTATTTCCACCCTCATTCATGTTTCCTCCACACTGAGAAATAAAGCTTGGAGTGAGTAATGAGTTGATAGTTAATATGGGAAGCTTTAATTTATAGACTGAAACAGGAGGAAATGCGGGTGGGGTATGATTCTCTATTGGAGCAAACCACGCCTGTTACGGATGCAACCAGATGTCGCTCAACAGGGACATCTGCACGTGAAATATAGGCTGATGCTACACGTCTTTTTTTTTATTTTATTTGTGTATTATATATATTAGGATGTTTCTATGCATTCGATTTGATAAAAGATTCACACCAATGTCAAAAACAATCTAATACAGTTAGAGATCGAAGGATTTGGATACATCAACATTTATGAGAAAAATGTCAAATTCGTCACTGTCGATATTATCAAATTTTTTCAAAGCATTAATTAGATAGATAATTTACAACATTGGAACTGATACCTACGTTTATTAATGGTGATATTTTTCTTCAATAAAGATTATATTTTTTCCTGGACATATGCGCGGGTTTGGAGCGAGTCGACCCGTGATCTGGCTCATCTGATGAAATAATTTGGTTACAACTGATGTACCCAAATTTTTGTGATACAATTAATAAGGTTTCACGGCTCATTATATGTAAGATTAAGGTAAAACAGTGTGTGTGTATTTCTTGGGCATGTGCACAAGTTTAGGGTGAGTCGACACGTGACCTAATTCGTCCGATGGAAGAACTTGGTTACAACTAATGTATCTAAATTTTTTAGATACAACTAATAAGGTTCACAGTTCCCTAAAATTAAAGTAAAATGTAATCTATATATCTATGTATAGATATTAAAATGAAATCGTAGAGGGCTACATCGTAAAAAAAAAATAGTAAAAATGAACTTAGAAATAAATATTGTTTCGGAAAAAAATCATATTCCTGCTTGTGGTGCAGTTTAGTTCTAACATCCCTAAAAAGTCATGATTATTATAAAAATAAAAATAAATTACAATATAATGGACTCTATTCAACATTTATATAAAAATAATCAACACTAATACTCAATGAATAACTAATTAAAAAATAAATTTAAATATTAAAAATAATTATAAATCATAATTGGTGAAAGTAACACCAATTAATAATTATATATAAAATCAAATAAAAGCCCAATATAGAAATTGAAAGTGAAGAAAATTACTTACAAATATGATGGTGAAACACTACTTGACCTGTAACATATAATATAACATTCGTGTGGGTATTATCAAAGTCATTGATGAAGTTTATAAGTTAATTAAATGCGTGGCTCCAACTTCATTTCCAGCTAGAGTATTAAGAAATTAAAGTGAATTGATGTTGCAGAACGGAAAACATTCGCAATAGATGAAGATAGAGAATTTAGAGATTAGGGAATGATTAAGCTATTTTTTTTTTTTTTTTGAGTAGAGGGAATGATTAAGATTGTCAGGTAATAAATGACTCGTTTCACTATAATAATTATTTGAGACAAAACATGTTTTTTTAGATCCTTATACTATATATATATATATATATATATATATATATATAGGGGATGAATCATTTGTAAATTGATCATACTGTGTAAATTAGGGATTTATCTTATCCATTAAAATTGTTAAATGGATGGTTTAGATCTATTTTCACTTGATTATTTTTTATATTTAGTGTATGTATGAAAGGTTATAATATAATTGTCCATTACATATAAATTTAATGAGATCTTTTAATAGTTTTGAAACTTAATTGCCGTTTTTCATCATGTTTCCCATTTTAGTAAAAGTTTCATTTTTATTTATCAAATATTTGATATTTTTGTAATCAACATATCTCAATTAAATTTTTTTAACATCCATGAATTTAATATATTATGCATATCACTCTCTAAATTATTGAGAAATCAATTAAATCAATATCAATATTATTACATAGTTAGCTTTTAATTATTTTATAGTTATTTCAGAGTTAATTGTTTTAATTTATTACGTAAGTTTATTTAGTAGTTATTTAATTTAAGTTCTTAATTATTCTCCATTAATAAAATATTTTTAATAGTAATGAATTAATATATTTTAATTAACAATATCAAAAGAACAAATTTGCTTGTTCAATACTTTGTTAATGCAAAATATTAAACTACAATTACAAACATCTTAGATAACAAAAGAAGCATCATTATATAACTTGCTAATCGTATGTTAAAGCAATATATAATAAGAAAAAAAAGCATTGTGGAGTTTAAAAATAACTTAACAATTTATGTTGACATCAAACAACCTAAACATACACTAACTAATTAAATAAAAAGAGCATTACTGAATAGTATAAAAGCATCTAGTACATAAAAATAACAAAATAATATATTATGACACTAAATATTTACTAGTTTTAATTAGGTGAGCATTTAATTTCCCTTAAACACGTTATTTCTAAAAAAAAAATACATGGTTTACAGAAATACCTTTCAGTGCATTCACATAAGAAAAAAAAGCACCATGACTAATAACTGTTAGAATTAATACAATTCGTCGATCTTATAGATTAATGGCTCGGATTAATCCATAATTTACACGCTAGACACCTATATACATGCTAACCCTCCTCTATATATATATATATATATATTAAAGTTTATCTAAATATGTCCATGCACCATTTTTCTTACTCCGTTGCTGCAGTTCAAATTTTTGGTGCTTCTAATTAAATAAACGAGTAGAGATCCTGTAATCTCAATTTTATGTGTTAATCATATGTCAATATTAAGGTTATCTATTGTTAATAATATCTTTTATAAAAAAAATGAGGGTTAATTGCTAAATAAATCACCACGTTTATACCTTTTTGCAAATTAGACACCACGTTTAAATCTAGTCAATTATAACACCACGTTTTAATTTGTATGGAATTAAACATCCCTAATTTTTTCGATGAGTTAAATATGACGTATTTGGCCTAAAAATCATGTTGGCTGCCACGTCAATACACACGTGTAACAAACGACGTCGATTTTATTAGTTTTCTAAATATATTTTTTATTTTAGAAATAAATAATTATATAAAAAATGATTTTTTTCAATAAAAAAAGAAGATAAAGTAATAAAAACGGCGTCATTTGTTACACGTGTGTGTTGACGTGGCTACCAACGTGATTTTTAGGCTAAATACGCCATATTTAACTCATCAGAAAAATTGAAAATGTTTAATCTTATACAAATTAAAATGTGGTGTTGTAATTGGTCATATTTAAACGTGATGTTTAATTTACAAAAGTGTAGAAACGTGGTGATTTATTTGACAATTAACCCAAAAAATAAAATTGATTGTATTATTACAATTTATTGCTAAAAATTGAAATTTTAGAAAATTATATACCATAAGTTTGGAATAATCAGCCCCAAAAATCAATTATATTAACTAAAAAATGAAAATTAAATATTAAAAAATAATTATAGAGCATAATTGGATGGAATAAAGCCTAAATAATAATGTAAAATTATAATAAACCAAAATAAATTAAAATTGAAGAAAAAATGAAACAAAAAATAATAATTTTGAGGTTTGGTAAACAATTGGCACACATACGTTGAGACTACAGGATCTCAAGTGTAAATATACCCTTAAAATCTTCTTTATATATCTAGTTTTTAAAGAAATAACAAATGTAAAACCTCAATCCGTGCAAAGTGTGTTTAATAATACTGCATGCAAGTGTTCTTGAATATGGTATGAACAGAAACAAGAATAATAAATAAAATGCAGTAAAGGAACGCACGAGATCGGTAACCCAGTTATGTTAATCAACCTACTCTGGGGGAACTTTACCTAAACTTGAAGATTCGTTCACTACTCCTTCATGAAGTGTGTTGAGGAACTTACACATATAGGACTCTCCTTATGTCGGCCATTCTCCTTCACAAACTCTTTCACTGAACGAAAGCTGTGAAATCCCCTCACAACCGTGACACTAGACTCCCTCTAGTTACCCACGACTTCAAGTTACAATCTCTCCTGAGATTGCGTACGAACTAGGATTAAAAACCCCTCACGTGTTTCACTTAAAAACACTCAATGCTATACTATCACGTTGAACAGATTAAGGAACAACTTCTAGCTATTACAAATATCACAAATCAAATGACACTCAAATAATATGCTAAGAGAATCTAATTCGATGCACACCAATTATTGCAAAGAATTGATCTTCTTATAGCTTCACTTCTTCTTTGTTGACTTGATCTTCAATCTTCATCAATATGGTAAGTGAATTAGGGTTTGTGATCTTTCCATATGGGTGTAGATGTTTTCCTTGTATATGAGGGTTAAATTTAACATGCCATCTACTCCACAAGGCAGTAAAACAAACGGATCTTGGCCTCCCAAACACGATCTGAACAAGATCTTGTAAACATACAAACTGTTATAATAAAATTATTTCGGGGTATGTCTGGAACATCAAAGGGAATAGTTCGTCAATATTCTTCATGTTTGTGCAGCGGAATCATCACATAACTTTAGGAACATACCCTCGAACACATTGTCAAATATATCACGCCAAAACAAACTTAGTGCAACACAATGGCACTAACAATGTCCCTCTTTGGCTTTTATGGTAGACAATAATTAATGATCTGCGCAACACATAAACTAGCAGATCAATCAAATATATCAAAATGCGATATATTGAGAAAAATTGTCTGGCACAGTTTCAAATACTCTCCCTAAAGCTATACTGGAGTTTCATCACTTCATAATCATTGTTTTGCAATCACCACTGTGCAGTTAGGCTTGTCAAATATTTATACAGACCAACACATATAAAAATTAGGGCAAAATATAATTCTCCATGATAAATTATCCAAAGACTTAAAAAAAACATCTGGCCAAAATGTCATATGTCCAGCTATCATCCTGCATCATCATCTATCATCATCATTCCCCCCTTAGTGTCTGCCATAAAGGGCAAAGCTTCAGGAAAAGGGTGCATCAGCATCAGTCGAAACAGAGCCAGACACAACATTAGAAGACAGCTGGACAGGGCAGTGGGGCGAGGAGAGGTAGCAGCACTAGGACCTGTAAAAACAAAGTGATCATCAAAAGGACCTGATGTGCCTAGAGGAGAAGCACAGCCAAATGCGCGAGCTTGAAGATCCATTATTAAGGATTACAGCTCTTGTTTTTGGGTACGAGCAGTCTAGATCATTTTCTCCAGAAATTGAACTTCTCGCTCCAAAGACTGAATGTGCTGTTCAAAGAATATGACATTCACGGATGAGTAGAGAGTAGATCTAGCAAGAGCAGATGGAGGCATATCTTCCGGTACATTGGCAGGATCAACTGCAGGAATGTCACGTGTGTGCTGGGCAAAGAAAAAGCTTGTGACTGATCACAAGAGGGGGCTCCTCAGGTTCATATATGTCAGCATCAGTAAGAATGTCGTGCTGAGACATGTGGATGCTGAAAATCATCCCTGGATATCCTAGTGGTTGTTGGCTCTTCATTGATTCGGCATACGCATGTACTTGATCAAACATTAACTGACCTGGGTTGAACACCGCTTGTGTCTCAATCTTATACATCAGTACTCTTAATGCCTTTCCCACCGAGCCAATTTTCACAATAATTTTGTGAAGTATCGAATACTTCACACTACGATCAGAGGCCAACAATGATCTACCTTTGGGCTACACAACTCTGCTGCCATCAGTTAACTCAACAACGACCTCATGAAGGTCAAGCACAGTTTCAGGAGTAGTTTAATGCTCTCAATCCAAATAAACATTAATAATAGCAGGAGAAAAATTAAACCAGCAACCACGAACATACACAAAGAAAGCATACTCAACATTCACAGAACGAATAGATTTGGATAAGTTTGTATAAAATTCATGCACCACCGCTTTGACAAACACAGGAACATGATAAACAGATCTATCCATCCTAAGATCATGCAGAAGTTCAACCACACTAGTACCAACCACATCAGACCCAACCAGACTTTGTTTAGAGACCAAAGAACAACCAATAACCAATTTATGAATTCTCTGATGAAAAGCAGACAGAACCGTATGAGAATCAAAGTCACTTGATTCTAACACAACACTGTTAGACACATCCTTCGACATATCTTCAGCCTCCTCAACTGAAGGAGTAGAAGCTCACACATTCTTCATTAATAGTTTTCGGGAAGATGAGGCCAATCCCAGGAGCCTTTCAGACACGCTCCGAGTAACATGCTTTGTAGAAGTAGAAGCAGAGGCCTTCTTAAGCTTTGAGGCCTTTTTAGATTTAGCCTTCTTCCGAGCAGATTTGGCCTGGGCTCGGGTCTGCAGATGAGATATAAGGAGCTCATTATCATCAGAGAGTTGGTCAGCAACAACCACCACACGAGGATCAGAGGTTTCAAGGGATACCTCAGCTTTATCAATCAATTGAAGCTTGCGCTTCACACCTCTAAATCGAGAAGGGTGTATAATTTGTTCCATCTGGGATGGAACAGATCCTATATCAGGTGAGGAGATTTCATCATCCCCTTCCTCGATCACAATATCTTCATCAATTTTTACCTCTTCAGACTAGGCGAATTCAGCAACATCAACAAAAGGAGATACTTCTCATAATGGAACTTAAATAATGACCACTGAAAAATCAATCAGAGGGAGAATGGCGGTTACAGATGCCAGAATAGAGACAATCTTCATTGCATTGATTGATACAACAAATTTAGCAAGTGGAGATGAATCTAGGGCTATAGCAGTGACAATTGCAGCTTCAACTGACTCAGGCTCCTCCGGTGGTGGTGAGGCAGGTTTGACGGAAACCCTAGAAGTAGATGGGGGTTCCAAAACTGTTACAAAGCCTGACCCAGTGAAAGATTCACCGGGTTCAAGTATATCATAGAGTACATATGCGGTGACCCTTGTGGGAAACATTACTTCATTGCTCGAGACAACGGCAGTAGACACAGACTGCAAGAACATTAAGAGCTTCGATAATTCATCTAGAGCTCGTTATAGGGCTGAAGTATCAATTCTCGACTTCTTGAAGATGGAGGACTTGGATGAGGATTCAAGTTTGTCCGTCATTTTTGCACAAAAGAAAATCTTGAACTCAGAAATTTGAGAGTAATTACAACAGAAGATAGGTAAAAGGCGACTGTTTGAGGATGAACAATTTTTAAAATTTTTCACCACACAACTTAATTAAGGAAATAATGATGAAACATTTCCATAATTAGAGATCACATCCCATGACAACACTTTGCTGCATGTCCTCAGAAAGTGTAAGTGAACAAGGTGTGAGAAACTAGGCTCTACTAGCCATTGCAGTTAAAAAATAACCACTTGAACAGTGCTTGTTTCTGTCCAGCACATATGAAGGCATACATCAAATAAAACCATGAACTGCTTGGTCATTTTTCATTCTCTGTACACACATCACTGACCAAGACTGTACAGAGATACTTCTCCCAAAAGAGAAGTTCAGAGAACACAAAGACCCAAAGAGGATCGAAGTGTTTCAAACCTTCTACTCTTAAGTGCCTTGGTGAAAATATCAGCAAGTTGAGCATTTGTTCCAACATACTCAATGATAAGTGATCCATCTTCAACCAACTAACGAATAAAGTGATGACGAATATCTATATTCTTCGTACTTGAGTATTGCATTGGATTCTTTGAGATATTTATGGCACTCATGTTGTCACAGAAGATAGTAAGCACGGTTTGTGGAACACCATAGTCGAGCAACATCAGCTTCATCCATAAAAGTTTAGTGCAGCAACTTCCAGCTGCAATATATTTTGCTTCAGCAGTAGGTAGTGAAATGGAATTCTGTTTCTTGCTAAACCAAGAAACCATGTTGTTTCCAAGAAAAAAAACATCCTCCGAAAGTACTCTTCCAATCTTTAGTGCATCCAGCCCAATCAACATCACAAAACCTAACCAAGCTAGGGTTTGTATCATAGGAGAACCATAATCTTAACTCCGCAGTTTCCTTTATGTACTTGACTATGTTCTTCATAGTCTTTAGATGGCTTTCTTTAGGATCGGATTGGTACTGAGCACAAACTTCAACACTATAGCAAATATCCGAACTACTTGGAGTCAGGTAGAACAGACTATCTATCATACTCCGGTATAAAGTTTGCTCAATAGACACACCCACTTCATCCTTTGACATCTTCAAATGTGTTCCCATGAGTGTTCTTTTCAAACTGCAGCTCTCCATTCCAAACTTGTTGATCAAGTTTCTTGCATACTTTGTTTGAGAAACAAAAATTCCACTATCTTTTTGCTTCACTTGAAGCCCTAGAAAGTAGGTTAATTCACCCACCAAACTCATCTCAAATTCGGATGTTATGTGCTTGATAAATTCATCCACCATATTATTTGAGACAGATTCAAAGATAATATTATCGACATAGATCTGAATGATGATCACGTCAGATTTTTCTCTTTTGACAAAGGGAGTTCGGTCGCTCTACCATGAACATATCATTTCTTAAGAAGAAACTTTGTTAGTCGTTCATACCAATCATGTGGGGCTTGTTTGAGACCTTAAAGTGCTTTCTTTAGTTGTTACACAAATTCAGGGTGATGAGGGTCTCCAAAGATTTTAGGTTGGGTCACAAAAACATCTCTCGACAAGTACCCATTTAAGAAAGCACTTTTCAAGTCCATTTGATGTAATTTGAACTTCATCCAAGCTGCCATGTCAAGAAGCAATGAGCTGACTCAAGACTTGTAATGGAGGTAAAAGTCTCGTCAAATCAATTCCCTTAACTTGGGAATATCCTTAAGCAACCAGTCTAACCTTGTTCCTGGTTATGTTCCACTTCTCACCGATCTTGTTTTTGAAGATCCACTTTGTGCCTATCACATTTGCATCTTTGGGTCGTGGAACAAGATTCCACACTTCATTTCTTTTAAACTGCAAGAGTTCTTCTTGCATGGCATGGATTCAATGATCATCCTTCAAGGCTTCTTTAACATTCTTGGGTTCAACAGTGGATGTGTATCACACATTGGCAATCAGTTCTTGATAGTTCTTATGAACTTCTCTTGTTCGGATCCCTTTACTCATTTCTCTAATGATATCAGCTACAAAATGATTCTTCTGAACCCTTTTGATGGCTTGTAGACATTATTATTCTCAGGTCTTAATTGATTCCGATCACTCTTTTCTCTACTGTCGGGCACATATATAGGTACACGGTTTGTCACATCTTCCAAGGTGAAACTATCATCATCAATCTGAGTAGAATGTTCTTCCAAATCATCAACAACAACATTGATTGATTCTATGACAGTATTGGTTCTTTTATTGAACACAAGATAGGCCCGGCTAATTCTTGAATAACCAAGAAAAATGCACTCATCTTCTTTAGCATCAAACTTGGTGAGATAGTCTCTATCTCTTAACATGTAGCATGCACTTCCAAAAATGTGAAAGTATTTCACATTTGGCTTTTCCCCTTTCACAACTCATAAGGTGTAATTCTTGTCTTGGGCCTGAAGTAAACTCGGTTGATAACATGACATGCAGTGTTAACCGCCTCGGCCTAGAGGTTGTCAGACACATATTTTTCCTTCATCATAACTAGACTAATTTTTTGCAAGTGCATTTTTTTCTCTCAACAACACCGTTTTGTTGTGGTGTTTTAGGAGCAAAAAATTCTTGATCAATGCCTTTTTTTTTCACAAAATAGTTTGAAGAACACATTTTCAAACTCACGACCATGGTCACTTCTTATTCTCACGACATTTGTTCTTTTCTCAACTTCGAGCTTGAGACACAACTTCTTGAATGTCTCAAAAGTTTTTGCCTTGTCTTTAAGGAACTTCACCCATGTGAATCTGATGTAGTCATCCATACACACAAAAATGAATCTCTTCCATCCAATGCTTTCGGTTTGAAAAGGCCCCATCAAATTCATGTGTAATAATTTCATGGCATTTGAAGTGGTAATCTTCTGTCCAATGCTTTCGATTTGAACAGGCCCCATCAAATTCATGTGTAATAATTCCATGGCATTTGAAGCGGTAATCTTCTTTACAAATTTATGATATGTATGAATCTGTTTACCAACTTGGCATGGGCCACATAATTTTCCTCGATCAATGTTCAAACTTGGAACACTCACCATAGCTTCAGTCTTCACTAGTCGCTATAGATTTCGATAATTGATGTGCCCAAGCTTTTCATACCACAAGTTTGCTTTACTCAGCTGAGATCGGAAGCACGTTCCCTTCATGTTGAGAAGATAGCAATTGTCCCATGATCTGTCACCATGCATCAGCAGAACACTTTCTTTATCTTTGACCAGACACTTATCTCTTATAAAGTAAACAAAGAGACATTGGTCACACAACTGACTAATGCTAATTAGATTAGCTTTTAGTCCCTTCACGAGCAAAACATATTCCAAGCGAGGCATGCCAGAAAAATTCAACTGACCTCGTCCAAGAACTCTTCATTTGACTCCATCTCCAAAGGTAATAGACTGATATGAACAATCTTTTTGAAGATTGATTAACATGCTCGCATCTCCGATCATATGTCACGAACATCCACTGTCAAAATACCAACTGCTCTTTGCATTAATGTTGAGAGCAGAGTGAACCACGTAGTTTCTGTGGTTGTTCCTTGATATGTTCCGGCTATTTTTCTTTCTGGAGTACTGACCTGGTTGAGACAGACCTCTTCTTCTCATCCTTCTAAGATCATTGATATAATTTCTGAAATGTGGCCGAATATGACCTGGTTTTTCACAGTAATGACAGACGACATATGTCCTTCGAGTCGATCCCTTCTGATGAGATTGCTGACTGTTCTTTGGTTCAGCATTGGATTCTGGACCTGTCAAATCTTGTGTTCCAGAAGATTGTTCGTGACAGAACTTGTCATAGGTTTGACCGCCATTGTATCCAAGCCTAGTATAATCCTGAAGGCTCTTTTCTTTAGAAAGAATTTTATCTAGCTGAGATGATCCAGAGTTCATCATTTTAAAAAGCTTCTTCAAATGCTGGAGTTCACCATTCTATGCTTGAGTACTGTTCCTGGACTGCGACAGTTCATCTTGCAGCTCCTTGAGTCTAATGGAGAGATAATCTCTTTCTTTAGTAAGGTCGGAATTTTCCTTAAGCAGATTTTCATTAACTTTAACCACCATGATCCAACTGGAATGCTGTTTTTTATATGTCTCCATAGCTGACTCTTCAGTAAATTCTTCATCATCATTGTATTCTGATGTTCTCTCGATCTTGTTGTCAAGAACAGATGTAGGCATAAACTCCTTGACAGATTGTGTCATGAAAGCAATATGAAAGCAAAACACTGTCTTGAACCCCTATAGTTTTGAATTTTTCTGAATTGGGTCTCTCTATTTTATTTGAATAATTTTTTATTTTAAAAATTGAATACAAGGGACTTGATTTTATCCAAATTAATAGTACTTGAATCTCATTTTAACCAACTTGATAGTACAAAGACCTCATTTTAACTAAATAAAGTAGAAGAGACACAATTTAGAAAAAAGTTAAAAGTATAAGGAGCCAAAATAGTAGTTTGTCTATTAAAAGGTCTTGGAATTGTGTGTGTGTGTGTGTGTGTGTGTGTGTGTGTGTTGCAAGAGTGGCTGGTAGGCATTATTAATGAATCGAGTGGGAATGAAATGAACTTATAAGCAAAGGAATGATGATGAGAATGAAATAAAATAAATATTGATATTCTTATGGCTAGTATCCATAAGAAATAAGATATGAATGAAATTTATATGAGTGATTTAATTTTACTATCAAAATTTATAATTTGTTAATAAAATGTATGAATTTGATTAAATTTATTTTTAAATAATAAAATTACTCTTTAGGAGATACCATTAATTTAAAAAAAATATTATTAAATATTATGCAATTTTAATCATATTAACATTTTTGAAAATCGAGTATCCTTCTAGTAAGTATTTCGTTAATGATTAGTGAGTTTTTATATTTTATGTAAAATAAATTCTATAATATTAGAGGTTTTGAATTATTATAGATTTTGATGAATCATAACTAAATTATTACTGCGCTTTTAAAAAATCATAAAAATTTCTCACATTTAAATTCTTTTTTCATTATCTATGTTAAAAATTTTATACAATTTTTTACAATGATCGATGATTGAGTTTTTATACAATTTATAGGAATTTATGTTGTTAATATTTTCTAGAAAATATATTAAATTTATTATAATTTTTTATAAATAATTTTATATGGATATTAGATTTCATTTGTCAAAATAAAAAATAAACAAGCAAGACATTGTAAAAAAATAATTATTGATGATTGGGAATCATTAATCTCATGAGGAGGTTAGAAATGGTTAATCCCATAAAAAATAATTTATAAAGATATGAGATTTTATTTGTCAAAAAAAATAAAAAAAATAAACAAGCATAACATTGGAAAATGGATTATTGACGATTGTGAATGACTCGTCCCATGAGGGTAAGGAATGATAAAGGTAGGGATGTGTATTCCTACAGGAATGACAATTCATGATCACAAAATCATATCAACTGTTGGATTAGTAGTAATACACATATTATGAATTCAGTGATTAGAATATAATTTAAAACTATTATGAATTCAGTGTTAGAATATAATTTAAAACATATCAAGTTAGAATAGAGGATACCATTCAGATTATTAATTGGATTCAGAGTCTTTATGTTGATTATATTGAATATCTTTCAAACCTTATCTCTTCAATTCTCAGTCAAAATGGAAGATTCTTCAATACCTTAAGAAAAGTAGTGATTAAGACATTAAGCCTACCACTACGAGATGCTAATTTGCCACATATTTTTCAGCATAAATATCCTCTTAGGCCATTTACATTTACATTGGGTAATAGATTCGATTATAATTTAGATTGATAACAAATAATATTGTATAATCCACCACATAATTATAATTTAGATTGATAACAAATAATATTGTCTAATCCACCACATATTTTTGAGATTGGAATTTCCTGTTACATTCTCTGTGTTATACTCCGTGTTATATTTTCAAATTACGAGTTTTTCTTGTAATTTTTTTCTTCAATTTTATTTTTTTGTGATTTAGTTTAATTTTATGATTGTTTTTAGGGTTCACCCCACCCAATTAGGGTTTATAATTATTTTTTAATATTTAATTTTTGATTTCTAATTAATAATTCATTATTATGGTTTATTTTTTAAAAAATATGTTTTATTATTTTTTAATTCATTTTTTTTGTTGATAAATATTGACTATGATTATTTATGTTATAATTAATTTTTATTTTATAATAAATATTATTAAAACCATAAATCTAATGATGAAACACGGAGTGAAACACAAGAAAGTGTAACAGGAAATTTCAACCCAAATTTTTGATGGATTGAATACTTTTAAGCTCGTTAATTAGATCGTGTAATCTTTTAAATACTCAATTATATATATGCATTGTCAATCTAATATCTATAATCCATCACTCAAAATAAATGTCTCCTTATTGTAAGTACACTAAACTTATTCGAGACCAGTCTCATGAATTTACATATTTTGGCACCCATAATCAAATCCAAACTTATATTAAATGGTATATTTTATAATTTTCTTGGTAATTTGATTTTGGGTACAGGTTGACGACGGACCCCTTGTAAATATGGTTTCCTTTCTTACTTTCATATATTTTATATAGACTTATACATGATGATATTAATCTTTATTTTTAGAAAAATAAATATTTATATCTGTGTAAAGAATGGTTGCGAATCCACCAAATTAAGTATGATGCCTTTTATGCAAAAGATACATACACTGCATTTTCATCAGATCAGCTTTCATAATCTGGATAGTACTTGGGAAATTATTGGTGTAACAGTCCATGTGCATGAAATAAATGTGTACATATTTATCATCTGTTTTACTTTTACGCACGTATTTATCATCTGATTTTTAAACTTCAAAAATTTTCAACCATTGCGAGCACCCTTATATATACACACACGCGCCTGTATATATTTGAATAATGTCGGTAATAAGGCTCCATTATATAGTATTAATTAATGTATTAATCTTCTTTGTTTTGTTGATGTCCCAATTCAATTACTTAAAGCACGTGTTTAATTATTTACTTAAAATGAACAAAGAAAGAAAAGTATGCAGATGAGGACCCCAATAAAAAACAGTCAAGGTTTTTTCAGATTTTTATCAGTTGGTCTAATATGTTGTTGGAAAGTCAGTAAATTAAGAGCTTTATTTCAATGGCCTATTCACCTTTATCGGTGGGGGGGACCCAGGTGTTGGGCCAACAATGTTAGCAATCATCAAAGGCTTATTCACAGAGACAACATATCCTATCTATAAGGAAACCAAGTTCAACTAGGAAAGCTCGTGGATGAGGTTTACGGGTGCTTATTTGAAGGTCGTTTTCTTTCATATAAAGTTGATGTGCTGAATATTGATTAAAATTATTATTTGTGAGTTATTAGGTTGAAATTCTTGTATTAGATAAAGTTGTTCCTACTTCTGTTCAACTCGATACTTTAGCATAATTAGTATTTTTGTAAAAGAAATGATCGAGCTAGGGTCTTTTGATATTTTATTCGTGATCTCGAGAGAGATTATAGGTGGAATCATGGGTAACTAGCTAGGGTAGGCTCTCTAGCTGCCTATCATAGTTGTGAGGAAATCTCACATCTTTTGTTCTCCAAAGATTGTGAAGAAATTAAGAAACGGTTACATAAAGTGGAGTCATATATATAAACAAATTTTCAATTTTGGGCAAATTCTCCCCAAACTAGGCTGTTTAATTAATTGAATTGGGTTATCAATCTTGTGTATTTTTACTATTTTATTTATATTATGTTCTTGTATTTTTTAAGAGCACATTTATATAAAGTATACTAAAAACTTTTATGTGCACGATTAAGTAATTTTAACAACTATGTAAAGGGAAAATATTGTGTGAGATTATCATATGGCTCAATATTTGAATTAAGAAAAAAAATTCAAACACTTACAAAAGTACAAACATATCAATAGAGATGAGTTTGGATATTATTTTTAACCCGATTTGCGATTCTTGATATGTAAAAAGTCTCACCTAACTTTATGTGCTGTGTAAATGACTGAAAAATAGTATGAAATATAATATTAATAAGATTATATAATTGTGAATCTCAAAATTGAATACTTGGCCATATAATGGGATGTAATAATAATAATTTACTTGTGTGGTACCCAAAAGATACTACTAATAAAGGGGCGACATATTATACCTAAAAAGATATTGAAAAGAAGTGAAAGAAGTAGAAGATATTGAGGAAAATTGTATGTTTATTATTATTATTATTATTATTATTATTATTATTATTATTATTATTATTATTATTATTATTATTATATATGTGTTGCTCGCGACATCAATTGAAAAGTATAAGATTCTCTTAGACTTTGAATTAATTGACCTAACATTTTTGGATAATCAGTTAAAAAGAACACGACATGTTAATGGGCTTTATGATACGAAATATCTTGCTAGCAACTTGCACACTACTTAATTTTGTATTTCCATCAAATGTTGCATTTTTTATTTTATTAATATTTATCATATGTAAAATTATAATGTCATATAAACACGTGTATGAATGATACATAAATAAATTATATAATACGATCAACATTGAGAATTTTCTAAGGAAATCAAGAAGCAACTTGTTGCCTGCTAATCTTAACGTGGAATTAGAATGGAAACTTAATTGCAATCTATATTGTGATTCTACAAAACGTAACATCAATAGGGTTGAAAATCAAACGAAATAGCTCGATACTCGGTTCATGTTCGTTCGTTAAAAGCTCGTTCGAGTTCGGTTCGATAAGCATATCAAATAAAGTTTGAACATAATTTTATGTTCGATAAAATTTAAAGTTCGACTCGAATTTGAGTTCGATAAGTAAAAAAATGAGCAAACATGTGTAAAAATATCAAACTAATTGAGCTCGACTCGTGTTCGACTCGATTAAAGCTCGTTTGAACTCGATTCGATAGATAGTCAAACAAGCTCAAACATAAAATTTAAAATTTGATATCATTTCAAACTAACTTAAACATATATGTGTTTGGGCTCGACTCGACTCATTTATACCCCTTATCTATACAACAAAAATACACACTAGTGAACTGTATTGAAAATGCTAAAAATAAAATTGAAACATACACCAAACATAAATTTGAATTTGTTCTACTAAATAGGACGAAACACATCAATAGAGTAGAGCCCACCAGAAGGGGAAAAAATGAAATATAGACCCACCAGTTAATTGGATGGAATCTCTATTCCACATCACTATTTCAACTCTTATTTCACAATAATATTTATGAGTGTTTTTTTTCTTTTTTTTTTATCAATTATAACTTTTTATATTTTAATTTAATTTTACAATTATTAGTCAAGATTAATTATAATTTATATTTAATTTTTATTTTTTAATTAATTATGGATTATTATAATTGATTATTTTATAATTATGATTTATAATTTCTTAAAATTTAAATCTTCTCTCAATAAATGTGATCGGATTGCTTATGTTGCAATCAATTTTTATAAATATTTTTTATTTTTACAGTATCTATTATAAAAATTATAAATTTAATTTTGAAACACAATTTGAAATACTAAATGTAGAATATTGGATTTCATCTGTGAAGGAATAGTTAAACGGATGAATTACAAAAATACGCAAAATCTATGTATTTACAAAAAAAAAAATAAAAAAAAAATACAACATCAATTTTTAGTGTACGGAAATACACTAATTATTGATTTCCTCCACCTATATATTTTCTCATTTGACTGCAGCGCCGGCGTAAAATAGGAAGTGACGGATTGAACAATAAAATAAAAAAACCATCATCTTCACTGACCGCCTCTTCGCCCGGAAAACAACCCCTCTCTTGACCTTGAAGGGCGTCAGCTGCCATATAGCACCTGATGGTCGTGTTTTTCCGAGTGATGCTACTATGATCACTTCACTGAATGAATTCAATTTATAGGATAGTTTTTTTTTTTTTTTTTTTTGAGGAAAATTTATAGGATAGTTTTAAAATGGGAAGAAACTTGGAATGGAAGGTTGGATAAAGGTCGGAATGACACGTGACCGTCTTTATTTTCCGATGTAATCCATTACGTCATACATCGTAGTAAGATTGCTGAACAAATCATCCGTGCTCTCTCATGTTATATTTCGTGTGCTATAATTATTTTTTAAATTTTTTTAATATATCCTAATTGGAGAATGATGAATATTAAATAAATATTTAAATTAAATTAAATCATAATAAATTAAAAAAAATATATAAACTAGCTTGGTACATGAGACGTAATAGAGAATGACACATGGATCTGATGTGATTGTCTCTAATTCTAATACAGCTAGATTAATTAATTTGATTCATGAAATACAACTAGTCTCAGTATTTTAATTTGTTTCTATCTTTAAATAAATGCTAAAACATATGTTAGATCTTTTTTCTTTCAACATTTCATTAGAGCTCAAGTGTTAATTATTATTTTATTTATTGATTTTGTATTGTTAAAATTCATTTTTTCAGAACATGACAAGATATTATTTTGGTATGTATTGTATTATTATTGTAAGGTTATATGTTGAACTAGTAATTTATACAATTGCACCATTGCAATAATAATATGCTAAAAAATAAAGTGAAATTAATTGATGCGATTTTACAGTTAGAGAGTTTACACTTCAATAAATGTGATGATGATCGTGGGCAATGTAAGTATGGAAGGATAAAAAGAGTTGCAATTCATCATTTGAGCCTAGCTCATCAGTACTCATTCCATCGTCAGTTTCGCTCTGACTCTCACTCACTCGAAATATTCTCTATCTTCTTCATAGCTTTCACCAAATTCACTATCTAGTTCGTCTCTATCACCTCCAGAACAATTATATTGGTCATTGCTTTCAGCCAACATCTCTTGCACAACAAGATCATCTTCACATTGTTTTTTCTTCATTGCAATCTTCAACCTACTCGATGTTTGTCAGTTTAGTCACCTCACCGTCTCTATTTCCCCTTCTATTATCCACATAAACATTAATGACTTGTTTGGAACTTTTCATGATATGAGAAAATAAACTCCATCACTTTCCCATCGTCATTGAAGACCTTATATTCACTAGTGTTTTCGGGACCTTCCATCGTAAACTATCTCATGATTCACATACAAGTTTCTCCACATCTTCTACAAGATCTAAAAAATCAAATTTGCCGTCATCGAGCTCGTATCTAAGTAATTTGGCCACCATGATAGTAGTATTCATCTTGAAGGAATATGAATTTCCCACTATGATTAAAATACGTAGATTGAGAATGAATTGCTACATTAAAAAACATTCAATTAAGCAGACATAACTTCACATTTTTAAAGATATATATTGTTAGAGGTCATAATCGAACATTATGTGATGATGATCTGTCTAAATATTATAAGAGTGATGCTGAATTTCTTGGAACAATACTACTGTAGAGAGTAATAAAATGTTTGTTTATCTTCAAAATAAATATACAATATAAAAACTCAACACAAAACCCACAAAAATTCAATATAATTAAATTAAAAATTTAATGAGGGACTAGATAAGACACACAAAACCTAATAAAAATTCAAATTTTAAAATCAAAAGCCTTGGTAAGAAACATATCTTAATCGAAATAGGAGCAAAAATACAACAACAAAATTTGAAATAAACACATGAGGAGTCCTACCTTTTAGCCATTTACACAACAAATTGAATCTTTCAAAGCTATCAAAGGACCACCACAACCGTCATTTTCCAAATATATTTGTGATATTTCTCTTTTCACATGTCGAGTGGACCACGAGGACCACCGCCATGACAAATAGGGTTTCTATTACTGATTTGTTCGCATTTTGAATTAAATTTTTTCTAGTGTTATAGTCCTGATATTAAGATTAGGGTTTAAAGGTTTTATATAACAGAATTATTTCAAAATGATGGTGAAATCGTGATATTTGATTGATGTTCACCATTTTTTCTAAATTAAAAAGATGCCATACCAATTTTTATGAGTCAAGTCCATGCTAGCAACCTTGTTGGCATGGCAAATTTTAATGTCATGGTCATTTTTCTGTCTACCAAAAAAATTGGGGGTGTATGTTTTGCAAAAACATGTAAGTTTGTGTCGTAATTACAAATTTTTAAAATGTGTGTTGAAATTATAAATTGTGTTAAAGTTTGTATATTTAATCATTATTAATTCATAAATAAATAAATTACGTACTAATCTAATTTTTAGTTGAAAATAACAATATACTCTAATACAAAATATGACAATTACAAATGCCTTCAAAAATCATAGTATACACGTAAATAAATGAATAGAATTGTCTAATCAAGTTTTCAGAAAGTATGCCTAATTTTATTTAAAGTAGGACTAAAATACTCATACTTGATTTGAAATTGGCTCCTTAAAAGTTAACTCAAGCTTATACTAACAAACATATATAGCACATAAATTCGTAACAACTATTATTTCCCTAGCATCCTAAAAAGTTCAATTTGGATTTTAGCTTTACATAAAAAACTTTACACTCGCGCTTTATGATATTCTTTGGTACGAAATTAGTGTTTCATTTCGTATATATTCTTGAACTTTTATATGCTTGAATTGAAGTTATTTTTATTCAACTGATTTTTTGTACAACCTTGTGGAGAAACTAACATATCTACATATTAAAATATGTTTATAGAATTTATAAGCGATTTCTTGCCTATAAAAAAAGACGGGTCTCAAGCCATTGCATGTATCGAGCCCAGTTTTTATATACATGCCTTATCCTCAAAGCAGATAGGTTTCTTTGGGCACTTATTTTCCTTTTCTTTTTAAATTGCAAGCCTTTCTTGTGCATTTCTATAATTGTTAATAACACATGTTATAAGAATGTTACACATCAAAGTTGTCAATGTTCGAAGAGAAGTTACATAAAAACATGTTTATAAAATTTATGACATATTCGGACAACGCATTTACTTTTAGGTATTATATCTTATCGCATACCTAATATTAATCATGGTTGCAGAAGGCGGGAGGACCTAGTGCCTAGACGATCTAAAACGGAACCTAGACGGTTTTAATTGATTTTTATTATTTTATTGATTTTTAATCTATAAATTTTGCAATTTTGAGTTATAAGTTCATAAAACATAACATTTCAAACAAAGTTAAAATCATTCAAAAGTCGATATAAATTAAAGGAAAAGTCAAAGTTAAAATCATCCAAAGGTAAACAAAAAAAAACATTCAAAGTTTAAATAGTCTAAAATTTAAAAACAATGACATAAAGTTCAAACATTGAAATCATACAAGCCACGATCTCCATCCGGCTCATACTCTTTTCTTTTTTTTCCTGTTTTCAGATATCTCCTCTCTGTATTAGACTATTAGGCTTCCCCTTTTTTTCAATTTCACTTTGAATTAAATTAAAACTTTAGTTAATTGTTAAAAAAGATAAGAGTGGATATATGAGTTGGAGCTCTAGCTGAAGTAGTTGGCAATGAGGGTTGCACGGACGAAGCTTGTTTTGGCTATTATGAAGCGCAAACATCACTGAGGTGCAGAAATGTTACCTTTTTCATTGAATCCAAGGTCTCAATTATAATTGTAGGAATATGGATCATTTTATAACCATGCTATTGATTTATTATGCACTAAGTATTCTGTTCCGACTTGCCTTTCTTACGTGGTTGCTAGTTTATGTTTTGATATTGAATTGAATGTTTTTTATATTAAATTCCTTTAGTTCTTTTACCTTTTTTTTCAATGCATCATTTGGAGATAATTTATAGTGTTCCAGTAAGGGACATATAGATCTTTTACCTTTAATTCATGAATTATCTTTATTTCACCATTTTTAGTAGAATATTAATTGTCTTTTGATGAGTTACTATTTTTTATATTCTCTTAAATTCATGCTTTTATTTACGTCGGACCTTTAATCTTGCATTGTTAATGATATGAGAGATTATTGATATTTAGTGTAATCAGTCTGATATGGATCTTTAAGTGGGAGAATCATTGATGGTCACTAACATGCACCTACTATGAAAAATATTTTATAATTGTTTTGTGTTTGTTATCTGTTCAATGTACCATAGCTTGGTCTTAGAATCCAAGCACTAGTGAGTAGTCTGTGTACGTGCATGTGTAGTATCTGAGTTGGGAGGATAGCACCAACCACCATATATAAAGTACTGTGATAAATGATAATGTTATATGTTAGTATTTATTTATATGATAGAATACGATGTGAATCAGATTTCATTGAAATCAAGAAAAAACTAATGAATATTAAGTACCTGTAATGTATCATTCAGATTAGCTATTCATATGTGTTATGATCTCTGAATTTCTATTGTAAATGTGAATGTCCCGTAGAGGGGATGAGGCTCAAAGCGGAGACACGGGAAGAATTTGAGACCTCAATTCAAATTTATTTCTTCACTTTATATTTGTAAATTACTTAAAAAATATGATTAAGAATTCAGTTTAAAAATAAACTTAATTGCAATTTTTGTCAGCAATCACATTATGAAATGCTTAAATGCTCGTGCGTTCAACAACTAGCTTTTTTTTAGCACAAATTATATTCTATTTTTGAAAAGGCAATGAAATGTCCATTACGGATCTTTTTCATGATGAGCATCTATACTCAGCACGGGGCACACGAGAGTCCTGGTATGTAGAGTTGGGAGAGCTGTCAATTGGGTACTCAAGGTACCAGAAGAACAAATTGAGGCACGAGAGCAAGTTCTATGCCTGGGATAGCTCTATTCTATGGAGGTGATGTGCGGATCAAATCATAAGAAGATGTATCCCAGACTATGAAATTGAGGAGATTTTGAAGCGTTGTCACAATTATGCTTGCGGGGGCATTTCGGACCAAACCGAACAGCGATGAGAGTTTTGGACTGTGGGTTCTTTTGGCCCATAATTTTTAAAGATGCCCATGACGTCTGCATAAGGTGTGATCAATGCCAGAGAGTCGGGAACATGACAAGAAGAAATGAAATACTCATGACACCTATCATGCCAATGGAAATTTTCAATGTTTGGGGAATGGATTTCATGGGACCCCTTGCAAATTCTAAGGGGAATCATTACATCATCATGGCAGTTGATTATGTGTCCAAATGGGTAGAGGCCAAGGCTACTCCTACCAATGATTCAAGAGTAGTGGTTGCATTTCTGAAATCCCACATTTTTAGCTAGTTTGGTGTGCCCAGATCCATCATCAGTGATCAAGGGACCCGTTTTTGCAACCAAACAATGGAGAGGCTATTGAAGAAGTATGGGGTGAATCATAGAGTCACAACAGCCTATCATCCACGAGGGAATGGCCAAGCTGAAGTCTCTGAAGTTACATAAACTGTGTGATCATGTTCATCATCATGTACTCGAACATTGTTGTGAACATGTAAGGTCAGAATGTAAAAACTTAAAGCAAGTAAATAACACGAGATTGGTAACCTTGTTCGATACTGATCTACGTCAGGGGGACTTCACAAGTCTGTGAGAAACAGTTTACTACCCCGTTGAATAGTTACAAAGACTATTACACGAAGACTCCCGTCACTCGATCGCTTTCCTACCCAATTCAATCTCTTTCACTAAATTGAATTGTGAGCTCCCCTCACAACCTAGAATCCCTCTAGTTCCCATAGGAAATCTCTCCCAAGACTCCTCTAAGTGTGTATGAAAGTGAGTTTCAAACACAGACTAGAAACATAATGATCTAACCGATCAAACCTAGTCTACCCGAATACAATATGCTTCGAATATGAAGTCTTTTGACTCTCAGCCCTTTGTGTATTTGTAAAATTCGTGTCACCTAATCTAGTCTGATTCCTAGGCTATTTATAAACAACAGATATAGCCTAAACAAGGTAATCAGAAGTCCTACTTTGACTATGATTTAACAAGAAACAATTTCCTTAATTAAATTGGACTTTCCTAGTTTAGATGTCTTCCTTGAATAGAACTCCTTCTTTCCTTCTTGATCTTCATCATGAATAAGGTAGCTTCTATTCTGAAACGTCCATCTTGAATCTGCAGCTTCAACTCCTTGAATCTAGCATGACACGTCTCTTGTAAACTCTCTGGACAACCATGTACATGATCATGTCTCTGAACATGATTAAGTACATGTCGTGATCTCTAATCAGGTTGTTTTATGCCTTATTGCTAATTTTTTAGCTATGATTGGCAGCGGAATGTTCACAATATTGTCTAGAACATGTTATTCGAACATGATAACCAAAATCTTATGTGATCTTTTGAAATTGCCATATTGCCATACAGATTATGACAATCTTGAACACTTAAGTGCAGATGGCACTAACAGTCTCAAAATGAGAAATTAAATCCATCCTGGGAAAGGTAGTGAATCCAAGTAGGAAGGACTGAAGTGCCCATCTGGATGATGCCCTGTGGGCATATCGGACTGCATTCAAGACATTAATTGAGATGTCCTCTTACCGGATGCTATTTGGAAAGTGTTGCCATCTGTCAGTTGAGCTGGAACACAAGGCACGATGGGCACTTCAGAAGCTAAACATGGACAAGGATGCAGCCGGGCATTTCAGAAAATTTTAGATTCAGGAGCTGGAAGAAATGAGAATGGAAGTTTATGATAATGTTGTGCTTTACAAGGAAAAGATGAAGAGGCTTCATGATCAAGTGATTAGAAGAAAGAGATTCTTCCCAGGGCAGCAAGTGCTTTTGTACCATTCCAGGTTCAAATTGATGGGAGGAAGTCTGAGGACCAAGTGGGTTGGTCCATTTTAAGTCTATCCGGAATGGTCCAATAGGGCAGTTGAGCTTAAAAATTTCGAAACTGGAGGGCAATTCAAAGTAAATGACCATTTTCTCAAACCATACCTAGGGCATTCTGATCGGGATGCCAGAGTGGTTTGGCTTGGGGAGCCCATATATGCCTGAACATGGATGGTGTTGTGCCCACGACAGTAAATGAGGCGCTACTCAGAGGCAACCCAGGTTTTTAATTGCTTTAATCCATTTTTTATTTTACTTAAATAAAGTTTCCAGTTAATTAAACTAGTTTAGGGGTAATTTTACACTTGTTTTGAATAAGTATGTAATCTGCAGGTTAGGATAAAGAGAGAGAAGCAAGAGATAAAGATAAATCTTGGAAAAATAAGGATTCTGAAGCAGGGCATTTTGAAGAGATAAAGTTTATTCTGATTTTTTAGGGGATAAGTCTTATCCGTTGATGTGGGCACGCTGATCCGAATAAATCCTTTGGAATTTGAAGAGTCACGGTCACATCAGGAACAATAACACTTTAATAAAAAGCCAACCCCACAAAATCTAAACTCTCACTTTCATCTTTTCGGAAAAAAAATCAAAGCTTTCTTCTTCTCTTTTCTCAAACCCTACATCATCTCTCTGCTACCTTCAAACTTCAAAAATGGTGAACACTCGTGGGAAAAATGTTGTGCCAAAAGCTGGGGCTAAGGCTAGGTTGGAGTTTGATACTCCTGTTACGTCTGCAGAGCCCACTCCAGCTAAGGTGGTGAAGAAAAAGGCTGTTAAGCCTAAGGAGAAGGTCGTGCCTATCGCGACCACCTTGAGAAAATCGGTGAAGAAAACCATGCGGAAAAAGAGCCCGTAGCTGAAGTGAGGTCTGCTACTCTATCTCAAGACGAGCAGCATGAGGAGGACACTACTGTTGGGGGCACACAGGAAGAGGAAGTGGCTATGGAGCCCACGTAGAAACCTGAGAATGAGGTCTCGAAAAAGTAAAGAAATTAGCTAGGGTTCCAACGCCCCTGCCATCTCAAGAGATCGGTGAAGAAGAGGAGAACGTGGAAGAAGAAGACAATGATAAAACCCTAAATGACTATCTAAACGAGCTGGCAGAAGATGATGAAGAATAACCTGTGGAGGAGCAAGTCCAAGAAGAAGAGCCTGTTGAGATCAAGAAACGGGCATTAGAGAAAGCTAAGGGAAAAAGAAAGGTTGGAGAGCCCACTCTAGCAACAAACTGAGCAGCAAGCCGAGTCCTAACAAGCTGAAACGAGGAGGAGGTTTCAGAATATCAAGAACAGTAGTAGCAACAGAGCGAGTCATCCCAGGCACAAACACTTGAAGATGAGCCATCGGAGGACTCACCACCCAAGCAAATGGTGGGAAAAGCGGTGGTCATGAAAGCTGGAGCCAAACTGGCTGGGGAGCCCTCCTCGAGAAAAAGAAAAGCTGACGAGGGCACACCAAACCCTGAACCCAAGAGGGGTAGATGGGTAGGGGGCCCCACACTGAGCAAGCCAGGAAGCAGCCCACCACCAGTCCAGGGCATTATAAACTCCAAGGGAGTTCACAGTGAGTCGCTCGCAGCTCTTGGGATAGAGCAAGAGGTAAGGGATTTATTTCCTGCTATTGGTTGGGATTTTTTCTTAGATATGAAGTGTGTGATTTTTGCTGCTCTCTCAAGAGAGTTTTCCAAAGTTTGAAAATCAAAGCTGTAAACAAGCCTATTACGTCTACTAGGGTTATTAGTTTTAAAATTCTGTGTAGAAATTTTTCTATGTCCGCTGATGATTTAAATATGATGTTGGGCATTGTATCATACTTGGGCCTCCAGGAGGATGAGTATGTCGATGTCGTGACTGTTGTGCCCGACTCCGCTGAGGGAGTTGAGGCGAAATGGGCAGATATTGGGGATGGCTCTACTTATCATAGTCAAGCCACAAAGGAATACTGTTTGAATAATGATGCTTTGACGTTCTGTCATAGGGTGTTGGCATATAGTTTTTTTGGGAGAAATGATAGCTCTAATTCAATTACAAACCAAGAGTTGTTCATTTTGTGGTGCATGGTGAAAAAGATTAAAATTAATTTCGGCTATGTGGCCATTGTACATTTTAAAGAAATTAAAATGCACCCTAGACATCGTATCTCTTGTGCTCAGTTGATTACCCAGATTGCCGTTAGAGCCAGGTTGCTTGATTTGAATGAAACTGCTATGATCCCCTACCCTGTGAATATTTTGATTTGAGTTGTTTGAGGAGGATGCAAGATGTGGTTGACGATGAGGATGGAAAGCATGTGTTCTTTGTGCCGAGGGTAGACCCCTCGATCATGTTTCTTGTAACTGCAAGTTCATCGAAGAAACCACCAGCGGGGAGGGCACAGCAGGGAGAGCACCCAGTCACGGTGATGATGAGGAAGTTGGAAGCGATGGAGAATGCGCAGTTTCAAGCTAATGAAAAACTGACCTACATGGAGGCAGCCCTAAAAGCCTATTTCAGACACGTTGGGTTTTCTTACCCAACTCCCTCAACCAACTAATTCCTGGTTCTTTCTGTCCTTAGATTAGGTTTTGTTTTTTTGTTTATTTTTTGTTCTTGTTCTTTGTTATTTGTGTGTCGCCCCTGTTCACCCAATTTGCCTAGTGAAAAGCGTGTTGGTGGGGGGGCATTCCAGTTTGTGTTTTTGTTTTTTGTTAAGTCTATTTTAACACTTTGCAAAATGCAAAGTCTGTAGGTGGTTAGTTGAGTCAAGCATGCTTTCTGTGAGGTTCGTGTGGCCATTTCATTTGATTTTTCAATTTAATTGCTTATTCAAAATCAGCATGCCCACAGTAAGATAGGGATGACAAACAAGTTAGCATGCCCTGTGAGATTTGAGCCTATATGTTGTATGCCCACTACACAGCTCTTCTTTACTTCATGTGTGTTGACAATCTGTGCTTAGGAGTTTTAGAATTTGCTACTATTCTGTTTGAAGTCTGGAAATTGTTGATGCATATGTAAATGATATAAGCCACCTTTTGCTGAGTCACAATGCTATAAATTGACCCACCAATAACACAACCTTTGCAGCCCCCTTGAGCCTATGAAATGCCCTGGCAGATTTCTTGTTTGGGATGATAATACAAAGCCAGGGCATCACTAGAGCCTGAAAAAGAAAAATAGGAGAAGACAGGATTATTGGGGGTGTTATATGAAAAAAAAAGAGGGGCCAGAAAAGATAGGGAGAAGAAAAGAAAATAATAAAAAATAATAAATAAAAAAGAAAAAAAAGATAATAAATTCCCCTTGATCTTAAGTGTTCAGAATGCCCAGATAAAGAAATACTTATTGTTTGAACCGGGCACAGAAGAGTAGTCAATTTAGAAAAAATAGGGGGAGGGGGGGTCTGTACAGAAATAAAGCCCCACCTTACATGAAATGCCCACTGTAGCCTAGAAAGCCCTATTGATACTTATGCATCCATGGTTTCTGGAACTTAACAGCAGAAATTTAGCAAGTTTATGGGATGAATAAGTACAGAATTGTATTGAATTGAGTGAATACACTATGCCTAAACACTGAGTGAAGAGAGTTTGTGAGGATCACCATGCTGACTCATTTTTTACCTATTTTTGGTATGCTAAAACTTTGAAATTTTGTTGGAATATTGAATGTTAATGTGCCCACACTAATTTCCAATTTGCATGCTTATGTCTTGAGTCTGTTTCATTTTACCTTTCTTTTGTTTTGTTTTTCTGACGCGTTGCATCCCATGCTTGAGGACAATCATGTCTAAAGTATGTGGGTGTGATAAGTCCATTTATTTCATGTTTTATGGGCATTTTATTCGTTATAAATGTCCTTTTTATTGTGTTTTGAGTAAAAAAGAATCAGGATGAGGTAAAAGGGCATTTCAGAAATTGATTCTGGCGAAAGGCACATTTTATGCCCAATTATTCACGATTATCTCATCGCTTACATTGCATTTATAGACACCGGGAACTTCTTCAGCATCCATTCCATATTCGGGAGGCAGAATGGGCGTATCAGAAATGGATGGAGCTTACCAGATGATGTCGTGCCCACATTGCTCGTACAGACTCGACAACAGGCCAGAATGGGCATTCACGAAAAACTCAAGATTCAGTTGAAAGAGAGCGACGTGAAGGATAGCTGCATATCCGAAGAAGAGTTAGTGATAAGTTGGACTTCTAAGAGGCGTTGCAACGAAGAGATAAACTCAATCCCTAAAAAATAGGGATTTGATCAAACTGAAGCTTATTCAGACAGATCAGAATGGGGCACATCGGATCCGGAAGCCAACGAAGACCCCAGTTTATTGGGGAAATTCTAAATCGAAAATGTAACTATTTAAGCTATCTCTAATTGCTGGAAAAATAAGTTTTTAGTCAGAAACACTGCTACAATTTCTATTTTCTGCATTTTACTTTGTTGTACGCTGCATTGCAGCAAGAACAACTCCAATAAGCCTTAAACCTTTGGACGTATGATTATGTTTACAAACTCAACGTTGGAGTTGAGTCTTTTTGCTAATTAATTCAGTAAGTTTTTGTTTATATTATGTTTTTCATTTCTGCTATTTTAATTATGTCTAGCATGATTGGCTAGACCCTTTTATTCTGGTGTTTGAACAACAAAAATGGTTTGAGTATAAATCTGAACTCATGAGGCCAAAATGGGCATAGTAATGCATGATAGGTTTCTGTTGATTCTTGAGCCCATTTTACATGAGAGTGTGTCTGAAATGTCCAATGTGGTTGATCACTTCTTAGGCATAGATGGCACACCACTATTAATTGAATTGGCGAATCATGACTGTGTGTTGGTTCATATAGTAATAAGGGAATCAATGGGTTGTTGTGGGCACACGAGGAATCGGTAAACACATTAAACTTGGGTTCGTCTAGGGCACACTGCTGCCTATTTACTTACATCTTTTGGAAGAATCTGGAGGTGGGTGATAGGTTAGGGGTTTATTTGACGAGGAATTGCTTTTAAACCTAAAATGAAAGGATGAATGATGAGATGGAGAGAGGAATCTGGTCTCCATAATTAGGTGATTTATCATGTATGAAAATCGATGTGCCCATGATCGAGTTGTTTTATATTTAAACCAAATTCAAGTTCAAATGCCAAAACCTTCGTTATTTGATATCTTCTTTACTTTCTTTTTGCAGATTTAATTCAGTATAGTGATAATACCAAAACCCCTCCTTTTGTGATTAGTTACTAGAAGGTGAAATCACAACAGCTATCTGTGGTATCAACCCCGTACTCATTAGCTGGCTACGCTCGCTGTGGGCATAGGAGCATTACAAATTATTTTTGGAGCACAAAATGACCGCGCGTCAGTATAGCCCGCCTTATAGATACAAAAGTCATAACAAGGACCCAACACTCAAACACGGTACTGGAGACGGAGCAATGGTCCGGAGTTCCTTCCTGGGTCCCTCTAGAGGTAAGATGCTTTAACCATCTCGAGATTCAATCCTTCACCTTTCTCGTAAGTCACGTAAGTCCTACGAGGATCAATCCTTGCTTTATGATCAATAACTACTTCCGGAATTAATCTAATATTCACTTTAATTTAATTGGAGCTTTATTAATTTTACTTTGATTGAACATATGCAATACTCGGGTTTTAAACCCAACATGAATCAATAATAGGTTCTTACGATACTCTTCAATTAACTTGAAACAAATTCGACTTAAAATGGAACAACTTAAAATAGGGCAGCAACTTTAAAAAATCATAGGAAATTCAATTCAAATCTGATTGAGACACGGTCAGTGGCCACTACAAGAATAATGGCAATAGACTACAGGAGAAAGACAACATGTTTTCATACACGCGTTGTCTATTACACAATAGACGACGTGTCTACACAGCCGCGTTGTCTATAGCCGCATTTTATTTTAAATTTTTCAATTTTTTTATTGTTAGAATAAAAATATGTGTTGTCTATAAATTTATAGACAACGTGCTCTAGTACCATGTTGTCTATAACCGCACTTTTCTGATTTTATGTTATACGATGTCGTTTTAAAATCCATCATCATAACCTTATCGACGCGGAGTTGGAAATTTTGAGGACTTAGAAAAAAATTTACACCTCGAAATTTCTAAATCCCTAATCCCGCTCACCCTCTTCCGCCTCCGCTTCTGCCTCACCCTCACACTTCTCCTCAACATCAAATTCATGCTACTGCTACCAGTACTCAACGCCACTACTTCCCTCAATCCCTAATCACAGTCTTCCCCTCCATCTTTGTTTTGCTCCTCACCGCTGTTTGTCGGCACTCACTGGTTCTTGTTGCTGTTGTCGCTCAACTCCCATACCTTCTTGAATCTCTAATCTCTAATTGTACCCTCCGTCTTCGCCCTCACTGATGTTGCCACTCACCTCAGCTGCTCCTCGCCGTCGCCGGGTAGAAAAAAATAGTGAGTATGTCAAACAAACTCAAATTCCTCGCAAAGCCCTCGTCTTTATCAGTTTTGTGAGATCATATGTTTATTGCCTTTTCGAAAGAGATGCATGTGTTTATACAAATTTATTTCATAGTTTCATGGTTTAATCAGAAACAGTAAGCACATAAATCAACATAATTGATGGTATTGTAATGTGTTAAGAGTCTTTATATCGCAGTAATAGTTTGGCCACCTATATTCATGTTGGTGAGAATGATGCATTATTTTCTATGGTTAAATCAATTGTTGCATCAATATGAGCAGTTATGTTTATATGTAAATATTTAAATTTATTCCAAAAGATCAGTATTAATATTATGCAGTCTCTAAGAGGAGGATTGGTGGTTGTGTATATATCTATCTACCTTTATATCACATTGTCAATAGACTATCTCATAACTTTCATTATCTAAGACTAATATACAAATAATGATTGTTGTTGAAGCACTCTGGTCTCGAATGAGCTTTGATCGGGCAGGCCAGAGGTGGCTCGAGTAGCTATCTCTACAGTTGTAGTTTTATCAGTTGCATTGTATGTATATGTTATTATGAATGATTAAATCATTGAGTTCTTTTTCATCCCAGGAATAGCAAGAGGTAGTGGCTGGCAGTATATAGGGGATTAGCAAGAGGTAGTGGCAACTGTGCAGTCCTCACTTTCTCCAACAAATCTCACTAATTTGGAAAAATAGGTAGAATAGATATAATACATGTGCTTCCTTACTTTTCTTATACCCAAATCTACCAAAATAGAGTATTGGTTGTATGAAAGTTTTGTAACAGTGTATAGTTATAAATGTTGAGAGTTTCATGCATTGTTGAACCTATAAGCAAGGGAGTAAAGAGACAAAAAATTTTGCTTGCAAAACTCCACCAAGAGACAAAATGTTCATTAGCAGAAACGTTTGGCCCAACATTGTTTTTGTATTTGTTCTCTTTTTGGTGCATTTACTCATTCCTTAATAAAAATTTTTGTGCTTAATACACTCTTCATCAAGAACTCTGCTACTTCATTATTCATGATTTCAAAGGTAGTCGACTAGTCGCAGATAAAAATATCTACAATTATTACTTGTTTACAGATAATATTTTGAAGCAGTATTGATGTTTTTAAAATATATTTAATTATATTTTTTTAGAAGATAAAAAAAAGCTAGTATGAAAGTTACCATGCATGCTGCCGAAGGGTAAAAGTATCATGCGGTGAAAATCTGCTATTTGGAAAATTATCTTTGGTGCTATATATATATATATATATATGTATATATAAATGATGGGAATTTCACTTTAATGTTGTTATGTTCATTATTGATATCAATGATATGATGCATTTATTCGAGATGGGCTAAGGAACTAATTTCACAATTATACTTTTAGTTAGGTAAATTGCATTTGATAAGCTTTTTACAAAATTTATACCTGCTCAGATTTTCAGTATATTACAAACTCAAATAGATTTAATGCTATATCAAGTTCAAATTTTTGTAGGATCATGAATTGCACCATTTTGGTAGGATCATGATTAGATTTGATTGGAGAGCAGGTGAGCTGAGATGGAAATGGTGATGGCATTTATTCCAAATTTATGTTTGTTTGAATATGTATTTTTTTCATAGCAGTTAAAGAAGTAATATCAAACTTTTCTGTTGTGGACTGGATTTCATTTCATTACACATATATCACACACACAAACCTGAGAGTTGAAGAGGTAGCAATAAGAAAATAGATTTGATTCTTTAATTGTATAATTACATGGATTATCAGAGTTTTTAAGCTATTTATATACTTATATAAATAACCATTTTTCTGCGTTGGGATCTTGATTCTTGAATTGATACAGTTCTCATTCTAAGATTTTTTGTTCTTTTTTTTTTTTTGCTCTTCTTCTTGTATTGATTGATTTCTTAAAAGTAGAATGCAAAGAGAGCTCGGGAGAAGGGGTAGATGATTCAACAAATTATATTTTAAAGAAGCTTGTAGAAAGATACTCTACTTAATTTTTGTGAACTAATATCCATTAAGACTATGTATTTATGGGATTCATTGAATAATCAAACTCACCTTGAACTGAAGGATATGGTGAACACATATGTTCTTTCACTTAGCTTGTTTTAAGTTATCTTGTACAATGAAATATTATTTCAATTTATATATTTAATGTGTGCAGGGCTATTAAATCTTTCAATTTGACTACTGGAAAGTGAGGGAGAAAAAAATGATTTATGAGAAGTGATCAAGGTATGGAATTCTTTTCTAAAACACTTATTGCGCACATATAAAGCACAAAACTATATTTAGTGATGACTAAAGACTTTGTTTGATTTATTATTTTAATGCCTTAAGGTTGTTTTTTATTACTCATTTTGCTATATATATTGTTTAATTTGTGAAGCTACAGCATTTTTGGCGAAGTGTTGATGGAACTTGGGTGGTTGATTCACTAGAATGATGATGAAGTTTTTGCAATTTTGAAGGAGTTCCATGCAGTTTGTAATTTTCAATCTTTATATTTATTACTTGTACACATTACTTCAATAGAACATTTAGTTATTATTGTTACTTGAATAATATTTTATGGTTTATATATACATTGATTTATTGTATGATGAATTTTAATATTTTAATAGAGATTTTGAATTTCATATTTTATTTGTTATTTGAAATTCAAGCAGGTATATAATAGAATAAATAAAATTAAATCTGAAAAAGAAAAATCAAAATAGTCTTACATATTCCGTGTTGTCTATAACCTTTGTACTGTTGTCTATGTTGTAATAGACAACGCGTATTGCAAGTTGTCTTTAGCAAAATGCTTGTTGTCTATGAAGGCATAGACAATGTGTATTACACGTTGTCTTTAACCGATCGAGCGTTGTCAATGATACAATAGACAACGTGAAAAACACGTTGTCTTTAACAGATCAAGCGTTGTCTATGCAGAAATAGACAACGCATTTTACGTGTTGTCTTTAACCGCCCCCAATAGACTACACTATAGTAGACAACACTCGATTTCCTAATAGAAGACGCGGATTCGGCATTGTCTATAGCCATTTTTCTTGTAGTGCACGCGTCCACTACAAAGAGACCTACAATTGGTTAGAAGGAGTCGGAGATAAATTTCGATCACCCTGGCCTGAAATTAGCCGAAACTAAAATTGTGACTGTTCACCCGAACAGATTAATCAACAAAAAGTTTAGGTCTCGATCGAGCTCTTTACTCAATGGATTTTCAATTAAAAGTATAATTTTTCATAGTATGGAAAAAAAAATTCAATGGAACAAACCGTTCAATAATATAATGGCTACAACAACAGAAAATGAACAAGAAATATAGCATCTTCAACATAGAGGAAATCTGCCAAAAAAGAGTGTGGTTTTCGGGAAACTTACAGCTGGGATTCGAAAGATGAAATGATGTCTGATCTTAGATCGGACAGAAGGGATTGAAAGACTGCAAGGAAGAGTTTCTATATACCAAAATCAAGTACATGCAATGGAGGAAACGACGGAAAATAGCCTCCGAAGTTGCACTCGCAACACATCAATTTCTGCGGCAGATTTGACGTGTCGATTTGCGATGTATCTTTAATAGACCAAACAATATCGTATTGACGATCCGAGACCTATTATGGAAACTTTGAAGAATGAAGTTTATAATGATATAGATCTCATAGAAAGATAATGGTTGGATCTACGGAAAAAGATGTCGGAAATAGGTTTGGTGAGTTACAAAAATTCAACCACCAAGAAACTAGTTGAGTTTCGTTTAGGAGCTTCAGAGCTCCAAATTGAGAAATTATTGATCCTAAAATCAACTACATAATTAGAGAAGAAACATACTCAAATTTTAGAAATTATGGATGAGATTTAAAGGATGAAAATGGTAAAATAAGACTGCTATACTAATGGTAAAACTTACAGTTGGAAACCCCAATTTTGCATGTCTTCATTTATGAATTTCTAGACACCAAAGTGATTCCAGTGTCTAACATCAACTATGTGAAGATAGGAACAATATATCCAAATTTTAGCTATGTTGGTAGAGATTTGAAGGTTGAAATATACAGAAGAAAATTATTGCTACAACTGTGGCGGAAACAGCAACTAGTGTAATGTTTGCATTCATTCTCAGCCATAAGAGAACCAAATTGGATGATATCTCTGGCTAACATCATCTACATAAAAGTGGCAAGCTCTCTGTAAAATTTCATAATTATTGGTTAAGGTTTGAGGGTCGAAATTAGAAGAAAATGAAAGGTTGTTGCTACTGAGAGAGGAAGAGAAAAGCTATTGGAGAAGAGAATGTGGGAGAAAGTTGGGCTCTTGCTCATTCCCTCTATTTGATTTAGCCAATAACTATGATGAATATGTGTAGGATATGCATGAAACTAAGTGGCGTAGATGGTGACACATGGAGTACCATTGGCATGCATGTGACACTTGAAACAAGATAAGATTGACACTTGGAACATGGTAGGGTTGAGTGGTGGCAATCAATGTGTGATGTATTTTAATATATGGTATTGGTTAAAATAGAGAACGAATAAAATTCAGTTGGAAGGTCAAACTAACTTCATTTTTAATGAAATCAATTTTTGGAGTTATATATAAAGTGGTAGGATTTTATTTTAAGAATAAAATTACGGTCTTTCAATAATTAGGATACACAAGATTACGAATGAAGAATACTCATGGAAATATCTCGTCACGAGGAACAACATATGTAATCAAGAAAGATTTAGAGGACAACATGATTTTAAGAATAAAATTGAGCCAACTTTGGAGTCATTTTCTCTATATTTGGAATTTTCAAAAATAATTTCAAATCATCCTATAATCAACACATGCTTCATATATGGCTGGAGTAATTCACAGTTTTATTTTGGGACGGGGTGTTACATATGATTTATGGATATGACATGCATTCTTTGGAACACCAGGTGCGTGCAATGATATTAATGTTCTCCATCAATCTCCAATTTTTAGTGATGTTTTAGAAGGCCGATCACCACAGGTTAGTTACATCATCAATGGTCGCCAAAATGATAGCGCATATTATCTCACTGATGACATATATCCTTCATGGGCTACATTTGTTAAGTCTATTACATCTCCTATGACTCGAAAGCATAAGTTGTTCGCTCAACATTAAGAGGCTGTTAGAAAATATGTAGAGCGGGCCTTTAGAGTTCTATAAGCTCATTTTGCATTTATTCGACATCCATGTCTTTTTTGGGACAAGGTTTTGATGGGAAAAATTATGATGGCTTGTATCATCATACACAATATGATTGTAGAGGATGAACGAGACACATACTAAACTATTATGATCCCTCAGAATTTTTGATGGATGTATCTTCAACTTCAAATGCCGAACCTTTTCACTACTCTACTGAACACATCACAAGTTTGTCGACTTATATGATTAATAGGGACCAACTTCACAATAGAGAGGCTCATAGCTCTCTTCAAAAGGACTTGTTCAAACACATATGACAAAAATTTGACACTAATTGAATACGTAATTTACATCTTATGTACTAGTAATTTAGAATTTCAAGTGTTCTAATTGTAGTTTATTTAATTATGTTTTATGTTGTTTTAACTCTTGTAATCTTCATTTTGTTGTCGAGTAAATTATGAATTTATAATTGTATGGATATTTTTTAATTATGAATTTAAAAAATATATCTAATAAATTAATTATGATTTTTTAAATATAGTAAAAATTATTATTAATAATATGTTATTTAAAAAATAAAATGATAAATATTTTATGTAGATTGGAAGAAAGAGAAATTAATATTTTAATTGAATGTCGGGTTGGATGAGTGTCACTAATGAAGTGCAAATTTTAAAATATTGGGGGTTGTGGATGTGGCGGAGAGAGAAATTAATATTTTATTTGAAGGTTTGGCTGGATGAATGCCACTGATGTGGATAGTCTTATAGCCTAGGGTAAAAAAATTTATGGGTGAAATTTATATATAAGCAAAATTATATTAAAATTGGGGTAGGCAAGCAAAATTATATCCCTTGTCTTAGACCTACAAAATCTCAAAAGGTATAACCTTTTATACTTTACATGCAAAGGAAATAAATACACGATATTTGCAACTGCCACAAATCCACAAAGGAAATAAATACACTATAATTGTCATATTCTTGAATATTTATGATTAGGGTTTGAAAATTCAACCACCACAACCCCTTTCTCTCTTTGTCTCTCTCAAAAAAAATCAAGAAGAAAATGATTGCAACTCTCTCTCTCTCTCTCTCTCTCTCTCTCTCTCTCTCTCTCTCTCTCTCTCTCTCTCTCTCTCTCTCTCTCTCTCTCTCTCTCTCTCTCTCTCTCTCTCTCTCTCTCTCTCTCTCTCCGACAATGGAGCAATGAACGGGAGTACCACGGGAGACGGCTTCATCTTCTCAAGTTGGTTTTTGACCTTTTTTTAAAAATTCATATATAGCGTGTGTATGATTTGTTAAATTGCTTGGTTAATTTTTTTTAAAAAAATTCGTATATAGCATATATAGGCTACGATTGTTAAATTGCTTTGTTAATTTTGCAATGGTTGGTTTTGTTAATTTTTGCATTGGTTGGTTTTGTTTTATAATAATCATAGCTATTAAATAATAATCATAGCCCTAAGATTAGTGTTAGAAATTAATCGTAGCTCAATTTAAAATTAATCGTAGCACTTAATTCATAATTGTAGCCCTAAGATTAGTGTTAGAAATTAATGACAGCTCAATTTAAAATTAATCATAGCACTTAATTCATAATCGTAGCCCTAAGATTAGTTTTAGAAATTAATTGTTACACAATTAAATCGTAATCGTAGCTCTTAAATAATAATTGTAGCTCAATTAAATATTAATCGTAGCTTTTAAAAATAATCGTAGATATTATAAAATTAATCGTAGCTACTAAATAATAATTGTAGCTCAATTTAAAATTAATCATAGCACTAAATTCATAATCTTAGCCCTGAGATTTGTTTTAAAAATTAACCGTAGCTTAATTAAATCTTAATCGTAGTACTTAAATAATAATCGTAGCTCAATTAAATATTAATCATAGCTTTTAAAAAAGTTATCGTAGATATTATAATATTAATCGTAGTTATTAATTAATAATCCTAGCTCATTTTAAAATTAACTGTAGCACTTAAGTCTTAATCATAGGCTCATAACCCTAAGATTAGTTTTAGAAATTAATTGTATCTTAATTAAATCTTAATCATAGCACTTAAATAATAATCGTAGGTCAATTAAATATTAATCGTAGCTTTTAAAAATTAATCATAGCTATTATAATATTAATTGTAGCTATTATCATATTAATCATAACTACTTAAAATTAATCATAGCTATTGAAAATTAATCGTAGCAATTGAAAAATTAATTGTAGCTCTTTAAAAATTAATCGTAGCCCTTTAACTACTAATCGTAGCCTATATAATATAAAATGAGATACGATTAACATTAATAAAGAGCTATGATTAATTTTAATGACTAGGCTATGATTAATGACCTACGATTAATATTTAATATTAATTCTAGACCATTTATGTCACAATTATTAAATTTTCTGATTTATATTTTGCAATTTTACAATTTTTATGAAAGATTAAATATTAACCCCAATCACCTCTATTTAATTATTAAAAGTATTTATTTTAATTATAATTTTGCAAATGTTGTTAGATTAATTGACTTAAACATCCGATGCAGCGCCTGAGGCCGATGGTCATAGTCTATGCCAGGCCGGAGGTAGTTGTGCAGATCAGAGCTACATTACATGCGATAGGTGGTGATGATGTCGTCCAGTTGTTTATATCCGGATGCTTCGGATATTTCCTGGACTACAGGGGTGTTGACGTCCAGAAGAAGGTGATCCATACTGTGATGAGTCGTGAGGTACGCGTGTCGGATCGTGCACAAGAGAGACAAGCATGGTTTCAGATTCATCAATCCATGTTACGCTTCATTCCAAGTGAGTATAACTTGGTGTCGGGATTATGATTCGGTGCTTCTACATGTGATTCGAATGGCACGCACATTGTTCCGTCGAGAGCGGTCTACTATTGATTATTTCAAGGAAAGCGCGCGACCGTCCGCGAGATGGAGGATATGTTCATACAGATGAGGATGGGCAGAGACGTTCCAGATTATGATGTAAAGGTTGCGAACATATTGTTTGTATACCGGATGATTTTCTGCATAGATCTAAACCGGTTGATAGATCCATAGGTGTGGGCTCTCGTGGAGGATGTCGACAGGTGGAATTATTTTCCATGTGGGGCATATTCTTACGATATTGGTGCACTTCATCAGCATCCTCCCCATGACTTGACAGGCAATGGGCAGGAGAGGCCACGCGACGTATCATTTTTATGGGCCAATCTGGGTACTCCAGGTAATTAGTTTTAATTTTGTTATTATAAATTAGTGATGCATGGTTAAATCAAGCCAAAATGTAACTGATCTATTAATTTATTTTACAGATATGAACTTGTGAGGTGATACCTGAGTTGGCTCGCGAGATTGGTGTGCTTAGTGGACATCTTACTATGCCTCGATGTTTGAGGTGGACATTCACGCGCCCTACCCACCCAGAGTGTTCCGCAACCCACTCCACCTACCCAGAGTGCTAGCACATCGGCTCCTATCTAGAGTGCTAGCGCCCTTGGATTTAGCTTGATCCAGCTCATGAATGCTCAGGATGATACGGTCCTGATTACAGTCTACCGACGATTCAGAAGCCTAGGCTCCAGAGCGAATATGATGATTCTCGTAAATGATATGAATTTATGATGATTCTCGTCAATAATATGAATTCATGAAATTCTTCTTCTTCTTCTTCTTCTTCTTCTTCTTCTTCTTCTTCTTCTTCGTGCAGGAAGTCACCGCTATCATCAGGGTTACATGCACCCTCATAGTATTGTGGGAAGTAGGGGACATAATCATCTCTACTTGTATTTCTCACTTATGTGTTAGATGGCCCGACTCCGGAGCTACTCAAATGTCTCGCAACCACATACACGACTATCTTGGTGGTCTGTTTGTGAAGCAGATAGAGCAAATTTACATCATCTTGCAAAAAAGCCCTGATCAGTCTGCCGGTGTTGGTGTTTGTCATGTATAATAATAACTGATACTCCACCGTGCTCAGATCAGTCTGTAACAATTTGTGCACCTCTCTCACTAGTGAGTTAAAACACAGTTTATCAGTTGACATTATGACAAGTTGCTTGTCACCATGTACGTATTCTGATCTCACCCATCGGCCACTTTGTCGTACAATAATGCGACATCTAACCATCTGCATTTTAAAGGTACGATTAATTCAAAAACATTGCTACAATTAATTAAAAAAATGCTATGATTATATTTAAAAAAGAAACGATTATATTTCAAAACACTACGATTATTAAAAAATTACTACTATTAAATTTATAAAAGCTACAATTATATTTTAAATTACTATGATTAATTTAAAAGAAAGATACGATTAACTAAAACATTGCTACGATTAGCAATTATGAGCTACGATTAATATAATAAATGTTACGATGATTAAAAAATTGCTACAATTATATTTAAAAATGCTACAATTATATTTTAAATTGCTATGATCAATTTAAAAGAAAGCTACGATTAACTAAAACATTGCTACGATTAACAATTATGAGCTATGATTAATATAATAAAGGCTACGATTAATTAAAACAAGCTTATGATTAATATAAATAATGCTACGATTAATTATGAACAATGATACGATTAATTAACTAAATTCATGATTAATTAATACAAGCTACAATTATTAAAACAAAGCTATGATTAATTAGTATGCTACGATTATTGATGCTATGATTATAAATTTTTAACATACGATTAATATCCCCAATTAGGGTTGTAAACAAATCGAATCGAGTCGAACACCTTGATGCTCGAGCTCGACTCGTCAAGGAACATTTAAGTTTGTGCTCGGCTCGAGCTCGAATCGAGCTTTTTTTCTCTTGTTCAAGATCGGCTCGATATATATTTATCATGTTCGAATTCAGTTCGAGCTCGACTCGTGAAATGCTCGAAAATTTACTAAACGGGCCTGAGCTCGAATGCTCGAAAAAAGCTCGTTTAATTTATATATTCGAACTCGAGCTTAAAAAAATAGTTTATTTTATTCATCCATTTGAAATATTTATAATATTCATGAACATGTTCGATTAAGCTCGAGCTCAAACATATTCGCTAGCTGACCGAGTCGAATACCACTTTGTTCGAGGTCGACTCGATAATTTTATCCAGTTTGATTCAAGGCTCGAGCTTGGCTTGTTTGGAAAATGAATGAATTTCGAATGAGTTTTTTTTATGCCGAACTCCAAATAGCTCACGAGCGGCTCAGTTCATTTACGGTTCTATCCCCAATGCTACGATTACTTAAGTATGGCTACTATTAATTCTTAACCTAATCTTAATTTAATCAAAGCTACGATTTATTATAAATAAGGCCATGACATGCAAATCTTCCCCTCTCGCCTATTTTCAAATCATAACTCAATTATAAATATGCAATATCATCTAAACGAGAAATATTTATGCAATAATTTCATAAAAAAAGGACATTAGAAAACGTACCTTTCATATGGAAAATTATTTGCACTAATTTCTTCTTGATTAATAATTTTGCACACGCCTTGTTCAAATTTTTCTTCTCGAACTTTTACTCTAAGTTTTTTGCTCAGATTATTGTAGTATAGTGTGTATAATGTCGGGTGTGCGTGTCTATATATTCAAAAAATTCACATACCTTCTTGTTAGGAAATAACACACACACAATCACGAAAAACAAACACAAGAATTGTTTACCCAGTTCGATATGATGTGTATCTATGTCTGGGGGCAATGCCAAGCCAGGGTTTTCACTATATTTTTTAGATTCAATTTACAATGGGAGAATAGTAATATATAGATGCTAATAATCGAGCCCTAAACCGCATGGCCCCACAAAAAATACTTGTACGGAAGCCCAAAAAAAAAATTCGGGTTCATACTTTGGATTCACTATCTTTTTTGGATTCAGTTGGATCGCCGAACTCGTGGTAGGATTTACATCCTTCCAGGCTCCATACTCCAACACTTCTTACACAACAACAAAAGCATGCATTAAATTCGGTCAACCAATTTCTACCTCATGTACCTTCTGTTTTATTATTTATTTAATGAAGCTCAGTAACCATCTCACTTATACAAGAAATAAATGCATTCAAGTAATATTACAAAATTTTCGTAGCATTTTACAAAAATAATCATAGCATTTTATAAAAATAATCGTAGCTTTTAAATTATAATCGTAACATTTTATAAATATAATTGTAGCATACGATTATATTTGTAAAATAATAATCGTAGCATTTTATAAAAATAATTGCAACTTTTAAATTATAATTGTAGCATTTTACAAAAATAATCGTTGCACATGATTATTTTTAAATAATAATCGTAGAAATTTATAAAAGTAATCATAGCTTTTAAAATTTAATCATAGCATGTTAAAAATTAATTGTATATGTATGATTGGTTTTTAAAATTAATCGTAGCTTTTTAAAAATTAACCGTAACTTATAAAAATTAACTGTATGATTTTAAAAAAACACTCGTAGACATTAACTTATAAATAATTGCATTTCAATTTTATAATTAATCGTAGCCATTATCTTTATTTCTTAATTCAAATTTATAAGGAATTGTACCCATTATAAATATAATTGATTTGGACTCACATAAAATGTAATATATATATTCCCTATATAGTTGTTGTGTAGTGATAATAAATGTCAAAGTACACTTACTTAATGATTGAGTGTGAGAACCAAGTGTGTCATAGGGGTATTTGAGACATTTATACTTCAAATTGTCTATAAAACTCCCTATTTTTAAAAATTGTTTCTTTTTCCCAATCTCTATTTTATTTTGCGCATTTTTATCCATTTATACAAATTTTATTTTTAGTTTTAATATTTTATTGCTACGTACTTTTTATTTTTGCTTTATTAATATTCTCCAAACATTATTAACGCAACAAAATATATTACCAAAAATCCCTCAAGTCGATTAGAGGTTTGATTGAAGAACCATTGCAACAGTGAGGAAATAAATCCGAATCACTCACGATTTCAACATGACCGCCTCATCCGAATTAAACCCAAACCTGTTTATAATAACATCCGTAACCAAACGTTATTTTCCACAGCTCATTTTTTAATTCTAAAACACAAAAAGTAACATATGATTACTCATTTATCAAAATAGTAAATAATAATGTTTTATTTTTCAAACATTTAATTTGATCAAAGCTAAATTCCAAACAAACATGGAAAATAATTTATTATAATTAGTAATTACAAACTAAGAAAATATCATCCAGCAATCATGACTCAAAAATCTTATCGATCAAAATACACAAGAATATTGTAAAACTAATATCAATAAATTAAAGCACATATATTTAAGATGTCACAAATCAATTACTATATAATAGCTCAATAATAATAGATTTATGTGGCCTTTTAAATTTGTGGTTTTGATTTTGTGATTGTTCGATTTTATTTATTTGTTTTTCGGTTAATCGCGCCATTCGTTTGTAATTGAACCATAATATCAGATCTGTGTTAGGAATTTCGCGTAAGAGAATGATGAAATTTGGATTTGGTATTTTGTAACTATTATGCTCTATTTGCTGAATATGAAGCTAATATTTCATTGCTACGTACTTTTTATTTTTGCTTTATTAATATTCTCCAAACATTATTAACGCAACAAAATATATTACCAAAAATCCCTCAAGTTGATTAGAGGTTTGGTTGAAGAACCATTGCAACAGTGAGGAAATAAATATGAATCACTCACGATTTCAACACGACCGCCTCATCCGAATTAAACCCAAACCTGTTTATAATAACATCTGTAACCAAACGTTATTTTCCACAGCTCCTTTTTTAATTCTAAAATACAAAAAGTAAAATAGGTGTGTGAGTTAAAACACACACACACAAAGTAAAATAAAAAATATATATCGCCTCCCGTAAGCAAAGATTGAAGTTTTGCTGGACTCGTGTAAACTCTTCGAATCGGAGGTTAGTTTCCTATGTTTTTTCAAAATCAATTTATGTGGCCTTTTCAATTCGTGGTTTTGATTTTGTGATTGTTCGATTTATTTATTTGTTTTTGGGTTAATCGCGCCATTTGTTTGTAATTGAACCCTAATATCATATCTGTGTTAGGGATGTCATGTAAGAGAAGGATGAAATTTGGATTTGATATTTTATAACTATTATGCTCTATTTGCTGAATATGAAGCTAATATTTCATTGCTACGTACTTTTTATTTTTGCTTTATTAATATTCTCCAAACATTATTAACGCAACAAAATATATTACCAAAAATCCCTCAAGTTGATTAGAGGTTTGATTGAAGAACCATTGCAACAGTGAGGAAATAAATCCGAATCACTCACGATTTCAATATGACCGCCTCATCCCAATTAAACCCAAACTTGTTTATAATAACATCCGTGACCAAACGTTATTTTCCATAGCTCCTTTCTTAATTCTAAAACACAAAAAGTAAAATAGGTGTCTGAGTTAAAAAAAAAACCCACAAAGGCCCTGTTTGGTTGGCAGGAAAGTAAAGTTATTTAGGAATATGATTTCTAAGAATGTTATTCTGAGGAAAATAATTACCAGCAGATTATTTATACTGTGTTTGGAAAATTCCAAATAAATTGTCAAGAATCTTATTCCAGTATTTGGTTCAAATTAACAATCTAAGAAATGTAATAATTAAATTATTATTTTTATAATCTTACAATATTTCTTACCCTTTCATATTATCAACCATCTTTATAATATTTTAGGAAAATACTTATATGCTTTATAAATTCACGTTCAACCTAATTTAGTTAGATTAATAACTTAATAATTATGAAGATATATAATAATGAAATAAAAACTCAAAGTAATGGATTAGAACAAAATCCGATTGAAATCATTCAAATATAAACAATCCATGTATCTAAATCAATATAGAAAAATGAAAATATTCAAAACATGTATATAAAGTGAATTAGATAAATTTAAATTACAAATAGCTAAAAATTAATTTTCTCCAAGCAGTTCTATCATAAATGACTCTCTCTGGGCATCATCTTGAAGAGTGAAAAAGTAATCCAATAAATCTGGATCTCGAACGAGTTTCATAGCAGCCCTTTACCTTTCACCATTTGTCAAATATTCAATTTTTTGCAATTTTTCATTAAGCTTGTGGCGATTATTTTCTTTCTTTTGATCAACTCCAACAATTATTCTTTCCATAAACTTACCCATTTCCTCATTGGATTTGTCCACATTAGAAGTAAGTGCATCAGTCATGCGTTCCAAACTTAATATCAAACTATCGGCACTTCTCCTTCTCTTCCGTTCAGGCTTTTTTGAAGTTCCTTCACCTCGAGATTTAGTTGTTGGTGGGATAAAATGGTCATCATCTTCATCAGATTCTTGATCTTCTTGATTTAAATTATGTTCTCTTTCTAAGTCCTCAATCACGTCTCTTGGAGCTTCAGCATACATTCCATTAGCTCTATCATTGCCCCAAACAAGTGCTAATTGATCATAGTAAGGGAAAGACTTGTGTTTCATAAAAGTGCAATCTGGGTGGCTCTGCAAAAAAAATAATAAAAATACAATAAAAGAGTTCATGATATTGACGTAAAATATAAAAATAATAAACATATATATAATAAAATATTTATAGAAATAATTTACCTTCAAGTAATCATCCCACACGTCTTTACTTGCGGTAAGACATTTTCTATCATCATCCCAGCCAAAGCCACTTAATTCTCCATTAGTTCGCACATCATAAATAGCATGATATTGTTTCAATATGAGATTTTTCTCTAAGACCATGTCCTAGTAACTTTTCTTCTAATATTCTTTCTAGTTCTTTTTTATGACCTTTTTTCAGTCCACTTCCACTTTCACCATCCCAATTTCTAGTTTTTTTCAACTCAACCATAGATTCTACTAATTTCATATCTTCTTCAGTAGTCCACACATGATTAGCTCCTTTGCCACAACGAGCCATCTAGATTAAATAAATATTATCAATATTAATAAAGAACTATTAAATAAGGAAAAGTTAAATAATATACCATAGATTGTCATAATTTTTTTAAAATAAAGTCTATAAATAGAGAAAACACATACAACATAATTTGATCATGACTTGACAACTTTATTATACCATCCATTAGGACACATGATATTCCATCAAGAATTGGATTAGTGAGATACGAGATAACAACCATTATATGTGTGCCAAATAAGCAAACAACATGTTTAAATGGAATTTGAAATGTCTAAATATAAGTATATGCATTCAAGTTATCATGTAAACAACATAACTAAAATATATATCTAAGAAAATGCAATGCTATTACTATCAAGCAACATGTCTATTTTGCATCCATTGATTAAACATTTGGTTTGCTAAATTGTGTCTCCAATCTGTCCATTCCTGAGTTGGTTCAACTGAGGTAATCGGTTCACCATCTAATTCAATAGTCTCTTCTTCATTTTGAGTATCATCGTCATATACAGCTTCAATTAGATCAACTGACATATTTTGTCTAATATGGTTTTGAAGAAGACAACACGACATAATAATTCTGCCTTGTTGCTTGATTGGATAAAAATTTAGATTCCTAATGATATCCCAACGCATCTTTAGCATTCTAAAACATCTTTCAATGATATTTCTCACCGATGAATGCTTCATATTAAAAAATTCTTCTGGAGTTATTGGTTGATGGCCATTTCTCCATTCACAAAGATGATATCTTTGACCTCTATAAGGTGCAAGAAAGCCTTCACCATTTGTGTATCCCGCATCCACTAAATATTAATAACCTAAATTTTGAAGTCATAATAAATATACTATTATGTGTTCAGTAAAAATATAATTTTTTAACATATGTAAGAAACTGTAATCATTAATTAATACAATATAGTTTGACGTACCATCTTGAATTGGTAATCCATTTCTTCTACTCAAAGCATCTCTAAGTATTCTACCATCGGCAGCTGAGCCTTCCCAACCCGCAAGAACATAAATAAATTGTATGTCTTGCGAACATACTCCTAAAACATTTATAGTTGTATCACCCTTTCTATTTCGATACCTAGGTTTATCAATCTCAGATACCTTCACTTTAATATAAGTACCATCGAGTGCTCCTATGCAATTCTACAAATTCAAATATAATCAGTACTCAAATTAATTTAGAAAAAAAAGGTAAATTAAAACTTTAATATACCTTAAACCACTTCCATTTCTCATCAGTAGAATTCTCACGAACAGAGGAAGGAGCTTTTAGCAAATGATCTTGAATTCTTAGAACTGCATTCAGTACTTTATTGAAATACCTACTGATGGTTTTTCCTGACCGTAAGAAATTAGTTTTCATAGTTCGGTTTTTCTAGTGATGTGCTAGAATGTATAGAAACATATCAACTTGTTCATCGACTGTCAGGTTCCTTGTAGCTCTTAGTTGTCCAGTAGTTTCAAACATGTTAACTAGCTTTCTAAAACTATATCTATCCATACGTAATTCTTCATGACATGTTGTGTCACTAGCATAGATCAATCTATGAATATATCGTGATCGATCATACTCATTCAAAGAATAAGAGGCCTTCAAATAATATTTTCTACAATAATGTCTTATAACAGCTGAAATCACCATAATTATGGACTATATCATGTCCATTCTCTCCCTATGCATACGAATCACAATTAAATATAAAAATTTTCTCCTTGAATTCAAATTCAACCGCGTCATTCTCTTAAACTGAACACCTAAAACAATTAGAATGAAATATCTTTACACAACTGATTCCATATGATATATATATATATATATATATCAATAAACATATATTATATAATGGATAAACACACAAACACGCACATATATGTAATTCCAAGTGTGCCTTTACCTTATACATAGATATATAGATACAATATGCAGCAACAGAGATTATGAGGATTTATAAATGTGTATTTATGTGAGATGGCAAGTGCGTATTTTGTGTGTGCAATACTAAACTACAAGCTAAGCATAAACTTATAAATTTACGTGAATCTATTGTGATATAGATTCAATATAGCCGTTTGACGTGATCAATCTTCTTCATCGATATCACAGATTTTACAATTTCGTTTTATAGGCATATTGAAATTCTGAGAAATCTTAATTAGACAAGAAACAATTTATCAATGCATGAATCTCCTTATAACATAATCATTGGAGAAAAAATCAAAATAAATAACAAGATGTAATCAGTTAACTAATTAACACATAAAATTTGCAAAAAAAATAATTTAAATTTTGAGATACTGTTGCAGACATTAATATTCAAGAATAAATTAAAATTTACGTTTGGAGATGAAGAAGTAAAATAATTAACCTGTTATCACCCAAAAGTGGTCAACAATTTTTCAGAAGCAACAAGTTCATCTGTCGTCGTCTGTTGTCGACATGAAGAATTATTTTCTAACCCTAGATTTTCTTTCTCAAACCTGCGTTGTGTGTTTTTTATAGACTGCAAGGTTCGAACCCTTTTTATTTAATATTTAGCGTGTGTAGTTTAAAATCCAGGGAAAAAGAATACCTACTCCTAGTAAGGAATAAGAATTCTGGAAAGTTGAATTACTTTCCTTCAATTTTGGATTCTTTATACTTTCCTTGATTGATTAAAATTGAACCAAACATGAGAATTTAAAAATAAGGAATCATATTATTTTCCAGAGCCACATTCCCGGGTAATCAAACGGGGCCAAAAAGTATGATAAAAAAATCTATCGCCTCCCGTGAACAAAGAGCCGGTGCACTCCTGTGAGTAAAATAAAAAAATCTCATCTTCTTCAGCAAGATTTTGATTCAGATTGAAATGAAAGAAGTAACGAGAAAAGCCGCATGTGAATGTCTGTAAAAATCAGATGGTTAAACTCAAATGGACTACAAAAATATTTATTTAAATTGGGCCGTGACAATTGAAAAAAAAAAAACAGCCCATACTGAGGTAAAATATGATTATTCATTTATCAAAATACTTAATAATAATGTTGTATTTTTCAAATATTTAATTTGATCAAAGGTAAATTCCAAATAAACATGGGAAATAATTTATTATAATTAGTAATTACAAACTAAAAAAATATCCTCCAGCAATCATGACTCAAAAATATTATCAATCAAAATACCCAAGAGTATTATAAAACTAATATCAATAAATTAAAGCACATATATTTAAGATGTCAAAAATCAATTACTATATAATATTTCAATAATAATAGATTATTATTATTATTATTATTATTATTATTATTATTATTATTATTATATAATTAATTGACAAAATTTGCCTTGAGAAAGTGAAAATTGTGGTTGTCTTTAAATAGCTATATACCATCACTGAAAACATTTTTGACTAAGACAAATAATTATCAATAAAGTAATAAGAAGTCAAAAGGGAATTCATCTTTTTGTATTTTTTTAGAATCCATCTTGTATATATGAGATATTTAATTATGCCCTACTTTGTTTGCTTTCATAAATCAAATATGAGATATTTAATTATGCCCTACTTTATTTTACCACAAAAAGTAAAAAAAAAAAAAATAAAAAAATAAAAAAATATCGCCTCCCGTAAGCTTAGAGCCGGTGCACTCGCTGTATATCTCCGACACACAAGGAAGGACGCGGTGGGAAGGAAGCAGCCCTAGCCTCTGTCCGGCCGATCATTCTGCTGGCATCTCGCATTCACGACCCTTTCTTTCCTGCGAGTGGGGAAAGAGAAGCCATCTCAGTCTAAACTCTTCGAATCGGAGGTTAGTTTTCTATGCTTTTTCAAAATTAATTTATGTGGCCTTTTCAATTCGTGGTTTTGTTTTTGTGATTGTTCGATTTTATTTATTTGTTTTTGGGTTAATCGCGTGAGACAGGTATGAAATTTGGATTTGGTATTTTGTAACTATTTGCTGAATATGAAGCTATTATTCTCTGGCTTTGAATCTAGGGTTTCCGTATCTGATTTCAGAAATTGGAATGATTGTTTGGTTAGGTTATTCTGGGTTTCGCAGGGGTAGATAATTGCTGGTACTGAGATAAGTGTTTGAAGATGGCGTTGACAGACATTCTACCGAAGGCGAAATCATCCGAGAACAGTAATTATGATCACACTGATGATCCTTGGTTCAAAAATCGGTACAGTTCATCGGAGGCAGAGGCTCGGGAGGCTGTGAAGCCGGCTAAACGAGTGCCTCCTTATTTGAAACGGGCAGGGTTTAAGCCGTCCAAGCTTGAGGACTTTGGGGATGGAGGGGCATTCCCTGAAATTCACTATGGACAGTACCCACTTGAGATGGGAAGGAATAGGAACAAGCCTGGTGTGAAAACTTTGCCCCTCACTGTGGATGATCGTGGGGATTTGAGATATGATACAATTGTGCGGCAGGATGAGAATGCCAAGAAGATAGTGTATGCGCAGCACTCGGATCTTCTTCCTATCTTTGCGAAGGATGATCGGGAAGAAGATGAAATGGATATGGATGAGAAACAAAAAGAGATCGAGGAGACGACCCAAGAAACTAAGGCGGCTTTAGAGAAGATTGTAAACGTTAGGTTGAGTGCTGCGCAACCAAAGAATGTTCCTCAACAGTCCTCAGATTCTAAGTTTATCAAGTATAAGCCGTCTCAGCAATCAGCGGCTTTTAATTCAGGTGCTAAAGAAAGGATAATTCGCATGGTGGAAATGCCTGTAGATCCTTTAGAGCCTCCAAAGTTCAAGCACAAGAGGGTTCCTAAAGCTTCAGGTTCTCCACCAGTACCTGTTATGCATTCTCCACCTCGACCTGTGACTGTGAAGGACCAACAGGATTGGAAAATCCCACCTTGTATTTCTAATTGGAAGAACCCAAAAGGGTATACAATTCCTCTCGACAAGCGTCTGGCTGCTGATGGTCGTGGACTGCAAGATGTTCAGATTAATGACAATTTTGCTAAGTTATCTGAGGCTCTATATGTTGCTGAACAGAAAGCTAGAGAGGCTGTTGCAGTACGGTCGAAGGTTCAGAAGGAGATGATGATGAAAGAGAAGGAGAAGAAGGAGTTGGAACTACGGGAGTTGGCAAGGAAGGCAAGATCTGAAAGAACTGGTGTGGCTCCAGCAGGTGGTATGTCAATGCCTTCTGAGAGGGTTGGTGCTAATGATGGTGATATGATGAGCATGGATTATGAAAGGGTTAGAGATGCCCCCAAGGAAACAAGAGAAGAGAAAGATGACAGGTTGCGAAGGGAAAAAATTCGTGAGGAGCGGCGTAAAGAGAGAGAGAGGGAAAGAAGACTGGAGGCAAAAGATGCTGCTATGGGGAAGAAGAGCAAGATTACCCGGGACAGAGACCGTGATATCAGTGAGAAAGTGGCTCTTGGGATGGCCAACACTGGAGCAAGAGGGGGTGAAGTTATGTATGATCAGAGGTTGTTTAACCAGGAGAAAGGCATGGATTCTGGTTTTGCCATGGACGATGCATACAACGTCTATGACAAGGGCCTGTTTACTTCTCAATCTGCTTTGACGACTCTGTATAAGCCTAAGAAAGATGCTGCTGATGATGAGATGTATGGTGGTGCTGATGAGCAGGTTGAGAAGCTGAAGAAGACTGATTGCTTTAAGGTTGACAGGTCGTTCACAGGTACGTCTGAGAGGATGGGTCCAAGAGACAGGCCTGTTGAGTTTGACAAAGAGCAACCCGAAGAAGATCCATTCGGTTTGGACCAATTCTTGACGGAGGTGAAGACAGGTAAGAAAGCCATCGACAAAATTGGGAGCGGAGGAACCTTGAAGGCTAGTGCTGGATCAATGCGAGATGGGTCAGATGGTTCGGGTAGATCACGTATTAACTTTGAGAAAGGGGGACGTTGAGGTAAAGGTAGGTTACCCGATCGCTATGTGTGTTTTAAACTGGATTCTGTGTTGCAGCTATGAGTCAGCTATAGCTATAATGCTAACGCTGTGTCAACTGCCATGCATGACACTGTTTTATGCATACAATGATATGTTTGAGGTTGTTTGCAGTTGAATGTTTCGTATATTCATTTGTTGTTTATATGATCTTTTGCTTGGTAATAATGGTAGGAGTAGAATGGACAAGTCATTCGAATTTTTAGGATTAATAAGAGGGTGCTTGATTGAGAATTTGGAAATTTTGATTTTTTATACTTAATTGAGAAAAATTAGAAATTTTAATGTTTGAGAGATTAGTGGTTGTTTAAGAATGGGCGAATACAATTTCGACGGTAGATCTTAAATCATATCTTTATGCTAAACCGAATCCGAAAAATGATATGCTAAAGCCTAAATAGAATATTAGAATTGTTTTCAGCAACTTCTCTAATCAAACAAATTCTTAACCTGGAAGTGAAAAAAAAAAACCCCCAAAATTGTTTTACGACAAATTCTTAACCTGGAAGCAAACATCGTTTACAACATTCTCTAATTTAGACAATGCCTCGACACAAAACTAATCTAGTCTAGTTAAAAAAACAAGTGTTTTCTCTTTCTACAAGTACAATAGTTAAAAGTGTGTTTTTAATTATTACAGACAAGTGTAGAATGTTATTAAACAAGAGAATTTGAACAAGAGTTTGTTTCAAGGGCCTATATTTCCAGGCGAGTCCCTGCAGTTTCTCCGAACTCAGCTGCGGCAGAGGTCATTGCCCTCTTTGAAGCTGCAAAATCGAATAATCTTTCAAGAGGTGGAGGAGAATTAAATTGAATTTACTACCTCTTGGGATAATTATTTCCTTGAGAATTTGCACCAAATCCCGAGTCTTGATCAGGAGAGACCCAAGTCGAGCCCGTGTCTCTCCGCGTAGTCCCAAGCCTCAGCCTAGGCAGCTCTCTTGATCTTGATCTTGGTTGCTGATCAGCTGAGCAAGATCATCTTCACTAGATTAGTACTAGCTAGTGGCGCGATGTTGGGCTTCTCATCCCGCCTAAGTTCTCAAGCTTCTCTATGAATCTCTTGTTTAAGGCAATGCCGCTGGGCTGATTTGTGTCAGCTTCGTCTTGCACGTCTTTCTTCGCCTCCGTCTCTCCTTCTCCCATCCCATGAAATCCAGCAATGTCGTCTTTGAAGGAGAATCTGCTCCATTCTCCTCTGCTGTAGTCCCTGAGGAGGTGAAAGGCCTCCCATCTAAACCAGCTAGCACTCTAGCCTGAGAGTCAATGAGCATCACATCGTCTACTCCTGAAAGAACGATGAATGCCAAGCTCTCGATGATTCTTGAATAGCTCACAAGAATGGGATGCCCCGCATCCTACAAAATCACGAACAGGATGAAGAAAACTTGTTTGAAACCAGAGGTGAAACTGATATAGATAAGGAGCAGCATTTCATTTTCTTACTCTATTGCATTTGATTTTGCTGATTTCTGGAAATCTATGCTTCAAAATAGGCAGAATTGTCTCTGCTCTATCTTCAATTATCTCTCTCTTCTCCATGCTCACGGCTGAGCCCCAAGGAGACTTGGAATCCTTAGCATTCATCTTCCTCTCCCAAATCACAACTGATGCCTCGATTTTGTTCTTGAGATCGAGGATCTTGTGCTCGGATGACAAGTCCACAGACGAGAGAAAAACATCAGGATAAGGGAAGTCATCCGTGATACTCTTGTACATTGCGTCTCCAAGGCTTGCTCTCACGTTCTGCCCATAAACCACCCAGAAGAGACGATAAATGTGTTGCAAACATCTAAACATAAAATTTTTAGCCCTATGATATAAACCAGTTCTTTTTTGTTTCTTGCAGACCTTAGGAAGAGCTTCTATGTAGCTTTCGGGGATTTGCATCTCTGTCAAGACCTGCGCGTTTATAGCCATGGCTGCTTTGAGCACTTGGTGCACAGAATCCTTCTGATATTGCACCCATTTTCTAGTAACCTCGGACAGGCCATTTGGAGGAAACCTAGGCATAGGAAGCCACCATTTCTCGTTCTTGCTCGGTCCCTTCTCGCTGTAGAACTCATTTTGATCCTTGAAGTTGTCCAAGAAATCCTCTTTCATGCAATGAAAACATGAGAGAATACGATAAGAGATAATTTTCTCTTACAAGGAGCATGCCATTCAGCTTCTTTAAGGCAGGAACATTCATGTGAAGGTCAGTTCTCTGTTCTTGTTATCATAATCTGGTACGGAGTAAAGCAGGTGGTAGTCTTGTTTACTTCAAAGATCAGAGAGAGAGAGAGAGAGAGAGAGAGAGAGACCTCCATGTTGCTGCCATCTTTAGGCTTTTGTGACTGATAAGAGCCAATCAATCTCTTTTTTCCATCTGTGACTGATAAGGCTCCAACCTCTTTTTTTCACCAGATGCAGAAGCTGAATTCAATCAAAAAACATAAATTCACCGAGGATGAAGCACAAAAAAAAAAAAAAAAAAACGTAACGAACAACGAAACAGAAGAAATCCTCTTTTCACTCCCTTAGAGTTAGAGGTGGCCTATTTGGTGAAGTGAGGACCTCATAATTGAATGAGTATTGGCCAGAATCCGGTCGATACCTTTTAGGCTGAGCTAATAAAAGAGTGTACTAGAATATATATCTGATTAGATACAATGCCAAGGCAGAAGAAACACCTTTTCCTCCACCAGACATATCCTCTCCTAGTAGCCACATTGCAAACTTTTCCTTCATGAAATCAAGATCTACACTATAGCAAAAGAAATAAGAATGCATCAATACATGAATATGTAACAGAGAAATCAAACCGATATTACAAAATTGGCAAAACAGTATACACTTTTTTAAAAAAAATTACAAATATAACATTGGATGAATTGTAGTATTATACGATCCCAAAATCATATGGAATTGATTATATTTTAAAATTTATACCTTCCCGGCCAGCTACGTAAAAAACTCATCCAATTAATAAATCTTAAAATATAATGAATTAAATAGAATTTTCGGACCGAAAAATTAATTACTTAAATGTTAGATTTGTAAATTTTTTGAATAAGTGGACGCAGTTTTGTTAATTTTTAAAAAAATAGTTATTATTGAGAAGGAACTCAAAAAATAGGCATCAAAGTACAATTTACCAAAAGATTAAAACTAAAACTCTTGAAGAACAGAGCAAGAGATCAAATGTTATCGTAAAAATGCTCTTAATTCTTCTAAACAACAAAAGTTAATCTTCTCTACATGAGATACCAACACCACAATTCACTACAAAACTTGAACCAACAATTATTTGATATCTCAATTGCAAATCACTCCTCAACAATGTCAAATATCCAACAGCTCCACAAATTCTTAGTAAATTCCAGTACTTGCCTGAGAGTCAATGAGTATCACGTCGTCTACTATTGAAAGAACGGTTAATGCCAGGCTCTCGATGATTCTTGAATAGCTCGCAAGAATGGGATGCCCCACATCCTACAAAATCAAGAAAAAGATAAAGAAAACTTGTTTGAAACCAGAGGTGAAACTGATATAGATAAGAAGCAGCATTTTTCATTTTCTTACCCTACTGCATTGGATTTTGCTGATGTCTAGATCAGATTGAGGGATTCCTGGGAATCTATGCTTCAAAATGAGCAGAATTATCTCTGCTCTATCTTCAATTATCTCTCTCTTCTCCATGCTCACAGCTGAGCCCCAAGGAGACTTGGAATCCTTAGCATTCATCTTCCTCTCCCAAATCACAACTGATGCCTCGATCTTGTTCTTGAGATTGAGGATCTTGTGCTAGGATGACAATTTCAAAGACAAGAGGAAAACATCAGGATCGAAGAAGTCATCCGTGATGCTCTTGTACGTTGCGTCTCCAAGGCTTGGTCTCCCGTTCTGCCCATAAACCACACAGAAGAGACAATAAATGTGTTGCAAACATCTAAACATAGTTGATATATAATTATTGGCCCTATGATCTAAACCAGTTCTTTTTGTTTCTTGCAGACCTTAGGAAGAGCTTCTATGTAGCTTTCGGGGATTTCCATCTCTGTCAAAACCTGTGCGTTTATAGCCATGGCTGCTTCTTTGAGCACTTGGTGCACAGAATCCTTCTGATATTGCAGCCATTTTCTAGTAATCTCGGACAGGCCATTTGGAGGAACCTTAGGCGTAGGAATCCACTATTTCTCGTTCTTGCTCGGTCCCTTCTCGTAGTAGAACTCATTTTGATCCTTGAAGTATTGCTAAAATCATGTTTGAGCAAGAGATTATTTGCTCTTACAAGCAGCACATTCATGTGAAGGTCAGTTCTCTGTCTTGTTATCATAATCTGGTCGCTCTCCGCATATAATCCTGATCATATCAATGAAATTAAACGTTTAGTGTAGAACGTACTGATCTAATTAAGAAGTTGGAGCATTACATTCTCCATGCATACCTTAATTTTGGCAGAGGGCAACAAGCATACTCTTATATCAGACAACGAAGTTGACTATAAACATTCTCTGGCACAACTAATCTAATCATTCGCACTAGAATTTCACCCTTCTTCTGTTTTTGGGCTTTATCAAGTAACAGTGAAACAGTAGATGAATCAGCCACGAATCCACTTATGATCATTTCCTTCAAGAACTGCATCGCCCAGTAAAGCGTGTTGCTTTTAAGTAGACCTCGGATAATAAAATTGTACGTCACACTACAAGGTGAACAACCATTTTCCTCCATTTCTCTAAGCAAACCTTTTGCCTCCATTATTAATCCCTGCTGATAGAGTGAAACAAGAACCATGGTACACATTTGAACACTAGGTTGCAAACCTTTTGAAGGAAGCCGATTAATAATATGTCTTGCTGCATCAACTCTTCCATCTGCACACAGACCTTTGACTAGAGTACCATATGTGAGTATATTAAGATGAAATCCTCTATCTTCTATCCTTCGTAGAAATGAAAATGCTTTATCAATCTGATGATCCTTGAGCAAGCCATCTAACAAGATAGTATAAGTAACTAATTCAGGATGTATTTGCTGATCTTCCATAATATTGAAAAGGTCCCAACCTTCATCAAATCTGCCTTCACGAAATAATCCATGAATTATGGTGCTATATGTATGTGCTGTATGTTGTAAACCTTTATGAGGAACTTCGAGGAAAAGGCACCAAGCTTCATCAACCTTTCCATTCGTACAATATCCTTTGATCAAACTGTTGTAGGTGATTATGTCTGGCTCAAGGCCCTGATCAACAACGAAATGAAATATTTCTTTTGCTTTATCCATCTGCCCTTCCGAACAGTACTTGTCTATCAATGTATTGTAAGTGGCAACATTAGGACTAATGTTTTGTCGTATCATGACTTCCACAACATCCTCAGCCTCCTTCATATTTCCTTCCTTGCAGTGAGCATTGACCAATACATTAAAAGTGAACACATCCAAAGATACATTGCATAAACCAGCAATTAATGCATTATAAGCATTAACATTGAGTTTGCAACTTGTTGTTTCCTACTAATCATTTGGGCCAGGATCTATCTTGCCCTTGAAGTTATCAACAAATTACAGTGCTCCCGAGCTGGTATGAAGTAAAATGTCTTCAGTTGGGTCTACTATAGATATTTTCAATTTTGATTATTTTCTGGTGGTATGTGTTACTTTGCATATATCTTAATGGTTTAGGGGATGGGTAATATTAGTTTATCTGGTGATATGTGTTACTTCACTTATATTTGGAAGTGTGATTCGTTTATGTTTATAACAGACTTTGGGATGTTATATTAATTGCAGCTGAAAGCATTCACCACATCTTGAGTTTGGATCCTGAGAAGCATGTTGGCTGTCAAACCCATGTGTGGATATAATTATTTCTAGTTTAGTTAATGATGGCAACATAATTGTTTTTGTCATATCTGTTCTATAACTATTCTTTATTTTTGTAGCTCATATTCTGTGTTGTTAGAGTAGCTAATTAATAACTTATTTCTTTTTGGAAAGCAAGTTATAATGTGTCTTTTGATTTTTAAAACATGATATTTCTGAAAATATGCTCTTTTCTCAGCAACTTGGTTTGAAGATCTCCAGCATGTTTTTTTTCTTTTGTAGTTTAACTAATGGAAGTGAATTCGAATGAGGGAGTGTCTTGCATTTGTGTATTCTTGGCCGGGCCTCAAAAATATAAAAAAAAAACGAAATTTTGTAGTCATATATTGTTGTTTGGACTTTTCTGTTCAAATGCGAGCAGAGGTTTTGTTATAAGTTTTAGTACCACGATCCTCTAATTCTGATTGATAAAAGCACTGTAGGTTTGGTTGAGAGAGAGATCTAATTAATCATGGTATTTTGTTTACTGGTGTTTTTTAGGTTTTTGGGAAGGACACGATTTGGTTTAATACAGTTCTCTATTTGTTTCTTCTCAGTTTCTCTGTAGATTGAGGTCGGTATGTGATTGGGATGGCACAGAAACTTATCGTATCAGATTATGTACAACAAAAGGTCTCTCTCTCCCCAGTCAGATTATCGTATTAGATTCATGTGTAAATTAATTCTACAAATTATTTCACCCTTACTATTGCTTTACTCTTGGTAGTTCTCTTACCTCTCTTCCTATCATTATGATAATCATACATATTTTATAAAACATGAGTGATGTCTTTTTGCAATGTAAACCTAGCAGTGGAGCTTGATTTACAAGTTGAGCTTTTGTCTTTTTGCTGTAAATTTTCTCTTACAGATATAATAAAAGAAAACAGGATTTCCCATCATTATGAGAATAAAATGGCAACAAGCAATCGATAATTTCAACATACGGGTGTCTATCTTGAGAGTTTAAGTCATTGAATAATATATAATTTTGTTGTATATTTGGTTTCTTGTAGATTCTATTTTCTATATGCCTTAGTTTTCTTGTCATAATGAGTTTTTCATGTGTCCTCTGACTTTAGTTTTCTAACTAGTTGATACGATCCTGCAATGTGTTTTCCATATGCCTTAGTTTTCTTGTTGGCTTGAGCATGTACTAGTCATCTTAGTTGTAGCATACAGTCTTTACTTTTACTGTTAGAGTTCATAATTTTAAAACAGTTGCTCTTAATTCTCCAGTTATACTCTGCTTTCAAATTCTATTAAGCTTCTGTTTTGTCTTAATTGCATAGTTAATGAAGTAGAGGAATACATGAGAGGTTATTCCTGAAAAGGCATGGTCCACTGTGTCCTTTGCCACAAGTCTGGCAAGCGGGTCTTCCTTGAGGTCCTGGTCCGACCGTTGCTTGTTTATCATTCTTATTTTCCCACTGTCCCCTATTCTCAAACTTTCTTTTCCCTTTTGAGTTGTTGTTCTTCCTCTCCTCAGACAAGAGTAATGACTCAATGTCTTGTGCTCGTTCGAGTGTCTCTGCATAAGTAGTAGTCCCTCATCCACAATAGAAATGGCAATTTAAGCTCTCAACCCTCTTCTGAAACGGAGTGCCTTCTTTTCATCAGTATCAACCAACTGAGGAGCGTATCGAGATAGTTCATTAAATTTCTTATTATATTCATCCACCGTCAGGTTTCTTTCCTTGAGGTAACTAAACTCATTTTTTTTGCGCTCACGATAGCTGCTTGGTATGTATTTCTCCATCAAACCTTTTTAAATTCTTCCCAAGTGAGAGCATCTATTACTCGGGTGTCATTGGTCTAGTGTGAGCTTCCCACCAATAGTCAGCATCTTCAGTGAGATGGAAGACATCACATGAAACACGATGTGCATCTTCACATCTACTATGAGTAAATATTCGTTCTATTTTACGTAACCATTGCTCGACCTCAATCGGCTCTCTTTGACCACTGAAATTTGGTGGTTGATAACGTCTAAATTGCTCAACAACCTAACTTGTATCATTTTGATGTTAGTTTTCTGTTGGCGCTTGGTGTCTTCTAGGTGACTATCTAGTCGCATACATATTTCATATAAGAATTAGTAATATATTGACATTAAGTTATAAAATAAGTTTTGTTAATATCATTATCATTTCCTTAACATAAAGTCATCATCATATATCCAAAAAATGTGCCTTCAAAAGAGGACTCTTGAATACAATAATATATCATACTTGACTGTCTAGCAGTCAGATCATCATGGACATCTATCAAGGAGTTACATGTTAGGCCAAATACAAACCTACCTTACAGGGTGGCGTACAAAAAGAATTTCTAACTCAAAAAGGCGTTATATACTCCTAAGCAAAAATGCATAGTACTAAGACTATATAGACAAAAGGTGCTGATATCTAGACTCAGAAAGCAGCAAAACCATCGACATCCTCCTCCGGGTCCTCCTCAGAATCCTCATCATCATCCTCAACCAACCATCCATTACTATATGCCCGTGGATGAAGAATATGAGCAGGTGCAGGAGCTGGAACTCGATCTGGCATTGGGACTGGAACTGGAGCTCGGACTGGAACGAGAGCTGGTGCTCGGGCTGGTGCTGGTACTGGCTGCATAACCATCCAACCCGTAGGAGCTGGAGCATGCAAACGAGGTGGCACGTAATAGGGATGTACATATCTCGGTCCAAGGACTAGAGCTGGTGCTTGTACATAATTTGGGGGAGCAAGCTACATCGCCCACCTCTGGTATAGATGCGATGCAAAGCTCAGATAGTTCGTAATGTACTAAAGAGTAACAGAGTGACTCTCCGTGTAGTTTCCCAACACCCGGGCAGCGTAGGGAACCCACTCAGCTGGCAGGGTACGTAGCAGCCGATTGCCGATCTCCCAACCCGTGACTCCGGCTAATGTGTCCTAAACGTCCATCCACATCTCCGTCATACGTGTGATGTGTCGGCCTACAGTGTCTGTCAAACACTGTACACAAACAAATACTTAAATTTTATGTTTTTCTTTCATCATTTTTCAACACATGCATCAACTCTCTCACACTTAAATTTGTTATAAATAATTTTTCCATGTAGTAAAACTCTCTAAAAACATACAAATCAAAAGACAATGAAGAATTATGGTGTTTTCAAACGTTAAAATTCTTGGGGTTAATCACAAGTTTCGACCTTCAAAACATCTCGGATCCTAAAATAAAATAAAGAAAAGGATAGAAGAGAAAGAGGGCAGGACAATGGTGTGGTTGCATGTTGGATCCGGCCACCAAAAAAAGTCATCGGAAAAACTTCGACTTGCGGCCATGGTGGCCCTTTTCCGGTCATTACAGTCTTCCTCTTCCCACCAAACATGTTCCAAAGTATTTAAAACACATAAATGAGTCGAAAAAATAGATTTTTGGAAGAATTTGACCAAAATTAAGATTTTTCGGCGGCGGGCGGTGGTCCTGCGGCGCTCCGCCTTCGGCCACCTTGCCGGAAATGGCTCAAGAGTGGAAGAAGAAGGAGAAGGGTGAGCTTACCTTTAAACAAGGATGAAAATATCGCTATCGCAACATATATCGCAATTTCAATTTTACGGATATATCGACGGATATATCAATATCGCATATCGATATCGCAGAAAATTAAAAAAAATGACGGCAATCATATTAAAATCTTGAAAATTTAGCATGAAATTTTAGGAACTATTATGACATATTATTATGCACATATTCCACTAATTTTTTTGATAGAATTTTATTTTGAAAGTAAATATATAAATAATACATTATATAAATACCGTCTGAGACAATACATTTGACAAAATAATACATAATACAACATAAAATGACTAAATAAACATTATAAAGTACAATTAATACCAAAATGAGGATCTATGAGGTTCAAATATAGTAGATGGAATGCCATCTTGTTCTAAACAATATTGGTACCAACTTATCATGTTCGAGTAATTATGAATATAATTATGCACATGCGCTTGATATGTTTCTTGATTTCTTCCAACAACTTTACCATGAATTGGATAATGTCTACTGACCCAATTATTTTGTTGATACACATTTTGAGTAGTCCAATCAATTTGTGAACTCCCATATGTGTAAGAAGCATATGAATCTTGGGACATATCACTATGATCAGTGTCACCCATATTCATAGAATCAAGATTTGGCAAATAATTTATATTCAATCTTAGATTTCAATTTCGTGTGATATATGGGGAGAAAAATTTTAGTGATTTCTCCATCATGTCCTCTAACTGAAAAAATGAAAAAATAAAGTCGGTGCACGTGCATCTCACTTTTCTTTCTAAGACATCTGTTGATTTCCCGGTCTTCTTTCTCTTATATTTTTTTGCAAAGTGAATGTCTTTATAAAGTAAAGAATATTGCAACTCAAATAATTACATTGAAGACGTAAAAAAGATCACAAAAATATATAGTATTAAATAAAAATCAAAATATATTATAGAAATATTTAAAAAAATCGCGATATATTGCAATACCTTGCGATATTTTGCGATATATTGCGATTTCTCGTCGATACTCGGGAAAAAAGATATTCCCCCCAATATCCGTATCACAATGTCAATATCTGCGATATATCCGCGATATTTCGCGATATTTTCATCCTTGCCTTTAAATGAAACAAATAGTGAATTTCAAAATGAAGTAAGGCACATTTATATTTTTCTGAATTGGGCCAAAAAGGCTCATGCCTTGTTCCCCTTTAGTACTGGGCCTTTTTTTTTTCGGGTTCAGCCTATTAGATTAGTTTGGGCTCTAAAAAAAATATCACCCACTTTTAAATAATGTGACCCAAACCTATAATGATCCATATCTTAATATTCTAAGGTATTACAAATAGAGATGCCAACAATACCTCTGCTGTTTTGATATATATTACTAAATAATAATGCATGTTGCGTGTGTAAAATAATATTGTATAACAGTTGATGAAGCTAATTAATTTGGAAGTCCAAGCTAGGCTCACTAAACATAAAACATATAACCAAGTTTTAGGTAATTAGTGTGTGTGTGTGTATAATTAGATGAAAATGATTTATTAATTATTTTACAAATTTGTGTCAATTTGCATTTGGCCCGTAAGTATTCAAATCGAAGCTCGAGACAGGATTTATCTTAGGAACCACTCCCTTTGCTACTCGTCATTCATGTGTTGTTGGATGGGCTCCTCCCGACGATTCCACTTTCCTCCATTGTGTCTTTATAGTATTTGTGCAGATTTGAAGTCCATCAAACTTTATGTAAGTTTCACAACCAGTACAAATATTTATGGAAGCATGTACATATTTCATGGCATATAAATATATCTATATAATAATATATAAAAACATAATAGTCAGGGTAATTCAGACAATTAAACATTTAAGTGAAGCGATGCTAAATCCATGCAAAAAAAACATGATTATTGAAGTTGTGCTTAGTACTTTGTTAATGTGCGAACAATTCATGGGTGCGAGCAGTTTTTTTCAAACTTAATATATACTAGCGGACATCACGTGCGTTGCACGTAAATTGTATAAATTTTTACTAAAATATATAAAATGAAAAGTTCTCTTGAAAGTGTAAAATTTAAAGTTGTACACTATATTATAATTAGAAAATATTAATAAATAATTAGATTAAGAATATATATTAATAACATTAAAATGAATTATTTATCGAAAACTATATATATATATATATATATTAAGCGAGTGTAGATTCTCATATATGTGAATATAATAACTAAACTTTTTATTACGACTAATATCTTTTTGAACTTCTTCTTGAATTAATATAATTTTATATTAAAATAAAAAAAACTTTCCATGCATGATTTTAGTATCAAACAAAATTCATTATGGTTTCAAAAAGGAACATCTCTTTTGTGGTTATATTGGTTTTAATTTCTCAGATCAATATCCTAGTAAAAGTTAAGAAAATCGATTAAAAGTATAATATTTATACTTTATAGTTAGGTATGCTTCTAAATACTCCACATATTTTACATACAAGGCTATGTTTGAAATTTATTTTCAAAAATATATATAATGCATGTTTGAAAATATATTTTTGAACATACGTAATCAATAGCTTAGGAAAAAAATTAGTTGAACGTATTTTCAAATCCATTGATCATATTTGTAATTCAATAGTTTCCAAATCCAAAATTGAGCGACAAAACATCAATAATCACAAATTTAAATCACATTTTTATTACAAATTCAAAGTATACATGTCAATTATTAACCTATTTTAGCAAATATGCCTCCCTCTTTTCAAATTTGAAAAATAAATTGTGACACCTCTTATTTATCTCTCAAACATGAACACTTCTCACTCACACGTGAAAATTTCCCTTTTTGATTTTGTAGCATACGTGAATTATATATTTTTAAATTAGTTATTTTTTTTTAAATTAAGGATAAAATTGGATCTGGACATTGGTCCATCTTATGAATTTTGACATTGGTTATACAAGCTTTTATCATTTATGAAAATAATAAATTTTAGAGATATTAAAGATACATTCTTTTTTATATATTTTATAAGGCTCATATATATATATAAATTCATATCTCATTCATATTATTAATCAATTTGAAAATGATTCATGTATCATAAACCCTACAAACTTTTATGCTTACGATCTAAATTAAATTGATATCAATAAATATACTAAGATATATATTAATGTTCTCATGATTAATTCATTTATTAGCATATGTTGATTGTCACTATTGGCATTATAGTGTAACTGTGTAAGAGATACTAAAAAAATATATATTCTTGATTTACATACTATGTACACACACACCATACTATCTTAAAGTTACTTATAAGCATAATTTTTCATTAGTTCATGTAGTTGAAATATTAACATCTATACATTTACAATTATATAAAATAATATATATATATATATATTTAGTTATATAAATACTTTACGTGCTTTTTCTATATATTTAATTTTTAACATCTAAGACTCACATATTCACTAAAATGTATTATATAATTTTATTGTTGTCTTTTTTTCTTTTAACTAATCTGGTGTTGTCCTAACAAAATTGAATCGTGAATAAATTATTTAATTGAATTGAAATTGTTTGGATGAATCTATGAAATTGATGATTTATATTATTTCTTCCTCTATTATATCAATTCCTAATTCTTTCCGTTTATCTTTTTTGCCTTTATTTAATTATTTATCTTTAGTAGATACAAAATAAAACCTTGAATGCGCTACATATCTAATACTTAGAAGACTGACGTTGCAGTACTCACATTAAAATTAAGTTTTTAGTCTCTGTGGAATACGATTTTGCTCAACATTGTATTACAGATACTTTGTATACTTATGGATGGCCAATGAAAAGTCGAATAATTATAATGTAATGAAATAAATATTTGGTTGAGAAATGCAAGCAATGATATTTCAAAAATAACTTCTCATATTTACCCAAATTTAATAGCTAAAGTCTATATTTTTAATTATAACATTTGTACGTGCTATTATAAAAGTAGTATTATGCTCTAATATATTAGTGTAATTAAGCTAAATTTTCCAAGTTAAAATAGTATTAGAAAAATTAGTAGTATTCTAAAATAAATTGTTGTATACATGGTAACTTGTTAGGGCCACTTTGAGACAATATGGGGCCCGAGACGAAATAATGAATATGTTTAAAAGTAAAATATTTTTTTAAAAGATAATGCAGTAATATGTTATAAAGAAATACATTTATTATTTATTTTTTTATCAACAATAAAACCACTTTTAAATGTTCTAAATCTCAAACCGTGATATGTTACTCAACTTAAAAACTTACTTGAATAAAAAATAATTGTTATAATTAGCATATCCAATAATTTCCGATAGGTATTGTATGCATTAGGAAATGTTTATTTATATGATATAATATCTAAATATATAATTTTGTATTTAATTTTATGTCTTATATTCTATTAACTTATACTTTAATTTTGAAAAATAAATCAAATCTATTAATATGTAAATGTTAGATAAGTTATATGGTTAAAAAATGATTTGTTAAAGATTAAGACATGATAAACTTTATTCAGAAGCGATAGATTTGATCATTTATATATTTAAAATACTTGACGTAAAAAGATATTATTAATTGAATGTGGATAATATATATATTTATTTAGCTAACTATTTTAATGAAAATAATATATAAGGCATGAGCTGATTGACTTGTTTGCCTCGTAGTAGAAACGACATAGTGTTATTTCATTTACACACACACATTCTTGATTTATATATATCTTAATTAAATTACTTGTAATAAAATTCAGATTAATATATTCACTTATGAATGATATTTTTTTTCTCCAATATATATATTTGTAATTATCCTCAATGACTTTACATTAATATTAAAAAAAATCTTTAGATTGATGAGTAATTGTGAATTTTATTTTGATAAAATATGTAATTTTTTAGAAATGACATTTTTATGATTTGGAGGGCATGACATAATTTTTACAACTTAATTACTTTGATAATATTAATTAACTTATCTTTAATAAAAATAGATGAATGATGAAAATAACATTTCATTGTATATACTATCTTTAATACAAATCTGTAGGCGATGATAATTTTTTTGGTGCTCGTATAAGTTTACGTCGCTCTTTTGCTATGAAATTGTTTTAATTTATGTACATTATGTAACATATTTGCTATTTTTTTAATCTACTTTAGTTCACTAATATATGAATTATTGATATCACATGATATGAATCGGTAATTTATAAGTAAAAAATTTAAATTTTAAGTATATTGAATAAATTATGCTTATATAATTTTCAGATAATTAAATTATTATATACTCAACCAATTTTGAAATTCAACATGATTTTTTTAAATTTTTTTAATAATGTCACCTTTTAAATTGTGGAAAATTCGACATCCTTAAATTGTTGCTAAAATATAAATTAGAACAGACATTCATCATATAAAAAAAGAACAATAAAAATAATTGACTTGAATGCATGTGATATGCGTTGTATATATATATATTAATTCATAATTTATATCTTATTGGTTTATAAATATATATTAATGAATTGCCTAGCATTTAATTAAAAAATAATATGTTAGTTGAAATTAGAAAATTATACACATACGCACATATCAAATTAATGCACCAATCAAAATTATATATTTATTTTAAATATAATATTATGGAAGTCAATAATAATATTTATTAATTGTTACCATATATATGTATATCAAATGAATGATCATTTGAATAAAAATTACGCTATAAATTCTATATCTACTACTATACAATAATAAAAAGTTGATGTTGTAGATTTATTATATTACCTTATTGTGATTAATTTAAATATATTATAGGGATATGTTACTTAAATTCAATTTTGTAAAATAAGAATCTTTTTGTATATAGTAGTAGATTCATATGTAAACTAATATATTATATTAGATTTTACATTATAAATATATATTATATATTATATTACATAATTCACCTTAAATTAAAGTTATAGTAAGGATATAATAGGTAAACTAAAATTTGTAAAACATCACACTTTTGTAATAGTAGTAGATAAATATATCTATTTGAATAGTCAAGTGAGACACTTCTTTCTGGAACTTTCAATTCCAAAATAAAATATTATCTTTGGAATACAATCTGATTTTATATGTAAGTACATATCTTATATATGACTCAATAGCTAAAAAATCTGTATTGATATCACCAAATTTTTGTGCGCATTTTGACAATTATATTATTCTAACAACACCATATGAATTCAAGTTTGATATATATTGGCAAACTTATCAATTTCGTCTGTTATGAGCAAATGTATATATAGCAAACTTCTTTTATAAAATTCAATTACATGAACATGTGTAGTTATAACTCCAAATATCTCATTTTAAATAATTAATATTTGAAGTCTTGCAAAATTTGTCCCAAATAGACACACTTATTAATTTCATCTGTTGTATTTAGTTTTTTACTTGGACTTAAAAATTATCAACATGTGTATATATTGCAAACCTCTTTCATGAAAATTCAATTCCATGAACATTTGTAGCTAAAACTCCAAATATATATTTTCTTATAAATAATTAATCTTTGAAGTTTTTGCAAATTTGTCTAAAATACTCTAAGGCATCGTTTGGTTGGCAAGGAATTTGACCTTGAAAAACAATCTGATTCCTTACTTTTAAATTGCTATGTTTGGTTCACTTTTTAAGAATTTTGAAAAATAAACTAAATCCTCAAAACAAGTAAACTAATACAACTTTCCTAGAATCGTAATACCTACTCCAAGTAGGTATTTTGATTCATTACCTCTAGAAATCTTGTATAGACACCATTTAATTATTTGATTTTTCATCCATTATTTTTATAAATTATTATTAAAATTGTATTTATAATTTTTCAATAAAAATATTTGAAATTTTTGAAAATATTTTTATCTTATTTTTTTGTGGATTATTGTTAGTTTTTTTATTTTAAAGATTCAACTTTCAATAATAAAAATTGAAAATTTGAAAAAACAAAAATCCAAGTAAAATTCGATTATCATATTATTATTTTTTTGGGTAATTGATGGTAGAGAAATGACAAGTGTATTTATACAATTTTTATTTATATATGTTTTAAATTATTAATTGATCTTTATTTGTTTATATATTTTCTTAATTGTTAATTTATTTTCTTTTTGTGCAATGCAAGAGAAAAATGATGATCGAACTCCAGTTTCATCATAAAATGGGTGAAGAATACCCCTAAACTACAAGTCTACAATATTATTAATTTGACTTTATAAATCTATTTAATTAAGTTGAATAAAAAATATTAAAATGAGAATTATAAAATTTAATTTTTCTTTATTATGATCCAAACACATACTAAATAATCTGTACAACATTCATTTTCGTCAGAACCACATTCCTAGAAATCATATTTCTAGATAACTTTACTTTCCTACCAACCAAACAAGCCCCTAAAAGTTCAATGTTCACAGTCTTATGTTGTATGAATACATCTAATTTTTTCTTGTATTTTCTTCCACTTTGGGTTACAAGTCATCGTAATAAATAGATATTATTTCTCAAATTTTGTACTAATGTCAATTCATCAAGATATCGGTATTGTATATCTCTTGTAACAAATATGCTCTCTACATGATACATTATTATCATTCTGTTTTGTTACACATGTAAAATATAAAGAACCTAACTATTGAAAACATCGAAAAATATAAATATGTAAGAGATAATTAGAAATTTGTTAATAAAATACAAAACTTATTAAAATGTTCAATAACAAATTCAAAGTAAACAACCATTTCTTGTTGCTTTCCAGAGATAATATCATATACCGTAATATTCTTGATATTGTAGAAGTATCACCGAGATTCTTGACATGAGTTGAAGCTATTGTGGTAATAATCTTCTTAATATTTTGATATCACCTATTTTGTCTCTAGAAAAAATAAGTGAATATTGCATTGGGTCATAATATATATCATAATATTTTATTCTAAGGATAAAGTCCAATTTATCCCTATGTTTCGTTCCAATTAGTCTCTTAAACTTTTTAACTCATCTCATTTAAACCCTTAAACTTTATAACTTGTTTTAATTTGATCCTTTTGTTATCAATGTTAGTAATGATGTTAATGGTTGGCCCAGTTAGGCCCTTAAACTTTTAATTATTCCAAGTTAAACCCTTAAAGTTTGGAACTTGTTTCAATTATCTGCTTCTGTCAATGACATTACTTACAATGTTTGCGATTGTTTTGTTAACACACAAAAATAAAATTTTCACACTTTCATAGGATTTCACACGCTAGCAATATATTTTTTCAGAATACATCTTTGCAAATAATCATGTAAAATATATTTTACTGTGTGATAACAAAACAGTCAGGATCTTGACCAATTTAATGAATTTTGACTAATTCGTTAAAATCTGTAATTTTTTTTATTAAATTACATATTTTTTATACAAATAATTAATCATATTGCCAAAAAGCTCCAAATTAAGATATATGAATATATGATTCGAATGTCGGTAAACATGTATTTTAGTGTGTGATAACAAAATAATCATGAACATCGTAAGTAATGTCATTAAAAGAAGGGGATAACCGAAATAAGTTCCAAAGTTTAAGAGTCTTATAATTAGGCCAACCTTTAACGGAAGTGACAAACTGAAGCGAGTTTTAAAGTATAAGAGTCCAAGTGGGACAAGTGAATTAAAATGTTTAAAGGTTTAACTGAGTAAATAATTACTTCGAGTGTCAAAGTGCTTCCCCCGACATAGTATAGGGGGAAGTTGGACCTTAATCCTTTATTCTATTCCTCTTCTTTGAAAAAATATTGACGATAATATCTTGTTCCATTGTATATGTTTTTAAATCATTCCCATTGACCTGTATAGCCACAACTTTTGTAATTGTGTGAGTCATGAAACAATTTATTACTATTTGTTACTTTAACAGTGTAGTATAACATTCAAACAAAAGATAATATTGTCAAATAAGGAACAAATTATTTATTTTTGGATCTAATTGACTATTAAATTGCATTCAAGAACAAGATTAGTGTAGAAATCGAACTTACATGTTAGTTATGATTTCCTTGTCTAACTTTATCCACTCGAGCAACTTTTAAAGGAATGGACAATATTATATAATTTTTTTTAAACCTCATATAACTTCGTTTGCTTGAGCAATTATCTTGTATGATGTAATATAATATATAATATTTATAAAATAATATAATGATTTAATTATTTTTTTCAAAAAGTAACAATATAATGTAATTTATTTTATTAGGTTGTAGTATTAGTTTTGAGTATGAAACACACAAAAAAAAAAGAGAGAATTGATAAACAATGGTGACATCTATATATAAAACCATCATCATTTTTTTTATTTGTTTCTTTATTAACTTTGTGTGCTAAATATAAGTTGTAATATTATTACATATTAATTATTTGGAAGTTTTTGAAAATAATATTAATTAATATTTGAACACACATCAATAATTATATTTCAGTTATACACTAACAACCCATCAAAAATTATTGCTAAGATTTCAAAATTAGTACAATATATATAGTAAAAATAGTTTATATGTCACGACCCTAAATTAATATCTGATTAATATGAAGTGTGACTGGCACGACTCGATCCCAATGAAGGATGGATCAAGGCGCGAACCAGAAATAATTAAATAAAGGAATAAACTACCGTATTCCAGGAACGATAATTTACTGTGAACTCTAATTCATAAGTGAGTTTCAATTCACAAAATATAACTGAAGAAATAAATACCTCAGAGTAGCAAAAAGGTATCATCGAGTTCAAGACATACTGAAGACTTGACTCGGTTATACTAAAGTAGCGGAAGCAAAATAACATGACAAAATACAGGAAATATTCTGAGTCCTGTACAAAATAACTTTCTTTCCCAGCACTTCACCCTGCACCATCAATCCTCAACCTGCACATTTAAAAACAAACATGCAGGGCTGAGTACAAGTATACTCAGTGAACACATTGCCAAAATATCATAATATATCTGATATTATGAACGTTTCTTAAAATGATTTTATTGTCATGCATCCAAGTAAACACACAGGGGTTTTATCTGAGAAGGCCCTATGTTTTACTAAATCATTTTCTTGTCATTACGCGCGTTTTTCTGTTGTATGATCATTCATATCCCAACTGGTGTGCCAAGGAATAGCTCCGCTCAGCCTCTTCCGCACACATCGAGGAATAGCTCCGCTCAGCCTTTTCCACGAATACATATCTAAACTAAACTCCGAGGAATAGCTCCGCTCAGCCTTTTCTACGGACGTTTAGAACCGTCGATGTCTTAGTCAAGAATAGCTCCGCTCAGCCTTTCTCTCTTTCTAATATCACCGACCCAAGTGTACACTAACCTCGGTTAACACGCTAAGTTAGCACGAGGCCCGATCGATTTAACAGTTAGAAAGCCCCTTGCGAGCTAACTAAATACGGATAAGGATATCATACAAAACAAATATTTTATGCATGACAATCATCTATTTGCATCAGAATTATTAACTGTGGGTGAGTAAAAACTCAAATCAATATTTGGACTAAGAGTCCATTGAAAAGAAAGCCCACCTTTCACCGACGTTTCAAAATGGCAGCTGCTAGTTCTTCACAGGTCTTATCCCTTGCGGATCTGCTAGCCTTCAATATATAAAGATGTACTTAGCATGTTGATCCAAATCCGATAGGACTCAACACGAAACAAAAGCCTATTAGGGTCTAGTATCCGTTCTAAATTTTATCTTAGCTTAAGAGTTATTCTCAACCCTAGCTATTAAACATATTAAGGCATACATCATCATCATTTAAGGTATCAACAATACCTTAACATTATCGCAATTAGATTCTAGCAACAAAATCAACAATAAGCCCATAGACTAAACGTGGTTCCGCACAACGTCTATCTTTACAAAATTGTCTGATCTGACTCACTAAGGTGTAGGGATTGTACCATACACCAACGGAAAGCCACGGGAGTCTAGTTTACGGCTAAATTTACGGTGACTCAAGATGATAAATAACGAAAAAGTTATGATCATTTTACTAAAAGGTGGCAGAATTGCACGAATTTCCGAAAATAAACTCGTGACCCGACTTTGAAGATTTTTCACGTTCGATTCAGGAAGAGTTACGGACTGGGCTATATACCATTAGAAAGCCACGGAAGTCTAGAATTTTTACAAATTTACAGTGGCTTAATATGATGACAAATGAAATGGATATACCCGTTTTACCAAAAGGTAGCGAATCTGTCCCGAATTTCCGAAACAGAAAACATGACCTAACTTTGCCGATTTTTCATAATTTACACAGAATGAATTAGAGATCGAAACCTATACCACTAGAAAGCCAATTAAGTCTGTTTTTGGCAAAATTTACGGTGTCTCAAACGGATGTAAAACGAGGGAGTTATGCTCGTTTTACCGAAAGGTGGCAAGTCTGCCGAAAACGAAGTGCGCGGTCGCGCGACTTGCGCGGGCGCGCGACCTGTGCGCGCTCGCGCTCGTCCCCGCGGTCGCGCGGGACTGAGGCCGAAAGTCGTGGGAACGACGATGGCCGCCATGGAAGCTCTATCTCAAGCTTTCAATCTCAACAAAACACATCTAAAAACTCATTTCTAAATCATTTAACATGCTTTGAAACACCAAACCTCAACCCAACATGTTTAAACATTAATCAACATGTTATCTCAAAATCTTGCAACACAATATATATACATATTTCTCATGAAAATCTGGAACATAAATCATGCAACAATAATATAACTACAAGTTTATTTTCGAAATACCTCTTCGAAACAAAGATGGAGAAAGGTTGGAAGAAACTTGAAGGAGAAGAAGTTGCTGCTGGGTGCTGCCTCCTTCCTCTCTCTCTCGACAGTTTTCTTCTTCTTCTTTTTTTAGAATGGAAGGTGATGAAGATGGAGTTGCTGCTGCTGCCTTTTCTCTATCTCTCGTAAATTTTGAGTAGGAAATGAAATGAAGAAGAATGGAACGAAGAAGAAGAAATGGAGACGATGAAGAAGATGGTGGAGGAGAAGAAGTGGAGAAGATGAAGGTGGTGAAGGAGATGAATGCCAATCTCTCTCTCTCTTCGACAACATATACAAAACCATGCAAAAATATATCTTTTTTTTATATGGATAAGAAGAAAAAGAGACAAAGGCACGTGTGAGACATGGCTCAACCCATGCTTGTTTGACTTAAAAAAAATACTCGGTTGTTCGGTTATCGTGATATTTTCCGTCTCCGGAAAAATTCCAAACTAAACCGATATTGTTAAAATAATTTACTTATTTTAAAACAATAATTTATCAAAAATTATTGGATTTTAAAATACCACTTTAAAACACTGATATTAATTTCTCGACAATTTAAAACATCCGAAACCTAGAGAATATCTGATTCTCTTGACTTGAGCATCTCGTTTAAATTATCTGAATTTAAACAATTGCTTGACTGGAGAATATCTGAGTCTCCCAGTCCTGAAATTAATTATCGGAATATCTGATTCACGATAATCACGCACCGTAAATAAAATAGGAATCGAATTTATCTGAAATTACGATTCCGGCTTTCCATACAGAAAAGGGAATTAAACCCTAACTGAATATTTAATCCACCTACGGGATTTTAATTAACCTTGAATTCATGGAACTTAACGGATACTTCCGACCCTAATCTGACTGAAAATTACTATACTAAATAGTAATTGCAACAATTTACTGCAATTAAGCAGTAATTAATTTACGGAGTATTACATTATATTTACTTGATATCTAATCAATTGCTTGCGTAATTTTGTAGGGAAATATGAATATGCTACTATTTTGGGAAGAGTTTTTCATTGGAAATTAATAGATGAAAACTAATAGTACCTGAAGAATTATAATATAAATATATAGTATATTGGATTACATTATTACTATATAATATTGATTATATAATGTATTATATTCTAATTACCATATATAGATTGATTGGAATTATAATACTAATATAATGTTATATTAGAATATGTAGATTAGCTAGAATTGTAATGATATTAAAACAAGATTAAATTGTATGATAATTTTTTTTTTATCAATTATTGTTTTATTGATGCATATAAATTACTTTATGAAAATGGATTATGATGTTTTATTTAAAAATATAAAGACAAATGTAGAGGGAAAAAAGTAAATAGAAAATGTAGAGGAAAAAATATATATTGATTTTAAAAAGAAAAAAGTACTAAATGAAAAGGAAAGGGAAAATATCATAATTAAACAAGTACGATTTGTTAGATTTTTTTTGTTCTTTATTTTATTTTTTGTAATTAAGAAGAAGAAGAAGAAGAAGAAGAAGAAGAAGAAGAAGAAGAATAGTTTTTTTTGCAAATTTTCGAATTGTGCATAATTTGAATTTTAAGAAGCGAAATTGAAGATTTAATTCCTTACATAAATATATATAAATTGTTCGAGTTGAATTTTATAGTATGGAAAGTAGAGATCTATAACCTTATGCCACATAAATTGGTGCACGCACAAATATATAATATACACTATTACCTTTTTTAAGAAATTATTATATATCTCACATATATCATATTACATTATTACCCTTCAATTAAAAGTATAATAGGGATATAATAGGTAATCTAAAATTTGTAAAACATGGCTCTTTTATAATAGTAGTAGATATATATATATATATATATATATATATTTAGATTTGAAATTATATCTTATGTTCAGAAACTCATTTAAGACACCATAACAAAAAAAAACCAACTAACACCATTGATTCATTATATAGATTTCATTCACATTTTATTTGCTGAGTTTTTCTAAAAGTATTTTTCTTTTTTCTTTTTTAAATTTACTGAAAACTTATGAAGACCACCAATTTTGTGTAGTGAAAGGTAAATATCACTTTAATTTTTTCACATTTTCAATATTTTTGTCTCCCAACCGTGTGCTCTTCTTTATGGTGTTATTTGTGTGACATTGTTATTTAGGAAAATACAAACAATATTAATAGAGTGATTTCATATCTTGAATTGACATGAAGTTTTGTTTTGAAGAAAAAGGTCACACGGCTCACTGTGTTGCATCGACAATTTGCACCCCGCCAATAGTAATATAGTTTTTATGCTATGTTCTATCATTTCGAAACCAGAATGAAACAGAATTATGAGATTTGTGACGCTCGTGATATGCTCGGCGTTCATTACATTATAACTAAATATTATTCATAAATATTATATATTAATCATTTAATATACATATATATATATATACGTTTAATGTATATTGTCTAATTTTTAATTATAGCTAGCGAAAAATGTTTATTAACAAATGTCCTTTATATAATTTAAATATAGTTTAATCTGTTTGATAATTGATCCAATTAAGTGTTAATTCATCCAGTTAAGTCTTACTCTCCAAACAAATTAAGTGAAGGAAGCAACTTAATTATATTAGAATTTATACAAAAATGAAGTCTACATAAATTTAATTAATCATGTGTTTCTGCTTTTGCTGGGTATTGTTTAATTGCTAGCTGTTCTTCTGCTATTTTTTATTATTCTTGAATGTGAACTGCTGCCAATATTGTGAATGACTTATTATTCTGGCTAGCTATCAAATAAATAAAAATGTCGATCTAAATTAAATTTGAACTTATTTAATTGTCTGGTTTCCATTGTGTTGTATGAGTTGTTGGGTTGGCATTTTCCTTGCCTTCAAAGTTTATATGTGCATTCGATGCTATATGATTAAATCATGTATTTAACTGTGCATGTTGTATTTGTCTAGATAAACAGTTGGTGTATCATGTATGATGTATGATAATTATTTTTAGGAAAGGAAAAAAAAACTTTAGGTAGAGAGACAATCTCTGATGAAAGCAATAACTGTGCATGTTGTATTTGTCTAGATAAACAGTTGGTGTATCATGTATGATGTATGATAATTATTTTTAGGAAAGGAAAAAAAAAACTTTAGGTAGAGAGACAATCTCTGATGAAAGCAATAATTTAGAATCTATTTTCAGAAACAGAGAAAATTAATTCTTTTGAAAAGAAAATAATTTAGGTTTGTTTTTCAGTTGAAATACAAATAAAAAGTTCCAAGAGTATGTAGTCTTTTATATAATGACTATTGAAATTGAATGAGGTGGGTAAATTGTAGGTGTTTTGGAAGGGTGAGAATTCGAACAAATACCTAAGACTTGAACCTTAAAACCTTTGTAGGTGATCAGCTTTAATTAGGTTTGTTTTTAAGTTGAAAGAAAAGTATAAAGTTCCAAAAGTATGTCTAGCTCAGCTCTTTTGTGTCTATATATATATATATATATATTCATTCACAAGTGTGTCTGTCCAATTATAAGCAACTTAATTACCATAATGATTTCCTTAAGCCGATTCTCCCTTTTAACAATCCTTGTTTTGATATATTTGTTGAACTTTGGTTCAGCCATTTTTGTCACCCGTCTAGTGCACTACCTATCGGTAGATGCGCCAGCTCTAAACCCAAATATGAGCATGCTTGAGCTATCCCATTTTGATTTTGAAAGGTCAATGTCAAGGGCAACACATCTAGCGGACACCAACACGAATCGGTTTCCGTCGATCTATTTGGAAACGAGCATCATTGCGGGAACTAGTGCGTTCTTCGTATTTTTGCAGGTTGGGGCCAACTTACTACGCCAGCGTCTCTATTTGGACACCGGCTCAAGTTTGTTGTGGTTCTACTGTGAACCCTGCATTAAAGAGGCATCAGTTCCTTTATTCAATCCAAAAAGATCCTCCAGTTTTCGAAGAGAGTCCTGCATGGGCACACAAGTGTGCTCTTCAACATCACCTGTTGTAATCAGGTGCGATGGGGGGACGGATTGCTCGTACGCAGTAAGATATGCGGGTAATAATTTGAACTACGGATACTTGGGCAAGGATAGAGTGAGATTCGAACACGAGGGAGATATAGTTGATGGTGTAGTTTTTGGTTGTGCCAAGTATAGTAGCATAACTAAGGTGAATGGGGTATTGGGGCTCCGTAACAATAGTATTTCATTAATGGGACAATTAGGAATCTCAAAGTTTGCGTATTGCATTGGCAACATCACTGATATGGCTGATGACTACAGCAAATTACTTATTGGTGATGATGTTGAGCTTATGGGTGACATAATTCCACTGATCGTTCAAGGTCAATACTACATCAATCTTGAGCAAATCAAGATTGGAGACAAAAAGCTCGATATCGATCCAAAGATTTTGAGACGGAACGAAGATGATTACACCGGTGGCTTGATGTTGGACACCGGATCAACCTACACCATTTTTCCACTATTGGTTGTGGAGAAGTTTATAGATGAGTTATATTGGCTGATTGGTCATCTTTTCCACGAAAACTCTGTAATTAAGTACAGAAATTACAACTTGCACTGTTATGATGGAGTTGTAAGTAGGGATCTGATAGATTTTCCGACAGTGCGATTGGTTTTCGAGAGTGGTGCAACAATGGAGCTAACACCTGAAAATATTTTCCGACAATTTGATAATGAGATATTTTGTTTGGCGATCGTACCATCAGAGTACTTCATGGGACTCGGATCATCAGAAATGTTGTTGCTAGGCAATATAATGCAGCAATATTATTACTTTGCGTATGACCTTAAACAAGAGAAATTATCTTTCACGAGGATGGATTGTGCCGTATTAGATCCGTGGTGAACATATATATATCATGATTTCTTTAATGTTGTGCCATCTTAAACCGTTGAATTAATTAAATTAAATATCTAATAGATTGCAGTTTTAATTTAAGAGTACATTTATGTTTGTTTATATATATTTTGCAAATCATATCTAATAATATATAGTCCAGGTAAAACAATGTACGTAATATATCTAATTTAAAATGCTAATTTGTGTTGGTCAAGAAGTTTCATGTAGATACAGTACTAATCTCGTTTAGCATCCACTGCAAATCATTGAAACACGTTTTTGTGTATGTATATAGATTTTGTAAGCAAAAACTAAGAGTCCACGTGAAAGTAATATTCTACAACTCGTAGGAATAGGATAACTAGATAACCATAACCTAGATACAACTATATATATATATATATATATAATAAAACAATATCGTGTGTGTAATTCATGGCAACCAAGGGAAGAGGTAGAGTGACGAGGAGCATCGCCTGCATTAATATTGTGGTGTTGTCAGTAGCAGTGTCGTCGATCTTTGCGGATGAAGGTGTAGTAGTAGATGAGGAAAAGACAGGTTTATTTTTGGAGTGTTTGAGGCTGGCGCCAAGGAGAGGCCGTTACTTCGAATCTCTGCCTCCATCGGACAGGTGGCAAGCCGACTTATGTCACGACATTCTTCGATGGCATATGTTTATGTACGAAGGTAGAGGAGTATTAGCGCCAGGATTCAAACAAGCCCTTTTAATATTCTACAACTACAATCCAACTTTAGTTCACTTTTATATATGTGGCTTAGACCTTAAGCGCTGTCCTCCTCAACTCCGAGACCGCATGATTAGATACGACTTTCAAAGGTTCAACTCATCATCCCCTATTACAGATGATTATATATGGTGATTGCTAAGTCACTTATTTTTTACCTTTTTCAATTCATTCCATCTTTTTATATATATTGTTAATGTTATGAAACATGTCAATTTATACTACTTCGAATACACAATTGTTATCATGTGAAAAACAATTCAATCATCAACTACATATAGTTGAAAAGGTAGTCTACTACTATATAAATATAGAAAGAGTAAATACACATTATGTATGGATAGATTTGGCAGAAATCTCGTTGGTTAACCGGGTAAGAACAATCTGGGCCATGCCCATTCTTCGCATATCCATTCAACAAAGTGTTGTAAGACATCAAATCAAAACGCCGCCTTGCTGAAACCAAATCACCATTGGCAACATAGATAAATATCTTATCTATATAGGTAAGTTTAGTCTTCAGCTTAGACTTCCCAATCTGGTTTTATTCTTAATCTCACTTTCAAGAGATAGTGATGCTGAATATTTGAGAGAGTGTCGGGTTAAAATGTGATATTATTCGAGCCATGAATATATTAAGTGTATTAAACTCGAACTAATTAAATTCAACAATAAACGAGTCAAACTCAAACTTTCGAATACTCAACTATACCCTTGCCAGGGGACTATATGCAAATCAAAATCTCTGTCCAAACTTCTCGAAATTATTATGAACTAGAATGGGACAAAATTGTTTATTTTGTCATTTTCTTGTTTGAGGGGATATTTTTGTCAGTTAAATACTACAAAAAAACAACAGACTGTGAGGTGAGATAAAACATTATCATGATCCATAGCCACACAGCTAAATACGCAGCAAAAATGGTGACAATCTGAAAATGTATGACTACATAAGATATTGCAACTCATGGTTTAACTAGGCTATGACAAGCTGTGTTGTCTGAATAGCCACTCTCAAAACTCAAGGGACTTGCAGCAGAGATAGCAGGTACAAATATTTCCTTATCATACTCGAAACACGAGATATATATGTGTCGTGAACACGAGACTCAATTCTGAGCTCTATGAACTGGAGAAGATGTGTTTCTACACACCTTTTTTAAGGTTTGAAGCACAGCTTATGCTGTAACAGGTGTTATGGGAGCATTACACGCCGTAACAGAGCTGCCTAATCACCCTCCACCACTAGAGCACTTGCCTCAGAATTTTACAATCTCCCAGAAAACAATCTTAAATCTTTTGATCACAAAATGCACCAATTATTTGGAAAATCTGCAGCAAGCTCATGCATTAATCCTCAAAACTGGTCATATCCAAGACCATTATGTTGCAGGTTCCTTACTCAAGTGCTATGCCAATCCTCACTTTGGAAGCTTATCCACTTTGTTACGAGTTCTGGAACAAGTTCCCGAGCCTAATGTCTTCGTGTGGAACTCGACTATATATTAAAGGGTGTCTTGATCTTAAAGACCCCTTTAAGGCCATTTCAATGTCTACAGAATGGTGTTTTCTGGCTCTTCTTGAAGATGAACGTGAAGCCTAATGACATTACATTCATGGCGCTGCGGAATGCCTGTGCTCATGCTGGATTCGTTCACCAAGGCCTAAAGTATTTCGTGACTATGAAACGAACTTATCTTGTCAAGGCAGGGGTCGAGCTGAGCACTACGCTTGTGTAGTGAACCTACTAGGAAAAGCAGGGTACTTCAATGAAGCAGAGAATTTGATAAGCTCAATGCCAATGAAGCCTAATAGTGCTGTTTGGGGAGCACTTTTAGGTGCATGGGAATGTGGAGTTAGCAGAGAATGTACGGGAGATATTGCTCGATTTGGAAGGCGAAAACAGCGGGCGTTACATGCTGCTGTCGAACATCTATGCAAAGGCAGGGAAATGGGATAGGGCAGAGGAAGTCAGAGCATTGATGAAAGAGAGAGGGGTGAAAACTTTTGCAGGCAGAAGCATGATAGACCTCAAAGGTGTTGTTTATGAGTTCAAAGCCGGAGATTCGTCTCACCCTCAGATGAAAGACATTCATCTGAAGTTGGAGGAGATGATGCAGGAGATAGAGGCGAAAGGGCATCAACCAGATAAATCTCAACTGTTGTTCTTCGTATTTTTGCAGGTTGGGGCCAACTTACTACGCCAGCATCTCTATATGGACACCGGCTCGAGTTTGTTGTGGTTCTACTGTGAACCCTGCATTAAAGAGGCACCAGTTCCTTTATTCATTCCAAAAAGATCCTCCAGTTGTCGAAGAGAGTCCTGCATGGGCACACAAGTGTGCTCTTCAACATCACCTGTCATAATCGGGTGCGATGGGGGGACGGGTTGCTCGTACGCAGTAAGATATGCGGGTAATAATTTTAACCAAGGATACTTGTGCCATCTTAAACCGTTGAATTAATTAAATTAAATATCTAATAGATTGCAGTTTTAATTTAAGACTACATTTATGTTTGTTTATATATACTAGTCCCTGACCCGTGCGTTGCACAGAACGAAATTTACGTAGCATATATTATAAAATTAATTAAATTTAATATTATATTATCTTTTAATGTTATTTTATTAATATTAATATTTAAATTTGCCTAAAATTTTTAAACTATTAGCATAATTTTTAATTTTATGCACATAATTATTGAGACAATTTTTGTATGACATATATATGATAAGTAATTATTCAGTTGTTAACATTTATATTGATATGAATTCGTCATTAAATTATATACACTTATTAACCATAGATTATAAAACATTATAAGTAAATAATAAAAAAAATCAATTTAATTAAGTTTACAAATTTTAAAATATTTCTCTATACATAAGCAATGGGAAGTTTGATGCTTGTATTGTTAGATTTTATTGCTTAGAATGTTTCTCTATATACAAGCAATGGGAAGTTTGATGCTTATATTGTTAAATTTGGTGCTATGTTGATTTTTTATTTAGATGATGATTTGCAGTGATTCAACCATATCGACCACTAAGAGAGAGAGAGAGGGGGGGAGGGAGAGTGTGTGTGAGTGAGAGAGAGGGGAAAGAGAAGAGAAGAGAAGAGATGTGAGGAAGAGAGAGAAGAGATATGGAAAGAGAGATAAAAGTGGATACGAGATTTAGTTAGATATTTCCATATCACTAATTATACTAATATCTTTATATTTATAATTTATCTAGTAAATTTTTAATTATAACATATCTCCTATTTTAATCTCAACCATCAATCAACACAAATTGAAAGATTATGATATGTTCCTAGTTAGTCTTACATGGAGAATAATACTCATTATAACCAACTTTTAACATCATATTATCATTTAATATGATTATTTATCAATATTCATATTTAAATTGGACTAAAATTTTTAAAATATTATCATAATTAACAAATAATTCATATAATTTTTATGACATTTTTAACATTTAATTTAATAATTTGGAATAGAATTTTTGTCATTTTTTTGAAGTAACAATTAGAAATGAGATCACGTGTGACAATCCTTATTCTTGTTCCAACTCTTTAATTTTTTTATAAAAAAAATAGTTTTTATATTTTTTTAATTTTTAATTTATTATGATTTATTTTAATTTTAATTTTATAGTTCATCCTTCCCCAATTAGAATATATTAAAGAAATATAAGAAAAAAATTAAAAAAAAAAACTTAGTTATAAAACACGAAATGCAATACGGATGGGAACAGAGAATCTGATCCGTAACAATTATGTCCATTTGAATTGAGGCATTCATTTATAGACTTATTAACCATGATTTATAAACAATTATATATAAATGTCAGTTTGAGAAAGTTAACTAATTTTAAGTAAATAAGAAATTATATGTAAATAATATAACAAATAAGTAAAATTAATTGTTTATTGAATTTTTTTAATCATTTATTGACTTTATTGAGCAAAAATAGTTATTTAACAAAAAATTTCCACCCACCAAGTACACGGTGCTATGCACGGGAAGTTTATAATATAATATTAATTTATTCTAGAGCAGATAATTGGCATTAATTGAGAATTCTATGCACAAAGGCAGAGTGTGGATTTACTAATACTACAACTATATGAATTTGTTTATTGCTCGAAAGAAAAAAAAAATTGCCAATAAATAATTATTAAAATGTGTTTTGCCTTTATTTATACTATCTATGTTTTTGTTTAAATGTTATTCTGAATGAATGCACATAAATTAATAAAATAATTAACTTATCTAATACAATCTCGTGTGAATACATTAAATTGATTAAATATATATGTTTGAATGCAATAAATGAGGGAAAATATGAGAAAAATATGAATTTTATGTCTTGAATTTGTAGAATACATTTTTTGTGAAACAAAATTAAAATGCAAGAATGACACATATTCAGAAACGGGAGAGTATTTATTATTGAAATCAAAGACAACTATAACAATGCAAATTAAAAGATATAGATGCAATGCTAAAAAAAACAAAAAAACAATCGTAACATGTTCATAACCCAAAAGTACTAAAAATAGGTAAACAAAATGCTTAATATATAATTAGAAAAATTAACACCATAATCGATCATGTTTATAACATAACCTTACATTACTGATGGTTGAATTAAGACTAACTAAAATGTTATTGTGATATAACTTTTGTTTTGAAATAATATAAATATTTATGCATCATGACCATCTTATAACATTTAAACAATAGCAATTACAAAAAAAAAAATATCATTATTTCAGTTATAAAATATAAAATATACAAACCAACAAACTAGGGATAGTTCAAAGATAGTTGTGTTGGTATATATGTTTTTTGTCAATCCAAACAATAACAAAATTTATTGATATTTAAAAAAATAATTTAAGATGAAAGTCATGAAAGTCAAATATCCTCCATTCATGCATCCCAGACCAAACAGATATCAACGTATGTTCTTCAATGATGTTTCTCACACGGAACTTCTTTCTTCTCACAAGCATCTCTTTGTCAAATGAATCGACAAAAAGACTAAAATCTCAATTCCACGTTCGTATTCTCTATGAATTCATCATTTATAATTGATATTATTAGTTCATGATTATATTTTTATTTATATCTTAAAAGGAAAATATATATAAAAAAAGATGATTTGGAGCTTGTATGCTTGAATGAATATATTGAAGGAAAACTCACCAGTAATTCTCGCTCATGAAGGTTGTGGGAACTTCTCATAAATCAAAGAACAACCAGATTATCTTCTATGTAATTGAAATTAATGCGAATTGGAAGAAAACTGAGCACACGACATGTTTTGGGTAGGTTTCTCTTAATATTTCCTGCAGCCAAATACTGGTGATAAACATGCATTAATTCAATGTTTTTTTATGATTCTGCTATAAGTCCAAGGTTAGAGGAAGCAGCTTGGCCAACATTGAGCAACAACACATTGAGTTCGTTTCATTTAGGCCTGACATAACTTATTTTCTTACCAATGGTCTCAACCACCGAGAAAATTGCAGCATTATCCCTTTGTCCAAAAATCTCAGCTAAAACAATTATGGCAAGCTTCTTAGCATTGGATAGGACATAATAAAATGGATGGTGTACCTTAGCAAGTTCAATCAGTGTTTCTGGGCTTGTTCCCAGATGCTCGTGATCATAGTTGAAATCAACTGAAGAGCCCACATAGTTGACCTTAGCATCAATTACTTTAACTGTTTAGTGAATTCTAGCATTTACCATATATGAAAGCTTTACCCTTGGCTGAAAATGAAAGATAACCGATCTGAGGAGATGAATAGAAGAGTCTAGAATAAATGTATATACTATATATATACTCATGATACAAAGAAGAAAAATACATTATATATGCCAAGTTCTTTAACTTTTATGAAGTTGATCAATAATTTCCAAATCTGCCTCATCTTTATTTGATATGTGTCCATTAGTTTCTATTATCTTCTCAACAAATGTCCGATCATATGGCTCATAGAACTAAACTAACTGTATTTCCATATTCTATATCTTACCTCACTTTTTAATCATCAAATTAATCATCACCAGAACCTACCTGCTCAACACGAAGGTATAGGTTGTATACAGCAAGACCACTTTCTGAAAAATATCACCATTTACTACAAAGACTAATTCAATTAAATATTACCACTTTATGCACACTGATTATAAAGCACCTATTAAAGGGATAAGAGAAATATAAGACTGAGATATAGATTTATTGAAGTCCAACATATTTTGAGTGATGTTTCAAAGTCAAAATCCATCAATACCAATGAGCAATAACATTTACCAGTATATCAACTAAGAGGAAAACATCAACCTTCTCCAACCCACTGATGCTATTGTTCATAATACATCCAGATCACAAGTCAGCATTTCGATTGTGACCACTTACTTCACACCTAATGTTATCTGACCTTATCTTGTTTAGAAAATCCTTAGTGCTATCATAAATTCAGCATTAGACTGGTTACCATCAACCCCAAAAATTTCTTCCGATTTAACTTTGTAGATTACCTCTACAACCACTGCAAGGCATCAGCTCATAGCCTTAAAACATCCATCTGCACCTTGGATCATGGGATCATTTAGCCTTTGCCTATTGAGACCATCATAAATGAAACGGGTCTTATCTGATATCCATTTCTCATTGATAGTCCAGTAAAGAAGCACCAACTGACAGACAACATCAATACACGTAATTGCATGGTAAAAGAGTTGTAAGACTAAAAGTCATGATAATTGAAATGAGTTAACCGTAAATGTAGAAATCCAAAGGTTGCATAGAGATGAATATGGGAAATTTATGCAAAAAAAGGAATATGCAGGAAAAGAATTCAATAGGTGTTTGTATTTGTAATGTATCTTCTTAGACATTAACATGTGGCATGTAGTTTTGATCTTAAGCAAAACAACAGTTCAACTGAAATTCAGCGTCTGCAGCAGTTAAACTCCTAAATTGAGAGTCAAAATTAGCAGCAGATACAAAGATGCCATGAGACATTTGAGAACAAATTTTCAGCAAGAGTAATAAATGGATATGCACATATAAAGTAATGAGTAAAATTTAGATGGAAAAGCTTAAATTGGTGTATACGATCCGTGTAAAGCAATAGGGCCCGATCAACAATATCCATAAGAAAAAAAGAAATATACAACATTGATTGTAATATACTTGTGAGTACAAAATAAATGCATATATAACTCACTTGCAGTGGCGGATTCAGGGGGGGCTGGAGGGGGCTTCAGCCCCCCCCCCAAACTGAAAATTACTTCATTTTTTGTAGGGAGCATTCAATTTTTTTTTTGCCCAGCCCCCCTAGTTGCCGCCGGAAGAAAAATAGAAGATGATAGAATAGAGACTGGAGAAGAATATCTTATATCTGAATACGTAAATTGATGAAGTTGTGCAGCACCGGTCGGCGGTCGTCGGATGTTCAGCTGTTGCAGGGTTGCTGACTTGCTGTTCTATTTTTGGTGGTGGACAATAAAGACGAAGAAGAAGAACTATTGAACTAATATATATTATTTAATTAGTTGAGTGTTTGACTTAGTTTTGACTAATTTATTAACTTTTAACTTTGAGAATCGTGTGTTGAAGAAAAACGTTTCTATTAGTTATTAAAAAAAAAAGAATTTTTAAATGAGCAACTTTTCGTCCTTCCCTAAACTAGAGAACTGTATAGCTAATACTTAAATTCACAATTCTCAAATCCCCAATTTCCAAATATATGAAAAGTTAGAAAGAATAAAAATTAGAAAGAAAACGATCCCACCTCTGACCTCACGCACTCACTCCTCTGATTCTCGAATCTTGTCTATCCTCGACTGTGTAGTTTGTGGGCTCGTCTCGATCTCGTGGCGACGTGGAGTCGTGGTCCCTTTTTTGGGCTCTCTTCCAAAACCAAAGGTAAATATCTTAATCTCTTTTTTTCTCTATTTAATTGCATATAATTTTATATAATGTTAATTTGAATTTGAATTAGGAATTTTATAAATTATAATTGGAAATTTAAAAATAAGAGTGTTGAATTTAAGCTACGAATCATGATTGTTGCATTTAATTTTATATAATGTTAATTTGAATTTAAATTAGGGTTTGAATTAGAAATTTTATAAATTATAATTGGAACTTAAAAAATAAGAGTGTTGGATTAATGCTATGAAACATGGTTGTTGCATTTAATTTATATTGAATTTTGTATTATGTAGACTATGAAGAGGTATTATGACAAAATTTGTAAGGCTAGTAAGGGTGTTTCTTCGAATGACTCTAATGTTCCAGAACCAGTGACTAATCGGCCATCTCGGGCTCGGGTTGAAGTAGAATTAGACTTGAATGATATTATTAGTGATCCGGGATTGAGAAAACCAATTGAGAAATTTGATATTGCTATTCAAGATCAAGTACGAAGAGAGTATTTGACAAGAGGGCCTTGTCAACCAGTGGGTCATAGTTATCCGAAAACAATATCTGGTAAGCAAGTAAGAAGTTTTCAAGATGATTGGTATAAGGATTTGACATGGCTAGAGTACAGTGTATCAAAAGATGCCGCATTTTGTTTTTTGTGTTTTCTGTTCAAACAAACAAATAAAGGAGGTCGATATGGAGAGGAGGCATTTACAAAGAAAGGATATAATAATTGGAAAAATGCAAGAGACAATTTCAATGGACATGTTGGGGCTGCAAATAGTTGTCATAACTATGCTAGGGTACAATTTGAGGCTTTTCAAAATCAAAAGCATAGTTTGGCAAACATGTTCCGATCAAATAGTCGTGACATGGATATTGCTTATCGCGCCCGTTTAACGGCAGTGTTGGACGTGACTCGGTTTCTTTTGAAGCAAGGATTGCCTTTTCGTGGACATGACGAGTCAACTAGTTCTATAAATAGGGGGAATTTTCTTGAATTGCTCGAATGGTATAGTCAACGAAATGAAGACATTTCCAAAGTTTTAGGTAAAAATGCTCCTGGTAACAATCAAATGACTTCCCCCAAAATCCAAAAAGAATTAGCACATGCTTGTGCTTCTGAGATCACACTTGCCATAGTTAATGATATTGGAGATAAAGTTTTTTCTCTTTTGGTTGATGAGGCTCGAGATGTTTCAATGAAAGAGCAAATGGGAGTTGTTTTGAGATATGTAAACAAAGAAGGGCGTGTGATTGAGCGATTTCTTGCAATTGTGCATGTGACTGACACCAATTCTCAATCATTGAAAGATGGTATTGATGCTTTGTTTGCACAACATGGTTTATCATTATCCAAAGTTAGAGGTCAAGGATATGATGGAGCTTCAAATATGCGGGGTGAATTCAATGGTTTAAAATCCTTAGTGTTGCAAGAAAATCCATACGCCATGTATGTTCATTGTTTCTCCCATCAACTCCAACTAATTATTATTGCTGTTGCTAAGAGAAACACAGCTGTGATAGATTTTTTTAATTATGTCATGATGATAGTAAATACGACTGCAGCATCTTGTAAGAGGAGAGATCGAATCAGACAGTTAGAGCATGAGAGACTTTTAAAGGAACTCAATGATGGAGAAAGAGAGAGTGGAAGAGGTAAAAATCAAGAAACTGTTTTGATAAGGCCTGGAGATACTCGTTGGGGTACACATTACTTGACTTTGCTTCGTCTATGCTTTATGTGGCATTCAATTGAGCAAGTGTTACGAAATGTAAGAGATGATGCCACTTCTTTTGAAAGTAGAAGTACTGCTGAAGGTTTGATTCAAAAAATGGATAGTTATGAGTTTGTGTTTCTGTTGCATTTGATGAAACATTTATTAGGGATTACAAATGAATTGTCTCTTGCCTTACAACAAAAGGATCAAAATATTGTTGAAGCCATGTCATTGATCAATAGTGTGAAACATCAATTACAGAATTTTAGAGAGGATGGATGGGAAAATATTTGTGATGAAGTAAACAGATTTTGTGAGTTGAATAATATCTCAGTGATTGATATGGAAGACAATGTAACACGACGTGGTCATAAAAGGCACAGAGCACAACTCATCACCAATTATCACTATTATCGTGTAGAGATTTTTTATCAGGTATCTTTTCTAACTTCTAAATATTTTATATATTTTATCTATCTATTTTTTTTCATTTCTTATTAATTTTATATTAGTTGCTGTAATTTCAGGTTGTTGATTTAACTATACAAGAAATGAATAACCGTTTTTCAGAAGTTAGTACTGAATTGCTTAGTTGCATAGCATGTCTTGATCCAAGAAATTCTTTCTCTCAATTCAATGTTGATCAGCTCATGCGCATTGCTGCTTTATATCATGAGGATTTCTCAACCAATAATTGTTTATATCTTCCTCAACAACTTAACAATTTCATTGTTAATGTGCGATGTGATCCTCGATTTTCTGCAATTAGCAATTTGGGAGATCTTGCTCGGGAAATGGTTAAAAGTGGTAAGCATTCAGTTTTTCCATTGGTTTATCGTATGATTGAACTGTCATTGGTTTTGCCAGTTGCCACTGCTTCTGTTGAGAGAGCTTTTTCTGCAATGAAGACTATAAAGACTGATTTGCGCAACCGTATGGGTGATGAGTGGATGAATGACAGTTTAGTTGTATACATTGAGAAGGAGATTTTTTCAACAATTGATAATGAGCCTATCTTGCAGCGTTTTCAATCGAGTGATACACGCAGATATCAGTTGCCACCACTTCCTCCTACAAATGCAACTACAAGCCATCAAAGTGTCTATTTTTAGACTAATTTTAATGTATTAGACTAATTTAATATAATGATATTTTTTAGACGTGTTATCGGTAGCCCCCCCAAATATTTTTTTCTACTTCCGCCACTGCTCACTTGGTATCATATTCAACATCTAATTTCTCCAATTTGGCTTCTGATACATGCATTTTCTGTACCAAGCTGTTATCCTTAATATCCTATAATTTTTTGTAATAATAAAGCATGCATTCTTGAAACCTCCAAACTATGTGTTTATGTGTCTCTCTGTTCTCAAGCCATCAAGAAAAATGAGAGAGAGAGAGAGAGAGAGAGAGAGAGAGAGATTGACAAAAATTGACATGTTTATTAATCTTCTTTTTTTTTCCCTTCTGCTGAAGAAAGAAAGACTGAGGCTAGAAAAATAAAGATAAGTTTTTATTATGATTTTAATATATAGCAATATTTCTAAAATTTAGTGATAAATTGCAAAACCTCATAAGACATAATTCATAAGAGCATATGCAACCGTATAAATCATCTCACGAACATTACTATGGTAAAATGGCAACGTAAAAAATGTGAATAATGAAATAATGAAGAAAAACATCAAATATAAAAATAAAAGAATTCTCAACACCATAACTACTCAATTAAGTATATTATATCGAACAGTCATCACAAATCAAACATAGTCAATACTCCCATAACAAAATATACACTTCAAAACTTATAAATCCAAAGTCAGAAAGGAATGTAAGTCAGCATTTATACCTCCACATAAACAACACATGTTGGCACACCGTCGTTTTGGTGTGCAAAATACACTTGCAGGCAAATAGTCCACAAATGCTTAATCTGCCCTCAACGGCTAGTATAGCTGGTGAAGACGGATGTCGATCCCACAAGGAGTGTTCATAACCTTTTGTCTTTTCTTATTTTTGGTTTGGGTCTTCAGTGTCACTCTAAAAACCTTGCTAATAAACTTAAACTAACTAAATGCTGAAAAGGAAATCACAAAAGAAAATATCAGTAATAAAAGTGCTCAAGTCAAAGCATCAAGTCATTCGGTAGGCATGCGCAATCCCGGGTAAAACACATGTAATTACCACTACTACCTGTTGTGCCCACACTAGCAGAAAGGTCAAAAACTGAATCCCTATGGCCAAATATGGGTAATTATCACTTTGAGGGTTAATCGGTTATAGGAAATGGATACGATCGGCCACTCCCCAATCACTTCTTACATTATATCGTCTAGATGATACGATCGACACCTAGGGACCTAACTATACAGGAACCTAAGGAGAGAATCACACAAAGGTTTTGCAAGTATAGCAGCTTTGAGGGCAAAAGCGACTCGATTCTAGTAGGTTTGACACGGTCTTGTGCCTGCATATACTACTCAATCTTAACTACCAAGGCTGTCACCCCCGGACTTGTTACTATGCGGGTATCGAGGCATGATCACCTATACACTCCCACGTAACTAACACTAGTACCAGTTAATTAGAAATGCGCGCTTTCATCTCCAATCACCCTTTACCTATGTCTAAGTGAAAAACAAGTTAAGATTGTGAACCCTTAAGGCGTTAAAGTCCAATTACCTCATGCACATATTCTACCCTTAGACCATTACTTTGACTTGAACAGTGGATACTTAGCCACTAAACATAGAAACGAAAGTAAAAGAAATGATAAAAGACATCTTACTTGGAAAGGAAATCACTCGATTAACTTCTGGGCCCAACCCCAGTTTTGCCAACAAAATGACTGAACTACCTCTCTGCAGGCAAATCGCCAGCTTCAGGCAGACAGAATATCCAGAAAATAAACTAAGTATGAAAACGGGAAATTGTATCTTCGAGGTGTAAAAACGCCGCCCTCTATATGGAAACAGATGAAAGTATTTATAGCAAAATGAATTAAGGCTTCAAGCAGCCCAGATTTCACCCACGTAGGGGCTCTTGCACTCCTCCACTTCATCACGTTCATGCTCCATGTTCTTCCTTGATTTTAGGAGTGATAGCAACAAACCCTAGCGCCTCCAGTAACTTCCTGATATCTCCACTTCCTTCCCAACGTGTTTGGACCTCCCCAAGACTCGGAACTGATTGCCACATCACCTCCACGTGCATAAAGGAGCTGCCCCGCGATTCTGTTGCGTAATTCTCGCAACAACTTTGACTGGGTCCTCGGCAGGCAAATTAGTCCTTTGTGCCCTCAGCATAAATAGCACCTGTTTGTGCCTGTTGTGGTGGTTTTGTGCCCTCATCCTCCTGTGATCAGTTTTATCCCCAAACCTAGACTAGACTCTATACTAAACACTTAAAAAAGGTATAAAAAGATAAGGGAAAAAGCACGAATTTGAATCTTCATCACATGTCCAACTATAATTTGCCATGATAGAGTTACCTCAATAGAAGTTGATCGAAAACTTTTTCTTACTTATTTTCTCATATTTTTGTTTCTTAGTTTCAGCTTGTAGTCCCTCCAAGGAAGTTTGTAGTCCCTGTCAAGGAAGTTTGTACAGAAGACATGTGAAATGACAATTCTAAGTACAATAATAGAAGCTAAAATACGATGAAAGTTTTTCAGCTTCCTTCATGCATGCTATGTATGCTTCTCATCCTTAGAACATATGACATATGCATATAAGTTTTTATTCTCTTATAGCAATCTTTTCTTTCGTAGTTTATCATATTTTTTTATTTGTACCTAAGTATCAAATATAACCTGGTCTCTTGTAGCAAACTGGATTAGTTCAAAGAGAACAACATTAGAACTAAAATATAATCCTGTGGTGGATTATAATTAATAAACTTTTGTCATCAATTTACTTGGCATCAATCCAGATGAACGCAATAATATAACCTAAAAATTCACCTATATAAGATGTTTGTCATGTCATCAACTGATAATTAAAAAGTATAATGATTTTTTTTTTTAAAATAACAACTGAAGATCCAATTGTGAATAAACTCAAATTATGTACAATTAACTATTTTCAATGGATGATTAAATAGCTAGAATGAAATATCTAAAATAAAAAATGAAAAAGTTAGAATAAAAATAATAAGATGAAAAAAACTCTTCCGATGCCTTCTGCTTTGCTTCCACTTCTGAAATATATGCCAAAACGCACACACACACATGCATGTACTGAAATCATTAATCCTAAATCAATAACTTCAAACCAAGATAATCCTTAATTTCTCTTAAGATAATTTCCACTTATATCCGGCATCAATCCTTAATAATTCTAGAATATAAAAGAAGCTAACAAATGAATTGGGGAAAAATTATATACCTTCCAACTATGTGACCAACGCAACATCAACATTTGGCTCATACACCGCGCTCTTTAGCACAACTACACATATAATTCAACAACAATCAAGTATAGAATCACCTCAAAATATTAAAAAAATCAACATGTGGTTGACTAAAAGTTCAATTCATCAAACTAAAAGAAGGACCCAAAACCAAAAATTGAAAAATTCAAGTTTTTAAACCAACCATTGCAGAGATTGTGATAAGCTTGCCGAACATTCTTCTTGGAACACCTCTGACTGTACATGATTTTTCAAACAAAAACTCAAAAAATGATTAAACTTTTATAAAATTACTCCAAAACGAAAAAATTACCAATTTGCAGGTTTAGAGAGAGGCTTATATTTCCGTATTTTCCGTGTCTATCTCGAAATAAATGCGCAGTTCATATATCCACTCACCTGATAATCGCCGCAACCTTCTTTCTCCCAGAAATCCATCGCTTCACCTTTCTAGAACTTCATCCCTTCTCCTCATCTCCTATGTGGCCTAGGTTTTGTTTGGGTTTTTTCGAGAACGTATTGAGTGAAAAATCTTTGGATCTTTAGAATTTTGGAAGAGAGAGTGGGTGGTCTGACGGTTTTGATTTTGTGAAATATATGACCTTAAACAAGAGAAATGATCTTTCACGAGGATGGATTGTGCCGTATTAGATCACATATATATATCACGATGTTGCATCATGATTTCTTTAATATATGTTGTTGGTGTTGGCCCAGTTGCTATTTTACTTGGCCCAGTTCCTAATTATTTATCTAAGCGGCCCAAGCCCTAAACCCCTAACCCTACCCGACGGTCCATCTCCCTCTTTACTCCTCATAATTGAAGTTGCTACTTCTCGATGCTCTAGAAGCCTCTTTAACTAGAGATGGATCCCTCTCCACCTTCATCGCTCACCTCACAGATCTATCTAGCATTTTTCTCTTTCTCTTTCTGGATCTTCTCAGCTTGCTCCCACGGTTTCTCTTGCCAGAATCTTGTGTTGTGATTCCTGTTGGGCATATGAGTGTTGGGAGAAGCTTGTGTTGAGAGAGAAAGTCTGAGCGTCGCCGCCCCCTCTCAAACCCTAGCCACCGCTTCCTCTTCCCCTCCCCCCTGGTCTGGGCATCTTCTGTCGCCGGAGTTGCCACCGCCGCCGTTCGTGGGAAAATCTGAGCCAAACAGTGCCTCGAGCACACTTTTCCCACCGATTGACACTCTGATCTACACTATCTCTGGCTTATCTCTCTTCTGTTCTCTGTTATCTGCAATATCTTACTAAATCTAACTTGCTTTACTTGCATATTTGCAGATTTGAGCACTACAGTCCCTGAGCCTGTGAAGAAGACCTGTAGATCCACTTGGTCTACTTCTCTGAGGCTAGCTCAAAGTGAAGAACAAGTTAAAGCCTAGATTTGAAGTCTCGTTTCTGAAGTTCCTTCTGTAAACAACTGTAATAGTTTGTATTATTTTTCCCTTCCTTCCTCATTGGGTCTCTGCTACTTGAGTAGCAAGTGTGTGAGGCCGCAAGAGTGAGGGAAACAAGAAGTATAACCCTGGCTAGGAGATACCACAACAGTGGTATCAGAGCCTGGTTTGTCTAGCTGGGGGCAATCCCCTTATCTCCATCTCACACACCCCGCCACCGGTAAGGGCCGCGTCTCTCTCACCCCTGTCGAGCTCCTAAAAACAGTAAGTCCGACCCCTCCCCTGCCTAGGAGGGTCAGCTCTGGTATTAACCCTAAAACTCCTCTGTGTGGTATTTGTTGATCCTGTACTTTCTTGCTTCCACTCTTGTCTCTGACTATTTCTTGGCATTCCAAGTCATTCCCAAAAACTAGCTTACGATCGGGACCGTCTGGATTCCTCTGTGGGTCTCCTCAAAGCGGGTTGCCCCGATAGCTATTTTTGGTAAGAGATCTTCAGTTGAAAAGGGGGAGTTTGGGTTGAACTGGTGTTATTTTGTCTCTTTGTTGCTCTAAAGTTCTCTGCAATCTTTATACTGTCTTATTGCTGCTTGCTGTGATTCCTGGAAGGAATCTATTCTGAAAACTCTGTTACAGAGTTGCTGTGGATAGACTTAGTGATCTAAGTCTGGTTGTTGGCCTAGTTGGGTTTTGGGATTGACATGAGTGAACCCCTGCTCCACAGATCAATCTGTGCTGAGAACTGGGATAGCCTCAGCTCTTGATTCCCCTTGTGCACCCATCTTTAGGCCTGTGGAGTGTTTTCTCCTGTTCTGAGTAATTTTGGTGATTATCCTGACATTCTTGTGGATTAATCTGGTTATTGGTGAATCTCTGTGTTCTCAGTGTTATTCTGTGTGAATCTGTGAAAATGAATAACTTGAGTGTTGTTCCTTTCAATGGAAAGGATGATTTTGGTGATTGGCAAACTAGAGTTGAGTGTATTTTGACAAAAGAAAATCTGCAAGATGCTATATTTGAAAGAATTGATGAAAATGAAGCAGATAAAACCCTTGTTAAATTAAATGCTGGTGCAAGAGCTACAATTTTATTGAATTTAAGCAGTGCTGTTGTTAGGCAAGTGTCTCATCATAGATGTGCTAAAGATCTGTGGGATGCCTTGACTGTTTTGTTTGTGGCTAATTCTGAAGAGTCTGCATATTCTTTGCAAAATCAAATCATGACTTTTCAAATGGATCCCTCTAAATATATTGATTCAAACATGCATGATTTCAACAAAATTCTAAAAGATTTAAAACTTGCTGGCGATGACACCCTTAAAAAGTATGCCCCTCAAATCCTACTTGGTGCTATACCTGAAGTCTTTTCTGAAGTTAAATCAGCTTTAAAATATGGGGGGGTCTAAAGTTACCTATGATATGATTGTTTCTGGACTTAAAGCTAAAGAAAATGAGTTGAAAAAACTGCAGTCCAAGCCCTTGCAAAATGAGATCCTTTATGTCAACAGAAATAATAACCACAAGCCCTTTAGACCTAATCCAGAAAATCCAAGTGATATAGTTGCTGAGAGGCACAGGAGGGAATACAATCGTGCTCATAACCTTCCCAGCAACACCAGAACCCACAACCTTGTTGAAATCTACTCCCAACACCCCAGAAATCAAAATCAAGCCCAAAATTCTGGCCATTTTCTCCTCTCTTCTGAGTTTAACCCTCCCAGAAACCAAAACTTTCACCACTCCTCTGAGTTTAAACCCAAAAAGAACTGTTGGAATTGTGGGAAGCCTGGACATTACTCAAACAGATGCAAACAACCTAAAAGGGGTAGGGGGTTTGGGAACAATCAGGCTAATAATGTCATGTACTTTGATCACTCTTAACACAATGTGTATAAAGAAGAAAACTATGACAATCATGAAAATGGTGAACTCTACATGGTGCATTCTGATTGTGACTTTCAATTCATAAATTTCACAAATGTTGTGTCTGATAATGTGCATGAGTTTGAGTGGCTTATAGATTCAGGCTGTACTTTTCATGTCACTCCACACAAGCACATGTTTCAAAATTTGCAACTTATAAACTCTGGTGCTGTTGCTTTAGCTGATGGACAGCAATGTGAAATAATTGGAAGAGGTGATGTGTGTCTTAGATTTGAAAATGAAAGCATGATTACCCTCCATGATGTCAGATATGTTCCAAAATTGAAGTTTAACCTTCTATATGTCTCCAAACTTGCTGATCAACAACTCTTTGGCTCTGTGAATCATAAATGATTTCAATTCAAGATGAACTCCATGATATGCTTTGATGCTCCCAGAAAAGGAGATTTGTATGCAGTTCATGCTTACTCTGTACCTATTCAAACTGCTAATTTAGTGCAAAATGATAAAACAGCTTAATGGCATGCAAGATTAGGGCATATGAGTAATAAGGGCTTAGAAATCTTAAGAAAATCTGGTGCATTCAAGCATGATAAAGTCTCCAGCATGTCATTCTGTGAACCATGTTTGATGGGAAAGCAACACAAGTTGCCCTTCCCTGTGTCTGATCCTTACCCTAATGCCCAACTCAGTTCTGATATTCTTGAATATATACATGCTGATATGTGGGGACATGCAAAGGTCCCAACCCATGGTGGTAACATGTTCTTTCTATCCTTAATTGATGATTTTTCCAGAAAGACCTGGGTGTTCCTAATGAAAAACAAATCTGAAGTCTTTGAAAAATTTTCTAAATGGTCTGTGGCAATTCAAAACCAAACTAATAAAAGCATCAAGTGTCTAAGAACAGATAATGGTTTAGAATTCTGTAATCAACTAATAGATAACTGGTGCTCTGATCTTGGGATCAAGAGGCACAAGTCTGTGCCTTACAACCGCCAGCAAAATGGGGTTGTTGAAAGGATGAACAGGACTCTCCTTGAGAGAGTTAGAAGCCTCTTGGCTGGTTCAGGCCTTGGTAAGAAATTTTGAGGAGAAGCTCTTATGACTTCTTGTTATCTGGTTAACAGATCTTCCTCTGTCCCATTAAAAGGCAAACTTCCTGAGTCTGTGTTCTATAACAAACCTATCTGCCTGTCTAATCTAAGAGTATTTGGATGCAGTGCTTATGTTCATCAAAAACTCAGTAAAATTGAACCAAGGGCAAGAAAATGCATCTTTCTGGGATACCCTGATGGTGTTAAAGGGTATAGATTGTGGGATAAAACTCTGTCTGGGTTTAAAACTTGTATCAGTAGGGATGTTTCATTTAATGAATCTGACTTTCCATTCTTAAATGAATCCTCACTTTCTGCTGCTCCTTGTGAGGTGGAGAAACTTGGCTCCCCTATGTTTTTCCCTGTCTTGTCTAAGGTGGACCCTCCCCCACCAGAGTTCCCTGAGTCCAATGTTCCTATTAATCACCCTCATGTGCATGATAACATTAGCCCTTCTAATTCTGCATCTAATCATGACTCTGAACTTGACAAGCATGCTCATATAAATGTTTCTGAATCTGAATCATCTGAATCTGAGCATGAACAAACTGTTGAGCATGAATCTGAGCATGTGAACCTTGATAACTACAAATTGTCAAGAGATAGGCCTAGGAGAACTATTAAGGCTCCCTCTATTAACAATGTTGATTCTTCTGAGCCTAAAACATATAAGGAAGCTATAACATGTGCTGAATCAGATAAATGGATAGAAGCAATGAAATGTGAAATGAACTCTTTGCTTGACAACAAAACTTGGGTTCTTGTGGAAAAACCTGATGCATGCTCTCTCGTGGAATGTAAATGGCTATTTAAAATAAAGCAAGAGGTTGATAGTGTAAGGTACAAAGCAAGGCTTGTTGCAAAGGGTTTTACACAAAAAGAAGGAATAGACTATACAGAAATCTTTGCACCTGTGGTAAAATTTACTACAGTTAGGATTATACTTGCCTTAACTGCTCATTTTGATTGGGAATTGAAACAAATGGATGTGACAACTGCCTTCTTGCCTGGTGAATTGAAAAATAATATTTATATGAAACAACCTGAGGGCTTTGAAGATAAATCACATCCTGATCATGTTTGTTTGCTTAAAAAGTCACTATATGGATTAAAACAATCTCCCAGACAATGGAACATTAAGTTTGATACATGCATGAAAAGTTTAAATTTCTCAAGAAGTCAATTTGATCATTGCTTGTATTACATGAAATCTTCTGTGTCTATGCTTTTGTTACTTTATGTTGATGATATGCTTCTGATAAGCCCCTGCCTGAAAACCTTGAAGCATGTTCAAACCTGCCTAAGTGAAAACTTCAACATGAAAGATTTGGGGGATGCAAGGAAAATCCTAGGTATGAATATTGACAGAGATAGAAGCACACACACTCTCTTGCTTCATCAATCCTCTTATGTTGAACAAGTGCTAAAAAGATTTGATATGGATTTGTGTAAACCTGTGAATGTCCCCCTTGCATCTCATTTTCAATTAAGTAAAGACCAGTGTCCCAGAAGTGACACTGATCTGAGTGACATGATTGGAATTCCCTATGCTAATGCCCTGGGGTCTGTTATGTACCTAATGATCAGCACTAGGCCTGACATAGCCTATGTTGTATCCTGTTTAAGTAGGTATATGGCAAACCCTGGGCTGCCCCATTAGGAAGCCCTTAAGTGGTTACTAAGATATCTAAAGTCCACAACTTCTCAAGGTCTAATCTTTTCAAAATACCCTGATGGTGTTAAGTGCATTGGCTATGTAGATTCTAACTATGCCAATGATAGGGATCAAAGAAAATCTACTACATCATATGTGTTTACTTTATGTGGTTCTTGTATAAGTTGGAAATCTCAGTTACAGAGTATAGTTGCCTTATCATCTACAGAATCTTAGTACATTGTAGCTACTGAAGCTGTAAAAGAAGCAATATGGTTGAATGGTGTGTTAACTGAAATTGATTTCATTGATGATAAACCATTGCTTTATTCTGACAGTCAGTCTGCTATCCAACTTTGTAAGAACCCAGTTTTTCATGATAGAACAAAGCATATTGATGTAAGATACCATTTCATAAGGGACATAGTTGAGAAAGGAGAAGTTCTGTTGGATAAGATCCCATCTGAATTCAATCCTGCAGACATGGGCACTAAGTGCCTTCCAGTTGCAAAGCTGGAAGCCTCCAAAAAGTCCTTGAACATGGACTTGGGTTGAACCAAAGATTGGGAATGTCTTGAGTTATCCTGACCTGAAGTCAGGATAATAACTGAGCCCTTTGGGCAGTGTAAAAACATGGTGATTTCCTTTGGTACAATAAGCTAGGTTGATTCAAGTTAAATGATGGTCAATGATCTAGTGAGACCTGAGACTTGTATCTATGATTTGGGTTGGTCTCTTGTGCTGAGACTGGATTGAATACGCATAGTATTCCTTCCTCCCTCTCTTAGTCTGTCTTTGTGATAAACTTAAGAGTAAAAATTCAATGGCAATGATGATATTCTCTTTGTTTTATCTTTTGGCAGGTAACTCCTTGGTGACAGAAAATACCAATAGGGCAAAAGGTGGAAATGTTGGTGTTGGCCCAATTGCTATTTTACTTGGCCCAGTTCCTAATTATTTATCTAAGCGGCCCAAGCCCTAAACCCCTAACCCTACCCGATGGTCCATCTCCCTCTTTACTCCTCATAATTGAAGTTGCTGCTTCTCGATGCTCTAGAAGCCTCTTTAACTAGAGATAGATCCCTCTCCACCTTCATCGCTCACCTCACAGATCTATCTAGCATTTTTCTCTCTCTCTTTCTGGATCTTCTCAGCTTGCTCCCACGGTTTCTCTTGCCGGAATATTGTGTTGTGATTCCTGTTGGGCATATGAGTGTTGGGAGAAGCTTGTGTTGAGAGAGAAAGTCGAGCGTCGCCGCCCCCTCTCAAACCCTAGCCATCGCTTCCTCTTCCCCTCCCCCCTGGTCTGGGCATCTCCTGTCGCCGGAGTTGCCACCGCTGCCGTTCGTGGGAAAATCTGAGCCAAACAGTGCCTCGAGCACACTTTTCCCACCGATTGACACTCTGATCTACACTATCTCTGGCTTATTTCTCTTCTGTTCTCTGTTATCTGCAATATCTCACTAAATCTAACTTGCTTTACTTGCATATTTGCAGATTTGAACACTACAGTTCCTGAGCCTGTGAAGAAGACCTGTAGATCCACTTGGTCTACTTCTCTGAGGCTAGCTCAAAGTGAAGAACAAGTTAAAGCCCTAGATTTGAAGTCTCGTTTCTGAAGTTCCTTCTGTAAACAACTGTAATAGTTTGTATTATTTTTCCCTTCCTTCCTCATTGGGTCTCTGCTACTTGAGTAGCAAGTGTGTGAGGCTGCAAGAGTGAGGGAAACAAGAAGTGTAACCCTGGCTAGGCGATACCACAACATATGTTGTGCCATCTTAAACCGTTGAATTAATTAAATTAAATATCTAATAGATTGCAGTTTTAATTTAAGACTACATTTATGTTTGTTTATATATATTTTGCAAATCATATCTAATAATATATAGTCCAGGTAAAACAATGTACGTAATATCTAATTTAAAATGCTAATTTGTGTTGGACAAGAAGTTTGATGCAGATATAGTACTAATCTCGTTTAGCATCCCAAACTCACGGCATATTAAATTATTAATTAGCTAGTGCAAATCTTTGAAACACATTTTTATGTATGTATATAGATTTTGTAAGCAAAAAATAAGAGTCCACGTGAAAGTAATATTCTACAACTCGTAGGAATAGGATAACTAGATAACCATAACCTAGGTACAACTATATATATATATATATAATAAAACAATATCGTGTGTGTAATTCATGGCAACCAAGGGAAGAGGTAGAATATTCCGGTGGATGACGACGCTGGCGAGGAGCATCGCCGTGGCGGCCTGCATTAATATTGTGGTGTTGTCGGTAGCAGTGTCGTCGATCTTTGCGGATGAAGGTGTAGTAGTAGATGAGGAAAAGACAGGTTTATTTTTGGAGTGTTTGAGGCTGGCGCCAAGGAGAGGCCGTTACTTCGAATCTCTGCCTCCATCGGACAGGTGGCAAGCCGACTTATGTCACGACATTCTTCGATGGCATATGTTTATGTACGAAGATAGAGGAGTATTAGCGCCAGGATTCAAACAAGCCCTTTTAATATTCTACAAATACAATCCAATTTTCGTTGACTTTTATATCTGTACCTTAGACCTTCAGCGCTGTCCTCCTCAACTCCAAGACCGCATAATTAGATACGACTTTCAAAGCTACATGAACTCATCATCCCCTGACTATATATGGTGATTGCTAAGTCACTTGTTTTTTACCTTTTTCAATTCATTCCATCTTTTTATATATATTGTTAATGTTATGAAACATGTCAATTTATACTACTTCGAATACAAAATTGTTATCATGTGAAAAACAATTCAATCATCAACTACATATAGTTGAAAAGGTAGTCTACTACTATATAAATATAGAAAGAGTAAATACACATTATGTATGGATAGATTTGGCAGAAATCTCGTTGGTTAACCGGGTAAGAACAATCTGGGCCATGCCCATTCTTCGCATATCCATTCAACAAAGTGTTGTAAGACATCAAATCAAAACGCCGCCTTGCTGAAACCAAATCACCATTGGCAACATAGATAAATATCTTATCTATATAGGTAAGTTTAGTCTTCAGCTTAGACTTCCCAATCTGGTTTTATTCTCAATCTCACTTTCAAATGCTGAATTTTTGAGAGTGTGTCGGGTTAAAATGTGATATTCGAGCCATGAATATATTAAGTGTATTAAACTCGAACTAATTAAATTCAACAATAAACGAGTCAAACTCAAACTTTCGAATACTCGACTATACCCTTGCCAGGGGACTATATGCTAATCAAAATTTCTGTCCAAACTTCTCGAAATTATTATGAACTAGAATGGGACAAAATTGTTTATTTTGTCATTTTCTTGTTTGAGGGGATATTTTTGACAGTTAAATACTACAAAAAAACAACAGACTGTGAGGTGAGATAAAACATTATCTTGATCCATAGCCACACAGCTAAATACGCAGCAAAAATGGTGACAATCTGAAAATGTGTGACTACATATGATATTGCCACTCATGGTTTAACTAGGCTATGACAAGCTGTGTTGTCTGAATAGCCACTCTCAAAACTCAAGGGACTTGCAGCAGAGATAGCAGGTACAAATCCTTCCTTCAATTCTGAGCTCTATGAACTGGAGAATTTTTATTTCTGCACACCTTTTTTAAGGTTTGAAGCACAGCTTATGCTGAAACAGGTGTTATGGGAGCATTGCGCGCCGTAACAGAGCTGCCTAATCACCCTCCACCACTAGAGCACTTGCCTCAGAATTTTACAATCTCCCAGAAAACAATCTTAAATCTTTTGATCACAAAATGCACCAATTATTTGGAAAATCTGCAGCAAGCTCATGCATTAATCCTCAAAACTGGTCATATCCAAGACCATTATGTTGCAGGTTCCTTACTCAAGTGCTATGCCAATCCTCACTTTGGAAGCTTATCCACTTTGTTACGAGTTCTGGAACAAGTTCCCGAGCCTAATGTCTTCGTGTGGAACTCGACTATATATTAAAGGGTGTCTTGATCTTAAAGACCCCTTTAAGGCCATTTCAATGTACTACAGAATGGTGTTTTCTGGCTCTTCTTGAAGATGAACGTGAAGCCTAATGACATTACATTCATGGCGCTGCGGAATGCCTGTGCTCATGCTGGATTCGTTCACCAAGGCCTAAAGTATTTCGTGACTATGAAACGAACTTATCTTGTCAAGCCAGGGGTCGAGCTGAGCACTACGGTTGTGTAGTGAACCTACTAGGAAAAGCAGGGTACTTTAATGAAGCAGAGAATTTGATAAACTCAATGCCAATGAAGCCTAATAGTGCTGTTTCGGGAGCACTTTTAGGTGCATGGGAATGTGGAGTTAGCAGAGAATGTACGGGAGATATTGCTCGATTTGGAAGGCGAAAACAGCGGGCGTTACACGCTGCTGTCGAACATCTATGCAAAGGCAGGGAAATGGGATAGGGCAGAGGAAGTCAGAGCATTGATGAAAGAGAGAGGGGTGAAAACTGTTGCAGGCAGAAGCATGATAGACCTCAAAGGTGTTGTTCATGAGTTCAAAGCCGGAGATTCGTCTCACCCTCGGATTAAAGACATTCATCTGAAGTTGGAGGAAATGGTGCAGGAGATAGAGGCAAAAGGGCATCAACCAGATACATCTCAAGTGTTGTTTGATATCAGTGAGGAAGAGAGAGAAACATCACTCAGGTATCATAATGAGAAGCTTGCAATAGCTTTCGGAATCTTGAACATGGAGCCGGGCCGGGGCCCAACTTACAATAATATACACCCTAAAAAATAATAATAATTAAGCTAATGTATAATATTTTTGATAAAAATTAATATATTCTTAATTATAGTTTAACATTAAGAAATCAATTGGTTAACAAAATTATATCATTGTACATCATTTTTTAATAACTTTCAATTAGTTATGTACCCAAATAAAAATTTTCTCATTTGAAATTGGTTGTGTCATAATAATGCTCTTATAGTTAGAACATATAACTAAACATATTTAATCAAAAAAAATAAACTATAAGGCATAAAGGCATTAAAAATTAACTTTAAAAGATCCAAATTGAGAATTAAAATAAAATAAAGGGCAAATGTTCATTTTGATCCTATAACTATTTGTGTAGGAGCGCTTTGATCCCTATTTATCTTTTTAGTTCAAAATGATCCTATAAAAACCAAAATGATCCTATAACTATTTTAAAGGTTTAATTTGGTCCCTATTTTGATCCTCCAACTATTTTAACACATATTTTTCTCACATAATTAGATTATTTCACACATTAACACACACTTTTTACACACATATGGATTGAACACGAAATTTCTACCATTTTCACAACGAATCCTCATATGGATTGAACATGAAATTTTCTCCATTTTCACAAAGAATCCCCCACTATTTTATGTTTGCATAGAAAAATCTTAATTATTTTATTTAGCATAATGTAAATAATTATTTTTGTATGTTTTTTATTTTATCATATTTTTATGTTTTCATTTATTAATAATATTTAGATACTTAGATTATTTCATAGATTTATGCACACTTTTTCCATGAAATAAATGAAATTATCTGAGTAATATGAATCATTATTATATTATAAAATAAAAAAAAACAACTAAAAAACATACAAAAATAATTATTTACGTTATGCCAAATAAAATAATTAAGAATTTTCTATACAAACATAAAATAGTGGAGGATTCTTTGTGAAAATGGAGAAAATTTAATGTTCAATCCATATGAGAATTCTTTGTTAAAATGGTCGAATTTCATGTTCAATCCATATGTGTGTAAAAAGTGTGTGTTAATGTGTGAAATAATCTAATTATGTGAGAAAAGTGTGTGTTAAAATAGTTGGAGGATCAAAATAGGGACCAAATTAAACATTTAAAATAGTTATAGAATCATTTTGAACCAAAAAGATAAATAGGGATTAAAACGCTCCTACACAAATAGTTATAGAATCAAAATGAACTTTTGCCCTAAAATAAAAATAAAAACTCACGAGCATAGAACTAAATATAATATGAAGAAACCTATTATGTTTGAATTTAAAGTGAGTATATGTAAATTTTAAGTAAATATTAATTAATTTTTAAATTCATATGATAAAGTTAATAATAAAGAATGAGAATGAAAAATATATAAGGGCACTTAATAGCATAAAAATGATGCATGAAATTTAAAATTTGTTAAACTTATTAAAATTTTAAATTACTATATTAAATCTAATTTTAAAAAAAAATTGAGGGGGGCCAATCGTTATCATCATTTTAGAAATGGACAGTGCTCTTGCAAGGATTTCTGGTAGGTAGGAAATGCTAAAGGGATTTTTCTATGCTACACCCCGGATGCTGTCCCCGATGATACCTAGGCGACGCGTGTCACCTTTTTTTTTTTTCCTTATGCGAAATCCCAGAATACGGTATTTTGGGTGGGATACGGTGGGCATGATATTGCGACAGTTTTAGTTTTCTGCATCGTTAGGGTATATGGGCCCCACTGTTATGTGGGCAGGCCGTCGGTGGCTGTCGGCAAGTGTTACATTTTCCGATTCGTGCGACTCCGGCTCCGTTTTCCGACATCGGCAAGTTGTCCGGCTGGTCGATGGGTTTGAAATCTTCCAGATCCACCCGTTTTCAGAAATTTTGAACTTCATTTGCCGATGTAATCGATGGCAAATTTAGAACCCGCAAACCCTACCCTTTCTCAATCATGAAGGTGGGGTCCAAGTTGTCTTTACCGAGGGCCTTTTCCTAATTAGATTAATCTTAAGCGAAGTTTATAAACTTTATCTTAATGATTATTATGTGACGTTTAACATATGGTGTTATGATTTTAATAAATTTAAAATATAATTAATAAGAATGAAAGTATAGCTTAGTTATTCGCGCGTGAATAGTGTCGTTGGTTTCAAAAGTAGAAAAAAAAGGCGACCCTTCATGTTCCCAAATATTTCGTCGGAGCTCTCCGTTCTCTCCTTTCTGTCCAGACGGCGCGCAAAATTCCGGCGAAAGAAACCCGTGACTGTTAGAGCGGCTAGAGTCGGTGAGGCTAGAGGTATGCACACTTTATTTATGACGGCATAGCTCTCCGTTCTCTCCTTTTTTTTGCTCAAAAGTTTTCTTTGTTACCGGCGTAGTATTTATTTCTTCATCCTGAAATTGTGCAGAAGTGTACATTGTGAATGCGCCTCAATGTCGTCCGGACGAAGGTCGTTCGGTCCCCCTACTGGGAAAATATCATCTAAGGATAAGGCGAGGAATCGCGATTATGGCAACCGGCGGGACAGTTAGTATTCGGAACTCTGTACATAAATGAACCCTATTTTGGCTACTTGTTCTACTCCGAGTCACATTTGCCTATTTTGATCATATTCCTGTGTTGCATGCCACTGAGTCGTATTCTTAGATTAGATGATGCAGAAAGATTTGGTTTTGAATGTCGTTTTTGGTTAACAGTTGTTGGTGGCGCGATTTCATTTCGTGGCAAGCTGCACTTGATTATGAAAGATGTGCGTGAAAGATTGAGCAAAAAGAACATTGAATCTTTTAGGGCAACCTGCTTTGGTCATTTTCTTGATGTGCCACCCATACAAAATCAAGGGCAGTTCATATTCCTTTTGCTGAATGCACTGGAGCCTGAATCGGAGTCAAGGAATACTATGGCTTTTAGGATTAATGGGAGGGTAATTGAACTAGGTCGAAAAGAGTTTTACTGTATTACGGGTCTGAATTTTAGGGGAGGTATTGAGGTCCCTTCTTCATCTAATATTCACCGCGACATTTTCAAGAGTGCATGGAATATAAAAGCCGTGGACATTGATGAAGCCTTTAGGAATTATAGTGTGAAGCACAAGGGTCATGGTAGCCTTGTGTTGAAGTTAGCTTTGTTGCATGTTCTTTATGGTTTGCTGTTGAATAGAGATCAGCAGAGTAAGAAGGTAGAGGTAGAATTTATGCATCTTGTGGATGACGTTCGTCTGTTCAACAGATATCCGTGGGGGAAGGTTGCATATGAGTTCTTGGTTTCTTTGACCCATGTGGCCAGGAGCAATGTAAATCGTTTGAGTGAGCACTCAGATAGGCCAGCTACGGATGTGTGTGGTTTATCCGTAGCGCTTCAGATATTTGCATTTGAGGTTATGCCGTCCCTTTCGAGGCGTTGTGCGAGGAGAGTTGATGCGCACATTTTTCCGAGGATGTTTCGGTGGACCACTAAAACATTTTACAAATATGCCTATCTCCTGACCTTTTTGCAGAATTGTGCTGCGGACGTTGTGGTAGTGTAGTTGTATTCGATATTTCATTTTTATGTCGTGTATAGTCCACTGAGGTAATTGTGATGTATCTTTTGTTTTTGTAACAGATGTCATTTGTATTTTCTGAGGATGAAAGGAGACGGCTTGAAGCACAACAATTGTGGGATACAGTTGCGGGAAAGAAGGTGAAAGTTACACCCGTGAAATTGCTGGATGAAAGTGATAGTCTGGTGGAAATAGGTGGAATGGTGGGAGCACTTGCAGTGGAGAGAGGGAAACAAATCAATGCCAAACTCGTAGATGATGATGAGAGCGTTGGAAGGGGACGGGACATGAACGAGAGTTCTGCAGCGAGAAGGTCCCGTAGAAAGCACGCTGCCAACATTGGCCAGTTGCTCAGATCTGTGACTACGCCTTCATCACCGAGAGTGCAGAAAGATGACATCCATGAGTCCAATCCCATTGAGAAGCTCGGGGAGACTCTATTAGTAATTTTTCTTCTAGCCTTTCTTTGAGTTTCATAACATGAACACATTCACACAGTCCCTCCAAAATAATTGAGTGAGTGAGCTTGTCCTGTCTTTTAATGTGGCCTTGTGAACTACCAGAGAATGAACGCCTCATTGCAGGCTGGCTCAAGAGGCATTGAGAAGCTTTCGGAGATGATATTGGTATGCATGTTCTAGTAATTCAATCCTAGGTGTGCATATATTTTGAACAACATTTTTGAGCCGGTTCTTTTCTTAATTGTGAAAACTAGACAATGAACAGCATGCTGCAGACTACTCTGGAAAAAATTGATTCTCTAGAGACAACAGTTGATGATCTGAAGAAAGAGCTCGATGGTGTTAGATCAGTCCAAGGTGAAGCTGTTAGTGGTAAAGGTGTTCAGTTGGATGAGAGTCCAGTTAAACAGAATTCCGATGGTGTTGGGCTGGTTGAGGCAGTGAGGGGTTCCCGCAGTGCTGAAGGGAAGCCTGATAGGAAAAAGGACGGTGATGACCTGCATGAAACAATGCAGCATGTTGATTATCCAGCAGTTTGTGGGGAAGATGCAGCTGTGAAGGTGACCGACTTGAATGAATGCGTGGGATGTGGTGAACCGCAAGTTCAGTTCTTCGACCTTCTCTCAGCCGAATTGTCTATGTGGCTGAATGAACCTGCTATCCAACAGCCAGAGATTGACATGAACAAGTCTCCATCTACCGAGTATGAGATTTCTGACCTATCTGCCTATTCTCCGAAATTGGAGACTGAGGAAATTGAGAGCACGAAGAAACCCCTAAAGAAACGCTTGTTCCAGGAGGTAAGTGAGGTGTCTACACCCTGGTATTCAGTTATTGTTGGTGAACCACTACTGAAAAAGGCGAGGAAGGGTGAAAGCAATAATCCGAGGCTGCCGCGTTTGGAATCTGTGAATTGGGAGAGTTTTCACCCCATTAGGGAGTATGCGTGGCCTGCTGAGAAGCCCTTTCATGATTAGCTTAGGCAATGCCGGCAGCACAGACTGTATGTCTTTTTGTAAGTGTTGTCCGAATTATCTGTCACTGTTAATCATGCTTAATGCATTCCCTGTTCTTGTAACACAGGAACCCCACAATTGGACTACCAACAGAGTGCAAGAGCGAGGCCGATGCAAAGTGGTTTCTCCCATTGGCTACATCCTAAGGGTGGCTGGCTGATGAGGTATGTATCTAGTCCCATCAATCATCTTTTAAGCATGCTAGTATATTCTATTTGAAGTAATGGATGAAGCATATTTTTGGTGACTTGCAGCATTGTGATGTGTTGTTGAATCTTGTGATTACATATTCCCGTGCCTTCCCTGATTAGTTTAATCAAGATTGGACACTCATCGAGTCCATGGGAACAGTAAGCATGCTACTTCACTTTCCTTTGTAGTCCATTCTATCATTTAATGTGTTAATTTTTCTGATGGTTTGGACAGCAAGCATTGGTGATGGAAAGCATGGATCGAGTACTTGAGAGGATTCTGCCCTACGTTGACGGCCAGTACCCACACCAAGGCGGGAAACCCTGGCATGCAGTGGATAGAGTGTTCGGGATTGGGAATATTGGGGGGAGCCATTGGGTGCTTTACAGGCTCGACCTTGGCGAGCAAAGGATTGTCATCTTCGATTCTATGTCTGGGGACAAAAAGGAATGGGATGATATCAAAGAAACGTTTGGCAACATGTGCAAGAATGTGGCGCAACTTGTGGATGCATGTCTGAAATGTGTACCGGGGCAAGAGCACGAAGCCAGCCTGGGACTTGGTTAGATATGAGCACCCCCCGCAACAAGGCAATACATCTGACTGTGGAATCATGTGCCTTAAGTTCTTGGAATGTTTCCTAATAGGTACCCCCCTAGCTGCAATCGACCCCGCTCGCTGTTCTCAGTACAGGAAAGCTTACTGTGTTGAGCTTTTTGCAAGGAGCCACTCTCTTGTCAATTAAGTTAAAAGGATGATGTGGAAGTTTTTGTGAAGGGATATGCAGGCTGGATATGCATGCTTTTGTTTTGTTTTTGTGAAGGATGATGTGGAAGTTTTTGCATGGATACTGTTATTATATTAGCTGGATTACACGTTGTATGAAGCGTTGGACTTTTGCGCTGACTAGTCGTGCATATGCATGATGTTAATGTATTTTTTGTTAGCATCACCAGCAATATATATAATATGGTCCTACTGTGAATAAACTATTAGTGAGATTGAAGGTGAGTCATGATGCAATTTATTTTGGTTGTTGGTTTTTTTCGATTTGTATGACCTTGGATCGCAAGAATGCACCCGTATATTCGGAGGAAAGTGCACCCGAAAATGGACTTTGAATGCACTCGTAAATTACTGGGAGCATGTTGTACAGTAGGAGGTCAAATTGAATTAGGAAGCACCCGTAAATGGAGATAAAAGCACCCGAAAATATATAGAAAGCACCCGAAACTGAAATTGAAAGCACCCGATAGTGAAGTCTAGAGCATCCGACAATGCTATAGGAAGCACCCAAATCTGAAGTTGAAGGCACCCGTAATTGCTATAGAAAGCACCCGAAAATGAACTCGAAAGCACCCGAAACTCAATGGGTAAGCGCCCGATGAAGTTTAAAGCACCCGGATTTTAATGCACCCGAAAGTGAAGATCAAAGCACCCGAAAGTAGTATTAAAACGCACTCGAAAATGAAGTGGCTTGCACCCGAATTTGAAGTAGAAAGCTGCTTTTCGGAAGTTGAAAGCACCTAAAAGTGTAGTTGAAAGCACCCGAATCTGAAGTCGATGGCACTCGCATATGCTATAGAAAGCACCCGAATCTGAAGTTGATGGTACCCGATTTGGAAGTACTGGGTGACTGTCCTATTATATTTAGCTGCACCCGTTTCCTCCGCAGAATGAACCCGTCGCCCATGCACGCACCCATTTTGCTCGTCTCATGCACCCCTCCCAAAGTGGGTGCTGAAACGATTAAGTGCACCCGTTTTGCAGTGTGCGGCGCCAAAAATAAAAGTCCACCCGGATCCACGAACGAATCGGCGCCCATTGGTGGTGTGGTGTGACCTAAATAAAATATTAGAAAAGGCATATGTATTCGGTACCTAACCAAATTTTATAACAATATTGTTTCTATTCTATTCTATGGTGCTTGTGCGAAAACCCGAAAATATTGTAAACATAATATGTTATGACTTTTGTCCGCTTATAAACTCAGTTTATTCTTTTCCATTCCTATAATTCCCAAAATAAATTAAGTAGTTATATTAATATTTTATGCAGGCACACATAAATTTTGTTAATAATAATAATAAAATATTAGTAATAATAAATTGAAATAAATATTATATGGTATGTATGTGTGTTTATTTTGTAAGTGTTAAAATAAACGTGTAACAATCATTAATAAATATGATAGTACGTATATAAGTTACACGAGTTACTGTAAAGTATAAAATAAACAAATATTTTAGTTCATTAATTAGAAGAATGAAAACACACGAGTACACACATATTCTTATTCTAATTTTGAGTATTATTGGTATTTATTTATTTTGCCCCCACGAATTCCCTTTAATATATGTACTAGTATTTCTTCTGTGTGATGCACAAATAATTATAATATTTAAGATATGTAATATTATGATTAATTTTTATTTTATATGTTGTGTATGATTATTTTTAAATTATGTATACTGTGTTCAATTTTAAAAAATTAATAGAATGAAATGCACATACATTAATTAATTACATAAGAAGAACAATTTTGTATAGTTATGTGACACGATTTTTTAACCAGTAATATTTAACTATAATTAAAGAACATTTGATTTTCATGAATATATGACATGCATAAAAATAATATTATTTAATCATTATAAATGATGAAATTGAAATAGAAAAATAATATATTATTACAAATTATGTTATACTTATGTGATCGTCATCATCATCATTATGAGTATTAGATGAATGAAACTATCTTTGGGTGACAAACATATAGTACTACAAATATGTGCATAAAAAACATAATAAAAAATATTACAGATCTCAATTTTCCAAGTAAACAAATAAAAATTAAGATTGAAAAATCCGTTAAAAAATAAACGGTGGTAGATCTACATTGTCCTAAAAAAAGCCAAAAAAAAGTAGTAGAAAGTTTACAACAGTAAATATCCCTAGTGGTGTGTATTAACTCTAAACTGTGGTCTATTGTGAAAAAACCCTTGTCTAAAATATAATTATTAAAATGTGTTATAGACAACGGTTTATACCAGAACCGTTGTTTATCACACGATTTTGCCTTAATATATATATATAGATAGATAGATAGTTGTCATATTGTTTAGTCGGTAAAATATATTTCATATTTGGTAATTTAGAACATTGAAATAACATTTAATTACCATTTTACAATATAATGAAACCTAAATTGAAATATATATAATGGGAGATTGATAGCCATTGAAATAAAATAAAAAGCAAATAGTCAAGGCATTTAAACAAAAATCATTTACGTATTCCTGCGATATCATGAATTGGATTGGCTGGAGTTAGAACGCATTAATATTATACGCTATAAATTAGTTATTGTCTTTTTATTACGTTTATTTCGTAATATCTTAACAAAGGTGGCTCCTTTTTAACATTTTCAGAAAAAGAACTTTCCTTATTATTCATTCTTAATAAACTAAAATTCTTGTTAATAAAATTTTAACACCCCTTGAGCAAGTTTTAATTGGAATCTGTGTGTTTTTAGTGTGCGACAAGTGTTGTGCACCCGCGCTTGGGTCAAAATGTTCTCATGCACCACCCGTTGTTTGTATTGTGCAAACCCTTCAAAATGCATGACAATGTCTGTAATCGTTATATATAACATAGTTGGGAAATGCCTGGGAAGTGAACACACGCTACTACTCGTCTTCGCACTGTTGGTATAACCTAAGTGCGAAAAGGCGACGATAAGCACAGACGACCTCCGTTTTCGAGGTCATTGGAGGACGTTCCGATGAGATCAACCTCTGTATGGACATCATGGCAAAGATGCCGCAGCTAACACTATCTGTCTGCTTGTACTGAATTGTCTTTGGTGCACGTCGAAACTGCAACTTTTCCAGCTTTTCGGGACCGTTTTGATGTTGCCAATATCCCGCGGCTTTCAAAAGCAGTGGAATCATATACATCAAAGGCCACAACTGGTGTTCACGCATGTTATAAATTTCATCATCAGTACTATCCCTCGTCTTGTATATTAGAGAATCGTATAAGTCTATGGTCCATAACTGCAGATTGATCCGAACAGTGACCCAATGCTCACTTACGAGACAGGCGGTGATAATCTACAAGTGAAAGATCATTGTCATATCACTGTGAATCATGGTGTTAACGGATTGTCTATCAACATGTCAATATGACTTACATATTTGGCATTCCTCCACGTCTTCGCAAATTGCCTGGTCCCTTGTACAGTTCGTATGAGCTCATCATTCCACTTCCATTCATCATAGAAGCCGCCCAAAGGATGTGGCGCAGACTTGAATTTCTTTGCGTCCCCTGGCCAACGTTTTACCCATTCATCGGCCAAGAGTTTTTGCGGCCAATATTTTGTCATGGTGAGTTGTACAGTTAATTATTTTTGCCATAATTAAGTTATTATTTCAATTTTCATGAACACTTACAAAGAAAAATGACTGCAACACGACTGTGTTCTCTCCATCAATGTCGTCCTTCAGTAGGCGGCCTTTCTCGAGCTTCGCTTGAAATAGCCACAGAATTAGGTCCATATGCATTTCTGATATCGCGGTTTTAGGGTTCTCCAACTCGTCGAAATGTTGTTGCGACAAGTGAAGACCGTGAACCTTCACCCTTGTCAACGCATCTGGTCCCTTTGCTCTGAAAGCGGAGTACAAAAGCAGTGTTCTAGGCACGCTATTAGTTGGCGGTGACTCGAGATCAGAATCATCTGAACCCTCACCAGAGTTAAGATCGCATGAGTCCGAGTGGATCTGACAGTCCTTCGATTTATTTTTGTCTGCTGCAGCCGCCATATCTCTTTCTGTTTCAGTCAATCCCTCCCTCACATCCAATTCTTTCGGCATGTCTGTCCCACCCTCATGAAAGCCTGTACCAGTCGACCCGTCTCCCTTGGCCATTTCGAGTGGGCCACTTGGAACCACATCTAGCGCCGTAGGAGCAGAGGCGCTCATGACCAATTCACCAACCTTTTCCGCCACACACATATCTGTGAACTCCGGGTCTATCCCCTCCTGCTCAACCACAAGTATTTCCCCAGCAAGAACAGTCAACACCACCTCTTCAACCCTTTCATCCACCACCCTTTCTGAACATGCGTTGATTCCCTCCTGCTCCAATCCAAGCCTTTCCTCTGAGGGAGCAGGCAATACCACCTCTTCAACCCTTTTCTCCAACTGTAATACCCCGAAATATTTTAGAAAATTTTATTCAACTTATGTTACCCTCTGCTAAGTTAGAAAATAAGTCGGGTCCTTAAAGGACTCAAATAAAGGAAAATCGCAGCCAGAGAAATCTGTTAAATCTAATTTGGTCAAAAATTACCTTAAAAATATGTTATGATATTTTTCTCGGGTTGATAGAAAATGTTTCAAGAATCATGCCAACCTTTGAAATTTCAAATTTCGAGTTCAATGAACTCTTGGCACAACTTTAAGTTGAAAAATAATAAATTTAATAGAAAAAGGTACATCCGTCATTATCCAATTTCTTTTTCAAAAGATTATCTTATTCATAATTATCCTATTCTTTTTCCATCATTATCTTCTTTCTTTTATTCGTTATTATCCTATTTATTTTTCCTCTATAAATAGGAGCTTAAGGTTTCATTTTCATTCATTTTCAAAATCGAAACGCCGAGCAGCTTCTAGAGAATGTACGACTCTAGTTTCCTATTTCAATTTTGAAATAGTCATTTTGAAGGTGCCAACGCGTAGATCACGAATACATGATTGAAATGATGACACGAAGGATGATCATGATGGAAAATCATCGTGACCGCCGCCAATTCCTCGGAGAAGGTACTTTCTCCGATTCTGGTCATTCGGACCGATGAATTTAGAAATTTCAAGTTCTAAATAGGCTTATCTTTCAATTATCTTTAATTCTACCGATTTTGATTTTTGATGTTGTGAGTTTTCGGTATTTTTCCCCATTTTCATTTTATGTAAATCTCAGATCTACTCTTCCTGGATAGTCGTATTAGAAATATTCTTTTTATAAATAGTCTTTGATCATTTGGATCTTGTAGTTAACCAGAATAGATTTTTGATTTCTTGTCGTTTGAAATCCGGATCCGAAAATTACATTATAAATCTGCCAGTTTCGAATTTATGATCTAGCCGTTCGATCGTTGATCTGATTATACCATTAAATTCCTTATTTTCTGCACTATAAAAAATTGTACTTTTTAGAAAAAATCCAACGAGTATCGAGCTCGATCGAGACCGATACATTTTCAGCTAAAATCTGTGAATATTCTTACTTAAACTCCCGTTTCACCCATTTTGGGTCGTCAAATCGAAAAAGTTTCTTCTCGAAAGTTGCTCGAAATAATATTTCCTATGCTCCCGTCGAATTTCGTAATTTTCGGATGAGTTTTGAATAATATCGACTATTTAATATAAGCAGTTATTTTATTTCCGAGAGCATGTGTTATCGAAAAATTCTAAATTTCTCATTCTTTACTCTTGGCATGCATAGTATCTTCCCTGAATATTTTCGTAATTTCCGAGCGGTTAAAAAGTGTTGTGGTGTAGATCTAGTAAAATTTGGATAAATGACAAGTTTTGGAAAGAGACCTCTGTCAAATCAGTTGATCCCAGTAAAGCAAGAATAACGTTTTGGAATTTATTTCCTTCTTCGTCGAAATTATTCAAGGTCTCTAGAGTTGCGCAATCTATTTTAGAATAGAATAGAATTAATAATAGTTCCGTTTATAGTAGATTAATTCCCGAAAATATAGCGATTATCCTGAGTTGAAGTTTACCTTCTATAGTACCAGCTGAGCTAGAGAAAGAGTATCAGGGTTGATTCTTCAGAAGTTAGCTTTTCAGAATCCCGAGAAAGGTGGGCTATTATATTTTTACAAATTGTATCTTTCGAGTTATTAAGCTCTGCTTTGTTAAAATTGCATATGTGACTATCTGTGTTAAATATTTACGTGCTACTGTATGTTGTCGGAGTCTCATATACCAGCGCTGTGTCAATGTGAGTAGCTACAGTATGCATGCATTGTTTGTCCTGCCCTACTCCTTGTCGGTGAGACTAAAATGAAACACTTATTGATTATACTCTTTGGGTATATTATGGCCATACTCAACTTTATGCGTTGGTGATGTAGTTCGGGTTGCGGGCAGTGACGGGTTATACTCTTAAGCGCTTCATGATAAAATGTTTTGGTGAACTTAGGTTGATTCCAACTTTTAAACCTCCTAAGTTTCACTACCTGCATGAACACAGATAGATTACTTTAACAAAATGATTTGCATAACTTGAATTGTCAAAACTTGCCCACTGAGTGCATTAGTACTCAGCCCAAATATTTCCAAATATTTTCAGGTCAGTAGGCTGGAGCGTGGAGGTGACGAGGCTGAGATATGGGCTATTATGATTTACATATTTTTCCGTTGTCCCTTTTTGTTAGTATTCTGTTAAGAATTGAGCTTTCGCACTTATGGTATTCTTTTGCTAAATGCTAAGAACTCTGATCTTGGTATTTTGTTGATATGATTCTGCTTCTCTGATTCTGAACATTTGTTAACTTCCTAGTTAACATGTATCATATGCTTAGCTACATAATTATTCCAAGGGGAGGAAGTCCGTCTTTCGTTATGTCTATTTGATCATTCATTTTGGCCTATGGAAGGGCTTCATTTGTTCACCATATTGGTGTTTGTTTCTTTGTCGACCTATGAATGAGTCTATTAATTGTTGGTATCTGGTTATTTGTTTCTGTTTGGCCTATGAAAGGGCTTATTGAATTGTTACAGCTTCCATTCTTCTCTTATAAGCCGTTATAAACGGGGATTCGCTCTAGTTACAGAGGTTATGCTGCCTAATTTTTCAGAAGGCATAACCTATCTTTGGCATACTCGATTGTTAAATTTTATTCCAAACATTAATCCTTTTGCATTAACACCCCGTCATTAATTTAATTACCCCATTTCTTTCCCGCTTCTTAATTCCCACCCCCGTGGCGTCCATTTCCACGGTCTTTCGGGACCGGGGCGCTACAAAGTGGTATCAGAGCAGGTTTGCAACTCTGCAGACCTGCTGGGTCTTATTTCATCTTTCATTGAAATTCCGTGTTAATTTATATAAGCCATCAGCTCGTCACTCACGCAACAGCTTAAAAGGTATGCATGTTTTTATGCAAATTTTAGTTTTTAAAAGTTTACATTATTTGTAAACGGAAGCTCCTGCGGCCTTTCCTCCAATGCCATTTCTGTCGGGGCAGTGCGACTCCGTTAAGGCTCACCTTCGACAGTAGTGGCAATGATTGCGCAATCCAATGTCCCTCCTCCCTCGTCCTTTTCGCCAATACCACTCCCCATCACTACGTCCTCCACAATTGAGTCTAGTATTATGCTCTCCCCATTCATCCCAACGTCAGCATCCCCTTCGCCAAGGTTAGGCACCAGCTCCCGAAGCACTGTGTTATCATGCTCCCGAAGCACGTCCACATCATCCTGAGTATCTACCCCCCATCTCCTCTTCTGCAACCGTATCTGTTGTTTCTATGGCACAAGCCTCGTCGGTGCATTGAACAACCCTCTCATGATCAGTGTCTGCCCACTGTCCGTACTTGCTGGTTTGAGCACGATTCCATATGATGTCGTGACTTAGAATTCCTTGATTCGTTGGTTGTATATTCCATAGTGTGTCCTCAATGTAGTCATGGCCAATGCTTGTAACTAAACGTTCCATCTGCAAGACAACACATTGAAATTAGCCTTCTTTAGGGCTGTAAGTTTGAACAATGTAGATGAGTAGTACACTCACATCAGCCTCTTTTGTTGTAGAGTATGGTGAGCGAGCACATACGCCGGCACTACAGGCCTCCACTGGACTGTGACTACCACTAGGTAGCCTGACAGAGGGTTGCACAAGGTCTGTGAGGACAGACTTCATCCTTTCGAAAAGTGCCTCCTCTCGCTCAATGCGTGTTCGTTCAATGGACGCTATATACTGTCTTAGCTCCCTCAGTCGCGCCTCTTGGCGATCTTCGAACTCACGGACGACTGTGCGAGTGGCTGCCAGTGCTGCTTCAGCTATGACCTCCGCATTTCCTAAAGACCCTCCTGCGCATCTACATTTCTACTGGACGAGGAAGCGTTTGCCCTTGCACGCTTTCCCTGAACCTGTGAATCAATATTCAGCTCATGATGTGCTCCTCTCTTCCGTGTGTGACCTGCACCCGTCTCTGAACATGTTGCACCCGACGATGGAAGTGTCGGGAGCAAAGGACGTCTGCATGGAATGCGTACTGGAGGGCTGGTCGTCCCAACAACCTCATGATATAATGGCATCTTTGTCTTGATTCGAGATACGACAAAAGTCACACCGACCGGATTGTCCACTTGGGTGCTTAGATAATAAGGTATTTCCATTTCTGCATCAGTTGGCTCCAATGAAACTAAACACGTATTCTGTGTAGATTTTAAAAGACTAGTTAAATCTAACTGAATCATATAAGGTTCCATTAAGAAGGAAATGCACAATTGCATATTACTTACCGCTTGATCTTCCAACAAATGCCCAATCGAAGCCACTTTGTTTGGAAACGACCATTTCAGGCACCTCGGGAGCACATTCGTGTCCAAAACCTGGCCACTCCGTTGTCCGAGTATTGGTATAGCCTCGTACGCCCAGACCTATGAATTGGTATGAACTGTATCAGACAAATTTTATAAAGATGAGGATGCATAAATTGTCCTCGGTGGCGAGATGCGTGGCATTTACCTGCAGGACCCAAGCAGGGCCATAGAAATGGTATGACTTCTTCACCTTCTGTTTCTCTAACTGTGCAAGTTCCCTTGGAACCCCATTCATATAGTGCATCAACACCCCGTACGCCAGTGAACCCCATGGGAAATCATTCCAACATGCAATGTCTTCAACCAATGCCCATACCCATGTATCAATGATATGCGGTAGATCATATCCGAGCACCAATTGAAATAGGACCACCACATTTGCAGCAGTCAAGTAATCGTCTATATTAGACCCAAGATCGAAAGACGTCAACCTAGAAGAAAGCTCCCACAACTTAATTGGTTTCCCGTCCAACACGCGGTGGAAAAAACTATTATCTGGAATGTCATGGTCCTTACAAGGATCGAAGTCTGATCTGTCGAATTTCAGGCCACTCACTAGAGCGAAGTCCGTCGGAGCAAATCGGATGTTCGTACCACCAATATTGAACCAGCGTTCATTTTCCGTTGCACCTTCCAATATGATCTCCCTCGACATCAACGCGTGCAATGCAGCATTGTTACTGTTCCCTCCAACATACTCGACAAATTTTCCGAAACAACCCTCTCTAAATCCATCAACTAAATTCCCTGCCTCTATGTCGTCGAGAATCTCCAACGCCTGTATAATATGCTTCACATAATTCTTCCAGTATATGTTTATTTGGCAATTAGTATTTTGCAACGATGATCTCATCCACACCCAGCTTCGAACCTTATAACATGAATCAATTAGGCGAATATAATCAACTCTCGCACCCGAAAACCATCATAGTGGGTGAGAAAATAAAATTGAATCGCATACCTCTTGCATTTCTGCCATCGTCGACGGTGGTGGAACCGCTGGTGTGGGCGGGGGGGGTTCAGCAGCGGGTTAAGCATCTATCTGCGGGTGTGAAAATGGTAACGCGGGAGAGAGTGCGGTTTTTCAATTTTCAATTATTTAGGAAAGTGCTTCCATAGGGTTCCTCATTTATGAAACGACATCGTTTCGCTCAGCCTTATAAATAGTTGGTCGACAAAGTGGCGTCGTTTAGTGAATGAGGAGGCGTCGTTTGTACAAATCAAATCCCTAAAATTTAAAAAAAAACACCCAACAGGCGCCCTCATAATCGACGTCGTTTCATTCCAGGACTCGGTTTCATCTTTGGGACCGAAAACGGGTTATCCCGTCCCAGAACGTGTTAAGTATTGAGCCGCATTAAATTTAATGTAAATTTTTGAAACCATATAAAAAATTATTATGTGCCGTATTCAAAGTTGTTTATCCAGAAAGATATACTTTTCGATTATGTAAAAAATTAATGAAACAAGCACAAATTAATTTTATTTATAATTATGATTTATACATCATATTTGAAAAATTGTTTTGTTATGTAATCGAATTCATATTATTGTGAATATTTACTTATTGTTTGGAACATGCGCCAATTTGTAGTTTAAAATAGTAAAATAACATATGATGTTTATTACGACTTATACTATTAAGAAGAATTAAAATAATCATAATAATAATACCTTTGCCGTACACGGGTGGTTGTTCCACGTACTAAACGAGCCTCTAACAACTCACCGGGTGGAAAACAAAGGAGCGTGATGAATTGTTTCGGGAACATTCGTGCGTCCGGGTGCATTTCCCCATTTAGACAAGGTTAGTCGGAACCCATTTCCGGCTGACCGGGTACACGTGAAACAGACGGGTATATAAGGTATCTGCGTGTAAGTCCTTGGTCCAGGGTGCAAAATCACCCGGTGGTATGGAACCGGGTCCAAGTTGACATGTTTCCTGCTTGCAACTTTACCACCCGCTTTTTTCCATATATCTGAATTCTGATTACTCTATTTAAATGTTAATCAATATTAGCTAACTGATTTCTCAATCTTTTAGGTAAAGATCAAGTATGGCTTATTTTTATCTCATCAGTTTAATATTAAAAATCAACAACTTAAATATATTTTAAAATTTGGATTTAAATATGGATTAGTTTCTTAGTAAATATATATATAATTTAATTTTTTATTATAAATTTGAAAATATAAATATATATATAAAAAATTCAAATATATATGTATATATATATATATATTGAATTTCTAAAATTTAAATTTAGTTAAGTTGCAATTTTAATTAAATATATGAAACTTAAATGCTAAACAATTAAATCTTTTTTAATTTAATTATTTTACTAAGTATATCTCACATTGAAGAACTAACAAATATTACTCTCATTGAACGAACTATAAATTGGCTGGCCCAACATAAGTATTCCTACAACCTTCTCTATCTTTTAACTAAGATCAAATGTAAATATATGATTTAATCATTTTAAATATTAAATATAATCTTCATGCTCTTTTTACCTTTTCAAATTTAAAATATTATTATCCCACATTAAAATATACAGTAACAAGTATGTTCTCCATGAACATGCTATAAACTATAGTTATCAACAATAAAAAAGTGATTTTGAATTAAATACAGAAAAAAATCAAATAAATTAATTTGATAATTTTTTAAATATATGTTCAATTTATAAAATTCATATACATTTATATATTTGAAATAGTTAAATCTTAGAAATTTATTTTTTCAAACTAAATGCATCATACATCGAAAAGTGAACCGAGAAATTTTTTTTTATGTTCGATATATAACAATAGACGATTAAGGCTCAAATAATTTTATTATTGAGCATAAATTCTTTTTAATAATATTTTATGTGCATCGCACGGGTGGTATACTAGTTATATTTAAAAGTAAGATACTCACTATTTATAGTAATAAGAAGTTTTCTCGCCTAAATGCACTTTTTATAAATAAAAGTATAATATTTATAGTCATTCAATACTAGAATTTTAATATTATAAATTATTTTGTTATTTTTCCAAAATACTTTTTAAAAATAGATGAATACTAGAATTTTACAATGGACCATAGATTTATATTAATTGTCATTATTTTTAGTGTGAATTGATTTACATATATTAAATAGTTCAAATGAAATGTTTTAAAAATATTGATTAAAATTCCCTCGTCCTTTGAGTAATACAGGGTGTTTCTAAATGTTGTATATAAAGAAACTATGAATTGAATTGCGAGGCCCAACAATGATCTCTGCAAATTAATATAAAGTAAAATATTTGATGTAGCACAATGATTGTGTGTAAAAACGTGTTGCATTTATTTTCATTAAATTGGTCGTGTGTATGTCTATTTTTGTTATTAGAATTTTGAATCAAAATATAATTTAATGTCATTGGTTGGTTTTTGGATCAGTGTAATTATTTTCCTATTTATGATGAAATGTCACACACACACACAGACACACACATATTAATTCAATATATATATATTAGCCTCATAGCAAGTAATAGTGTGATTCAATAATTATTTAATATATAAACAATAAAAAATAGTTATAGCAAATTATTTATTGCAATTTTTTTTATATATTATTAATTGTATTAAATAATACACAATTAAGATTAATAATATAGTACTTTAAAAAAATTGATTAAAACAAAATCATATTTTCATTAAATTATAATACCAAAGACCCCAAAATACAACATACCATCATTATTATTATTATTATTATTATTATTATTATTATTATTATTATTATTATTATTATTATTATTATAACAATAATAATTGGCCTGCTCCACTCCAATGACAATGATCAACGAGTGAATTTGCAAACTCAACCAAGCTATTTTAAAAATTTGAAGTGGATGAATAAAGATCTTGAGAAAGTTTTTCATTTGTCTATCATTATGTCTATGATGATGACGATAAATTAACCTAATTGCCTAGATGATGTTGTGCCGACCACAAATTATTTGTAATGCATACCAAGAGATTTATAATGAAGTAAATTATTTTTTACATGATCTAACTGTATAATATTCTGGTGAATTGAATTAGGGGTGATAACTAATTGTAGTCCAGTGTAACCCGGTTTCGCCCACTTGGATGTGAAAGTCTGATATCCGACTTGGGCCGACTGGGCTGACCACCTGGGCCAGAACTAAAAAAATAGACCAAGGTCCAGATGAATTGACGTGTACTCATTCTCCGGCAACTTAAAACAACGTCGTTTTGCATATACTGCAACGACGCCGTTTTCATGAAAATTCACGGGGAAGCTTCTAAATCGGGTGAAATAAATGAACAATCCCAGATCTGAAACCCTTGAATCAAATTGACAATTCCAAATCTGAAAACCCTTTAGCAAAATCGCCCAGATAAGAGTTCACTCAAATTTCCCAAACGAAATGTCGACTTCCTGTGGAACATCATCAAGATCGGCTAGCTCAGAGTCAACCGCTGCACATACGAGCTCGAATCCAGAAAAAGAATGTCTCCATGGATTGAAAGCGAAGCTGTTAACATCAATGACATTCAAGAACCCGTGTCGACGATTCCATTGTTGTCCAAAAAGAACGGTATTTGTTTCTATATCTCTGTTTTATTTGAGATTTATGCAACCCTTCTTATGTGGTTAAGCTATTAGATTTGAATAATGGTGTGAATTTTTCATATAGGATGATTGCAAGTATTTTGAATGGTTTGATCCCAAACTCTCGAACTTCCAAAAAGTATGTGTTCAGAATATTATGCTACAAAAAGACAGCTTGGAAGAACAAGTTAAGTACGCAACTATGACAAAGAGTGTGCTTTTTGAAAAATTAGAACTTGAAATCGAGAAGTGTGAAACTTTGAAAAAGTGCAAGGATGAAGCAGTGGATGAGCTCTCTACCATTAATGCAAAACTGGAGATAGAAGTTGAGAATTTGATGTTGCTAAACCAAAAAATCAGTAGAAAGATTAGAGTGATGTATTTTGTGATTGTATTTTTAGTGTTAATTGTTGTGTTAGATAAGTAAAGTTCTAGTCTGGATCAATAGTGTATTTCAATGGTTGTATGAATGCAAACTTCCTTTGGGTTAAGTTGTATTTATTGTATTTCTTGTTGAATCTTTAATAGCTGTATTGTTCTCTCTTTGTTTAAATTCATAGGTGAATTCATAGCTGTTTTCTTGTTTGTTGGTTTAAATTCACAACTGAACCATTAGACAGATGCTAATAAGTAGAAGATCAATGACATAACCTAAATATATATTACCAGCATCAGTTGTCCAAAAAAAAACCCACACAACTGTAAGATTGTTACTTGTTTACCACATGAAGGATCTTGCTAATGAATAGATAAGCAAATAAAGGAGATCCTAATCAAAAGATAAAAAAATAGTCTGATATGCCTAGAAAAGCAACAAAATGATGGAGCTCCTCATCAAAAAACATGAACTGTTGTGCTTCTTGGCCCTAAGTTTGGCTTTCTTGGGTAGGCATTTTATCTACTCTCATTGCCAATAAAATTGGGAATCAAATCTAGTGTCATTGCCAATAAAGCGACGTCGTTTTGAAAAAAAAATTGATAATTAATTAGCTGGAATTTATATATACATGTGCACTCCACGCAGACAGACATGTCAACTCCTCCGGCGGCCACGTCGGATCCAAGTTGTCGGAAATTTCAAATCGTGTGAAAAAATCAATCAGAGGTTAAGTTCGTGTTATTTAAACTACGTTTCTAAAATCGTGTGAACAACCAAAATGACCCCAAAATTCGTGTATTTTAAGCCAATTGATTCCCTAATATATTTTCTATCATTTTGGAAACGTGCAAAACCAAAAGGGAGGCGGAAGCACCATTTTTGTAGAAAGCACCCGAAAATGTGTTTGAACGCACCCGAAAATGCAGTGGAAGGCACCCGAAAATGCTCTAGAAAGCACCCGCATTTGACGTTACAGGCACCCGAAAGTGAAGTTGAAAGCACCCGAAAATGCAGTGGAAGCCATCCAAAAATTCAGTAGAAAGGACCCGAATATGAAGTTCAATGCACCCGAATCTGAAGTCGACTGCACCCGAAAATCAAGTAGAAAGTAGGCGGGAATGAATTAGGCTGCACCCGAAATTGAAAGCAGCCTAAACTGAATTAGGAAGCACCTGAATTAGAAGTAGAAAGCACCCGAATTTAAGTTGAATGCACACGAAATTGAAGTTGAATGCACCCGAAAATGAAGTACATGGCACCCGTAAAACACAAGTTGAAAGCACCCATAAATGAAGTGGACAACACCCGAAAATCTAGTAGAAGGCACCCGAACATGCTTTACAAAGCACCCGAAAATGAAATTGACGGCCCCCGTTAATTGAAGTTCAAAGCACCCGAAACTAAAGTCGAAGGCACCCGTAAATTCATATAGAAAGCACCCGAACATGAAGTTCTAAGCAACCGACCGTGAGGTTCACAGCACCCGTAGATGAAATGGACAGCACCCGAATATGAAGTAGTCTCATCACTCATGATAAAAAATGCTTCAAATAACACTCGAAACTGAAGTGCAACGGACCCGAAAATGCTATAGAAAGCACCCGAATCTGAACTCCAAGGGACCCGAACTGTATACACTCTCATACAACAATTAACAATTATTATTATTATTAACATGATTATTTATATTCCTATTATTATTAATATTATTATTATGTTGATATCATGCCAGTTTTCCTGTCCTGTACGGTTTTTTCGTGTTCCACTTTATAGATATCGAAGGTGTGTAAAAATATACTTGATACAATAATATTTCAATTAATGCCCAGCTGCTATTTTTGTAATTTCACATGCTAACATTCACGATATGTTTGGCACAAATAATTATAGAAATTTACAAATAGGGATTATCTTTGTTATAGAACTAGTATTTCTCCCGTACGATGTACGAAAATTATTTTGTTTATTTTTAATTATCTGTCGAATGATCAATTCAAAAGAGTTGAAGAATCGCGAGTTTATTTTGTTTTGAGAAATGGTCCTCTTCCCAGAATAGAATAAAAATGAAGTTAGAAAAGTGAAATAAAAAAGTTATGAGTTAATTATATATATAAATATATTTAGAGCTCTTTTTTATTGATAATTATATAATTTGATCATAAAATATATATATATATATATATATATATATATTATCATGTCAAATAAAGTATTTGAAAATTTTATAAAATAATAGATAAAAAAATCTTGTGAGCCACTAACATAAAATTAAATTTTAAACGGGCACTATTTTATTTTATAAAACATAAATTAAAATTCAAATTTAAATAATCACTACATTATTTATAAAAAAATAAATAATTTTAATTAAACAAAAAATATATTTTTTATTATTTGTTTTAACAAAAAAACTTAAGAAGACAAATAATTATTAGTAAGCAAAATATATAGATATAAATTAAGAAGACAAATTAATAATTTTAAGTTTTCGAGTTAGGCTATAAATAGATGATTTTTTAATGACTATTTTACCCCTGCGATTTAGCTTTAATATATGTAGAGATATAGATAGATAGATAGATAGATAGATAGATAGATAGATAGATAGATAGATAGATTCTAGATGATGGCATATATTGATTATATAAATATTAATTTTGGATTGATTGTAAAAACCTGTAATATATTATATCTAATATGTTTAACAGAAAAATTAATGTGGAACAACACGTAAAAATCAAAATTAATTGTCATGTTTACTCAAATTTGTAATGACATGTTTATTCCAAATTTTTAAACAACATATCAGTTATTGGGTGTGGCTTCATATTTATAAAGTAAGTAATGATATACAGTGGGTATATTACAGTCCTTCGAATTCCGGGTGCATTTTCACCCACTTTGATGTATCACAATAACTTGCGGGTTGAGATGTTTTTAATCCGGGGGCATATTTACCCGTGCTCGTCTTAATGAATGTACCCTTTACTAAACCCAATTTTGAACTCGTTCACATCGACTGTGGATAACGAAAACCACAATTGGGGATCTGAGAAGGGCTGCAATCCGAAATCGACGGAGAATCAATCCCGCCCTTGAAGCACATCGCCTGTTGCAGTGGCGACGTAGCCTTGAAAATGTCTTCGGCGACTTTGAAGGATAAACCCAAGTTCTTCCAAGTGATAATGAAGGACGACTTCAGACGACGCCTCGTAAGTGAGCTTAAATTGAAATTAACGCGAGTTTGATCCCCCCCTACCATGAAATGTTAATGAATGTTAGGCGTGTTTGCGTGCAGGATCTACCGCTTGGATTCTCAAGGGCCTACGGGTCAAGGGTCCCTAAATTGTTAACGATTACAGCGGATGACGGGAGAAGATGGAGTGTCAAAATTGAGATGTCGGCCGCCGCCGACGACAAGTCGGAGTTAGGGCTTCACTTCACCGATGGGTGGAACCTACTCGCAGTGTCAACGGGCTTGCGAATGCGGGAATTTTGCATCTTCACGCAGGTGTCTAATTCAATGTTCGATATGGTCATTTACGGGAGCGATGGGTGCATACGGAACAGTTCACGCATAGGCGGTGGCAAAGGTTAGCCTGACAACCACTTCACTATCTATCTCTTAAACTCGTGTTCTCTTGGAATCTAATGAAAATGTCTACATTTTAGAGTCTGCTTCATCCTTCTGGGCGATTTATATGGATTGTTTTTGCTCATGGATGGTATGACCATTTGCCATAGAATTAATTATGTTGGTCCGACGATCAATTTAACTAATAATAGACTAATCACTCATGATTGATCTATTTCATAGTATGTACCGCGAGATTTTGAGCGGCAATACGAGGACTTCGAAAGACTTGTTTCAATATTCTTGCAAAATAGATATGGGGATACCTGGGATGTGAAGCTTAAGCGAAAACGTTTTGGTGCTGATCTATTCCTAAATGATGGTTGGAGCAAATTTGTACAAGACAACAAGATTGGCCACGAAGAGTTTATGATATTTCATTATCTTCCGGCTTCAACAACTTTCGTCGTTGAAGTTTATGGCACAGATGGGGTACCAATAGACACTTCACCTTCGGCGCAGAATTACGACCATATCGATACATGTCAGTCTCGTTGATGGATTGTGACTGTTAATTAACTTTCCAAGGCAACTACAAATGCTAATAATGTGCTTATCAGTGTACTTTGTCTCATGTTTTTCTTGCAGCTGACCATGCCGGATCTGTTCAGGGGAAAGCTGCAGCCGAAAGTGCTCGTCTCAGGTTCGTGTTGAGGTTAACGGCATCCCAAACCGACCGTCAACGAGTTCTAAGTTGGATTTTGAATGCTTTTTTAATACATTGGCCCTCTGCAGTTAAAATATTTATGGATACAATTAATCTGAACTGGTGTCTTCATTTCCCCAGGACGTGCCAAAGAGCTTGGCTTCCGCAATTGGGTTGGCAAGTGGAGAAGGGAGTTTTCAGCTACAAAACCATGAAGGGCGTCAGTGGACGGTGTATCTAATAGCTCGAAGGAACAATGTCAGTGATGTCAGGTACTCTATTAAGGATGGATGGATGCAGTGTCTGCTCCAAAACAACTTTGCGGTCGGAGACATTTTGCTGTTTGAATGCATCTCTTTGAAGGTTGTACAGTTCATAAGGTGGATGAGGCCATGGGCACGCAGCTCGGAGCGGGGAAGGGAGGAATGCTTTAAACATCTGGACATTTTTCTGAAAGCTTTGTTGCGGAAGGATGCTGTAAATCGTTATGTCTGTTACATTATGTTCTGTCTTCATTTTCTCATGTTATGTAAAAAACCTTGGCCGTACACATGGTTTACTACCATATATCATGTTATGCTGCGTAAATATTTTTCGTTAAAAAGAATTAATTCGGACTATAATTCTCGAACGTAATTTGGGACATAACCTGGCTATATTTACGTACTTTAACTATATTTTAATTGGAATTGGTCAATATATTTTGAAAGTATTACAATTAGAACACAATTAATTGATATACAAAATACTTGACAAACTAGTTGTGGAATGTCTTGAGAAAGCAGTGACCGTGTATCCCACATCGGAAAAATATTAAAAGTTAGTCTTGTATATATTATATCATATGGGAGGGTTAGTTGTCAATGTATGGGGTCTGATCCCACTAACATGGACTTACTAGCCCTCCGATGGTGTTCGACTTTGGGCCTTCAATATACTTAAAGGGCCGTGCGATCGACCCTATTTACAATTTTTTTTTATATCTCTATTCTTTGTTTCCCCGTATTTTTTTTTGTGGGTTAATTGCCTTAAAAATCATGAACTTTGAGCTTAGTTGCAAATTTAACATTAACTTTAAAAGTATGAAATTAAAACACAAACTTTGAATTTGTGTGTTATTCAACATCCCCAAATTTTTATAAAACAATTTGACCTCCAATCCAATATGCAATTTGTTCGTCTCTTCGAGCTCGTCACGACTTGACCATTAATTTTTGAAAATGGCATCAAAAGGGCCCCAATTTTATGTTGGATTAAAAGTCAATTTAATTTATAAAAGTTTGGGGATGTTGAATAACACACAAATTCGAAGTTTGTGTTTTAATTGCATACTTTTAAAGTTCATGTTAAATTTACAACTAAGTTCAAAGTTCATGATTTTTAAGGCAATTAACCATTTTTTTGTATATCATATGTATACATAACAATATTGTTTGTATTATTTTATTGGTTATTAATATTAACTGTGTTTTTCTCCATTTAATAAATCGCACAATTTGACTATAATCTGATTAAGTTCCAATAAATTTTATTTACGTAATCGGATTAATTTCCAACATAACTCTAGTATTATCGGTATATTCTTAATATTATCTGTATTGAAACTGTCTCAAAATATTTAAAATCAATATTTCTAATTAATACTTAATCAATTAATTAAATTAGTGAAGTCATTTCCGAGTGAATTGAATTAAAACATGAAACTAATATCACCGAAACACAACGACAACTACAATTAAATATGAGCATTGAAAGAAAATTGCAAATTTCAACTACCGTTCTTCTTCTTCTTCATATTCATTTTTTGCCCCACGTGGGGAATTCGGTGAAAACGAGTGTATACTTCCCCTCCCCAACGGGTAGTTACAAAGGGTCAACGGAGGAGGTGCTTTGGTCCCAGATTCGGGTGGATTCCGCTTGCACAAATGCCACCGTATCGGGTGGTCGCGTAGAGCGGATTCAACGGGTACACTTCGACCCGTTATTCGAGTCGTTATATCTGGACGGGTGCAGCTCTCCGCGAGTAAATGTAGAACCCGGTCGGGTACATTAAATTACTTTCTCTAAAGACTCGTTTTAATGAAAACTAGTAGGTCTCCCGCGCGGTGCTATTTTATTTTATAACTAGCATTTCTCCCGTACGAATGTACGGAAATCGGTCTACACATTTTAAGTTTAAATTTTGGTGATAGTTGAAATGTTGATTGTAATAGTATTAGTATATAATATAGATAATTATACCTTTATCAAATGATAGTTTACAATATATATAATATTATATTTCAGATATATTCATCATACATCTAGAATGTTTTTTTATGGTTTTAAACTAAATCAATTAGAGATTTATTTACCCTGAATGCGTATGAACATACACCACATAGTAATATTATTTTTCGATAGACAAAATTAATTTCTCTATTTGATATATTTAACATATTAAATATATTTTATACGGCCACACATAAATTTAACTGAATAGATTTCATCCACAATATAATAATAGTAATAATAATAATAATAATAATAATAATAATAATAATAATAATAACAATCTTTCAAATTTCTGAAATATTTTAGCTAATTAAATTTTCTCTCATTATATTTTATTAATATATATGTATGTATATATATCAAGATCATCATTTTTTAAGGGTTTGTAAATAATTTTAATTTATTTTATAATTTGTAATGTATTAATTTTATAAATTTTATTAATTAAAAAACTAATATCATATTTCTTAATAATTATTATTTATTTAGTTTAACAATTAGAAAATAAATATGCCATGAAGTTATACACATATGTTATATAACAATAAATTATTATTATTATTATTATTATTATTATTATTATTATTATTAATCTCTTTTGGGTTTTTTTTTCCAATTTTTCTTTGTCATTAAAAGTTCCCATTAATTATAAGCCCTTTGATTACACGATAAGCGGATGGAATCATAAGCTACAGTTTATGCAAACTTAATAATTTTAATTGTGTAGTATGAAGTGTTGCACAAAATGTAACAGAAAAATTCATCAACACCATACAAAGTATATTAATTAGAATTAAAAAAAATTAAATTTCAACTCTACGCTATTTTGTTTAAAATGAATGGGCCTCTTTTATCTATCTTTTGCCCATTAAATCTCTTGTTCCTTTATTTACACCATAAGTAATATTAGAATTCAAAAACTAAAAATTTAAATGGTTGCCATTCAAAATACCCGTTAATTATATGATAAGTCATTTGATTGGACCAAAAAAGTAGTATTAGAATTAAAAAATGAATTGGGCCAGGAATTAAATGAATTTGTGTTGAATCAAATTTAAAAATATGGATGTAAAGGGGTCGTAAAGTTTGCTGGACGGAGGGAATCGAACCCACGCTGCGTGAGGGCACAATGAAGCAGCTCAACCAACTGCACTACATGATTACTTGCTTGAAGTTTTGGCAAATACATACTTTTTAACAACGTTCTGACTGATTCATTTTTATGACAATTTTACCCGTGCAAGTTTGCTTTAATATATGCATAGATAGATAGATAGTCGCAAAAAAGTAAAAGCAAAACTCGATCATACTTAAATATGAAATTGAAATACATACTATATAAGTGTGCGAAACAAACATATAAATAGCTTAAATATATTTAAAAACTAAACTTTATCCTTCATAAATATAAACAAAAACTATCATAATTATTTCAACAAATAAAAATATAAATAAAAAAAATTCATCTCGTTGTTGAAGTCTAAACAGTCAACATACACACAAATTATATTGTAGTTTAGTTTAGGTACACACACGACACGTGTGTGTGTGTGTGTGTGTATTTTTCTAAAATTACATACATAAATACAAACAAATTTATCATTTTCTTAATGAAAACAAACATTATTATTTAGGTGAATATTTTCTACAAATTCAATATATATATTTTTTCGTGAAGACCAATCATATGATTAGTGAAAAGTTCAATTAAATTTTTAAAATAATGGATCAAGTCCATATTTAGGTAATTGATTAATATAAATACGGTAGTGGTAGGATTTAAATATGATTCCATTTTGTATGATATCATGGTGTTAATTGAATTAAGTAGTGATTTATAATACGAATGCGCAGGTTATTAGTTACCATTAAAATATTCTCAGTATACATAATATGCATTAAATAATGTGTCATACAGAAGCATTACATTAATTAAGCCATTTGTATACAAAATATTTATATTATTTTCAGCGGGTACACTTCGACCCGTTACTCGAGTCATTATATCTGGACGGGTGCAGCTCTCCGTGGGGAAATGTAGAACCCGGTCGGGTACATTAAATTACTTTCTCTGAAGGACTCGTTTTAATGAAAAGAGGGAGTCATTATATCTGGACGGGTGCAGCTCTCCGCGGGGAAATGTAGAACCCGGTCGGGTACATTAAATTACTTTCTCTGAAGGACTCGTTATTAAAATAGGTAACCGAAATTCAAATAATAAGTGTATAACAACGTCGGAATCCATCGTTAAGAACATTAAATATGATCCATACAGAACTGAAATAACTCGAGTTCAGAACATCATAGAACAGACATAGATTATAAACTACGATTATCGGATCTGTGAATACTACATAACAGACATACATTGCTCGAGTGAGGGGATAACCTGGAAAGGAGTGAATAAAGCCTCGTCTGTGGAAGATGTCCTACCGAACAATCAGCAGGAATCAGAATCTTCTGAATAAAAATTTTCCACCCATTCTTCAGACGAGGTTCGAGTACGTGCGGTCAGTCCATTGAAATCTATGCCTTCGTCTTCACCTTCATGGAAAAAAAGTTCAAACAGCTTCGCATGATGTGGCTCGTCATTGTCCTCGTAAGCACGGGCAAGTGGTCGGATCTGTAATATTAGTGAGAAAATGAGTAATATATATAAGTGGCAATACATAATTCACCTAAAAGTGTAGTTACACTGGCTAGTTTGTCCCAAGTGTTTGGAGCTAGTGGAATGAACTCCTTTTCCGCTCTAGAGTGTCTAAGATTAAAGGGCAGTTGCTTCAACCAGGAGGACGTTTCATAGCGTTCTTGAAGTAGATCGACATGTCTTTTGTAGAAACTCAGCGTACGACGTACATTGAACCTTGAATTAATGATGGCTGCCGCTGCCTCTACTGCATGCAGATTATTGTCGCTCCCAGGAACCCAGCAGCCAATTTCCTTTTGCTTCAGCAGCTCGTCAATCATGTGTTCTTCAATGGCGGGGGTCCAGCTTTCATCGTAGAAGTAATCGTTTTGAGGCATTTTGCAGATGAATTAAATGTGTATTGTGTTCTACTGTTAATACTTGGTGGTGGAAGGCTTCCACATTTCATTAATATCAAATGTCGTACAATATTCCCAATGCAACGCTGAAAAGCAAAGCTGGCTCAAGTGCAGCGAATATATTCTATTAGCATGGGGGCAAGCAGTAAAAAACAAAAGGGATACATGGACGAGGGAAGTGACACGTGGAGTAGGGAAATGTTGCACCTCTGTACTGTAGCGGATAATCGGGTACTTTATATTTTCTACTGGGATAAGAGCTTTCTCCTTTATGTTCGGCGGAAATAACATGTTCTAACAAGTTTTCTTTTCCGAAATAAATAAATATATGTGTTATGCTGCAAGTCTAAGTTTAAAAAAAACCGATGATATTGTTTTTTTGAACATGAAGAAATAAAGAGGACATTGCAATTGCCGGAAATACTAAGCCTACTAAAGGCACAAAAATAGAGGGAAAATTGAAAGTTGACATAAAATGAAATGGGGTAGATTATTCCGAAACGGGTTCATTCATTAGGAGATCACACACATAATATGAACGCATACAAAGTAATTTACACATAAGGCGGTTTTCGCAAGTTAGAATAACCGCGAATAAAGAGCAGAAATACGGAAAGCATAGTTCACAACTTCATACAAACAAGCACACTTATTTAGCCCTATATAAATAAAGCATGCCATGCATGCATGCAGGGGTTCATTGTTGCTTAGAAAGTAGGATGGAATACGCCTATGTCAAATGACTAACCATCGTTCTCATCTTCGCTGTCGGGAATCACTCCACTCCCTTCAACATAGGAGCTCGAGCTATTGGGTTCGATGGACTGATCATGGTCAACAGAGGCTTCAGTCACCTCAAACAACTTCTTCATCAGGTGCCAGTATTCCTCTCCCGCATTCTTGTAGACTAGAACATCGGGCCATATCTACCATTTCAATAGAGTATAATTCACGCATTCTGAATTAAGCATACCATGAGGTGTAAAGTCGAATTACCTGGTGAATACGCGTCCATTCACCATCCTCAACATTTACAGTGTTTCGCATTTCATCATACTTGTCAGGGTTAACTCGATCAAGCAACCACTGGAACATTTCAAACCTTCGGTGCCACTGGTCAACTTTGCTCTTGAAATCAGCCTCAGTAAATGGGAGATTCAAGACCCTTTGGATATAGCTACGAACACGAACAAGCACCTTCAGGTTCGTGTCCTCTCTCCCAGGAATCCAGTTACCCAGCCACATTTGGTGTTCAAGCTCAGCAAGAACGACAGTTTCAATGTAACGAGACCATGGTTCAACAAAGAAGACATTGTCTTGGGAAATTGCAGGGGGGGACATCTCATCCAGGGCAAAGCAGACATAATATTTACAAATAAAGTACATATTGCAACCGGATATTATATAAGCAAATAAGAGTACATGGGCATCCAAATGTGAATAGTTATACAGTGAATTGTCAAGATCATGTTATAAAAAATGAAAAAAGTCCTACACAACGAATCCAATGAAGATTACACCCAAACTGCAGGGCCCGCGTTCTTCTCCACCTGTGAATGGGGCTTCAACAGCAAAACAGGTTAGTTGCAGACAACAATTCGTCAAAAATCGAGTTATCATATCATCATGCCTGTCAACATAAGTACCTGGAAAATAGAGGCAACATCAATGGGTTTATCCAAGTTATCATATTGGGAATATTGACTGCAGGTTGCGTAATTTTCCTACAGCCACAAAAATAGTACAAGCAAACTTTCAGGAACACAGAATAATTTCAAAAATATTAATTACAAGCGTATTGACAACACATGCACACCACCAAGTTCACGTTAGATTTGCAATCGTTCTGACAATCAACCCGAGAGATTGAAGGACTCATCTTTCTTTTTGAATCAATTGATTTCTCTATGCTTGATTCGGACTGTTGTGAGCACTCTACGTCTGATTTGGAGAATTCACAGAGTTACCGAATTAGCCAATCATACCAACAAAAACAGATGAAGGTCATTATAGGTATGTGGAGGGAGCATACCTGGCCACTTTGGAAGCTGAGCACCTCGTTTCTGCCCTTTACCCTTCTTCTTACTCCAATGCGATTGTAATTTTGGACTTGTGCCGCGTTTGCGAGCGAGGGGCGGCCAAACTTGGGAGGAATGCCCCCCCCCCCCCCGCTGATTCCTTTTGCCAAGAGACAGGAATGCTTGAAAGACCACCCTTCTGCAACAATATTAGGTCTTTCTTGAGTGCGCCAATACGAGCCATCATAATTTGTTGAGCATCACTATTCTGTTTCACATCATGAGCTAACTCTAGCGTCATCCTCATGACGTGGTTCACAAAAGCCATTTCACCCACTAAATCACCTTTACTTGATTTAAAGAACTTTCCAAACTCGTTCTCATGTCTTTCTTTTGCCTTTTTCATCCACCGCCGCAAAATATAACATTCAGGGAACTTCAACACATTCATCACCAAATAAACTCAGAAAATATGTCGGCGCAAAACACCTTCAGTCTTCCACATGTGGCAAGAACATGTCGCCTCATGAGATAACCTGTTGAATTGCACTGATCAAAACTTTCTCATTAGAGGCTGAGACGCAACCGTGAATTTCATTTGAACGTCATCAACGCATAGTGGATTCCCGATAACAGCCACCGTAATGGCAAGTGCCAATTGAGCCTCAAACAATTTATACACACTCCGTGTATAAACCTCTGCAGCTTGCGATAACAAAAGACTGTTGTTCACAAACTGACCAGGGATGCCAACATTCGATGCATCATCTGCACGCTCTCTAGTTCGCCAGTCAATCTGGATTTGCTCATAATTCTCTACAATTTGGTGAACATCTAGCATTGCATAAATCTTTCAGGACCTTATTGGTTGCCTCACTTCTAGATGTGGCAAGAAGAGCAGCGCTGAAACAAGTGTTGGTAAACACCGAAGCCCATCTCCTCCTTAATTTATACATACTAGAAAACCAACTGTTGCCCTCAAGCTCAAAGGTTCGGATCATGGACTCCCAACATTCCTCAAACTCAAATTCAGAATCCACACCATTCATGCAATAATACCAGCACTTCCTAAACTCACTATTCGAATTCAAAGCTCCAAAATGAGAGGGAGCATTTCTAGCAATATGCCACTGACACAGTCTATGACTTGCAGTGCGAAATGTTAAATCAATGCCATTCATCAGTGGCTGACTTTGATCAGAAAAAATAACTTTCGGCTCCCTACCATGCATCGACTCCAAAAATGTAGAAAACAGCCATTCAAATGACATGGTGGTCTCATTCGATAAAAATGCCAACCCAAACAACACATTCTTTATGTGATGATTGATCCTAATAAATGGCGCACATACCAAATTATATCGATTTGTTTTGTATGTTGTGTCGATTGATAAAACATCTCCAAAATGCTCGTAGTCAATCAGTGAACGTGAATCCCGGAAAAAAAATTCATTATGCGACCTTCAGAATCCAATTGCACATTCCAATAAAAGAATGGCTCTTGATTTGATTTCTTTACAAAGAACTGAACCAATGCACTTGCATCAACACTATCAACACTGCTTGAGGACTTCAATCGGTTCAAATGATTATAAGCATCCTTTCTCGTGAACCCAATGTTCTCGGGCCCACCTGCTTTCTTCTCCATGAACCTGCATGCCTTGCTAACTCCTATTCCTGCTGAGTTCATAGCCTCGACAAGTGATTGCTTTGCTTTAGATAAATGCCGGGCTGAACGCAACAAATAACTCTGATCCACTGCGAACATTTCATGATTATGTTGCTTTATCAATTTCTGTACTTTCCAGGGGGCAGCACCACTGTCTTTGACAATGCGTAGGCTAGCTTTACAACCACATCGAGTTACCTGTTTCTTGTAACAAGCTAGTCGTCCTTTTGATCGTTTCTCATCATGCCACCCTTCACATGAGCATACATACTCTTTCATTCGCAGTAAATTAGTACCAGGGAGGTAACTTTGGTCCCCCTTCCTAACACTAAACCCACGACACCTCCCATATTCACAGTAAAGTAGGTACACTTGATCTGGACTCTCCACAATATTGCCAATTTCCAACCTATTCTCTAACTCCATAGATATTGAATTGTAATGACAACTGGCTTCACCATCACAAGGACGGCATTCATCCCTATCATCTTTCTCGGAAGGGATATCCTCGATAGATATATTATTCTCAATGGAAATATTCAAATCAATATTCATTTCAAATTATATAAACCTACAAAAATACTACAACCGTTAAGCATTAACCCTCAACACTGGAAAAAAGAATAAAACCGTGGCGCATGCCCATTTTAAACAACAGAAGCTCATATAACAAATCCACCCATCCCGCACAAATTGTGAATACGAAGATTCAGTAAAATCGAACATAAATAAACAAAACCATAAATACTAATAAAACCCCAAACGTACCGGTGCCGCAAAAATAAGTATTAACGAATCCAATTCAACAAAGGAGCAACTGTTACAAACATTTCTCTATCAGAGCAACAAATAATTCGATTGGAAGAGTAAATTTAAGAGAATATACTATACGTTCATAAATAAATAATGCGAGTACCTGAGTTAAAAAAAGAAGCTCAGCTCAATAATCAATTTCTTGCCAAATCCAGAGATTCGGAAATATAAATTCAGGGAGAATCGCAAATTATTCTTTTAATTCGTCCGCATACAAAAAAAAATAAACCTTTAGTTATTTAGAACAGAGAGAGGAAATAATTTATGAGCTGAAATTAAAAGGGCGTTTATTTATTTAAATGGCGCCAACTTAAAAAAAAACAGGGTTTGGAGAAAGACAAAGGAGAGGTATTTTATATCCATGGATGAAGTTTGAAAATTATAATAACGGGTGGATCTGGAAGTTCTCACCGGCGTCGACAACCCGGATGACTTGCCGACGACATCAAATGGGGCCTCGCTCGCCGGATTCGCAATGTTTCGCATCTACCGATATCCACCGACGTCGTGCCAATATTGGGGTGGGCCCATGCCCTCTAACTTGACATAATTCAAAAAAAAAGTGTCTCAATAGGCTCACGGGCGTATTTCCCAAATAATACGCCGTATTCTATGAATTTCGAATAATACGAAAATATTAAAAAAATTAAAAATAAAGAGGACACGTGTCGGCAAGGTATGCTGAGGGGGTAGCATAGAATTAGCCGAGAAAATCGTGGTGTGTTTTCTTTTTGCATGTGCTCGTTACTCGTTATCTATGATGGTGTGCTCTGGGTAAACTCGAAGCATATGTTGCAGCTAGTACAAGTGTGGAGGTATATTAATCTCTACCTATTTTAATCTAATTTGTGTGTTAGTTAAATTTATAAACTAATATAATTTATAAATTCATAATTTGTAATTCAGACTCGAACTTAATTGAAAGTTGACAATTATAACACAATTTATATTTTTTTGCAAAGTTGACACTCTTGATTTTCCAACAAACGAAAAATCGACATATAATATGAAATGCTATAAATTTGTATAGATACATAGCATAAATTGTGTGTGAAATATTGTGTTTGATTTACATATTATTGCAAATTGTGTCTATTTTGCAATGAATAACAAAATTGTGATGTAATTACAGTATTTCAAAGTCCGTGCATATCGAAATTGCAAATTACGTCAAAGTTCATGTAATTAATGATAATTAACCCTAAAAAAAATTGAATAGGTACATTGATTTCCTTAATAAAATTAAAATATTAAATATTTATGTTTTTACATGGACACAAAGTGGGAAATTATAAATATGTATTTAAAAATTTATATTTTTTTACATGAACACCAATGACTTTGAAAACAAAAAATTTAAAATATTTATGAAATGCTATAAATTTGTATAGATACATAGCATAAATTGTGTGTGAAATATTGTGTTTGATTTACATATTATTGCAAATTGTGTCTATTTTGCAATGAATAATAAAATTGTGATGTAATTACAGTATTTCAAAGTCCGTGCATATCGAAATTGCAAATTACGTCAAAGTTCATGTAATTAATGATAATTAACCCTAAAAAAAATTGAATAGGTACATTGATTTCCTTAATAAAATTAAAATATTAAATATTTATGTTTTTACATGGACACAAAGTGGGAAATTATAAATATGTATTTAAAAATTTATATTTTTTTACATGAACACCAATGACTTTGAAAACAAAAAATTTACGCACTATATAAAATTTGGTTTGTTTAATAATCTAACTAAACTTAACAACAAAAAGTTAATTCCCTTCTCAAAATATTTATTTTGTTTAGTTCACTGACGATGCAAGAAGAGTTCAATTAGTGAAGAATAATAAAAAAAAAATGCATCGGTTACTAATTAAAAGAAATTAAGAAATCGAATATTTACTCTATTGTTAAAAAAAAGGTATTGCATCAATATCTACTTCTTTTTCTTCCGATGAAGCTTCACTATCTATCCTGGAATGAATATATATATATATATATATATATATATATATATATAGGGGATGGTTCAAATGTTAACATCCTTACCTTGTAGAAACTAGGATCCAATAATAACCACTCATCTAATTAATATGACTGGTCATGATTCAATTTAATATTTAGGGGTCTAATTGCAAAACATGGTTCTTTTAAAATTCTACTACATTTCATGGGGGTAAAAGAGCAACAAAAAGCTTTCCATATTCACACGTCCATATTTTTAGATGGCATTAAATCATAAAAGATTTGGAAATAATTTCACTCAAGCTAACCGGAAAAAAAAAATTGCAGCTCTTAAAATACAGTGAAACGGAGTTCTCTGAATACAAATCTGCAGACGCTAAAATCCATTGCAGAGAGCAAAATCAACGATTTCTCAGATCCAAAAATCGACACAGAGCAAACGCTGAAATCCGTTGCAGACAGAGAAAAATCGATGACTTCTCAAATCTAAGAATCGACGCAACAAACGAATTGATTGAACAAACGCAGTTCAAGTAACTTGATTCAACCAAAAAATAGCTGATAAAGGGCTTCACGCGGTATGAATTGTGTGTTTTGCATTCTAGACATTTCTTATCGAAGAACCATTCGAATATAAAAATAAGGTTGGTAAAGTTTGTTACTCTGATCGAAAAAACCAGCGTTAATAAATCATGTTAGCAGATTACTTGATATTTAATTTGTAGTATAATTTGTGATTGTTTCATAATAGCGAATTAATCTTATTTGTCTTGCTATCATCCACAAGCTTTCAAATTAGCCATACTTTGTTATCATATTTAAAAGAGTTGTCTAGATCTAATTGGTTAATATTCTGAATTTGTGTCCAGTTCATACATTAACAAATTTTAAAGTACATGTTAACAATTAAATTTCTTTTAAGCTTATTTTTAACCGCGAGTTGTGCGATTTATTCACATTCATTGTAAAATTGTGGTATTGGCAAATCCAGCTTGCTACAACTGAAAGCTTTCGAATTAGTATCAATACATCAACATATTAGCTTAAAAGAATTGTTTATATTTGAACGGCGTCTATCTTGAATCTGTGCAAATTTGACGTTAGCAAATTTAATATGCATGACAAGCTGACAACAATTAAATTTCATTAATTATACTAGTAACCATTTGGTAAATTATTATCACTTACAAATATTTAAGTATTGAATGGGTAATTTGTTCATATTCATTAGAAAACTTGTTGGGAACTTGGGGTTGTTAAGATATATATTTACAACTAATAATTTTCAAGAATGATATATTTTCAAACAAACACGATATGGATTTATTTATTGTGCATTTCAAAGTATTAACTATGTATATTCATATTAACAATTAAGCTAGACCATATCAGCTAAGATTTAGTATCATACTTATGGTTTTATTTTGTTGTTATATCCTGATTAATTCATTGAAATTCATAATTTTCATGTTGTTTGAATTATATTTGCAAATGATGCAGGGCACATTAGCAATAATTTGTTAATATATTAGCATGACATGGATTTTCAATTATACATGATAAGTTAAGGCTGATAAAAAAGATGCGAAAAGGCGAAAGAAGAAATCTGCAAAATCAAGATTGAGATGAATGAGTTATCTCAATTAACTTTATATATGTTGATGTGTGCTTGATCATACATTGATAAGTTTGAATTTGTACAAGCCGGTTGTAGCGCCCCGGTCCCGAAAGACCGTGGAAATGGACGCCACGGGGGTGGGAATTAAGAAGCGGGAAAGAAATGGGGTAATTAAATTAATGACGGGGTGTTAATCCAAAAGGATTAATGTTTGGAATAAAATTTAACAACCGAGTATGCCAAAGATAGGTTATGCCTTCCGGAAAATTAGACAGCATAACCTCTGTAACTAGAGCGAATCCCCGTTTATAACGGTTTATAAGAGAAGAATGGAAGTTGTAACAATTCAATAAGCTCTTTCATAGGCCAAACGGAAACAAATAACCAGATACCAATAATCAATAGACCCATTCATAGGTCGACAAAAGAAACAGACACCAATATTCTGAACAAATGAAGCCCTTCCATAGGCCAAAATGAATGATCAAATAGACATAACGAAAGACGGGCTTCCTCCCCTTGAAATAACTATATAGCTAAACATATGATACATGTTAACTAGGAAGTCAACAAATGTTCAGAATCAGATAAGCAGAATCATATCAATAAAATACCAAGATCAGAGTTCTTAGCATTTAGCAAAAGAATACGAAAAGTACGAAAGCTCAATTCTTAACACAATACTAACAAAAAGGGACAGCGGAAAAATATGTAAATCATAATAGCCCATATCTCAGCCTCGTCACCTCCACGCTCCAGCCTACTTACCTGAAAATGTTTGAAAAGATTTGGGTTGAGTACTAATGCACTCAGTGGGCAAGTTTTACAATTCAAGTTATGCAAATCATTTTGTTAAAGTAATCTATCTGTGTTCATGCAGATAGTGAAGCTTAGGAGGTTTAAAAGTTGGAAGCAACCTAAGTTCACCAAAACATTTTATCGTGAAGCGCTTAAGAGTATAACCCGTCACTGCCCGCAACCCAAACTACATCACCAGCGCATAACGTTGAGTATGGCCATAGTATACCCAAAGAGTATAACCAATAAGTGTTTCATTTTAGTCTCACCGACAAGGAGTAGGGCAGGACAAATAATGCATGCATACTGCAGCTACTCACATTGACACAGCGCTGGTTTATGAGACTCCGACAACATACAGTAGCATGTAAATAATTAACACAGATAGTCACATATGCAATTTTGACAAAAGCAGAGCTTAATAACTCGAAAGATACAATTTGCAAAGATATAGTATAATATAACCCACCTTTCTCGGGATTCTGAAAAGCTAACTCCTGAAGAATCAACCCTGATGATTTCTCTAGCTCAGCTGGTACTACAGAAGGTAAACTTCAACTCAGGATAATCGCTATATTTTCGGGAATTAATCTACTATAAACGGAACTATTATTAATTCTATTCTATTCTAAAATAGATTGCGCGACTCTAGAGACCTCAAATAATTTCGACGAAGAAGGAAATAAATTCCAAAACATTATTCTTGCTTTACTGGGATCAACTGATTTGACAGAGGTCTCTTTCCAAAACTTGTCATTTATCCAAAGTTTACCAGATCTATGCCACGACACTTTTTAACCGCTCGGAAATTATGAAAATATTCAGGGAAGATACTATGCATGCCAAGAGTAAAGAATGAGAAATTTAGAATTTTTCGATAACACATGCTCTCGAAAATAAAATAACTGCTTATATTAAATAGGTGATATTATCCAAAACTCATCCGAAAATTACGAAATTCGACGGGAGCATTGGAAATATTATTTCGAGCAAATTTTGAGAAGAAACTTTTTCGATTTGACGACCCAAAATGGGTGAAACGGGAGTTTCGGTAAGAATATTCACAGATTTTAGCTGAAAATGTATCGGTCTCGATCGAGCTCGATACTCGTTGGAGTTTTGCTCAAAAGTATAATTTTTGATAGTGCAGAAAATAAGGAATTTAAAAGTGTAATCAGATCAAAGATCGAACGGCTAGAACATAAATTCGAACTGGACAGATATATAATATAATATTCGGATCCGGATTTCAAACGACGAGAAATCAAAAATCTATTCCGGTTAACTACAAGATCCAAATGATCAAAGACTATTTATAAAAAGAAGATTTCTAATACGATTATCCAGGAAGAGTAGATCTGAGATTTACATAAAATGAAAATGGAGAAAAATACCGAAAACTCACAACATTAAAAATCGAAATCGGTAGAATTAAAGATAATCGAAATATAAGCATATTTAGAACTTGAAATTTCTAAATTCATTAGTCCGAATGACCAGAATCGGAGAAAGTACCTTCTCCGAGGAATTGGCGGCGGTCACGATGATTTTCCATCGTGATCATCCTTCGTGTCATCATTTCAATCATGTATTCGTGATCTACGCGTTGACACCTTCAAAATGACTATTTCAGAATTGAAATAGGAAACTAGAGTTGTACATTCTCTGGAAGCTGCTCGGCGTTTCGATTTTGAAAATGAATGAAAAATGAAACCTTAAGCTCCTATTTATAGAGGAAAAATAAATAGGATAATAACGAATAAAAGAAAGAGGATAATGATGGAAAAAGAAAAGGATAATTACGAATAAGATAATCTTTTGAAAAAGAAATTGGATAATGACGGATGTGCCTTTTTCTATTAAATTTATTATTTTCCCACTTAAAGTTGTGCCAAGAGTTCATTTGAACTCGAAATTTGAAATTTCAAAGGTTGGCATGATTCTTGAAACATTTTCTATCAACCCGAGAAAAATATCATAACATATTTTTAAGGCAATTTTTGACCAAATTAGATTTAATAGATTTTCCTGGCTTCGATTTTTCTTTATTTGAGTCCTTTAAGGACCCAACTTATTTTCTAACTTACCAGAGGGTAACATGAGTTGAATAAAATCTTCTAAAATATTTTGGGGTATTACACCGGTACTTTATTTTTTACTAAGTACAACAACACTTTATTGTATATTACGTACCAATGGTGTAACACAAATTTTCGTGTATTTGAATAAATAACACGAAAAGTGTACAAGTAGATTTCTTCCTTGAATTTAAAATGTGATTGCGGTACAATCTCTGTCTTGATCCTGTGATTCTTCTCTTCAAATCTTGATCTTCAAACACTTCTTAAAATCTTCTTTTAAAAACTTGATCTTCAAACGGTTCTCGAAATCTTCAGAGCGAATTTGCCTCTTCGATCCTCTTGAACTTGTTGTTTAAATTTGATGACGTTATCCGGAGGGCCGATGACCTTGATTCCGGATTGAATGCTGAATTTGAGGTGACTTTGGCGAAGAATGCGTTACTTCCACGAAGAACGTCTTGAATCTTTCTTGAACACTTTGACTTTATAACGTTGTCTAGAGGGTTGAAAACCTTGATTTCGGATCAGGCGCTGGATTTGAGATGATTCCGGTGAAGAACGCGTTGCTTTCCACTGTCTTGAATGCTGTAGAGAATTTCGTAGAGAATTTTCCTCCAACTTCTTGAGCTATTTAATTATGATTTCATGTGTCTTTTCATATGATATGGAGACCCCTATTTATAGTTGCTAGAGGATTTAATTTAGGAAAATTAGGTTTGGGCTTTTAGGGCTTAGATTGAGTGGTCATGGGCCTAGGGCTTATGTGGCGCAATTCTATTGGTTTGGAAGATCTCCATATTAAATATTTTATTTTCTGTGCAGATTTGACACATGTCAGCTTCTCATTAGTCAATAAAATCCATATAATAAATATTAATTATATATTTATTTAATCTTGGAATCATATTTAATTTAATCCTAAAATATAAATAAAATGTAATAAAATATTTAATTTATTATTTTACACATGACATAATTTAATAGGCAATAAATTTAATTTGCCTACAAATGGTTTTTACTTGTTGATATATAGTTGTTTCTAGAGAATGACTTGATAGATATTCTGAAAGTTAGTTCTTAACATAATTTTAAATATATTGGCATAATTTTGCTAATATGATAACCACAATTTACAAATATGTCAGTGATGAATTATTGATATGTTAAAATCATATTTTTAATATATTACTGATAATTTGCTAATGTATGTTAACAAATTATTGCTAATATGGTAACAACAATTTGCTAATCTGTATATATCATGTTGCTAGCATGTGATCAATGATTTGCTAATATGTGACAATGCAATTCAAAACTTAGGGTTGATTTGAAATTTGTGGAAAAAAAAGAAACTCAGTTAATTTACAAAAATTGACCAAAAATATTTATGCATCTATAGTAGTGAGTCGGTGAAGAAGAATATTACCAATAAAAATAGATTGCATGAAAATAAGAAAGACCGTGAAATAAGAGATTTTATAATATGTTAATTATGAATAGCTAATTTGTTGATATCATGTTGCTAACATGTAATCAATAATTTGCTAATTATATATGACAATACATTGCAAAACTTATATCTATTAAAAAATCATAAACAAAAACCTCAACATATTAGCATTATTTTAAATTATGTGTTAGCAACTATATTTGATAAAATTAGCTACTATGTTTTATATAATGTGACAGTCATGTATAGAAGAACAATATTTCTTTTAATTTATGTTGTTGTGTTTTTATTACAACCAAACGCTATTATGCTAATTAAATGTTGCTAATATGTAATCATCATCTATTTAAAAATATGTAACGAACAAGTTGTCAATATTGCATTACTCATACAACATATGAATGTGTCATGTGAATAATCATTTGTTAATATGACATAAACTGTGTGCTCCTATGCTATAACCAAATTTCTAATATGTTAAGAAATATATAATCATAACAATGACAAAGAAATTAAAATTCTATTATGAAAATAATTTTATTTAGTTTTTAAAATGAGAATATGATCACGTAGATAAAAATATGATTATTAGAAAAAATATTATAATTTGAATGCACATTAACATCATGTATTATTATGTTGATATAATTTCTTAATATTTGATATGTTCCATTTTAGAATATAAAGATATTTTCGAACTCAAATTATCAACTTTTAATATGCATAGTAGCCAATTTTGTAATACACAATAGCGATCCATTTGCATTGTATAATTTCAATACCTAATAGAAAAATATGGTGGATACAAATTTAATTAGAAAATGGTGAGACAAGTCGATCAAAAAAAATGAAAATGGTCGATACCAATAATAATAAACAAGTGGTTTAAAAAAAAATAAAGAATTTTAAGATTTGCCAAAAAAATCTACGAATGATAGTGTAAAATATTTTTTGAAAACAAAATATATTGCATGAAAATAGGAACTGACACAACATATGGGATTTGATACTCTAAATCCAATTGAATTACTATTATATCCTTAAATTAATAGAATTATAAAATAATTGTATTTTTAACCCCATTTGTTTAGATGAATCTTGACCACATAAAAGTAGTGGATGGATGGCTTAGATTGGATCCTAGTTTTTACAGGAGAAGGGTGTTAACATTTAAATCAAAACCTATATATATATATACTCTTGGTAGCTTGTAAACCATGGAAAAAAATGAAAAATATAAAATAAAAAACTCTATGAAGATTTCAATTATGTGAGGGCTTTGTCTTTTAATGACTGTGATTAAAAGAATTCTGAATGCATAATAATTCACCCCAATCTCAACATCATCTTGTTGAGATATTTTTTGCATTCTTACCAAAATTTTAGCATACAATTTTTTTTTCCTGATTTTCAATTTTTTTTTATTTTTCATTTCATACATATATGAGTTGAGGTAATTTCTGTAAATTGTAACTGAATTTGGACCAATATTTACGTACGTGAAATAAACACTTGGCTATGGCTTCCAGAGTTCCAGCATGAGAGAATGATTTATATTATGCAATTCAAGGTTGAATATTATTTAACAATTCAACTCAATTATAACTTATTTTTTAACCTTGTTTCCTATAAAATAAATAATAGGACCGAAGCATTTATATATATATATATATATATATATATATATATATATATAGGGATGGGATCTGGTGAGAACCAGTTTCTAGGTGGGAACTGGGAACCAATCCCATCCATCCATTCGAAAATATGGATGTTCCAGATTAAACAAATAAAGTGGAGGGGGGCGGTGGCAATTTTGTAATTAAAATGAAAACTTTAAATTCACGCGTTTCATTAAGGGTAAAATTGGAAGAAAAAAAAAAGTGACATCATCATGTTTTGAAAAAATTCTTAAAAACTTTAAATGATCATAATTTATTCGTTTTTAATCGGATTTACGCAAATCTTATATAAAATTAAAGCTCTTTTCATACTCTTTCATTTAAGATCCATATTGCATATATTTATTTGAAAAAAATAGGTGAAAATATAAAAAAACATTTTTAGGCATAATTTCCGCATAAAGCAACCCCAGATTTATATTAGCATGTTGTATACAACATTTTAGCATGAACTATATAACATTTTAGCATATTGTGTAATACATTTTAGCGGGTGATATTATGAATATATTTCTAACAGTTTTATATAAACACCTACACCTATATAGATACTACAAAATGAAAAATACGAGTTGATGATAAAAAGGAAAAAAGAATGAGAAAGTGAAGCAACGAAGGAGATGACTGACAACTAACAAAGAAAATGCGTAAATATTTCCCGAAACGAGATAAAGTTTATGAGAGCAAAATATGTGCTGCAATTCTAAGTGCAGACAGTAACATACAAATTTAGCCTCCTACTTCGCTCATTTTAGCCTCATTCATTTATCATTTTAGCATGTGTTGATAAACAAAATATGGAACGGTGATTTCGTTGGAATGAAACACAATACACCCAATTTGGGGACAGTGAACCCTAATGAGAATCTCATAATTACTAATTGGGATCAGATGAGCCCTAATTGGAACGTAATAAACCTTAATTGGGAACGGTGAACCCTAGTGGAAAATGTCACATCAAATTTAGCCTCCCACTTCGCTCATTTTAGCCTCATTCATTTCTTATTTTAGCATGTTCTGATAAACAAAATATGGAACGGTGATTTCATTGGAATGAAACGCAATACACTCTATTTGGGGACAGTGAACCCTAATGAGAATCTCATAATTACTAATTGGGATCAGATGAGCCCTAATTGGAACGTATAAACCTTAATTGGGAACGGTGAACCCTAGTGAAAAATGTCACATCAAATTTAGCCTCCCACTTCGCTCATTTTAGCCTCATTCATTTCTTATTTTAGCATGTTCTGATAAACAAAATATGGAACGGTGATTTCATTGGAATGAAACGCAATACACCCTATTTGGGGACAGTGAACCCTAATGGAAATCTGATAATTACTAATTGGGATCAGATGAGTCATAATTGAAACGTAATAAACCCTAATTAGGAACGGTGAACCATAGTGGAAAATGTCACATCAAATTTAGCCTCTTACTTCGCTCATTTTAGCCGCATTCATTTCTTATTTTAGTATGTTCTGATAAACAAATATTGAACGGTGATTTCATTGGAATGAAACGCAATACACCCTATTTGAGGACAGTGAACCCTAATGGGAATCTGATAATTACTAATTGGAACGTAATAAACCCTAATTGGGAATGGTGAACCCTAGTGGAAAATGTCACACCAAATTTAGCCTTCTACTTTGCTCATTTTAGCCTCATTCATTTCTCATTTTAGCATGTCCTGATAAACAAAATATGTAATGAGAATCTGACAACGTATATAACCTCATGCTTTCTTTATTTTAGCATTATATTTAAAACGGTATTATGATTAATAAAACTTAATAGTAATATAATTACCGCAAAGGAAATGTCATAAACACTTTTATTAAAAATCATATATATTCTTAAAAATGAATGTGTTGAAAATAATTCACAAACATGATAAAACATGATATTAAACTATGTCCAATCGTTATAATAACATCAAGCTGGACAATTCCTAGCATCATGATCTGACAACTTGTAGCAATTGTTGTACATTCTGAGTGGTTTCTTCTCCTTTCTCTTCCTTACCTCCTTCTTAGATACCAAACGACTGTCGCTACCTTTTATTTTAACTGGAATAGGTGGATGAACAACAACTTCAGAAAGGGCACGTAAACCGTAGAATTGCTCAAATATCATTATCTTGTTATGTGAAGTAGAACCCTCCATATCACCATGTGACTAATCTTACTACGGTCACTTGAAACAGAAGAAGCTGACACATTAAAATCAAATAATTATAAACTGAACAAGGTAAAATATAATAATACAATCACGTCAAGAGATGTTCAGACACATAAATTGATTTTTAGCATTAGCTATGTACCATTCTAGCATCATGCAACATACATTTTAGCACCAAAGTATTCTAATGTTTACATGGTGTCTGTAACATTGTGTACCCGAGTCACAAAAACACACACACACAAAAGAAAAAAAAAAGAAAAAGCAAAGCATGGTTTGTATGACATGTTTCACAGAATGCAGTAGAAATAACATTAAACCAGCATGTTACGATGCTAAAACATATGTGACGACGGGCTAAAATGAATACATTAACATGCTAAAACATATGCGACGAGAGGCTAAAACAAATACATTAACATGCTAAAATAAAAAAAACAGATCAAATTAATGCATAGTCTGTATATTCTCGTACTAAACCCTAGGATTCCTAACAATTAAAAAACAACTGATACATCACAAAACTGAACGAAACAGATCAAATTAGTCAATTTTATAGCTTATTTAGTACAATTTTATAGCTTATTTTATTGTATTTTAGCAATCATGGTTTCTAGTTCTCACATGAATAACTAGTACCCATTATAATTAACCAACCCCTGTGTGTGTGGACTAATATGAGCCACCCAATTATTTAATCCATGCGTTCAAGATTGATCTCAAATAAATGGGTAAAAGTCTCTAGAATATCAAATCCCCATATTTTATGGAATTTCCTATATTGATACAATATATTATGATTTTACTTAACTAAAAGTTTCATTGATCTTTTGCAAGAAAATCATTAATTTCATTTTTTTAATTTATTCTCTACCAATAATTTAATTATATTTATTTTTTATAACAAACATGAAAGAGTTTGTATATATTAGTATCAGTTACATATTAGCAATATTTATATATCATATTAGCACGTCATTATTATAATATTAAAATCAAACAATTATAAACTGAACAAGGTAAAATATAATAATACAATCACATCAAGAGATGTTCAGACACATAAATTGATTTTTAGCATTAGCTATGCACCATTCTAGCATCATGCAACATACATTTTAGCACCAAAGTATTCTAATGTTTATATGGTGTCTGTAACATTGTGTACCCGAGTCACAAAAACACACACACACAAAAGAAAAAAAAAGAAAAAGCAAAGCATGGTTTGTATGACATGTTTCACAGAATGCAGTAGAAATAACATTAAACCAGCATGTACGATGCTAAAACATATGTGACGACGGGCTAAAATGAATACATTAACATGCTAAAACATATGTGACGAGAGGCTAAAACGAATACATTAACATGCTAAAATAACAAAAAACAGATCAAATTAATGCATAGTCTGTATATTCTCGTACTAAACCCTAGGATTCCTAACAATTAAAAAACAACTGATACATCACAAAACTGAACGAAACAGATCAAATTAGTCAAACATAAAAACATAAATACAAAACCGTAATGAACTCCAATAGAACGAACTGTAAAATCAATGCAGATACAACGAATTGCGAAGTTAATCAACATTAAAATTTCAAAACTAAATCAAACAATGCAAAATTAAAACCATACCTGGAGTCTCCATCGAATCACAGATATAGAAACTTCACGACAAATAGATAATTACAGAAATGAAAGGATGTTGAGAAATCAAAAACGCGATCCAAACGTAGATTAGGAACGATGAAGAAGTAGAAGACGAACTAAATGAGAGAGAGAGAGAGAGGAGAAGAGAAGGGAATGATAATTAAAAACGGGAAAAAAAATCTGAAGATGGAAAATTTAATTACTGAATTACTATATTACCCCTCCGTTCAGAAAGTTGCCTAAAATTACAACAATGCCACCGCCCCATCACTTAAATATGTTTTAATCTGGGCCGTCCAGATTTACTTAAACAAGTGTTAGGATTGGTTCCTAGTTCCTACCTAGGGGGAGGGTTCTCATTTGATCCTCTCCCTATATATATATATATATATATATATATATATATATATATAGAAAATAGATCAAATGAGAATCAGAGCCCACGTGAAAACTAAGAACCAATCAGATCTGTTGATCTTTAATTTTGGACGACATGGAGTCCGTTTGCGCGACCATCCCGATCGTGTCGATGGGCGCGAGTGGGGGCGCGACCAATCCCGTCTCGCGCCCCGTGCACTGTTTTTCCGATTTTATTGTTCTTTTTTTCCATTTTTAATTTTCTTTTAATTCTTTTATTCCTCCACTATATAAACCCACCCAAATTCGAAATTAGGTCATTCTATTCCACCTTTAGTCGCTTTCAGAAAGAGAAATACTTGAAGAAGAAGAAGAGAGGAGAAAGGGAATTGAAGATTGAGCAAGAAAAACAAAGTTGAAGCAAGATTTGAAGGCCAAAACATCCATTCGGATTCATTTGTTCTTTAATATTCTATCTTTGTAAAATTATATCTTTCGATTTATTAAACTCTGCTTTGCTAAAAATTGCATATATGACTATCTGTGTTAAATATTTACGTGATACTGTATGTTGTCGGAGTCTCATAAACTAACATTGTGTCAATGTCATGCCATATTCCTTGTTGAAAGACTAAAATGAATGATTACACTCATTGGTTATACTAATTAGTCATTTATACTCATAAACTTTGCGCGTTTGTGATGTAGTAAGGGTTGCGGGCAATGACTGATTATATTCTTAGCGCTTCATGATAAATATTTTGGTGAACTTAGGTTGCTTCCAACTTTAAAACCTCCTAAGCTTCACTATCTGCATGGATACATATAAATGACTTTTAGAAAATGATTTTCATAACTTAAATTGTAAAAACTTGCCCATTGACTGCATTAGTACTTAGCCCAAATATTTTTCAGGTAAGTAGGCTAGTACATGGAGGTGACGATGCTGAGAAATGGGCTACTATAATTTACATATTTTTTCATTATCTCTTTTGTTAAGTATTATGTCAAGAATTGAGTTTCTGCACTTATATGATATTATTTTATTAAACATTAAGAACTCCTATCTTGATATTTTAGACAAGTACATGTATTATAAGGCATGTTTGGTTATTATGAGTCTTCTGTTGAGATTTTGTTAATCAGGTTACCTCTTTTTTCCCTATTTCTTAATTCCAACCTTTGTGGCGTCCATTTCCATGGACTTTCAGGCCGAGGGAGCCACAGTGTATCGCTACGTGCAATCGTTAGTATAATTTCAATAGTTAGTATAATTAGACGGATTGTAATAATTTAGGGTGGTTAATTATTGACGTCATTAATAGATTGTTTCAAACACAAAATAGAAAGTTCTTTAATTTAATTATCAAAATTATATATTGACGGAATTAACCATTAGTAAGTGAACGGGAAAAGAGTTGTGGCACAACTTCATTATAATATATATATATATATATATATGTGTGTGTGTGTGTGTGTGTGTGTGTTAGAATTCGTTACCCAATTCACTGTAAAAATTGTATAAGTGCAAATGTTAAAGTCGATGTTTAAGCTAGTGTTTCCACTATGCCTTCAACATGCAGTAGAAGAGTAAATAACTTTGCACAAAATATAGTTTTAAATCGCACACTTTCGGTATGTGATTGCCACATGGTGAAATTTCACTATCACAAGTGTAGAAATACAATGTTGATATTCTCTCAGTTCAATCCTTACTGCATAAAATACAAAAGTCTTATTCTAAGTACAAAAACTTGAATGAATTATAAATATACTATCTGGCTAACACTAGATAATATTGCAACTTCGGATCCTGAACTCTCAATTCACTCACCTAACCTACAAACAAAACCAATGAACATCTATTGGTTGATCATAGCAATAAACTTGATGTTGAATAGATTGTTGGGAATCTCGAAGTAAATTAAGGACTCAAGCTATGGATCTTCTCATTCTATATGGTGATATTTTTCCTGTTCGGATGCCGTCTTCAAATGAGGAATTGATTACTTATAGACTCCTCTAATCAGCATCGGTTTCTTCTCATTTCTCTCCTAGGTCATGGATAGACATTAACTGCCACAACTTGCATGTATGCCTTGGACTGGAAATAATCATCCATTTACATGGCTTGCATGACTCCCACGATCTCTACCACTTCACTTAATTGCTCTAGTACTTCCATTACTAAAAACGTTAGTTAGAGGATAAATGAAGGAGAGATAAAACATTATCTAAAAAATAAGAACTATTTTGACCATTTCAAAGCTAACACTAACTTAACCACCTATATTCACGTATTTTGAATTCAAATTTCGTGAATATAATTAATTAAGCTAGATGAGTTAATCAGATTAATTCAAAATACATTAATCCTAAATTCTAAGAAATGATAAGATTATCATGTGCAATGTTACTGTCAATGTTGTCATAATGACAGTACACATCAAGTATAATATTGAGAATAATATTATCTAGAATGTTGATAACTGTTGATGTAGTACCAATCCTAACAACATAAATTGTAGATTGTTATATTTAACGTAACTATAGAATGTTAAGCTAGATGAGTTAATCAGATTAATTCAAAATACATTAATCCTAAATTCTAAGAAATGATAAGATTATCATGTGCAATGTTACTGTCAATGTTGTCATAATGACAGTACACATCAAGTATAATATTGAGAATAATATTATCTAGAATGTTGATAACTGTTGATGTAGTACCAATCCTAACAACATAAATTGTAGATTGTTATATTTAACGTAACTATAGAATGTTATATGTATAGAAAAATATTATTATGTGTATAGAATATATAATCTTTAAATATCATCATAATCTATATCTATATTATATCTAAAAGTAAGATAGTCACTATAAATAGTAATAATAAGTTTTCCCACATAAATGCACTTTCTATAAATAAAATTATAATATTTATTTATTAATTAATATTTATATTATATAGTCATTCAACACTAGAATTTCAATGTTATAAGTTTTTTTTTTATTTTGTAAAATACTAGTTTTTATCAAAAATTATTTTGTTCATTCAATGAAAAAATTATGTGGCCTTTAAATTATTGATTTATATGTGAATTTTCTAAACACCTATTTTTTTCTTTACAATGAACCATAGATTTATATTAATTATCATTCTCTTAAGTGTTGTGAGTGAATGTTCTAATATATTAATTTAAAATATTTTAAAATTTTAAGTTGATTAAATATATTAAAATAATTCCAGATCCACATCAAAATTTCAATTAAACATATTTAAATTTTCAAATTAAATGTATTAATCAAGATACACATCGATAATTTTAAATTAAATCTACTTAAGTTTTTGAATTAAATGTATTAATAGAACTCGACAATTAATTGTTAAATATATTTATGTCATAAATTATATATATATATATATATATATAAAAATTAAATAGTTAAAGCTTATAGTTTTAGTTTTTCAAACAAAAATCATCACACATAAAAAAACTTACAAATATTATTATCCATGAACAAATTATAAATTGTGAGTCTCAACAATGATATTTCCACATTTGTTGATCTCTAAGTTGAGATCAAATGTAATATTTAGATACTCTCTCTGTTTCGTTTTATTTGTTGTTTTAGATTTTTTTATCTAGAATTAACAATTAATTTTGTGGATAAATATGAATCCCTCATATACATAAAATCTTATTCAATTATATTTTCCTAAAATATGGGTTGTGATAAGGTTAAATTAGAGAGAGAGTGTGTGAAAATATATAAAACAACAAATATTTTGAAACAAAACAAAAAAGTTAAAACAACAAATAAAACGAAACGGATGGAGTATTTGATATTATCATATATTTTAAATTTATAGATTTGAATTGAATTAAATATATTAAATAGTTCAAACGAAATGTTTTAAAAATATTGATTTAAATTATCTACTCTTTAATTGATTAAGGGTGTTTCTAAATACATCACCATTTTTTTTATACACCAAATTTATTTCATACACCACACATCTTTTTCATATTTTCACATTTTTTCTTTACAAATCACAATAAAAGTCATTTATATCCTTTCACTATGAAAAAAAAGCAAAAGAAATTAAAAAAAATTATTCTCCACCCTCACTCTCTCTCCTCGATCCATACTACATACCTGCCGCCCTCTCTCACCGTCACCTTTCTTCCTGACCCGCCGCCTTCGCTTCTTTTCCAGTATTTTTTTTTTCAAAATAAAATAGAGAATGAAGTAGTTGCCGTCAACATTATTATGTGACTTAGAATGTTATATTTATAGAAAAATATTATTATGGAGATAGGACCAACACTCACTACCCTCACGTGTAGGATCCTGTACGCGCACCTCACGACAGATCAAGGTATGCATCGCCTTGCGTGGTACACTATCCCCCTGAAAATCCAAGAAATATCCGAAGCATCCAGATCTAAACATCTGGATCGTATCCTCACTACCAAAATGATGTAACACCTCTCTAATTATCTCAATTAACTCCATATTCAAATACATCATCACATTCGGCTTCAGCCTCTAGAGAGGACATCTAATCCACTCAATCTAAAATTTACAGTACAAAATTTGATAATTATTTAATTATTATTATGTTAATTTTAATTTTCAAGCTGCGAACACTCAATTATTATTCTAATTTTATACTAATTTAAATTTTTTTAATTAGCAAGAATGAGTTATATTAAAATAAAACTATTGTAATTTAATTCGGTTCATTAATAGAATTTTTAACAATAAATGGTGTAATTTATCATTGTATTTAGGTTAATTGCTACTTTAATTTAATTAAGGCATAACGACAAGTCTTAAATATAAATATAAATTTAAAGCTACGTTGTTGCTAAAATGTAAAATTTTGTGTTCTTGTTGTTATTATTGTTGTTATTATTATTATTATTATTATTATTATTATTATTATTATTATTATTATTATTATTATTATTATTAATCTATTGTGTAGGTTACAACGTTTTAATTAGCCTATATCATATTAATACAAAATTATTATTATTTATATTAATTATTTCTTTAATTTTTATTTTTTTACTAACAGTATTATTTAGACTAATATTATTATTAAATTTTTGCACAATTAAACTAAAGTTATCGTTCAATTATAATTAACTTAAACTTATCGTTAAGATATTACGGTTATCGTTAATCTTTAACTATAATTAAATTAAATTATAATTAGGGCATAATGATAATACTATATTATAATAGGGCATAACGATAAGTTTATCGTTAATGATTTCATGTTATTAACGTTAATGAGGGCATAACGATTATGTTAAATAAGCCATAACGAAAATGATAATATGTAACGATTATTATTATTAGTAACTGTATTTTTATTTTTTATTTTTTAATAATAGTATTATTTAGACTAATATTATTATTAATATTAGGCCATAACGAAAATAATAATGATTATTATTATTTTTTAAATAGGTCATAACGAAAATAATAATAATAATAATAATAATGATTATTATTAATTTTTTTAATAACGATAAAATAAAATAACAAATAACGTTTGAGCTTGCAAGCATAACGATCAAGTCTTAAATATAATTAAATTAAATTTAATTTAACTTAAGGCATAACGAAAATGGTTACAATTATAATTAACACATAACGATAAAGTATGACATAACGATTAAGTCATAATTAAGGCATAACGATTAAGGCATAACGATTAAACATAAATAAGGCATAATGATGGCATACTAGTGATCGTTAAGGCATAACGATAACAAAAAATGGGCATAACGATAGTTTTAAAAAGGATAACAAAAATCACAAAACATAACTATGTTGTTACCATGGCAAAATATATATCCTGATGCAAATATATCTAACGTTACAACATACAAACACAAATATTAAAGCACAATATATATCGTTATGCTTTAAAAACTATCGTCATGCACAATATCTATCGTTATAGCATACAAACACAAACATTAAATCACACTATATATTGTTATGTTATAAAAACTATCATTATACAGGATCCGAAAATAATAACATCATTGTTATGCAATAACAAACTATCGTTATGATATGAACAACTATCGTTATGGGTTAAACATTTATCGTTAATCAAGATCTGGACATATTACCACTACCGTTATGGTTTAACAACTATTGTTATGGCTTAACACACAATCGTTATGTCTACTAAACACAAATACACAATCGTTATGAAAAACTAACCTTGTTCGTTTCAGATGAATTGGTTTGTGCCCGATTTTGTTCCTCTATTGATGTCGTCGCCGTCGAGAACCTCACAATTTTTTTTTTCAATTTTCCGATGAAGTGATTTGAAGAGGGGAGAGTGCGAAGAAAAATGATGTGGCGTGAAGAGAGCAGTTTTTATTTTGTTGCTTGTAACGTTAAAAAGAGGGAGAGGGGAACGAAAGTCAGTTTTCTCTCCAAATTCCAAAATATTCAATATTGTTTTAATAATTTTAGGGTTGAAAGTACAAAAATTATAAACTTTTCAGAAAATTTTCATAATCTTTTTTTAAATTGATTTTGTAGGACTCACTATAAATAAAGAGTATAAAATATAGTTAAATTGCTCAAATAACTCCTATAATCTTATAACTTGTCCAACTACACAAATTTTAAAATTAAATTATCTAGATAAACTTTTTCCCCAAAAAACCTAGCCAGTAATAGTATTATATCAGAAAACAAAGTATGGCAAAAAATAGCATAAGTACTTTGTTTCTTGTGATTTGTGTTTTGGGCGTTGTACACGCTTACAATGAGAAGTTGGAATTGAATGACCAGAAAATAGTAAGTCAATATTGCATTTTATATTAATATAATCATGAAATAATTTGTAAGTATATATGTCCAAGAAATTAATTAGTGAAATATTTGTGCGTGTGGTATACATAGAGCAAGTATTGGTGTGTAGTAAGAATGCTATTTACTGAAATATATATATATATATATATATATATATATTTTAATTATGAAACATTTATGTTGTAAAATTTATTTTCTAAATGAAAATATATTCTGAAATGAAATCTTTATCTCGTGAAATAAAAAATTAATCTTATTAAAAGTGTTGTCTGAAATGTTTTTTTTTTTTTTTTTTTACTCACACCCTTTTGTCTCCAAACAACCTCACTCCACTAATAAGCCATCCCTATCGGATTAATCTGAAATGTTTATATTGAGAATAAAAGTTAACTCAAGCTTATACTAACAAACATATTCGCAACTATTTTATGTCTGGTGCGTCCCAAAAAAAATGAATTTGGATTTTAGCTTTAAATAAAAATTTCCACCAAGCCAAAATTACTGTATATGTGATTGAATAATGATTTCCCTAGAATTTGGGCCCTTTTATTTTTACAGTTTTACTCTGCTTCCCCTAAGAAAAGGCGGAACAGAAAAATGATTTACCTTGATTTAAATTGATTTACCATGTTCGCGTAGTTGGTTTTCTACTGAAACACACTCTAGGGTTTTAAAGGGGTTCAACGACGCCACCGCTCCCGTACCAACTCTCCGCCTCGCCGCCGCCGCCGTGTCTGTCCTTGGTCGTCGAGACTTCAATTTCTCTTTCTTTCTTAAGGTTTGAAGAAATTACTCGTTTGCTCTTCTAATTTTGTTGATCTGGTTCGACCTTCTCTCGATGTTTCTTCCAGTTTTAAGGGATTTTTTCGTCGTCTTCTCCTAATTTTGTTGCCGGGACTGAATGCAGAAATCATGGGAAAGAGGGAAAAATCTTCGAAAAGGAAAAATCGGGAGACGGAAGTGGCCTTGCATAAGAGTAAGTAAGTTTAGATAGATTGTTTTAATGTTTCCGAATTTCTAACTTTTAGCTCGTGGGATGTAGCTATCTGTTGAAAGAGAGTTTCTAATGTACTGAATTTTGTTTATCTATTGTAGTCTGTAACAATGAGAGGAAAAGAATTGTTTGTTCTACTATCCAGAAGTTCTGATTTCCTTTCATATCCTTATTTTCTGTTTGTGTTTTTCTAGGAGTACCAATATATTTGTCTTTTAAAAAAAAAAAAATCTGTGTACTATATTGGTGATTCATCTCATTACCAAATATTGACAAGGGCAAAACTTAATTTTCTTATTTTACTGTATATCACATCTATGATGGGGAATGCTTCATATGTCCTACTCATATTTATCTGAAATAGCAAGGTTAAATTGAACTTCCTTCACACATGTTACAACATTTTTCAGAATCTTTTACCTGTGTTCTGATTTTCGTGTGAGCTCTTTCTAGATGCACAGGAATCAAACTGTAACATGGTTGGTGTATGAAAGTGTACATTGATTGAGGGACCTATACGTGTTGTAGAGTTGTTAGGAGAGTGGTTCAATTTGATATTTTCTTGCTGATAACTTGTCATGGTGAGCAAGTCTACACATATTGGGCTGGGAAAAAGTTTATGCTAGTTCTCAAAATGTTTTTTTGAAAACAAATGTCACTTTAGATCTTCGTGAAGGATCTTTGCTGAAGTGTCTTTGTTAAAGATACTAATAGAGATGATTGTAGTTTCTCATAGAGATAGTAGCATACTTTCTGGAACTTTGTAGCATCATCTAGTTTCCTTGTGGATTTAAGGTATTGGAGATAAAGATGGATTAGATGTTGTGGATGACTTGAGTGAACCAACAATGGGTGACAAACTTGCAAGCCTCAAGTTGGAAGGAAACGACAAAGCTCTAAGCCATGAAAATGCAGACATTTCTCTTCCAGCGAAGCCACCTAGTGCCGACTCAGTTAACATCTTAGTTAAGCAAGCTCTCCGTGCTGATGATCGAACCCTCCTCATAGATTGCTTATACAGACAAGATGAGAAGGTCAGTATTTGCATTACTCTTTATTCGTTGCTCTGTTCCCACACTTTGTATGAAAAAAGTTTGCTTGAGGATCAGTTTTGGCTGATATAGGATAACATGAGTCATTTTGCAGGTAATTGCAAACTCACTAGCACTGTTGAATCCTTCTGATGTTCTCAAGTTCTTAAAGTCTCTTGTGCCAATAATCCAGTTAAGGTAAGAGAACTACAGAAAATTTAATATCTAGCCATGATTAGAAGCCGAGAGTGAGTCTGAATATTCTTAGTATCGAAAAACCTGCGGCAATTTTCTAAACAGTTTCTTGTCTAATACTTCTGTTATTTGTTTAATGCGAAAATTTATATCGCTTTCATAACCAAATTGTATTTTTTGTTTCAGAATTTGAACCTGGTTGAATTTCTCCTGCCCTGGCACATGTCATAGATATTTTTATTTTTAACTAAAATTTCTGGCAGTCTAGTTTATTACTTGTCCAAATATTGGTTCTTGTCTGAATGTATTCTGGCTTGAATTTAGGGGTACAAGAGATAGATGTACCTACCTAGTTGTAATTTTAGTCAGCAGATTATATCAGTAATTTTTTCTCTCAAGGGAATTACTTGATAGATTGTATAGTATGAAACTTGCGGTTTGAATTTTCAGATGACTAAATCCAGTCTAATTTGTTCTTCAAAACTCTTGTTTTGCATATAATTTACAGGGGTGCTGTGCTGGCCTGTTCTCTTCCATGGCTCAGAAGTTTACTTCTTCAACATGCTAGCAGCATAATGTCCCAAGAATCTTCCTTGGCTGCTCTAAACTCTTTATTTCAGGTTAGATGATTTCTGATATTTATGTATGGAGAATTTCCTGGAAATGAGATTATTAACATGTTCTAGCCTGTCACTTTGATATAGACAGTGGTTCTAGGTCTTTAGATCTCCCTTATGATTCAAATTTTTCTCATTACATTTATTTTTAGATTGATCATGTAACGTATCTCACCATATATTATCTCATTCTTTTATGGAAGTCAAAGATGTGAGTCTATCTGTGGTTCTGTACAAGTTCCTTCTTATACTTCCAGGATCTCATCCCTTATCAACTACTTATGGGAGAAATTGCAGTTAAAAAGTTTCTTATATTTGACTATTTATGCTCATAATTATGCTATTTGTGTGTATGATCTTGCTATCTTCTTGAGCTAGCCAACTCTTGGTCTCTTGGATATAAAGCTGCAAATCAACCTTCCGAGATATTAGGCTGATCAAATAATTGGGTTTTTCCTAGAACAAATTACTTTAGGATTTTTTTTTTCCCACAAACATTTTTTATCAAATAGATTTAATTAGTTGAGGAAAGGCTTTTAGTCTCACTAAGAAAATTCAATTGGAAGGAAGATTAATCATTGTTCATGTTGCATAATACATTGATTTATTTTTGGGATAGCTGTCCTGGATTATTTAGGACTATGTTTGCAGTTATTTGTTTAAAGATTTTTAATTTTTTTTTAATAAATAGTAATGGTCCTTTGTTCCACTATAACAGACAGAGCATTACATTTCCAAATTAAAAGTGAGGATTCTAACAGTTTACATTCATATTGAGTAGGGGATAATATTTCGTGAACAATTTAAGAACAATCTTTATCATCTATGCAGCTCATAGAATCAAGAGTCTCAACCTTCAACCACACTCTTCAACTATCAAGTTGCTTGGATTTGCTTTATGCAGAGGTGAGTGCAAGTTGCTAAATGATTCGTATTTGCTGTTTACATATCGAAACTGTAAGCTGAATACTCAATTTTCTCTGCAGTCTGTTGATGATGGAGTGGAGGAGAACGATATAGCAGCGCCTTTTATATATGAAGATGAGGATGATAGTGATGACGATGGATCTGAAGATTCCATGGAAGTTGACACTGTAGAAGATGGTGAAGGACCTTTGGTCTACAGTGATATCAGTGATGATGAAGTGAATGGTGAAATAAGCGACTGAAATTTTCATCAAAATTTTTGCTGCCTGACATGTATGTATAAGCAAACTTCATCACTTTTACTTAAGAAAGTGTAGAAAACTGAGTTTTTACCCCCATCCCCTTGTCCCATTTTTGTCTTGAGATATTGTACTGTCAAAGGGTTCTTTTTATATCTTTCCATAGTTTGTAAATGTCCTTGGTTATTGTTTGCAATTGCATGTTCAATATGATGTTTTTGCCTTACCATAGCTCACATGCTCTTTGCTTCCTGGCCTGTACCATAGCGAACATCATGTGCGTATGTGTGCGTGTGTGTAGTTTAATATCTGAGTACATGCCTTGGAAAGATAGTTAAATGGCCAAGTGCTAAAATTATTGAGTATAGAATAATAATTCACTATAAACACATTTTATTTTGGTTGATTACACAGCAAATACTGGGATATAATATAAATTCCTAACATAGACAGGACACACAGGAGCTGCTCATACTAAGTAGTTTAACTATGATAAACCTTGGTAAAAAGACACAAGGAAACTAGTTGGCACACACTGTATAGTATATATACTCATAAAGATAGATGATATGAATAAGACATAATAGACTAATTACTAGGACCAACTTTTGCCTTATTCTTGTGATCCTCGGCAGCTTTAGCAATAGCAGTTCCAGCATTTCCCACAGCTCGAGCTATAGTCTTGGCCATCTTCGTCGAAACATTCTCCCTTCCCCTAGGAATAACAGTTGCTGTCGTGGCATGTCGAGTTGCATAACCTTCATTGTTGGAACTCATGTTGTCTTTTGGCTGTGAATGTGTGTTTGTGTGGTGTGTATGTGTTTATGAACTGTGTTTCCTTTATAGAAGGGTGCTGCTTTTATAGAAGGATGCAATTCTTCCATGAGAAGTTGTTTAAATAATGTGAATTTTTGCGATGGAAATGAAGTTGACAAGAATGTAGAGAACAACAGCCCGTGTGTAATTGTGTGTTTATGTAGAGACTCTTGACTCTGTGGGGGTGTGGTGCTGTGTTGTCTTTCTACATGAATAAGTTTACATCTCAATAACAATATAAAGTCTATTCTCTAAAAAAATAATATAAAGTCACACACACACACACACACACACACACACACACACACACACACCATGTGTATGCTTTTAAGGAAGTTTAAAAGATTATCCTTCCTATAATTCGTTTCAAATGACATACTCGAGACGGTTAAATTTTTTGGTTTTTTAGGTTTTCTTTTTCTAGTTGAGATGCTTACGAAGAAGAAGTCAATGTTTTTTTTCTTTTTTTTTTTTTTTTTTTTGTCAAGAGGCAAAACTCCTAATTGTAATAATATATACTCATTTCACAAAATCAATTGAGTATAGCATTAGTGCGGTATCTAATTTAGTGGACGAATTAGCAATTTTTTTTAATGTTAATTATTGTATTTTGCATGCTGAGTGAGAATCGACAAGTCATGTTCTTTATGTTGATAAATTCAAGTACTTATCAGAGCAAGGCCCTGGCAACAATTAAATACATTTACGTATAAGGGACGTGTAAATGAGGGGTGTGTAAATGCTTGGTTCGTAATCATCGATATAAAACTAAATTGAACTAGTAAAATTTATAAATTAAATTTCTTAAAAAAATAAAACTGAACCCATTAAAGTAATTGATATAATCGGGAATCATAATTTTTTGGTTTCTTTGGTTCGGTTTTCATTTGACCGAATTTTAATTTTTCTTTGTTTGTTTTTCTATATAATTATATCTAAAAAAAATAATACTGGAACTCAATAAATAACACACGATACATTAAATAATAAATAACAATTAAATATCCCTGATTCAATTGTATATGATCAATTTATTACAATATTACAAGTCTTGATTACACTTAACAATTAATAGTTCAATACACCCAAAAATCTCCCAAATCTTGTACTTCGAAATTGGAAAAGGTAAGCAATTTAAGGTTGATGCATTCTTGCATTTTACGTAGTTCAGAGTGTAGAACCTTTTTTTTTTTCTATTAGTTTATGTATAATATTAGAAATATAAATTATAAAATATAATTCATATACTTTGGTAAGTTCGAACTTAACAGAAATATTTTTTATTAAAATTAAAACCGAACCAAAATATATTTTAATTCTAATATTTAAAACCGAACCAAAATTAAAGGAAAAATTATCAAACCAACCAAACCAAACAACTCAGTTTGGCTCAATTTTTTTGGTTTGGTTTTGAATACCCCTAATTATATATGTGTGTGTATGTGTGTGTGTGTATATATATATATATATATTTTAACATGTTCGAGTTTAATTTTTATTTTATTAAATTATACTATGAATCTTTATTGTAACATCTTCTCGCTTCATCAAATTACGTTTCATCAAATGAACATCTCTCTCTCTCTCTCTCTCTCTCTCTCTCTCTCTCAAGAATCTTGCTTCATCAATATTTGTAGACTTGTCACTTGCTATGCTAGATCTATATATTGAATTTAAACCCAAAAATAAAGCCAAATAAAACAGTACACAATTATTTGAACAGACTATTTTCTTTTCATTAAAACATTAATGACTCTTACAAATAAGTATATATGTATATCTCAAATGAACGTATACATAACACAAACAAGTGCCCCCATGATCATCACCAACAAATCTTCTCCAACATTCATATAATAACTAGAAATTAAGACAAAATACACACATGATATAATTATAATAACTATATATTAGACACACAAAACTCATAACTAGAACTAACTATTAATTGTTACTGGGCTTGACTTGGGACTTATTCTTGTGATCATTGGCAACTTTGACAATAGATTTCGCAGCTTTTTCAACAGACGTAGCAATTTTCTTTCCCATCTTTGTTGAAACTTTCTCCCTTCTTGCAGGAATAACAGTCGCCTTCGACGTCTTACCTGCAGCTTCCTTTCCATTTTTGTTGCTGTTCGAATCCATCTTATAATTATCAATTGCCTTCTAAACGTGACCACTGTGTGTGTATGTAGTAAAATAAAATGTATCTCTCTCTTACTTCTTTATCTTTCTGTGGTGTATGGTTTAAGCATAGCATGCAAGCTTGCTATTTATAGACACATGGAAAGCTACGGTTTGTGTCTCGATTTAAGGCCCTTTCTTCTTACGATCTTCTACGAATTTTGCTGCTCATTTCTACGCGATTTCTAGAGAAGAAACAAGGCAGATTTCCGGTGATTTCCCAAGATGTTGGGGGTAAAAATAAAAACAAAGAGAAGACATTTTCTATGTTTATGTGGTGTTGAGTTAGAATTGAGGGCTATTACTTCAGTCTATTCATGCATCATGTTCTTGGTTAATAATGTGAAATTTCCTTGTGCTACCTACCTACCTATATATATATATATATGAGAGAATGTATGTATATTTTTTGTTCAAATTTTATAAGAGAATGAAGAGCACAACTCCCCTACTCCCCTTGTGTGTGTGTGCGCGCGTGTGCGCGTGTGTTGAATTATATTGCCGACTAATTAATGCAGGTGGGGTGGGCGTTATTAATTAATTCTATTAATTCAATTATATTCCATGTAATTTCATAAAAGGTGTTGCCTAATGTTTTTGCATCAAATGTGAATTTTCATCACCACGATTTTGGGTGGGTTTTGCTTCTACTTAATTCTTTTTTTCACCACATAAAATTATAAAAGTAAATTACTTCGTAATTAATAGGAAAAGGCTACTTTAAATTAAATCGTTATAGAGCCACCTGCCGCGTACGTGTGGCTCTTTGTGTAGCACAAATATAATTTTACAAAAAAATTAAGGTTATCCTTTTTTTTAAGCAATATATAAGATTTTACGAATGATGGTTTAGGATCACTACATCACTACATGGAAGGATCAAATAATTAGTTGCTCATTACGATTTGTATTTTTGCTTTACGTACGTAGTTTCTAAGAACACAGTCAGAAATTTTGTTATGGCAATGAAATAGTAATTTACGAAGGAAAAAAAAAACAATTTTGTTCTCCATCTTTTCATAATTCAAGAGGCGCGTCAAGAAATTTTGTTCATATATATGTATCCGTATAGAAATTCTATAATTTTGTTTATTGAAAATTTGTTTTTCGTCATTTAGAAGAGCAAGAATTAAATTAATTAAAAGAATTTCTTTGTGTGAAAAGGCAAAAACTTGTAATTCATGGTCTAAATTTTTATGAATTGAAGACCTTATTCTAGCGCGTTTAACTCATACAAATTAAGTTTACGTAACTTAGAAAAAAATAATAATTTGCCGGCTAGTGACTCGATCGAAGTTTTATATATGTGTGTGCATATATTACTGTCCCCTTACCCGATTGGTCACGATGGATCATCAATGGTGACCATTTATAAATTTGTCCCTATATACATTATATATCCACTAATAAACCTATATGATATGAATATTGTAGAATACATAGCAAGGTTTTGTTTGTAATTAAGAACTACTAATTGTTTTCAAAGATAGAGCACGAGAAACTTCAACATAATTATGTGAAAATTTACCTCCATGTTGTAGCCAAAGTATATATATATATATATATATATATATATATATATTTAAAAAAATATTAACTGGATGTCGTTATTAAGGTACATAGAAATTATATCATTTTTGGTTTTTCAATAATTATAAATCATACCGCTCTTATGATGTTAGAAATGAACATTTTAACTATGTGCTACCCTATGAGATACTGTCCATCTCCATAAAGATCGTGAATAAAGTGTGATTAAAATTAAGTAAATTAAGTTTGGCTAAAATAATAAACTACAAAATGTCACGTGTCGAAACCCATGATTGACACATGTCATAAATTTTGTGGTAGTGGATATATATATATATATATATATATATATATATATATATATATTACGTTCATAAGGTATCCTATAATATCCCCTTAACATATATGGTTTATCGATCTATATATTTAAGTTAATTGACACGTTCACAAGGGGAAAAAAAGGTGCAATTCGCTCAAGATATGCCAAATGTTAATTTTATATATGCTTTCCATTTTTTTTTGCTGTTCGAATCCATCTAATTAAGTAATTGCCTTCGATCTTGTAACCTCATGCGTGTGTGTGTTACTGTGTTTGTATGCAGTAAAAATGTATCCAAGCAACCTCATTCCACCAGTATCTCTCGATCTCTTACTTCTTTATCTTACTGTGAATGTGATGTATGGTTAAGCTAATTAGTAAGTATATTTATAGCTATGTGGTTTGTGTCGATTTAATTGTGGCCCTTGTTCATATGGTCTTCTACTTCTAATTTCTACGCGAATTCAGAGAAGAAACGAGGCAGATTGCCGGTGATTTCCTGAGATATATGTTGCATGGTGATATGAAGAAAGATAATACATTTCATATTGATGCATATGCGTGTGTGAATTCGAGTTTGAATGTGAGGATTATTGCTTGAGCCCATGCACGTTCTTGGTTAATGATGTGAAATTTCCTTATATATATATATATATATATATATATTTCTTGTTCAAATTTTATAGGAGAATGCAGGGTTGAATTACCGACTAAGTAATGCAGGGTTGGGTGTGTGTGTGTTGAATTGCGCCACATATATAAAAGTTATAAATTATATATTCTGCAATAATTTCTCAAAAAATAAAATAAAAATAATTCTGTAATTACTAAGATTAAGGGCAGTCGAAATTAAATTGCATCGATCTAGTGAGTAGCGACAGCCCTACCGTGTGGGTCTGTGTAGTCTTATAGTACGTATAAAAAATGAGCATTAATTCATGATATTTTTTTACAAAGATTAATTATATATAGGTCCATCGATCGTAGGATCTTCTGCTTTAAAGAAAAAAAATTAAGGTTTTATTAACATGTTTTTTTCTGAATCATTACTTGGAAAGATCATATCAAACATTAATTGCGCATTAATTCTGATATATATATATATATATATATATATATATATATATATATATATTTTACCTGCCTACGTACGTAGTTTCTAAGAACACAAGCAGAAATTTAATTTTGTTGTATTAATTAATTGGAGCAGTAGTCTCGTGGCAAAATGGATGTATGAAATGAATTAAAAGATTTTCTTTGTGTGAAAAGGCAAAATGAAAACTCCTAATTAATCACGGTCTAACTTTTATGAATTTTGACGACCTTATTATTCCAATTTCCTACGCCTTCAAATTAAGTAAATTGGTTGTGCAGCTGAATTTGAATTGTTGAATTCTATGAAATGCAGACATGGTAAGAAATTAAAACCACGAGAAACAGGGGAATTAAATTAAAATCCCTAGTTAATCTTCGATTCCATGTAAAATGTATTTACAAGATTTTACGTTTATGAGAAATAGCCTGTTCCTTTTTTTTATGACGAGAGTAACTTGCAGCTGCTACCGAATTACGCACTGAATAAATACCGCTCATGTGTAGTCCTGCAAATCATACCGAAAAAGGTAAAGTACACACCAAATTAATACTACTAATACTATTTTATAAAACACCTGAAATCCCACAGTATATTATATTTGCCAATGATATGTCAAATCCTAGTGAAAAATAGACCAGTATACAAGTTGTACAAATTAAATGGTGGTCCCAAACAAATTGAAATTGATACAAAACATAAGTAATAATAATAATTAACTATGCTGTCCCTCCTAACCTCCACAAATAATATTCTAAACATGCTCCTTTAATTTCTTAATTTGATTAATTATCCTAGCTCCCAGTTGGAATTCGTTTAATTTTCATCAATCTTCAACAAATTATTAATCAAAGATACAGTGATTACTAGCTAGTGTGTGTTATTTTAGGTTATACAAACTATGAATTCCACGGTAGACCACCTACGTACGATGCATCCCCGGCCATTATATTTACAATATTTTTGTGCTATTTAATTTCGGTCCATCTTTTGCATATAGGTAGCCGATAGTAATATTTTAGTTTCGAAACTTTCAATATTTACAAAGTGTGTAATATTTAGGATAAATTACCTAAAATTTTGTTTTTGGTAAAGAAGAAAAACTAGAATGTAAAATAAACAAATGTGCCTTATTTAATTATGTGGGTCTATGACACACTAATTGTCTTTAATTAAATTAAATAGTGTATGCATTGGATGCGTTGTACCATGGAGTTTACCGGTTTATCTCTCTTTGTTTTGTATTGGTTTAATTTTGTATTGGTTTAATTTCGCAAACCTTTTAAAATAATTAAATCGACATAAATAATATGATTAGTTGTTAATACGGATAACTGATCCCCTCCAATTAATTAACGATCGTAAGGAGCCATGAATTAAGAGAAAAATAAATAAGTTTAACCATGGAAATTAAGCCATTCCAATAGAAGAAACTTGACCAAGTATTTAATCAAATGAGCAAAACAAAATGTTATAACAACATATAAGGGTAATCCGTCATAAAAAGATTATTATTGTAACATATATAAAGACAAAGTATATTGATCTATTTTGGTAAAATTACAATGAATGTGGTATACAATAAAGTTACAAGCATTAATAGACCTGTATTGGTAAATATATAAGTACAACATAGAAAATGAAACTAATCGAACCACATCCTTATAAGCTATACTTTCTATACAGAATAGTAGATAAATATTTTTTTAAAAAAAATGAAAAATTAAATAAAGTTAGGTAGTATTTAACCATGATGAACTTTTCCCTTATCTTTGTGGTCCTTATAAACCTTAGTGGCGGTTTCTGCTATTTTGGCAGCCATCATTTGTTTAACACTCTTTCCTTTTGCAGGATTAACACTACTACTACTACTACTGCTGCTTCCCTTCTTTCCTCCATTGTTGTTCCCTTCACCGTTGGGATTCATATCTTCAATCTGCAGTTTAATTAATTCCACAAATAATAATCACCAAGTGTGTGTGTGTGTGTATAGAGAGAGAAAGCTATATATATATATATTTATATATATATATATATATATAGAGAGAGAGAGAGAGAGAGAGAGAGAGAGAATTGTACCTAAAGATCGTTCTCTCTTGCTATTAATCCTTCTCTTTTCTTTGTGTTTTGTGTTTGGGTGGTGTATCATTTAAGTTAGATTATGGGGGTATATATAATAGAGGCAATGTGCACCTTCTCTCTCTTTTTTTTTTAATCTTTTTTGGGCAATTTCGGTGCTAATTTCTATGTGATTTCAAGTGAGAAGGGAGTAATCTTGCTTGTGATTTTCCATAGATATTGAGGTTGCAGCGAGAAATTTTGTTTCATCATGAGTATATATTTGTGTGGTATGGTGTTTTAATCTAAGGTTTGTTAATTGTGTGTTTTTTCTTAGTTAATTAATATCATGAAATTCCCTGCCAGGTGCTATCGTGTGGTATTCAAAACTGAAAAATGTAGACACCTACACATCTTGTGTGTTGCTGTGTTGAGAGAGAGAGAAACATGGAAAACACACACACAGAGAGAGAGAGAGAGATGGAAAACGCAGAAATTAAGAGAGAGAGAGATGGAAAACACAGAAATTAATTAAGAAATAAATAAATTAATCACTCGACTTTTTGTGGAGATTTGGACCACCAATACCGGCTGCATCTAATTTAGTGGACGAATTATCATTTTTTTATGTAAATTATATTATTTTGCATGCTGATAATCGACATGTCATGCTCTTTATGTTGATAAATTCAAATATATATTAGAGCAAGGCCCTGGCATCAATTAAATATAATTACATATTGGGTTGTGCAAATAATTGGTTGGTATCCATCGATAAATAAATTGAACCAATCAATAAAATTGTAAATTGAAATTCTTAAAAAAATAAAACAGAACCCATTAAAGTAATTGATATAATCGAACCTAACCGAATTATAATTCTTTATTTTGTTTGGTTCGATTTTCATTTAACCGAATTTTAATGATTTTTTTGTTTGTTTTTCTAAATAATTGTATCTAAAGAAAAATAATAGCGAAATTCAATAAATAACGCATGATACATTAAATAAATAACAATTAAAATACCCCTGATTCAATTGTGCATGACCAATATTACAATATCACAAGTCTTGATTACACTAAATAGCTAATAGTTCAAGACACACAAAAATTTCCCAAATATTTTACTTGGAAATTGGAAAAAGCAAACAGTTTGAGGTTGATGCAGTCTTGCATTTTGCCTAGCTAGTTCATTAATGAGTGTAAAATTTTGTTTTTAATTTTCTATTAGTTTATGTGTAATATTAGAAATATAAATTATGAAATATAATTTATATACTTGGTTAGTTCAGTTTTAACTAAAATATTTTTTTTTATTAAAACCGAAATCGAACCAAAATATATTTAGGTTTTAATATTCAAAATGGAACCAAAATTAAAGAAAAAATTATCAAACCAACCAAATCAAATAGTTCATTTTGGGTCGTTTTTTCATTTGATTTTGCACACCTCTAATTATATATATACGTGTGTGTATATGTATATATATATATATATATTAACATGTTCGAATTTAATTTAATTTTATTAAATTATACTATGAATCTTGATTGTAACATGTTCTCGGTTCATCAAATTAATTACGCTTCATCAGATTAACATCTCTCTCTCTCAAGAATTTTGCTTCATCAATATTTGTAGACTTGCTATGCTCTTCCCTTAGCTTACGTCGTTTTCCCTAAATTCATCAGATGCTACATCTATTGAATTTAAAACGAAAAATAAAGCCAAATAAAACAGTACATTACAATTATTCGAACAGACTATTTTCTTTTCATTAAAACATTTATGACTCTTACAAATAAGTATATATGTATATCTCAAATGAACGTATACATAACACAAACAAGTGCCCCCATGATCATCACCAACAAATCTTCTGCAACAATAATATAACATATGTAACACTAGAAATTAAGACAAAATACTCACATATCATATTAATTATAATAACTATATATTAGACACACAAAACTCATAACTATAACTAACTATTAATTGTTACTGGGCTTGACTTGGGATTTCTTCTTGTGATCATTGGTAACTTTGACAATAGATTTCGCAGCTTTTTCAACAGACGTAACCATTGCCTTTCCCATCTTTGTTGAAACATTCTCCCTTCTTGCAGGAATGACAGTCGCCTTCGATGTCTTACCTGCAGCTTTTTTTCCATTTTTGTTGCTGTTCGAATCCATCTAATTATTAATTGCCTAGCTTCTGATTAACGTAACCACTGTGTGTGTGTGTGTGTGTGTAGTAAAATAAAATGTCTCTCTCTCTCTTACTTCTTTTTTATCTTTCTGTGGTGTATGCATGGTTAAGCATAGCATGCTAGCTTGTTATTTATAGACACATGGAAAGCTACGGTTTGTGTCTATCGATTTAAGGCCCTTTCTTCATACGGTCTTCTACGTCGAATTTCATTTCTACGCGATTTCTAGAGAAGAAACAAGGCAGATTGCCGGTGATTTCCCAAGATGTTGGGGGAAAATAAAAAGAAATTTGAGAGAAGATCGATATTTAATATTGTTTGTTTAATTATATATGTGTTGTTGAGTTTGAATGTGAGGGCTATTGCTTCAGCCTATGCATGTTCTTGGTTAATAATGTGAAAATTTCCTTGTGTGTGTGTGTGTGTGTGTTTCTTGTTCAAATTTTATAGGAAAATGTAGAGCACAACAGCTCTAGCTAGTGTATTCTTGCATGTGTGGGTGCGTGTGTTGAATAATTACCGACTAATTCAGGCATGAAGGTGGGGTACAGTGGAGGTTGAGAGTTTGATGTTAATTCTATAATTCCATGTCATTTCATATACATGAAATTATAAAAGTAAATTACTTTGTAATTACTATGAACAGGCTACTGCAAATTAAATCGTTACAGAGCCACCAACTGCGCGCGGTGTACGTGTGGGTCATTATGTAGTCTTATAGCACGTTAAATATTAATGATATTTTTACGAAAAAAATTAAGGTTAATTATCTCTTATATTTTTTAAACAATAAGACTTTACGAATGAAGAATGATGGTTCAGGATCATTACATGGAATTAAGGAATTAAGAATTTTTGTTATAGCAATGAAACAGAGTAATTTACGAAGGAAAAAACACACACACACACACACACAATTTTGCTCTCCATCTTTTCATAATTCAAGAGGCACGTCAATGAATTTTGTTCATATGTATCCGTATAGAAATTCTATAATTTTTTTTATTGTAAATTTGTTTTCCGTCGTTTAGAAGAGCAAAAATTAAATTAATTAAAATAATTTCTTTCTGTGAAAAGGCAAAAACTTGTAATTCATGATCTAAATTTTTATGAATTGAATACCTTATTCTAGCGCGTTTAACTCATTCAAAGTCTAGCTAGGTAACTTAGAAAAACATAAAATAAAAATTAAAAATGTCGTAGCTAGCGACTCGATCGAAGTCTCGAATATAATCAAGTAACGTTACTCGGTTGGTTGGGATGGATCGATCGGGTAACACTTTCAATTAATGGTTTATTTAAAGGGGTGATACATTATATATAGAAATTAAGAGTATTTTTGTATCTCAAGCTAAAATAAATTTATCATCAATGGTGGCCATTTATAAATATGTCCCTACATTATATATCCACTAATAAAACTATATGATATGAATATTGTAGAAGGTTTTGTTTCTAAGAGCTACTAATTGCTTTCAAAGATATATAGAGCATGAGAAACTTCAACATAATTATGTGAAATTTTATCTCCATCGTTATAGCCAAGATATATATTTTTAAATCATTAACTGAATGTCGTTATTAAAGGTGCATAGAAATTTTATCATTAGAGAAACTTCTCCATAATTATATAGATATGTTCACCTCCATATCGTTAAAGCTACCTCGATCGCCAAACATTTGAAAAATAAAATAAAAAATTCAATCTAAATTGATCTAATTAAATTTTGTCGGTAAAGCTTCATTTAATTTTGAGATTATAAACGTCAAATTTCATTTAAATAATTAATAAATTTTCTTTCATTATATAATTAAATACCATAAAAATCTTAAAATTAATGTTTAACTTTTGGTGTTTCAATAATTACAAATCATACTGCTCTTATAGTCTTATCATGTTAGAAATGAATATTTTAATTATGCACTACTCTATATGGTACTGTCCATCTCTATAAAAATCGTGAATAAAGCTTGATTAAAATTATGTAAATTAAGCTTGGCTAAAATAATAAACCACAAAATGTCACATGTTGAAATCCATGATTGACACATGCATGTCATAAATTTTGTAGTAGTGGATATAGTACATTCATAAGGTAAAATAATAAACCACAAAATGTCACACGTTGAAATCCATGATTGACACATGCATGTCATAAATTTTGTAGTAGTGGATATAGTACATTCATAAGGTATCATATCATTTCCCTTAATATATATGGTTTATCGATCTATGTAAGTTAATCAACACGTTCAAAAGAGGAAAAAGGGTGCAAATCTCTCTCTCTCTCTCTCTCTCTCTCTCTCTCTCTCAACACACACACGTCTCATATAAAGAAAAGTAGAAAACTGTACATTTCATATTGATGCATATGCGTGTGTGAATTCGAGTTTGAATGTGAGGGTTATTGCTTGAGCCTATGCACGTTCTTGGTTAATGATGTGAAATTTCCTTATATATATTTCTTGTTCAAATTTTATAGGAGAATGCAGGGTTGAATTGCATCACATATACACAAGTTATAAATTATATATTCTTCTCAAAAAACAAAATAAAAATAATTCTGTAATTAATAAGATTAAGGCCAGTCGAAATTAAATTGCATCGATCTAGTGAGTGGTGACAGCCCTACCGTGTGGGTCTGTGTAGTATTATAGTACGTATAAAAAACCAGCAATAATTAATGATATTTTTTACAAAGATTAATATATATATATATAGGTCCATCGATCGTAGGATATATCTTTTGCTTTAAAGGAAAAAAAAAAGAATTAAGGTTTTACTAACATGTTTTTTTCTGAATCATTACATGGAAATATCATATCAAACATTAATTGCGCATTAATTCTGGTTTATATTTTTTTACCTGCCTGCGTAGTTTCTAAGCATACGAGCAGAAATTTAATTTTGTTGTAGTAGTCTCGTGGTAATGGGTGTATGAAATGAATTAATAGATTTTCTCTGTAAAAAGACAAAATTAAAACTCCTAATTAATCACGGTCTAACTTTTTTGACGACCTTATTTTTCCAACGCCTTCAAATTAAGTCGGTGATATCCCAGCGGCCGTTGGGTCGAGCGACCGCTGGGCCTGGCATAATCCGCTTATAAATATTCGTTCACGGTCTCTTTTTTCCGCCACAATTTCTCTACGAACGGCAGCGGCGGCAACGATTATTCCCTAGCGGCGGCGCCTACAATCTTCGTCAGGTACTCTCCATACTATTCGATTATGATTATTATTTTTAACTCGTGTATTCATTATTGATTAAATTTGTCTTTGAATTACTCTCTTTTGGTTTTGATATAATTTGACTGATTATTGAATCATAGAAAACTAGTATATATGCTATTATTATTAATGATAAGATGATTAATAGTGTATACAACATATTATATTAGTATTATCATGGAGGACTCACAACAAGATTCGAAAAAGAGGACATCTTATGAACCTTGGAGTAAGGAAGAGACTGACCTTCTGCTAGAACTTATGGTTGATGGTGCGAGTCGCGGATGGCGTGATAATAGTGGCATATTTAGCAAAGCCACTATGGAAGAAAGAATATTTACTGTGTTTAATGAAAGACTCGGGTGTAATAGGACCTACAGTAATTATCAAAGCCGGCTCAAATGGTTTAAGAGTCGTTGGATCGGTTATTCGAACCTGTTGAAGTATAGTTCTGGTTTTGGATATGATGACAATACGAAAAAATTCACGGCTACAGATGAAGTGTGGGATGCGTACTTATCGGTATGTATCATATTGAAAATTAATTATTATGCAATATTTTTATTTAATTAATAAAGTGAATTAATTATTTTGATTTTATTTTTTTATAGTCTCACCCGAAAGACACACACTTGCGATATGGAGATACCACTGATTATGAGGATTGCGGTGGGTAATGGTGTTGCCGTCGGAAGAAATTCAATTGGGTTGGGAATTGCTACTGATGCAAATACATTAGGAGAAGATGAAAATAGAAATGCGCGCATAGAAGATTTAACGTTTGATCATGAGAATGATGCGTTTGTTGCACTATCACAAGATGAGCAACCGCCGTCTAGTTTCACACCACCTTCTGGGCAGCCTGAAGTGACTAAGAGCTCCACTCAAAGACCGAAGCAAGCCAAAAGAAGTAGAACTCAGTATGAAGCAACTTCTGGCTGTAGTGAAAAGATCATGGAATAGGTGAAAACACTGTTTGGTGAAGTTCACGGTCTCTTACTGAAAAGAGATAGCGAATTGGAGAAAAGAGAAAAAGAAAGATCGTACACTACATGGGATGCAATTAAAGAGATCCCAAATTTGGATGCAGACACTCGGATTAAGGCATTTGACTTGCTTGTCACGAAGTCCCAAAAAGATGGTTTTTTGAAGATGAGTGTTGAGGAACGAGCTCAGTGGATAGCTTACAAGATTAAGAAATAGGGATATTTTGCTTCATATTTGACATACTTTGATGTTGATTTATTAGTATTTTTTTGGATGTCTTGTTAGAATTTATGTTGATTATTTATTTGATGTTATGAATTATGTTTTTTGATTATATAACATGTTTGGTTTATTCGAAATTAACATTATGTTTTTTTGGGTAATTTTTTTTTATTTATTGATTTATTAAGTTGTATGCATTTGGATATATTTTTAATTTAACACAATCGCTGTAATCAAGAAATTTTATTTGTTTAAATGCAGCATGGAAAATCATGAAATATTGGAAGAAGAAATAGAAAATGAAGAGATGGAAGAAGAAATTGATGAGGAAAAGAAGACAGAATTCTATGAAAATGTTAAGCTCTTGCTATTGACAGCCAAGACAGTGTTAACACTATTAGGGGAAATTGATATGATGCGTCAGCATATTGAACGTTCTTTGCAGCGACGACCAATTACGAGAATTGGATATCATTTTGTTAAAGATATGATTGCAGGAGATCCACAAAGTTTTCGACAGTTGTATAGAATGTATCCTGATGCGTTTCTGAAGTTATGCTCTATCATAAGAGATAAAACGCTTCTACAAGATACAAGACACATATGTGTTGAAGAAATGGTGGCAACATTCTTGATCATTGTCGGGCACAATGACAGATATTGTAATGTTCGTCAAAGATTCAGTTGTTCTCATTTTGCCACAAGTCAAAATTTCAATAAAGTATTAAAGGCATTGAACATGATGGTTAAGCCGTCTATACAGACCCCAGCTAAAATTCAGGATTGCACAAGATTTATGTCTTTTTTTAAGGTATGTATCATTTATTATGTAATGTATTTTAAACGTTTTATTTGTTTATATCTTATCTTGACTTTATTTTAGGATTGCATCGGAGCTATAGATGGAACTAATATTCCGGCAACGATAACAGGCCGAGAAGTAAGCAGTTTTCGTAATCGTCATGGTATGCAATCACAGAATGTTTTGGCAGCTTGCAACTTTGATTTGCAGTTCATGTATGTGCTAAGTGGATGGGAAGGTTCAGCACATGACTCCAAGCTTTTAAATGATGCATTATCTAGAACAAATGGCCTTCAGGTGCCGCACGGTATGTACCATATTTATAATTGTGTGTTTTTTTTAAATAGTGTAAAGACATCTATTTGACAAATAATAATAAAATTATTTTGTTGTAGGTAAATATTTTCTGGTGGATTGTGGATTTGCTAATAGACGTCAGTTTTTAGATCCTTTAAGTGGTGTTCGATATCATTTAAAAGATTTTAGTGGTCAAGGTCGTCACCCCAGAAATGCAAGTGAATTATTCAATCTCCGTCATGCATCGTTAAGGAATGTGATTGAGAGGATATTTGGTGTCTTCAAATCTAGATTCACAATTTTCAAAACAGCACCTCCCTTCTCATTTCAAATCCAAGCTGAATTAGTTTTGGCTTGTGCTGGTTTACATAATTTTCTCCGAAAAGAGTGCCGCTCTGATGAATTTCCAGTGGAATATGAAGGAGATGAAGATTTACCACCTCCTCCTCCGGAAGAAGAAAATATGGAATGGCTATCTCAAAGCCAACTACAACAAAGAATGGAAGCTAATGCATGGAGAATGAGCATTGCCAATGCTATGTGGGAAGCGAGGCCCACGTATAACAGCGATGGAAATGATGATGAAACCGAAGATGAAAATGCTGAGTAATATTTTTTTTAATTGACTATGAAACATTGACTATAATTGGTATTTTATAAATAATTTGTGCTTATTGTGTTAAATTTTTATAACGAATTTGAATAACACATTTTTTATAATTGTTGTATTTTTCTTCCACAACTTGTGTATCCGATGAAAGTAGACATATAAATAGTTGAAAATCCATATGATAAAAAAATATTCGTCAAACACCGATAAAGTCCAACGGCCGCTGGTTGTGAGCGGCCGTTCGGACAACCATAATTCAAGCCCAGCGGCCGCTGGGATCCAGCGCGCGCTGGGAATGTTGGGCAGAAACATTCCCAGCGGCCGCTGACTCCCAGCGGCCGTTGGGCTTGAATTATGGTTTTTTTTTTCGCTATGTGTTCTATTTTATCGAAACTATTGTACGATGTTTATGTCTACTACGTTGATATTTGTATTCTTCTTTAACACTTTGCACCATTCAATCATCGTACTAAAGAAGTAAAATGAAATGAAAAATAAACATAATCGAGATAAACATTGTTCACAAATATATTGTTCAACAAAATAGAAAACACACAGTTTAACAAAGTAAAAAACATTATAGTTCAACGATAGAATAAAAAAAAAAACACCCAAACAATGGCAGCTGGGTCCTCCACCTCCGGCATTTGCCTTTCTCGAGCGATCACACCTACACGATTCACAAACACCAAAGATCAACCAAAAACCAACAGTAAACATAAACATTTATTCAAACAATCAAAATATAATCCATGAAATGCAAAAAACAAACCATTAATTGTCAGGTGGTGGATGTGGTGGCGGATAGAAGGCAGTCCAAGCATCCCACTAAGCCTGTAAGGATGCAATTTGTGCATCCTGCGCGTCAAATCGAGCGTTCATTTGCTGGGTATGCGCATCAAATCGGGCGTTCATCTGTTGGGTATGCGTCTCATACCCATCGTGGATCTGCTGCCTCAGTGATCCAAAGGATGCGTCGATATGCTCCCGAAATGACATCAAATCATTCTGGAATCGCTCATAATAATCTCCGGACATTGTATGAGGTGGGTGCTCAGGTTGCTCTTCCTCTTCCTCCTCATCTTCCTCCATCTCCTCATCTTCATTACCACCTTCATCACCACCAGTGGACGGGCCGGCACCAAAATCACCTTGACTCTTAACAAGCAAATCATTTGTGTGCCTGCTCACACATGGCCTCTTAGTAGGAGGTAATAACGTGAATCGATCTTTAATAATTTGAGCACCTTTTAGCTCACTGAAATCGATTGAATACGGCCTGATTTCATCATGGCCCTCCTGATAACCCGTCGTGGCACTGAGAATGCCGAAATTATGTGCCAATCCTATCACAATAGGAGCAAACGAAGGATGCGTGCCTGCACGAGTCTGCATCTGCCTCATAACCGACCAAATGAAGTTTGAAATGCAAACTTTTGTGCCCCTCAACGCACAACACAACAAATACACCTCATTCACGTTCACTTTATTCGCCTGCTCTTTCCCAAACACATTGTAAGTAAGGAATTTGTGCACAATTGCCAATGCCGGGTCTTGAATGTACCCATTCGACTTACCCATATTATTCCAATTATCAAACCCAGTCAACTCACGCCAACCCGCTTCCACACTAAATGAATTGGGTCTCCCCCGTTCCCCACCAGTAGGAAATCCAAACACAGTTTTCATTATAGGCAAACTAATTTGGTAGTCTCTCCCGTTCATCCTAACCCCAAGCTTCTTGTGTTCATCAATCACATACAAAGTAGACAAAAATTCATAGCACAAGTCTCCATAACCAGGATAATCAACATGCTTAGCATAATGTTCTAACCCCAAAACCTTCAAATACTTCGTCACTTTTGCAACAATTTTTAAATCTTTCAATAAATCCCAATCAAGGTAACGAGGCATGGTAACCATAGATTCATTGAATTTTGTAAAGAGTTGTCCCTCCCATTCAGTTTTTAGAGGAAATGGACATTCGTACCTCGTCGTGAGGTCCTCCTCTTCGGCTTCTTCGTGTGCCCCGATGTTGGGATTTTTCGTGCGAGCCATGATTGAATGTGGTAGGTCGTGGGCTTCCAACGGTCGGTGGAGCGGTGGCTGGGGTGCAGCGGCGTATGGGTTCGAGGAAGGAATTTTTCATGATTTCTGGTGTGAAATGATTTTAGGGTTGTTCTGCCCGATTTGGGGCTTTCTGCCCATTTATACTATTTGTTCCCAACGGCCGCTGGGTGCCAGCGGTCGTTGGCTTTGTTTGACTCGTGCCCCAGCGGTCGTTGAGGCCAGCGATCGCTGGGTTCTTTCGGCTCGCCAGCCAGCGGTCGCTGGGTTCAATTTTTTTTCCAAACACCACGATCGTTGTATTCCAACGAGCGTTGGGTAGATGGATTTGAAATCCATTGAAATCGTTTAAAATCGGTCCGAATTCCATACACGAAATCCACCAGACTCTGCGTGGAGTTGGGAGACTCCATGTGGAGTCTATGGATTTATAAAATCCATAGACATTTAAAAATTCATCAAAATCCAACGAAATCCACATCCAATACACCCCCCTTAATATATGTATAGATAGATAGATTAATATCGTTGCTTAATTACACGGGTGATTAGACTAATTTAGTATATCACACTTGTACGTTGGTTGTCCTAGGTAAAACACTTATTAATTATTAATTTCACGGTCCACAAAATAAACTTTTAGTCAGTCATTTAATTTTTCTTTTCTCGACAATTTCTAGTCGGAAACAACAGAAAATCTATTATGTCTCCGTCTCTATTATATAGTCCTTATTACTATTTTGAGATGTCTTAATTATATAATCTCATAACTATAAATAACATTAATATTTTTATAATAATGTACAAATATATCCGTGTTAGTTCTTGTAAATTAAAAACCAATCACTTCATTTTTTTAAGTCATTAATTTTAAATAAGAGTAATATTGGAAGCTAAGCTTTAACGTCTTGTTTTCATAAATATTTTAACATAATCTATGTGTGAGGAGAAATTGGAATATATAATTGGGACGGAGGAAATATTTTATTATGAACAAAACATATATATGTACTATAATTTAGTACATATGATATATTAATCATTTGGCTGAGTGCAATGGTGAGTTCAAATTATGATTTTGATGCTCGACCGAAAACATATGTATACGGACGTAGGTAATATACAATTTATTTATGTTGTTAAAATAATTCAGTAACGTAATGTTAATAAAGTTAAGAGTAATAACACATCTATCTTATCAAATCAATGCAAACTCTGAATACTAGATATATGACCTCAAAATAATAGGGGTCAAGGTCAACCAGTGAAACGATGGGGGATAAGCTTCATCGTCGAGAGGGAAATAGTATGGATCACAAGCTAAGATCCCTAAATGATCGCTCAGTATTAACGAAGGAGGTAGGAGTACAGAGAGACATCTAGAATTTAATTTAACTACGTACACACCAAATTAATATATATTTTATGATAAACCTAAAATGCCCACAGTATTTTATTTGCCAATTAATGATATGTCAAATCCCAGTGAAAAGAAGACAAGTATACAAGTTGTACAAATTAAATAATGGTCCCAAACAATTGATATTGATACAAAACATAACTAATAATAATTATGATGTCCCTCCTAACCTCCACAAATAATATTCTAGCCCACCATTGCTGAAACATGCTTCCTTTCTTTAATTATTAATTCTCCCTCCATATTTGGAATTCGTTTTCATCAATCTTCAACAAATTATTAATCAAAGATATAGTAGCTAGTGTGTGTTTTTGTAGGTTATACAATGTAAAATCTACAGTAGACCACCCTCAACCCAATGCATCCCCATTATATTTACAATATTTTTGTGTTATTTCGGTCCGTCTTTTACATTTAGGTAGCCGATAATAAAATTTCAGATCCGAAACTTTTAAACATTTACGAAGTGTGTAAATATTTGGGATAAGTTGCCCAAATTTTTGTTTTGGTAAAGAAAAATACTAGAATGCAAATAATAAATGTGCCATATTTATGTGGGTCTATCGCAGACTAATTGTCTTTAATTAAATTAAGTAGAGTATATTGGATGTGTTATACCGTGGAATTTACCGGTTGATCTCTCTTTATTTTGTATTTGTGTCGCAAACCTTTTAAAAATAAGTCAACATAATTAATATGATTAATTGTTACTACGGATAATTGATCACCGATGGTAATTAAGAAGCCATGAAAAAGAAGTTTAACCATGTGGAAAGCCCTTCCAATAGAAGAAATTTGACTATATATAGCTATCAAGTATTTAATCAGTTGCGTATATATAACAACATAATGCTAATCCGTCATAAAAAGATTATTATTGCAACATATATAAAGACATAAGTATATTGATCTATTTTGGTAAAATTACAATCAATGTGGTATACAATAAAGTCACAAGCATTAATAGATCTCTATTTGTAAATATATAAGTGCAACATAGAAAATGAAACCTATCTTACCACATCTTTATAAGCTATACTTTCCATAAAGAGTAGATAGATATTTTTAAAAACACAAATTAAAAATTAAATAAAGTTAGGTAGTTATTAATTAACCATGGTGAACTTTTCCCTTATCTTTGTGATCCTTATAAACCTTAGCAGCGGTTTCTACTATTTTGGCAACCGTCATTTGTTTAACACTCTTTCCTTTTGCAGGAATAAGACTACTACTACTACTGCCTCCCTTCTTTCCTCCATTGTTGTTCCCTTCGACGTTGGCATTCATATCTTGATCAATCACCTTAATAATCAATTACTCTCTGTGTGTGTGTGTGTGTGTGTGTGAGAGAGAGAGAGAGAGAGAGAGTTGTATCTAAAGATCGATCTCTCTTGCTATTAATCCTTTTCTTTTCTTTGTGTTTGGGTGGTGTATCATTTAAGTTAGATTATGGGGGTATATATTATAGAGGCTTTGTGCCCCTTCTCTCTCTCCTTTATTTTTTTAATCTTTTTTGGGTAATTTCGGTGCTAATTTCTACGTTATTTCAAGTGAGAAAGGAGCAATCTTGCTTGTGATTTTCCAAAGATATTGAGCTTGTAGCAAGAACTTTAGTTTTATGATCAGTATATAATTGTGTGGTACAGTGTTTAAATTTAATCTTTGTTAATTGTATTTTTTCTTAGTTAACTAATAACGTGAAATTCCCTGCCAGGTGCTAAAGTGTGGTATTCAAATGAAAAATGTAGAGGCCTACATATCTTATGTGTTGCTGTGTGTGTGTGAGAGAGAGAGAGAGAGAGAGTATTGTATGGGAAACACAAAATTCATTTAAGAAATAAATAAACCCCAGTGGAGGTTTGGACCATGGACAAGTATCGTGTATTAGTGTTAAGTGTGAATGAAATATATATTATAAATTATTATAAAATATATGACAAGAAATGATATATTTTTCTTTATTTTTTTCTCTCTCTTTTAACGTAGAAATCATACTCATGGCTCAATCTACTATAATATGATTTCTGCATGCATATTTCTGAAAGAGATGCTAGTACTTAATGTTAGTGCCACCGTTATGCACTAAGTATTTGTGTTGTTGTATTGGCGAGATATGTTCGACAATGTGTGTCGGGGTATGTCCCACGAAGCTTTGTTTTCTGCTGTGCAAAAAAGAAGAACAGTTGGTGAACTGTTCCAGATTGTGTCCCAGACAGAACCAGGGACACTCTATTTTTGGTAGTTTCCTTGTTGGAAAGATCATGTGCCGAATTCGTTTGGAAGGTCAAGATATATTCATTTTACTGCCTTGTGATGTAGATCCAGTGTTGAATTAACCCCACTATACTTGGAGAGTATCTACACACGTTTGGAAAGCCACAAACCACAATCTACTTACCATGTTGGCGGCGGATGGAGATCGACGCCAAAGCCTATATGAAGACCGAATTGAGGAGCAATCGGTACCACTCATATTTTATTTTAGAATCTCGTGTTAGATTATTTGAGAGTCAGTTTGTGGTCATTCTAACTAGTAGTTGTTCATTAAACAGTTCAACGTGATAGACTAGTTTTGAGTGTTTACGAGTGAAACACGTGAGGGGATTTTTATTCCAGTTTTGTACGCAATCTCAGGAGAGATTGTAAGTTGAAGTCGTGGGTAGCTAGAGGAAGTCTAGTGTCACGGTTATGAAGGGATATTACAACTTTTGGCTAGCGAAAGAGTTCGAGGAGAAGAACGGGCGACATAAGGCGGGAGGCTTGTATGTGTAAGATCCTTAATACACTCTTCGAAGGAGTAACAGTCGAAACTTCAAGTTTGGGAGCAATCCTCCCAGAGTAGGTTGTTTGAACCGAACTGGGTTACCATCTCGTGCGTTTTTACTGCTTTATTCTTTTATGTTCTTGCATCTGTTTCACACATATCATATAACAGATTTTAAGCAGATCACTAAAATAAGTATAGCACGGATTACTCTTTTACAATTGGCACCAGAGTGAGTTGCCTGTATTCAGGGTTGATCTTGGGGTATTAATCTGTGTTCTTTGTGTTGTTTTGCCAAGATGGATTCAATGAAAGAAGGAGCCTCGACGGTGCGACCCCCGCTCCTTGATGGAAACAACTATGCCTATTGGAAAACTAGAATGATAGCTTTCATTCGCTTAATTGATGAGCATGCCTGGAAGATGGTGATTAAAGGGTGGAAGCCTCCTATCAAGAAGAATGAGAAAGGCAAAGCGATGCTGAAGCCAGAAGAAGAGTTTGACGATACTGATTATCAGATCATGGGGCTGAATGCTAAAGCTATGAACGCCATCTTCTCTGCAGTGGACATGAACGTGTTCAAACTCATCTCCACATGTGATAAGGCAAATGATGCATGGGATATCCTTCAAACTACTTTTGAAGAAACCAGTAGTGTTCGTGCATCTCGTATGCAGCTTCTTACTACCAGATTTGAAAACCTTCGAATGGATGAAGGTGAAAAGCTTGTTGATTGATTTGTGACATAGTTAATAAAAGCTTTGCACTTGGTGATGCAATATCTGAGGAGAAACTTGTGCGGAAAGTTCTGCGATCTCTATCCAAGAGATTCGTATACAAAATCACGACAATCAAAGAAGTCAAGGATGTGAGCAAGATGAAGTTGCAGGAGCTGATGGGGTCCCTGAGAACCTTTGAAATGGGACTAACAGATGAAGAGACAGTCCAGAAGAAAAGCATAGCTTTTCAAGCCGGTTTCAGTATTGATGTGTCGAGCAATGTCCCTGACAAACATGATCTCGCTGAGTCAATTGCCTTGCTGATAAAAAAATTCTCAAAATTTGTCAAACATTATGAGAAGTCTTCACAGAACAATTATGTCCAGAACAGATTCTCCAAATCTCGGAGAACTAAAGATGAAGATCCCGGTGAAGAAAAACACAAGGGGGTCAAGTGTAGAGAATGCGGTGGTCTTGGGCACTATCAAGCCGAGTGCGCTAATACCCTAAAAAGGAAGAATAAATCCTTTTGTTCCACACTTAGTGAAAGTGATGATCCAGATGATAGTGGGAGTAATGAAGAATGTGTGAGCAATCATATTTCTTTCATGACACAATCTCACAAAGATCATGTGTCTAATTTTATCCCTGACAATCAGGAAGACAAAGGCTCTGAATACAGTGATGATGAAGAATTCACTGAAGAGTCTGCCATAGAAGCATACAAAAAGCTCCATGAGAGCTGGATCATGGTGGTTAAAGTCAATGAAGGGCTGATGAAAGAGAATGGTGATCTCCTTAAAGAGAGAGATTGTCTATCCATGCGCCTCAGTGAGTTGCAAAATGATCTTCAACAATCCATAAACAATTCTCACACTCAGAATGGTGAACTGCTTCATTTAAAGAAGCTTGTTAAGATGATGAGCTCTGGATCATCTCAGATCGATGACATCTTTCTAAAGGAAAAAGTCCGCAAGATCATACAGGACTTGGATACACTGGTGGGAAGGTTTATGACAGTTTTTGTCAAGGACAAATCTCTGGAACGCATGATGAATCTGTTCCTAAATCTAAAACTGGACCTGAGATCAAGCAGCCACAAACTCGGCAGTCTCCAAAGTAATAGCCTTGAAAGATTGGAGTTGTTTGCCACTACTGTGAAAAGCCTGGTCACATTCGACCATACTGTATAAATTACATCAATGATCTTAGAAGAATGAGGAGGAAAGGCATATCTCAGAGTGACCTAAATTCCAGAAGAAGAAATGTCTGGAATAGATCCTGGAACAACCACAGGAACTACGTTGTTCACACTGTCCTCAATATTCATGCAAAGAGCAGCTGGTACTTTGACAGCGGATGCTCACGACACATGACTGGAGATGCCAGTATGCTGAAGAATATTCAAAAGAATTGTTCTTATCAATCCGTTACTTTTGGAGACGGTGTCAAGGAAAGAGTGCTAGGCCGTGGTCATCTAAATATTGAAGGAATGCCCAACTTGGAGGATGTTCTGCTTGTTGAATGACTAAAAGCTAACCTAATTAGCATTAGTCAACTCTGCGATCAAGGTCTCTTGGTCCACTTTACTAGAGACAAATGTCTTGTGAAGAACAAAGAATGTGTGCTGCTGATGGATGGAGACAGATCAAGAGACAATTATTACCTTCTCAACATAAAAGGTAATTACTTCAGAACTCAGCTTGATGAAGCAAACATATGACATGAAAAACTTGGCCATGTTAGTTATAGAAACATGCAACGTCTCATGAACACGGAAGCTGTGATTGGAGTCCTGAAGCTTGATATTGATCGTGGCAAAGTTTGTGGACCATGTCAAGTGGGAAAATAGATTCATACTTCACATAAATCAGTCAAGAAGATTACCACATCAAAGGCATTGGAGCTGTTGCATATGGACTTAATGGGACTTGTTCAAACTAAAAGTATTGGACGGAAGAGGTTTATTTTTGTATGCGTGGATGACTTCACTCGATTCACATGGGTTGAATTCCTTAGAGATAAGGGAAAAACCTTTGATACATTCAAAAATCTGTGTCTCGGACTTGAAGTGGAGAAAGGAACTACAGTGGTGAGAATTCGAAGTGATCATGGTGGTGAATTTGAAAATGCCTTCTTCAAATATTTCTGTGAAGAAAGAGGTATTGCTCAGGAGTTCTCTGCACCAAAAACACCTCAATAAAATGGTGTTGTTGAAAGGAAAAATCGAACGCTTCAAGAAATAAGCCGAGTCATATTGAAGGCAAAATCTGTCCCTAACAACATATGGGCCGAAGCGGTGAACACATCATGTCATGTTATCAATCGGGTGTATTTCAGACCTAAGACAAGAGTCACTCCCTATGAGCTGTGGAAAGGGAAGAAACCGAATTTAAAGTACTTACACATCTTCAGAAGTACTTGCTATATGTTAAGAGACTGAGAGCAGCTTGGCAAGTTTGATGCCAAAGGAGATGAATGCATTTTTCTCGGATACTTGAGGAATAGTCGGGCCTATTGGGTGTACAAGAAGAGGACCAAGACGGTGATGAAGTCCATCAATATTGTTGTAGATGATCTGGAAGAACCTGTTGCCCAGATTGATGAGGAGATTTTTGATGTTACAACTCATGTGCCAGCTTTTGTTCCAGACAATTCAAAGCACAATGACCAGACTGAGGTGAGAAATGAAAAGTTGGATGATTTCAGACCTTCAAAAGGGGTGCAGACATCATTGGTGATGTAGGAGAAGGAGTTAGAACAAGAGGAGTTCGAAAGAACTATCGGGAGATGATAGCTAATGTCTGCTACACTTCTACAACTGAGCCTAAGAATGTTAAAGAAGCCCTTCAAGATGATCGATGGATACACGCCATACAATAAGAGCTCTTACAGTTTGAAAGAAATGAAGTATAGGACTTGGTTCCATGTCCTAAAGACGTGAATATGATCGGGATGAAGTGGATCTTCAAGAATAAAACTGATGAGGAAGGGAACATAACCAGAAATAAGGCAAGACTTGTTGCTCAGGGTTATTCCCAAATTGAAGGTATAGACTTCGACGAGACCTTCACTCCTGTTACATGGCTTGAATCTGTCAGATTACTTCTCGCCATGGCTGCATAGATAAAGTTTAAATTGTACCAAATGGATGTGAAGAGCGCCTTCTTAAATGGGTACTTGTCTGGAGATGTGTTTGTGAGTCAACCCAAAGGATTTGAAGACCTGTACCATCCTGAGTACGTGTATAAACTAAAGAAGGCCCTCTACAGTCTCAAACAAGCTCCACGAGCTTGGTACGAATGACTTACCAAATTCTTTCTGGAGAAAGGATACATTCGTGGTGGAGCTGAGAGAACTCTCTTCATCAAGAGAGAAAAATCTGACGTAATCATCGTTCAGATTTATGTTGATGATATTGTCTTTGGATCTGTCTCGGACAGAATGGTGAAAGATTTTGTGAAGGACATGACTTCTGAATTTGAAATGAGTCTTGTAGGTGAACTAACCTACTTTCTGGGGCTTCAAGTGAAGCAAAAGGATGACAGAATCTTTGTGTCTCAAACGAAGTATGCAAAGAACTTAATTAGCAAATTTGGCTTGGAGACTTGCAGCCCGAAAAGAACTCCGATGGGGACATCTTCAAAGATCTCAAAAGATGAAGCTGGTGTTGCTATTAAGCAAACCTTGTACCGGAGTATGATTGGGAGTTTGCTATATCTTACAGCAAGTAGGCTAGACATATGCTATAGTGTGGGAGTTTGTGCTCACTACCAATCTAAAGAAAGTCACTTGAAATCTGTCAAGCACATAATCAAGTACATAAAAAGTACTGCTGAGTTGGGACTTTGGTTCTCCTATGATACGAACCCTAGTTTGGTGGGGTTTTTCGATACAGATTGGGCAGGATGTACTAAAGATCGGAAGAGTACTTCTGGAGGATGTTTCTTCCTTGAAAATAACATGGTCTCATGGTTTAGCAAGAAGCAGAATTCTATCTCATTGTCTACTGCCGAGGCAGAATATATTGCTGCTGGGAGTTGTTGTACTCAACTCTTATGGATGAAGCAAATGTTACATGACTATGGTGTCCCACAGTCTATCCTTACCATATATTGTGAAAATATGAGTGCGATAAATATTTCGAAGAATCTTGTTCAGCACTCATGTACAAAGCTCATAGACATTCATCACCACTTCATCCGGGAGCTTGTTGAAGATGGATCACTTTGTGATCGAATATATTGGAACAGATGCCCAGCTTGCGGACATCTTCACAAAGGCACCTGATAGTAGAAGGTTTGAAATACTAAGATCCTCCTTGGGTCTTTGTATTCTCTAAACTTCTCCGTTGTGAGAAGACTCTCTATACAGTCTTGGGCAGTGATGTATGTATAGATAGTATAAAATGACCATGGTTATTATGGTCTGTAAGTGTTGTGCCAATATCTGTTTCGGACATTTTCTGCTATGGAGGAACGGTTACTTTTCAATGGCTAGTAGTGCCTTGTTTTTCGCACCACGATCGGTTCCACTTCCCCATACCAAGCTATAAGGTGATGTGTATGGAATAAGTGAGTTAAGGAAATTTACTTTTAGAATTTCCTAATTAAGGTCTTAACCTTATTTTTTCAAAAGAGACAAAATCTTAGTAAAATTTTCAAGTCGTTCTCTCTCTCTCTCTGGTGTTTGCTTGATTTTTGTTTGTTCGAACTCCAATGGCAGACAAAGTTGTTTCTTCTAAGCCCTCTCAAGACAAGAAACCCAGAATTTCCTGTTTCGCAGCCGCTGACAATAAGCCACAAGCTCTTTTTATCCCAGCATGTTCCGGATGTCCCTGCCCGAGATGCTGATGAACGCTCTGGATCTGTGCCGTCATCTGTCCCAGTCAGATCTGCTGCCTCTTTTTTTATCACATCCGTTTTCTTTGACAGACACATAAAGTCCTTGGAATGAGAAGTGGTGTGCCTGACCAAGTCCATCCGGACTTTCAAATCCATGAAGTAGGAATTGGAGGCTTTGCTGATTGATCTCTGAGCTAGAGCCCTTGGACTTGCCTCGCCACTTGATGTGCTGAGCGCTTTTTCTGTCCTAGTTGCTCGTGAGCCTGCTGCTGCTGATGTCGATGATGTTGATGATGCTGCTACCTCCCCGGTTTGAAGATTGGTGTTTGCCGTTTCTGGCATCAATTAAGGGGGAGAAGAAATGTGGTGAATGATGGCCTGATGTCATTTGCTGATGCTGCTATGTTGAGCGTGTGCTCTTTTTTTTTTGTTTAATGGTTTTTGAACAAACATTTTATTTTTGTTTGTCTATATTATATTTTTTGATCAACTGACAATGCAGTTCTATACTGCGAAACAATGCTCTGATCGTGTTGAAGGCACTTCCAGTTCAGATTCAGGGAGAGTGTGCTTGTAACTGTCTCTTACAGTTTTTTAAATATATCGCACTTTTTGATATATTTTGATCTGTAAAGGTTATTCAAGTGTTGTGCAGATCGTGATGATAATTGTCGACCATAAACGCCAAATGAGGAGATTGTTAGTGCCACCGTCATGCACTAAGTATTTGTGTTGTTGTATTGGCGAGATATGTTCGACAATGTGTGTCTGGGTATGTCCCACAAAGCTTTGTTTTCCGCTGTGCAAGAAAAGAAGAACAGTGGGTGAATTGTTCCAGATTGTGTACCAGACAGAACCAGGGACACTCTATTTTTGGCAGTTTCCTTATTGGAAAGATCTTGCGCCGAATTTGTTTGGAAGGTCAAGATATATTCGTTTTACTGTCTTGTGGTGTAGATCCAGTGCTGAATTAACCCCACTATAATTGGAGAGTATCTACACACGTTTGGAAGGCCATAAACTACAATCTACTTACCATGTTGGCGGCGGATGGAGATTGACGCCAAAGCCTATATGAAGACCGAATGAGGAGCAATCGGTACCACTCATATTTTTTTTTAGATTCTCGTGTTAGATTATTTGAGAGTCAGTTTGTGGTCATTCTAACTAGTAGTTGTTCATTAAACAGTTCAACGTGATAGACTAGTTTTGAGTGTTTACGAGTGAAACACGTGAGGGGATTTTTATTCCAGTTTTGTACGCAATCTCAGGAGAGATTGTAAGTTGAAGTCGTGGGTAGCTAGAGGGAGTCTAGTGTCACGGTTGTGAGGGGATCTTACAACTTTCGGCTAGCGAAAGAGTTGGAGGAAAAGAACGGGCGACATAAGGCGGGAGGCTTGTATGTGTAAGATCCTTAATACACTCTTCGAAGGAGTAACAGTCGAAACTTCAAGTTTGTGAGCAATCCCCCTAGAGTAGGTTGTTTGAACCGAACTGGGTTACCATCTCGTGCGTTTTTACTGCTTTATTCTTTTATATTCTTGCATTTGTTTCACACATATCATAGAACAGATTTTATGCAAATCACTAAAATAACACTTAATTGTATATTTTGAACATCGTTACTTTATATATGCTCTTTATTTAGTCTAATTCCATATATATATATATATATATATGGACAATGTTAAATAGCATAAAGGTTCCGGTATAAAAGCAAAATTTAAAGTTCAATATAAAAATACATTATTGATTATCTCTCATACAATTTTGATTTGAAATAATGAACATAAATGAAATTCATACCCCCATTTTCAACCTCAATTTTCAATGTAAAATTTCATCAATGCATTATTAATGATCAATAAAGCATAACACGAGCACATAAAAACTTGCGGCATTTTTTTAGGCATAGTGCGTCTTTTTTTATACGGAGTATTATTTCTAAGCAACAAAGGTTTTCATTCTTTTTATTTTTTTGTTATTTTTCACTGAAAATATTTTCACAAAATACCTATTAAATTTGATAAATTTTTTTTATTAAAAATAAAAAAATAATCAAAATTGAACGGATGTTAATCTATCCTTTTGGCTCTAAATATAGTAAAACTTAGATAAACTTTTGGAAGCTATATATATTAATATATTGATAGTTTTAATAGTTTAAGTTCTAAGTAAATTGATAGTTTTCATCTATCAAATTTTGGATTGATTGTACTATATCTTTAGTACTCTAAATTAATAAAACTCAAATATACTTTCTTTTTGTATGTTTAGCTACCGTTTTAAATATGTTATTCTTGTTAGAGTGATGCTATTTGGCCACACTATGGCCGGCCATAATTTCATAATTATGGTATGTTATCATTATATGGTAAGTTTTGAATTAAATTTTTAATTAATAATTAATAGCGTTTTACTATTATATCCTTCATATTAATTTTAGAAAGATTTGACTTGTGTATTTTAAACATTCAAATGATTCACAAAATCTCATTAAAATATGAAGGGATCCTAGATAATATTTTATCAATTGAAATATTTTTTGCTGAAAATTTGTCTTTGATTTGTCATTCAAATACACACACACACACACACACACACACATGACACATGCACGTGCTAAACTATAAATTTATGAAATCGATCGGTATTGATGGCATGCATGGTTGATTTCCTTACATTTGCACGTCATTCAAATTTTATGGTATTAATATAATTCAAATAGAAAATCAAGAACTTGCCATAAATTATGAAGTACTTATAAATTATATTTAAATTGTGTTGGATAATAATAATAATAATAATAATAATAATAATAATAATAATAATAATAATAATAATAATAATAATAATAATAATAATAATAATAATAATAATAATAATACGTAAATCAGTAAAAATTAATAGGCTATTGTTCATAAATTAAAATTAAGAGATTATCAGATCAATTAGTACATTAATACATACTAATGAATATTTAAATGTAAATCTAAATTTAGAAATTTCTATTAAGGTCGATTAATCTTGAATAAAATTGCGAGCCTTGAAGTATTCGATAAATAACGATCTAAGCTCACTCAATAATAAACGAGTCAAGCTTCAACCTTAGCACTACTCAACTAGTCAGCGAGCTTGTTGAGTAAATTAACTTGAAAATATAAAATTATTGACATGATAAATTTTAATTTTTATACTATAATTATTAATAATTATATGGAATTCTAATTAAATTAATTCATTACAAGAAAAGATTGAATTTTAATAAATATAGTGTTGTTTGTGAATAAACTAATCTATACATATATTAAAGCAAAATCGCAGGGGCAAAATTGTCATAAAAATAAATCAGTCAAAAATTTGTTAAAATAAAATTATTTGCCGAACAATAATGCAAGCATGTTCGTAGTTGAGTTGGTTGAGGTGTTTGGTTGCACCTGCAAGGAATGCGGGTTCAATTCCTCATGTCAGCGCGCTCACAGAGCAATTTTTATATTTTTCAATTTGATTCCTCCCAGCCGCACTTCTCATTCAATTTTTAACTTTTTACATTTTTTAAATAAAAAAATATCACCAAAATACTTATGAATAATAATTAATAACCCTTCACATCTTTAATTTTTTGTATTATCTAAATAAAAAATATCATTAAAACTTTATAAAATATTCATTGAAAATATTTATATTTTTTATTTTTTAATTATACTACTACTTATGGTGTAAACAATCATATTTTTAATTTTTTTAAATAAATAAAAAATCTCCAAAACATGCATTGATAACCATTAACAACCATTCACATCTTTAACTTTTAGTTTTATTAAATCTAAAATATCACCAAAACATAACAAAATATGTCCATTGAAATTATTTAGATTTTATTTTTTAAATGCTAATACTACTATGGTGTAAATATTCATATTGTTAACTTTTTAGATTTTGTTAAATAAAAAATATTGATCATCAAAACATGAATAGATAACAATTAACAATCATTCATATTTTTTAGTTTTTAAATTTTCTTAAAAAAACCACCAAAACAAAAAAATGTTCATCGAAAATATTTGAATTTTCAATTATTATTATTATTATTATTATGGTATGAAATCTATTTATTTAAATTTATGTGTGGCTGCATAAAATATATTTAATATGTTAAATATATAAAATAAAGAAATTTATCTATCGAAAAATAATATTACCATGTGGTACGTGTTCATACGCAATAAGTATATATAAATCTCCAATTGATTCAGTTTAAAACATAAAAAAAATTCTAAACATGTTGATGAATATATTTAAAAAATTAAAAATATAATGTTATATATATTGTAAACTTTCATTTGATAGATTTATAATTATTTCTTCTTATTCTATACTAATACTGTTACAACTAACATTTCAAATATCAACAACTTTAAACTTAAAATGTGTAGATCGATTTCTGTACATCGTACGGGAGATATACTAATATATTATTAAAACCATACATACTAGTGAATATTTAAATGTAAATCTAAATTTAGAAATTTCATTTAGGGTCGATTAATCTTGAATGAAATTGCGAGTCTCGAAGTATTTGATAAATAATGATCTAAGCTCACTCGATAATAAACGAGTCAAGCTTCAGCCTTAGCACTACTCAACTAGTCAGCGAGCTTGTTGAGTAAATTAACATGAAAATATAAAATTATTGACATGATAAATTTTATATTTTTATACTATAATTATATGGAATTCTAATTAAATTAATTCATTACAAGAAAAGGTTGAATTTTGATAAATATAGTGTTGCTTGTGAATAAAGTAATATATTGTTAAAACCATACATACTAGTGAATATTTAAATGTAAATCTAAATTTAGAAATTTCGTTTAGGGTCGATTAATCTTGAATAAAATTGCAAGCCTCGAAGTAGTCGATAAATAAAGATCTAAGCTCACTCGATAATAAGCAAGTCAAGCTTCAGCCTAGCACTACTCAAAATATTTTTGGAGATTAATAGATCCACCGGAAATGATGACATTCTGCTGATCGTGATCTCTGACTCAAGCTCAAGTGAAGTGTAGCTCGTTTATCATTAATGTTTATTTTCTATGTTGGTACTTTTAATTTCCATCTTTTTTGTACCAATTTTCAATTTCTATCTTTAATTTTCATGTAAAAATAGTTCGAAATTTTATATTTCGATCTATTAATCTATCATCAAATATAATAAATTATGTTGGCTTCCATTTCGTTTTCATATTTATTATTGATTTTTTTAATGATTTATAAATCGATATCCTCGTTTAACAAATAAATAAAAATTTAAAACAAATTCGAATATACATTATAAGCTATATATTAGAATATATATATATATATATATCATAAAATATTCCACAATAATATTAATGCACATTATTATAAATTGCTAAATGCTAAAGTAAATTACAACAAAACTAATTTAAGGATTACATTCATGTTAAAAAAATATTTTCGTTTAACAAATAAATAAAAATTTAAAATAAATTCGAATATACATAATCTATAGATTAAAATAATATATATATATATATACCATAAAGTAATCTACAATAATATTAATACGCATTATTTAAAGTTGCTAAATGTTAAAGTATATTAAACACAAAACTAATTTAAGGAATACATTCATTTAAAAAAAATATTTTCTACTTCAACAATTTTATATTCAATAATTTATTTATTTATTTATTTGAAAATTTGATGTAATTTCGTGATTTTATTGATTTGATTTGTAATATTGATGTGTCAAAATTATTTCATAATTCATTTATTTTTTTTAGAGATCAATTTTATGTAATTTTTTTTATCATTAATTTTGTAGAGTTTATCTAATAATTTCATTAAATTGTCTAATTAAATTTACCAAAATATTAAATAATTTTGAGGATGATTCATCTCCATTTCCATAAGTTCATTATTTTATTTGTAATATTGATATGTCAAAAACTAATTTCATTATTCATTTATATATTTTTTAAAGACTTCATATAATTATTATATATATAGATATATACCATAATATTTTATAGTTTAGTATGTGTATTAATACCATAAAATTTGTTATCTACCGATCGATTTCATAAATTTATAGTTTAGTACGTGCATGTGTCATGTATGTGTGTGTATATTATATATATATATATATATATATATATATATATATATATTTGAATGACAAATAATAGACAAATTTTCGGCAAAAAATATATTTCAATTGATAAAATATTATCTAGGATCCCTTCATATTTTAATGAGATTTTGTGGATCATTTGAATGTTTAAAATACACAAGTCAAATCTTTCTAAAATTAATATGAAGGATATACTAGTAAAACACTATTAACCATTAATTAAGGATTTAATTCAAAACTTACCATATAATGAAAACATACCATAATTATGAAATTATGGCTGGCCATAGTGTGGTCAAGAAGTTGAAATTAAAACAAAGTATAATAAATTGAAATCAAAGAAAGAATTGAAAAAAAAAAAAAAAAACTCAAGTGTGCAATAGAAAATGTAATACCAAATATCCAAATGATGATTTCGTATGCTAAAAAATAGCCAAAACAATTGGGTTGGATGTTACCATTCTTCCACCATAAGAGAAATAACATAGATTATTATTCATAAATTCATTAATGGTGAGAGAAATCTCAACATTTCTCATGGAGAAAGATAACTTGTTAAATTTTAGGCTCTTTTCAATAAAAAAATAGAAAAATTAATAAGGATAAGCTAGTCATTTAACATAATTTTTTGTATTTATATTATAATTTTACCACTACTAGGTTTGAACATTTTGAGCCGTTTATCATTTCCCTCTATATTATATAGTGTACGAAATTTGATTTCCTTGCCATAACTACGTACGCTAAATGCATGCGTATACAGATTATTAAATGTAGCATGAAAATGCAACAACAAAAAAAAGAAATTAAACCGATAAATCATCCGCCATGGATAACACAATAAAATTCGATACAATAATAAAAAAACTTACAACAAACTCGATCAATATATAATTACACAACAAATTAATCTTGGTACGCGTATCTCTAATTAGCATACACAAATATTGAACTGCCAACAATATAACCAATAATCTGCAACCACATTTTTCACTTGAACACAAAACGTACAGTAGTCATATAAATTAAGACAGTAATTAAACTACTCCTCATGCAATATCAAATTAATTGTTGATATTGCATGAAGAGTAGTTTAAATTACTTTCCCTTGACGAAGTTAGCAGCAGACTTGACAACTTTGCTGGTAGCCCCTGCAATTTTCTTGATCACCATTGTCGAAACCTTGGTCCTCTCCGTCGGAAAAACACTTCCCTTCTTTCCTCCACTCATCTTCAAAATTTATTAAATTTACTAACTTTTTTGTTTGAGGAAATGAAATTTAGTGACTTTAATTTGTGTGTGTGTGTTTGTGTATATATATACTGTATTCCTGTATATATTGCTTTTGTTTTTTGAGAAGTTGGTATATATTTCTTTTGGGTGGTGTGTGATTCAAGATTAATAATGCTGTATTTATAGGTTTCATTGAGATTTGTGAATTTCCCCGCAAACCTCATTCATTTGTAAGGGTTTTTTCGCCTCTAATTTCTGTGTGGTTTCAAGGAAGAAACGATCGAGCTGAGGGTTTTCAGATGATCGATCGTGTGTGTGTGTATTTGTGTTTGTGTGTGAATTTGTGCGCGCTTGTGACCAATTCCAACCAGAAACATACGTTCAGAGAGAGAGGGAGAGAGAGGGAGAGAGAGAGAGAGTTCAATAATTCAAAGAGTCCGCGTGGAACTGTAGTATTCGGACAGCGTAACATTAATTCTCTCAAATACTTGACTTTAGGAATATTTTGTTATTTCTAAACAGATTTACCTATTGATGCCTTATGTAACGTTAATTGTTTGGATTATTATTATTATTATTATTATTATTATTATTATTATTATTATTATTATTATTATTATTATTATTATTATTTACTTACACACCCAATCTGTATTAAAGATAGAGAGAAAAATTAAACTACCCACATCCCTTAACTAAAAACCCCCTTTACCCACTTTCTTACACACATTCAAGAAATACCCACTATGTCTATTATATCCCTACTTTTTCATTTTTCAATGTAATCAGACGTGGGCCCTCTCATTTTTCAGAAATTGTAAGACAAAGTACTCATTTTCTGTCTCAAATCAGACTCATAAATACGTAAAGTTATTCCTCACGTGTGCGCTCAAATCTCGGAAACTGCAATACCGTTCGAAACCCATAATTTTGAGACGGGCGGTATCCCAGCGGTATTGCATGGGAACTGAAATAGAGTTGAAATATTTCAATACCGCTCCAATACCGTAATTATATTATGGGCGGTATTCAAACGGTATTTGAAGGGAGCCGAACATGAGTAGAATATATACGGCGGTATTCAAGAATTATCGGGCGGTATCCATTTTAAATAGAATACCGTTCGACTGCAGTTACACATTCAACGAGCGGTATCTATTTTACATAGAATACCGTTCGACTACCGTTTCACAATCAACGGGCGGTATTCATTTTAAATAGGATACCGTTCGACTACCGTTACACATTCAGACAAATATAACGAACGGTGTCCATTTTATATAGAATACTGTTCGAAGACTGTCAAACATTCAACAGCGGTATCCCTTTTAAATCGAATACCGTTGGTTTACCGTCCCACATTCGTCGGCGGTATCCCTTTCAAATCAAAAACCGTGGGTCCCAGGTGGCAGTTATATATGGTAAATTTCAAATTAATAATCCCACCACTCCTTAAGTCAAAAGAAATCAAATCAATTTCAAATACCGTCCCCAAATAGAGAGCCCTAAATACACGAGCCCTAAAATCAAACCAAAAGCCAAAATCCCCAAATACTCTACTTTTTTTCTCACGAAGAACATCAATGGAGTTCTGCGAAGGAAGTGGTGCTCATCAATCTGACAATGAGCAGGTTAGTTATTACATCTCTCCCCTAAAATACATGAATACCGTCGGCGGTATAAGTTTTTTTCTAGGCGACGGTATCCAAAATTTTGTTGATAATTGATGGATTATTGGTGTCTTTAAGTTTTTAGTTGTAGTTAGTTTTGTTTCCTGCTAGATTAGGAATAGTATACGAAAAATACCGTAGTTAGTTTTGTTTCCTGCAATATATGAACGGTATTACCTCTTGCGACGAGCGGTATTACCGATAGTATACCGCCCGTCAATTAGGATGCTGTAATTAACTTGCTCAAGTTTTAATTTAATTTTTGGACCTTGATGTTATGATTAGTTGGTTAAAAACATTGAATACGGGCGGCAATGACAAATGTCGTTCGGATACCGCTTAAAATTGACGAGCGGTATACAAACGGTATTGTACCGATAGTATATCGCCCGTCAATTAAGATGTTGTGATTTACTTGTTCAAGTTTTAATTTAATTTTTGGACCTTGATGCTATGATTAGTTGGTTAAAAACATCGAACACCGTCGGCAATGGCAAATACCGTTCGTATACCGCTTAATTTTGACGAGCGGTATACGAACGGTATTGTACTTGCATGGCGGTATACCGTCCATCAACAACGGTACCGTGTATTAAGTGTTTATCTCCTTCTCAGGCGTCTTGGAGTTGGAAGAGAGAACAGATGCAAAATTATTACCAAATTGTGAATCTCTACTACAGGCCCAAGGTATTAACGTCCATATGGACAAGACTGATGAGAGTTGGTGGGCAAGAACTGATGGGGAGATTCGAGGAGGGGTGCTTCGGTCACCTCCTAAGATGGAAAAGCAAGTCGAGCAACGGTAGAGCCTTGCATGCTTTGATCTCTCATGAGATCACTATTCCCGATGCTCCGGCTCATGAAGTATGGTTCCGTATTAATGAGAGCCATATCAGATTTTCATTCCCCGAGTACGCTCTGGTGACCGGGTTTCGATTCGGATCATCGGCTTTTGATCCGAATGCCGAACACGATCATTCCAACGTGGGAGTGTTTAGGAGATTCTGTGGTGGCAAGGATGTCAGCATTCTGGAGCTATGGAATCTTTTTGATGGAAAGGATCGCAGACTTTCGAAGAAGGCTACCCCAGATGATTATTTGAAAGTGGCTAATATTTTAGCCCTTTATTTTTTTGCTTGTGGGTACGACACTCCAAGAAAGGTTGATAGTTTTGCGTGGGTATTGGTCGATGACCTTGAGGCGTGGAACAGATTTCCATGGGGTGCCTACACCTATCCTATTTTACTCCATTACATTGGTCGATTGCCGAGGTCGACTCCTAGAAAGTATCATTTCTATGGCCCTGTGTGGGCTCTACAGGTATGCATAATTTGATGAAAAAATATTAAGAATAATACTAGTATTAATTATACTGATTAGGTTTTTTTTTCATATCACTTTTACAGATTTGGGCATATGAAGCTATATCGGCCCTTGGAAGAGAGGTTGCGGAGGTAGCGGAACCAGTGGCGTTGCCTCGTTGCTTGAAGTGGTTTTTTACTTCTTCAAATGTGCAAGATTTTCATACACTATTGAATGATGCAGTAATGTAGTTTAACGATAAAAATATTAATTTTCTATTTTAATTAACTAAATATGCAATACCGCCCGGTACCGCCCCAATACCGCCGTGTACCGCCCGGTACCGCCGCAAGACCGCGGTGTACCGCCGTGTACCGCCCGGTCGGCCTAGTACCGCCGTGTACTGCTCGATACGGCTCAATTTAATAATTAATATTTCATCGATTATTTTGTAGTGTGAGTGCCTAGAAACACTTCATGCGGGCGCGGATGAAGAAGTACGTGACTACTGGATCAGCGTTCTGGTCCCCGATGCACTGGGTGTTGTTAACCGTGCACCGGTAAACCCTGTGAAGGCACAACGCGGCGGCAACGATGTCGTGCAGCGCGTCGTGAGGACTGCAGCACGGGTGCAAAATATATCCTGTCGCTCTGCAGCTTCAGTTTCAGCAAGTGCACCGAAACGACAGCCCCGGAAAAAGCAGAAGCAGGCTACTTCGCCAGAATCGGATCCGGAGACTGAGACTGATGGTGATGTGGGTGGGGCAAGGAAGAAGCATACTCCTCCACCAACTTCGGGAAAACGGGCTAGGGAATCGAGCTCGTCTTCTTCAAGGAGTCATGTTTGGGAGAGACGTGAACGCGGTCTTATTTCAAAGTTGAAGGAAGCAGTACTGCCAGATTTGAAAGATTACATGAGGTATGAGTTGCTTCCTGATCTGAAGAGTTGGATGCAATCACTTTATCATGGAGACCGTCGATCACGATCAGGGCACAGTCATCATTCGCATCATTCTGCCCAGCCATCCCATCAGGCTCGTCATCCCCATCAATCTCGTCAACCAGAGCCGTCCCATCAATCCCATCAGTCTCACCACTCTCATCATCCTCATAAGTCTCACCACTCTCATCATCCAGAGCCAGAGGATCATTCTACAGATCAGCCCCATTATTCGTATCAGTGGGATCAGTTCGATCAGAACTATCAGTACACTGGTCATCGTGCCTCGTCTTACATGCCAGAGGCAGACCGCACATCTGTAGACGGAGGACTTAGTCGGAGATCACTACAGATGCAGTTAGACCCCCGTGAGCTAATTGACATGGAATCATTTTGGAGGTCTATGGTGGGGGTACATCCTACTACGGTGCCTACCGCCTCTGCTTTCCTGAACCAGGATAACGAGGTAAAGTATTGAATTTTTTCAAAATTATAGTTTAATTTGTTTATTATTGTTATTACTTGTTAAATTAGTGTTAACATTAATTTTTATTTTAATTGTTGGTTTAATTTTTATTTGTTTCAGGAAATTCAAATTGATTGTCCCGCTCAAGACGTAGGTGTTGACTCGGACGAGGGTAGTCCACTCCGTTTCACTCGTGCGGATAAAGGGAAATAAATTGTAGAAATCGATAATCCTCCACGTCGAGTGAAAAAGCAATCCGCCGCGCTTTGCTCACCATACGTAAGCACGATGCCGATTCCAATCAAAGCTGCGGCTCGTAATGCTTACATAAATTGGCGAAAGAAAAGACCAACTCCATTTGTCCGTACCCGCGCGACTAATTTTGAGTTGGATCATTCATTTTTTGATCGAGTGGAGAACGTCAAGTCCGCCATGGATGCCACGGTAAATCTTTATATATTTTTTATGTAATTATTATTCCGTGCCAAATATGGGAACTATGTCGAATTGAATTAACTTTTTAATTAAACATAACGTTACAGATAATTGATCTGTTCTGCGAAGCTATGTTTGCCAAATTGGAGAGGGGCAAACAACTATTAGATGGGGTAGATGCAGGGAGTACACGCATCATGGGACCTACATTCTTTGTGAGTATCCAACTTTTTTTGGTAAAGATAATAATACCGTCGGTATTAAACGGTATTTATTTTTATTAATAATACTGTTCGATTTTTATTAAAATACCGTTCGATGTTCATTAAAATACCGCTCATACAGTTTAATACCGTTCGAGCGGTCATAAACGGTATTTATTTATACCGTTCGAATACCGCTCGAACAATGGGCGGTATTGAACGGTATTCTGCTATACCATCTGTCCGTAGTATTATACCGTTTGATAAATTCGAGCGGTATCGTCCAGTGATTTCCCTATACCGTTTGATTTTGAATTTTTTGTTTAATATATCGTTACCATACTAGTAATCTAATTTTCAAGTATTCAACAGTTACAATTACAAAAAGAATGGCAGAAGACTGTCGACCAACCTTACTCTGGGCATTGGAGAGGTGAACATGCAGACGTTTATTGGTGGATGCCTCTCTCCAGTATGGTTCAAATGGTTCAAGGGCGAGACGTTCCGGGGGCTCGACCGTGGTGGGATGCTAAATAGGTAAATAACGCTCGACAATCGAAATACCGCTATATTTTTATTTTTTGATATATAATGTATTTTTTTTTGAATGTAGATAATCTTCGTGTGCAACGTTAGTTCACATTGGATCACCGTGGTGCTTGACTTGATCGAATGGAGAGTCGACGTATACGACTCCATGTTTCATAGGCTGGACCCAGATGACAACAAAATTCGAGGACTTCAAGTGAGGCTACTGACAAAGTTGATGAAGCAAGTCTTGCACTGTGCTGGTTGGTTTGTGCAGAATGTACATGAGATTAGGAGACCCCGAACACCTTCCTTGCCCTGCCGGATCATGACCGGCAATTTCAAGCAAAGCGATGATGTCAGTTGCGGGCCTTATGCGTGCATGTATATTGATCGACTAATCACAGGTTCGCCAAAGCTTAAATGGGGGAACAAAATTGCTAACGTAAGAGATTATCGTTTTCAGATGGCAGTTAGAATATTTGATTTGTGTTCTCAGTAGAAACGTACTTTGAGACATTTTTTTTTAGAACCAGACTAATTTTCGTTCTCGTTCTTCAATTTATTGAATATTATTATATTCCAAATATTTATATTAAAATTCTTATTTTCAAATCGCGGTATCTCGGCATCTGCTCGGTACCGTCCGTTACCGGTCAATACCGATCGGATACCTAGCGGTATATCGGTATCTGCTCGGTACCGTCCGTCCCTTAATCAAAATTTTGATTTTCATGTAGCAGGTATCTGTTCGGTACCGCCTGATACAGGAAATACCGCTCGGTACCGGTCAAAACCGCTCTGGTACCACTCGATATCGGGCGGTACCGCACACTAATGCTCTACCGTTTACAATTAAATATGCAAAACAATATCCGAACATTAAATAAATAAAGTCATTATACATTGAATAGTACTCATAGTGACTTTATTCATTGAATTGTCTCTTCAACACCTTGTTTTCTTGCGAGACAACATATAAAGACGTGCAATATAGTGGTTTCACTATTGAAATGTTATGTCCAATCACAATTCATATAGTTTGTTTTTTTTATGTGACATGCATAGTGGAATCCGAAATATATGACTATATATTTCCATAAATATTTAAATCAAAATTTTGATTTTTATGTAGCAGGTATCTGTTCGGTACCGCCCGGTACCGGGAAACAACGCTCGGTACCGGGCTATACCGCTCGGTACCGGTCGGATACCGGCGATAAAGCTCTACCGTTTACAATTAAATATGCAAATCAATATCCGAACATTAAATAAATAAAGTCATTATACATTGAATACTACTCATAGTGACTTTATTCATTTATTCATTGAATTGTCTCTTCAACACCTTATTTTCTTGCGAGACAGCATATAAAGACGTGCAATATAGTAGTTTCACTATTGAAATGTTATGTCCAATCACAATTCATATAGTTTGTTTTTTTATGTGACATAAAGAGTGGAATCTTATGTACAGGAAGATACCGCTCGGTACCGATCACATAAAGACATGCAATACCGATCCATACCGCCCGGTACCGCAGTGTATCGAACGGTATTCATATGTACTTTATAGAATTGATGGGGAATCTACATTGAATTGTCATTTCCAATCATAACTAATATAGTTTTATTTTTTTATGTGATAAATAGTGTGGAATCTTAAATAATTTACTATTTGTCCTCATATTTGTTGTCCACATTAGAAAATAATGTAATGATATGTATTTCTTCACAATATAAATAAGAGTCCTCATATCGTAAACCTTATTTCGAGCTTAGTAAATATCTTCACCTATATTCTTAATTCCGAAAGAGGATGAACGTCAAGGTTTATTGATGAAGCTTTCGGTGTTAAGAAATAGGTGAAGAAATTTACGAACTCCGCTTCAAGTGCACAATTTTCTTCACATATAAATAAGAATTGAAAACCTTATTCCGAGTTTAGTAAACATCTTCTCCAATTTTCTTTATCCCGAAAGCTGATGACTGTCAAGGTTTATTGATTGTGTGAAGCTTTCGGGGTAAAGAAATTGGAGAAGAAGTTTTTCGGGGTAGAGAAAATTGGAGAAGAAGTTTGCGAATACCGCCCATATACCGCCCGGATTCCGCCCTGCACACCAAATCTCTCTCTCCGGAAACCTGGCTTGTTGTAACAGTGAGAAGCAACGAGCAGTTTCCGAAGGTAAGGGCAATGGGAGACGAGGGAGAAGATCATTTCCCAACCTCGTCATTTCCCCGTCTCCCTTTTATATTTTACTATAGTTGTAGTCCAATCACGAGGGTACCGCCCGGATTGGAGAAGAAGTTCTTCGGGGTAGAGAAAATTGGAGAAGAAGTTTTTCGGTCTAGAAGAGACCAAGGCATATGGCTAGAGAAACAACGAGCAGTTTCCGAAAGTAGTGGGCTCACGAGTGTATAATTCAAGCTTTCAATTGAAAGATTACATTGTAATTTGACAGTCTTGTAAAATGAATATATTTCGCATAATTATAAAAGCATTTGACTCACGAGTGTAGAATTCAAGATTTCGATCACATTGCCAATGATCACTTGCAATACTACACTAATGTCCCTAGTGTGTATTGCTAATGCCTCGAGTGCATAGTGGCTTGATCCTCACAAGTGCGAAATACATAATATGTTGAAAGATTACATTGTAATTTGATACTCATTTCGTAAATGATGGATGATCGAATCCAACGCGGCCATAATTGGCTCTAGAATTCACAATATCGCTGAGTAGGCCCAGTACCGCCCGTATACCGCCGGATACCGCCCGACGGTATCCAATCGTGATTCACCGGCTTGTAGCGGTATTTAATTATCCCTACATAGTTTAAGTGTAAATTCAGTCCAAGGAACACCTGGAAAGGAAGTACTATGTAATTTACAAAGTAATTAATCATTCTCAACCTCTTTTCGCATAATTATAAAAGCATTTGACTCACGAGTGTAGAATTCAAGATTTCGATCACATTGCCAATGATCACTTGCAATACTACACTAATGTCCCTAGTGTGTATTGCTAATGCCTCGAGTGCATAGTGGCTTGATCCTCACAAGTGCGAAATACATAATATGTTGAAAGATTACATTGTAATTTGATACTCATTTCGTAAATGATGGATGATCGAATCCAACGCGGCCATAATTGGCTCTAGAATTCACAATACCGCTGAGTAGGCCCAGTACCGCCCGTATACCGCCGGATACCGCCCGACGGTATCCAATCGTGATTCACCGGCTTGTAGCGGTATTTAATTGTCCCTACATAGTTTAAGTGTAAATTCAGTCCAAGGAACACCTGGAAAGGAAGTACTATGTAATTTACAAAGTAATTAATCATTCTCAACCTCTTTTCGCATAATTATAAAAGCATTTGACTCACGAGTGTACAATTCAAGATTTCGATCACATTACCAATGATCACTTGCAATACTACACTAATGTCCCTAGTGTGTATTGCTAATGCCTCGAGTGCATAGTGGCTTGATCCTCACAAGTGCGAAATACATAATATGTTGAAAGATTACATTGTAATTTGATACTCATTTCGTAAATGATGGATGATCGAATCCAACGCGGCCATAATTGGCTCTAGAATTCACAATACCGCTGAGTAGGCCCAGTACCGCCCGTATACCGCCGGATACCGCCCGACGGTATCCAATCGTGATTCACCGGCTTGTAGCGGTATTTAATTGTCCCTACATAGTTTAAGTGTAAATTCAGTTCAAGGAACACCTGGAAAGGAAGTACTATGTAATTTATAAAGTAATTAATCATTCTCAACCTCTTTTCGCATAATTATAAAAGCATTTGACTCACGAGTGTACAATTCAAGATTTCGATCACATTGCCAATGATCACTTGCAATACTAAACTAATGTCCCTAGTGTGTATTGCTAATGCCTCGAGTGCATAGTGGCTTGATCCTCACAAGTGCGAAATCCATAATATGTTGAAAGATTACATTGTAATTTGATACTCAATTCATATTGATGGATGATCGAATCCAACGCGGCCATAATTGGCTCTAGAATTCACAATACCGCTGAGTAGGCCCAGTACCGCTCGTATACCACTCTATACCGCCCGACGGTATCCAATCGTGATTCGTCGGCTTGTAGCGGTATTTAATTGTCCCTAAATAGTCTTTTTTTTATTAGGTCAAAGATTTGACATGTGGGTCCCTCGCGAGAATATTAGGGTCCCTTTCAAAGCCCAAATAAATCACCCTCTCTTCAACTCCCTCCTTCACACCCAAAGAAAACACTTTTTTTCGAATCCCATTCCAAAATGGTAATTGCTTGGACTATCTATTCGATTTTCAGCCAGCGGCAATGTCGAGCGGGGGAAGTACAAGTAGTCGAGATGATTCTGTTGAGGTATTTGTGAAATAAAATTCTATTTATTAATTTTTTTTGCGATTTATCGGATACCGCCGGACTCTTGCGAGCGGTAGTTACTGATACCATTCGGAAACCGCCGGCGGTTGACGACGGTACTAGACGATACCGTTTGAATACCGCCGGGCGGTACCGACGGTATGTTTTATTTCTTCTGATTTTTCTATTTATTTTTCATTTTTCAATTGTCTTTCTCTTGTTTTGTAGCCTTCTTGGACAGGGAAGAGATCTTAAACGCAATTAATGGATCCCATCATTAATCTTTACTGCAAAGGAAAGATTTTGAACAAAATTAGAACACGATTATTAAAAGTTGGTCGTTTGGGCCTGCTACCAAGGTTTGAGGAAGGTTGTTTCGGCCATCTCTTGAGATGGAGGGAGAGTCGGAGTTGCGGCAAAGCACTACATGCTTTGATTTCGCGGGAAATAAATCTTCGAGATGCTTCGAAGTATGAGGTATGGTTCCGTATTAGTGGGAATAATATTAGATTTTCATACCCGGAGTTTGCGCTCGTGTCCGGATTTAGATTTGGAACATCTAATTTTGATCCAAATGCTTACCACGACTGTTCTAATATCGGCGTTTTTATGAGATTTTGTGGTGGGAAGTCGATAAGAGTTCAAGATTTAGTGACCAAATTTGAAAGCGATGTGGCTAATGCAACAGAAGATGATTATTTGAAAGTTGCTAATGTGTTGGCCTTATATATGTTTGCTTTGGGATATGACCCTCACCGGCAAGTTGAGAGCTTTGTTTGGGTTTTGGTCGACAACCTACGAGAGTGGGACAGATTCCCTTGGGGGGCCTACATATACCCCACTTTAATAAATTATATGTCTCTATTGCCGAACACAACTATCGAGTGTGGCTCGAAATATCATTTTTATGGACCAGTGTGGGCTCTACAGGTACTTTACAATTATTTAGTGTTTTTAAATCGCAAAGTAAATAATAACAATATTGTTTACAATTTTCTCATATATTTTGTACATTTGGGCCTGTGAGGCCATTCCAGATCTTGCCGGTGAGATTGCACAATGCGTTGACCCGCATGCTTTGCCTAGGTGTTTGAGATGGCTTTTAGTGCAGTCTTCCATTGATGACTTTGATGCGTTTTTCAAGGCCGGGGTAAAAATAAGTACCTTTAAAAATTCAAATTTTTTGGTACATATAATTACTGAATAGTTTTTCCTATCATTACAATTCGCGCATCCGTGTCAGCAAACATTACAGGTAGAACCCGATGAAGAGCAAAGCGACTACTGGATCAGCATTCAGAGCCCAAATGCACTTGGCGTTCGTTTCCAGCCCCCCATGATTCGATCCAGGAAGATGGCGGCTAGAGTGCATGCAGGAGAAAAACAAAAAAAAAATGATCCTCATTATTTTGCGGAAAATGTCGAAGTTCGACGCAAGAGAAGAGAGGATAATGAAAATCATCATCAAGAGAAAACATTCTCATCTTCACACAGATGGGAGAAACGTGAGGGTCGTTTCATCTCAAGAGTTAAGAATGAGTTTTTACCCGACTTGAAGGACTTTATAAAGGTTGAGATGAAGGACATGATCAGAGCTATCTGGCCTGGTTCGAGACGATCAAAGTCGCATCGCGGTCATCATACTCACCGCACATCCCCAAGAGCTCGATCACCCCCCTCCGTCCACATCCCCGCTCGTGCCTCGTCATATGTTTCTGGCCGTCAATCTCCAAAGCAAGATATCCCTGGGAGGAGTTCTCTACAGATTGAAGTAATGCCGACACCTATGGATATAGATGAGTTTTTGACGACAGCACAGCCGTTGCAGGCACTATTCTAACACGTGATATTTTATTTTTACGATTGATTAATTTTAAGAATCGCTCAATTTAAATTATTTTACATGTTACCAGGTTATATCATTCTGTCCAGACCTCGACCCACAATACGAGTCTGGTGTTGATACATTCTCTAGAGATATACAAGATCATGGTCATAAGGTATAGATTCTATTTTCATGAATTTAATTATGCAATACCGCTCGGCTATCGCCCATTTAATTAATTCAATTATGCAATTTCTTATTTTAATATATATCATTGTGTCAGGATGTAGTATTTGGTTCTGAACAGGAGACGGATCATGCGCCTCACACAGTAATTGAGGTGGAGGAACCTCATAAGGTATAACTGATACCGTCAGTATATTGTAATACCGTTTAAATACCGGACGGTATTTTATAACACCGCAGGAATACCGGTCGGTATACCATAATACCGCTGGATTTCTGCCGGTATCATGAACGGTATTCCAGCGGTATACCGTAATACCGCTCTCGTAATACCGACCGGTATTAAGTCAGGTACCGCTCCCCTACCGTTGGGTACCGCTGCGCTACCCACCGGGTACCGTCCGAATTTTGCAAATTGTTAATTTAATTTATATCATTGTTTCAGGATATTGAGGTGCTTGAGGTTGACGAAAATAGCCCCCGCCACGATTCACACGTCGGACTAAGGTCAAAAAGGAGGGAGCAAAAGGAAAACAAAAAGTGGTTGAGCCTGCTCCTTTCCATTATGATATCCCGACCATATCTTTCGCTAATGTCGCGCCTCCGATGCTCCCTATCGAACACCGGATTGCATATATTGAGTTCCGTAAACTTGGAGCAAGAGTGTCGGTCAATCTGAAATACAGTGGTCACCCACTCAGACAAGTGTTTTTCACCCGGTTGGAAGACTATAACACCGATATGGAGTTAGATGTAAGTTTTTCTCAAATCTCAACCAAATGTTTTTCTCATCTAATTTTTCTAAAAAAATTTCTATACAGACGGTTGCTATCATGATGGAGGTGATGAAGAAGAAATTGGTAGATGGGGACCATATCTTGCCAAATGTGAATGCCACTAACACAATTATCGTTAGCCCAACATTCTTTGTAAGTCACTAGTATATTTTTTTTTGTCTAAATCTCTATTTGATGAATATGTTTATAACTAGATTTCAAATTCAAATTACAGATCAATTTAGAATCTGAATGGCTACGCAAAGTTAAAGATCCGAGAACCGGCAAATTAAAAATTGCAAAATGGAATCCGACGGAATCGCTGGTGCAAGTTATCCAAGGATCCGAGTCTGCTACCTCACAACTTTGGTGGGGTGCAACTAATGTAAGGTTTTTCAACACTATATTGAAAATATTGGATACCGCAGGAATACCGGTCAGGTACCGCTCAGATACCACCTGAATACCGCCAGGTACCGGTCGAATACCAAAGTGATACCGGCCGGTACCGGTCGGATACCGCTTGGTACCGGTCCCAGTACCTCCCAATTTGGTTTCTTCCATTTGTTCTAATAACTTTTTTATTTTACTTAGGTTATCACCGTGTGTCTCATTGGTCGGTATTTTGTAACGGTGCACATTATTTTGAGTGAGTGGCGTGTGGTAGTATATGACTCGCTTGCACATACCCTGGAGCAGTCGGCTCTCAAGATAAGGAAAGCTCAGTTGATGCCATTACTTCGATTGCTGGAACGACTTCTGGAGGTGAGTCTATATTGGGACATCAACCATTGGTCGTTTAAGCGACCTCGGAAAATGTTGGGAATTAAGATGGGAAATGATTCAGAGCAGTTTTGGCAAGTTGACGAACATAGTTGTGGCCCATATTCGTGTATGTACGTTGAGCGCCTAATCAGTGGTAGACCAGCTATAGCTTGGGGGAATGTGGTCGAAAATCTAACCATATATCGGCGGTACATTGCACAGTTGATATTCGAGATGTGTACCGGTCGTGTGGATCCATTTTGACTATTTCTTTAGTTATTATATATAACTTGCAATTTTTTTCACTTTCCATATTGACTATTTCTTTTGTGATATTTATTTATTTAGAAAATCATTAAATTTTGCTAAACAAAAAAGAAATTTCAATACAAAGCAAACAATAATTAATACTTCTCATACAACTGATTACCAAATTAACTAATAATGTTTACCGTTTTTGTAAGAAATAAATACGACATGTGGTTCATCTATCTCTATTAGTGCAATTATTTCTAGTGTGATTTGGATCGCGACATATGCTGCACTTTCTCGGTCCCCGACGTCTGCGATTAGCTGCTTCCGCCCCAGATGGATGGCGACGTCCTGGGGGACGACCAGCTTGACGGGTCACTATAAGTGGCGTCACCTTTTGCTATGCAATGTGATTTGGTACCATCCACTCGTCTTGATGAGGCAGGGACCTTACTGACCCTTCGTATGTTTCACGCCAATTATCCGTCGTGTAGTATGAAGAGACATAGTCAAGAATTGATTCACCGTTTTTCCTGCATAAATAATAATAAAAAATTAATCATCGTTACAATGTAAATATTTCAATATAC